>CM031238.1:846007265-846628515 GCA_018340775.1 Taxus wallichiana var. yunnanensis
TTTTCCTAGAGTAGACTTATGCTTTATTCTTAATTCTATCTTCCTAGAATAAGCTTATGCTTTATTTTTAATTCTATCTTCCTAGAATAAGCTTATGCTTTATCATGTCTTTAGCCTTTGCATGCCTTTATCTGCTTTTTTCTAGTTTCCTAGGATTTTGCTTTTTCTAGTTCCCTAGACTTATGCTTTATTCTTATCCCATCCTTTTAGAAGCTGGAGTATTATAGTGGAACAAAATCTTCAACTAGTCGGATGTGCCACTTGGTTTGTAAACTACCTGTAATTAGAAACTAATGGGATAGTGATAATTACACCGGAGGTGTCTCTCTTTGAGGATGCCCTTGCTGGAATGTGTCAAATTCCGGTGAGCTTTTTCCGGCTACCCTATTCCAGCCGTCTTGCTGTTTACAGCACATGTTTTTCATTTTTTCCTTTTTAATATTCCCCATTGGCAGACAAAAATCTTGCACATCCGGTGTAACTTGCAACTCTTGTGCAATTGCTAGTCTTATTACCTTGCATGATAACAACCTCGAGTTAGACAAGGCCCACAAGGCAAGACTCGAAATTGAGACCTTATCGTGAGGGAATAATCAAACCTGTCTTGTTGATGGAAAAGGAATAGCCTTGCGCCAAATTAGGAGTGGTACCAACTTTGTTTGTACAAAGGCTTAGGGGCTTAGAGTAAACACATCAGTCCCCTAGGTGTGATGAGGTGTGCTGTACTAAAAGTGAGCCTCTTCCTTTCTGAAGTGTTGATCACTAATTGACACTATGGGATCTCTCATTAAAGGTTTGGGTTAGCCACAACACCATTCTTCAGTGGGGTGCTCAAGGACCAATCAATTCTTGACATAGTTTGGACATGGAGTTCTCAAGTAGACATGCAATAATTGCATGCAAATACACCCCATGCATGTACACACACACCCACAATAAGGAGTATCATATTTTCTTTATGCATTTACCATGGTATGGCATGTATAAATCCCTCGTATGATATGGCTTAACTGTTATTAATATGTTCTGGCTGAAAATGCCATTGAAATGGATTATAAGATGGAAATAAATGTGTACATTATTGTTATAAGTGTATGGGCAGGTTTTTGCGCATGGTGAATGCTTTTATGCAAGAAAACATGTTGTAGGGAGGTTTGTTTCATGGTTGTAACATGGGTTTGTCCTTATTTGGTGGTTTGCCTTGTTCTGATTTTTGTAGCTTAGTTATAGAGCACATTGAGCTTACACCCCACACATATATCTCATCGAATCATGTTTTCTACTTGTAGGTGACAACAAGGTCCTTTTGTATATTTCTCTTATTAAGGATGATTAAGTCAGAACCGGCCATGATATGCAATGCCATGTCACTATTTTTTTGATTCAAAAATCAAACCTAGGTATATACGGCATTTGTGTTTCACAGCCTTCACGTGACGTAATGGACATTACTCTTGGTACATTCTAGTTTACTAGTTTTTACTATTGCACGGATCGTGTTCTACATAAAATTATGAATTGTCATAATTATATATTTGCTTCACATTATGATTGTTTTTGTTAAATTACTTTAGTTATTGCATGATGTCATTAAATTATTTGTGCAACTCAAATATGACAACACTTGTTGAATGTCACAGATACTGAATCTGTCCAGAAGAGGCACATGTCTTGGTAATTCTAGTTTACTAGTTTTTAACTTTTACTATAGCACAGATTGCATTTTACATGAAGTTATGAATTGTCATAATTATATATTTGCTTGATATTATGATTGTTTCTGTTAAGATTGCTTTTGGTTATTGTATGGTGTCATAAAATTACTTGTGCAACTCAAATATGATGGATTCGACACATGTCAAATGTTATGGATATAGAAGTACTGGAACTGTCTAGAAGAGGCACAAGAGGTTTCAAATCCAGCTGAGTCTATTTGTACGAGTTTGGCATATGCAGAACCTATCCAGACTTGCATAAAAATTGCCTAACCTGTTCTGATTAGACTCTTGAGCATCTAAGACGTGGCAACGTAGTGACACCTCACCCAAACTATTCTTTTTGTCTTCCTATAGTGTGCCAAAGGAAAATTGCAACTGTTTCAGCTTCTGGGGGCATCTTAATTTATACATTGGGTTGATAGTTGATCATCTAGAGAGCATCTAAAGAGAGAGTTAATTTGGGTTTGCTCCATAACTTTTGTTAGAGAGAGAGAGATAAGATAAATATGTTAATGTCCAACGAATGACCACAAAGTAGGTCAAAGGGACTGCAGAAAACACCTTGAGCAAATACAAAGCAGGAGAACCAAAAGGGACCTGAGAAAGGAGAGAAGCATTTGTATTGAGAAAATGTACTCGTGTAAGCAATTCTTGTTGAAAGAGCATGGAAAGCATTCTAATTAGAGGTTGAAGTATTTTTGATTACTGGATTTCTCTAGTACAATTCCTACGTGTCTCCTGTGGCTATATTACATCTGATTTTTAGTCCTCCTTTATGTTCATTCTTCCGCAGTTTACACTTGAATGTATGGTGCATAAGAACCATAGTTCAATTAGTTAGAATTTCCACATTATGATCTGTGTTGATGACTCGCATTCGGAATATCCAAACGCATCACAGATCTGTGCCATTAGACTAAGCCTTCCTATCAGAAGCTTCTATTATATCATCCTTTATGGGTACCTTCTCAATCACGGGAATTCATTTCCTTAGACTTCATTGGTGTTCTCAACATTCAGTGCCAGCATGGCTACATCTTTGTGGTTGTCTCAGTTTTTCAGTATGGCGATTTTTGTATCATACACCAAGACAATTGATGCTTCTATCAACTTGTTAATCATTATCAAACATGTTTGGAGAAATTTTGGGCTGCCACTTACTATCATTTTAGATCACAACTCATACTTCTTGAGTCATTTTAAAACTGATGGCCTGACTGAGGCTGCTAATTGCATCCTAGTCCATGCTCTTAGCATCTATCATCAACAAAAAAGCAGTGGGCCAACTACTTGAATATCATTTGGCATAGCTACAATGGGGCTACGTATATCTCCACAGGGCATTTTCCTTTTCAGGTTTGTTATGACTTCCAATGTTCGGTGGCTTGTGAGATGCTCCTCCAATTCCAAATACATCCCACTATCAGAAGGAGCACAACAAAGTTTGTGTTCCTTCGTGCATAATTTGGCAAAACTTCATGCTGTAATTCAGGACATTCTCCAATAGACACGGGACACAATCAAGGCACTTTTTAACTGGCATTGAGTACCTCATTTTTACAAGTTGATGATTGTGTTTGGCTTCACAACAAACAACATCACAAGTTAAAGCTTATCAGATACGGTCTTCACACTATTCTCCTAGAAGTCGGGCCTAATGCCTTTTGCCTTGATCTCCCAGCTCAGTTTGACATCCATGATGTTTTCAATGTGAGCCAACTAAAGTTGTATGAGTCATTTCCCTTGGAAAAGGTTTCGATTACTTTGCTTGATATTTGGACTTGCATTGATTGCATGAACCAAATTGCCACTTTCTTGGTTGGCCGTAAAGGCAATTTGCTGAGATAGGCCGTGGTTCTCCAAGGTCAGCTTCTGTGGAGGAGTTTCCTTATTTAATTTAGAATTTCATGACAATTTCCTCTCAGCAGGCAGGAAATGATGAGATTCATTCTTGAAATTACATTCTCTCTTGTAGATCTTGGAGATGACCTCCTCCCAGCAGGGATGATACAATGAGAATCATTCTTGTAATTATCTTCATCATTGTGAATATCCCACATATACTCTTGGCCTAGTTCAGTAGAGCCTTCCAAACTGCATACACGTTGGACTAAATCAGGTGTATTTGGATGCCTGGTTTCGGGGCAGTTTGGATGTGCTTGGCCTTATCCTGCCGCCACTTGTTCTGTCCTTGTCCTCTTTATTGTATTTATTTTAAAAATCATTTCCAATGAGGAATTTATAGACATCTGTTTTTAGCAGCTAATCTCTTTTGCTTTTGTTGAGGGTAACTAGGAATATCTCCTGGCGTAGACCAGTTTTGGGAGTTGTGGGCGCTACGGCATGCTTGTATGTCATAAGTTATGGACTGCCTTATTGCAGTGTGGTGGTTTGAAGTTGGGTCACTCTCTTTATGAATGTACCTTTTTACCATTGCACCTCAACCCTCTGATTGGCAGCTAATACCTTTATTGTCTTCTGCCCTTACGCATTTTAGTATGTACTTTCTGCTGTAATCTTTGATGTATGCTCATTTAGGTTTAAATTTATATCACTTGCGAAAAAACAAATAATGATTTCATAAAACAAGAATATAGAGTGTGAAGTTGATATTAGAGACTATGTTTCTATGTCTACATATTTATAAGAAGGCATTTCAGCCACAGGTAAATAGATTTATATGTTGAAATAATAATTTGAAAACTTTGAGAGGGACTATCAGCCTTAGAATAGTGACTGAGGTTTTCTGGTCAACAATTAGACTCCCACATCATAAAGGCACAATGGTAGGAAGTTTTGAAATTTGAAATGCAGAATGTTTTACCGTTGAGACCCACTTAGAACTGCTTTCATGCAAGCATCACTCCTTTTTAAATATTAACCCAACAATGAAATTTCTCCTTTCTGTAAATTTAAAACTACAAGGCTATTCAGAAGGTTTAGATCTAAATAATAGCAAACTTATTGAAAATTGCATTGCAACCTACACGTGAATACAAGATCATAAATTGTGGAAAAGTAGGAGCACTCTTGCACAATGTAGTTAGAAATATGCACAGCTGAGAGATAAACTATCAGTGGCTTGTGCCTGAGAGGGAACCTATCAGTCCCTTTTATACTAACTGATAAATGATCACTATCAAATTTCTGATTATGAAAAGTCAACCCCTAATTCTTGACATAGGCCTATGTATCTATTTAATGGAGGCGTGTCTTGATCAAAACATTTAAAGTTTGACCTGAGTATGGTATGTAGCAATGAAGGTATTTTTGACAAAAAAGTCAAAAGACCTTTTAAGTCCTATCCAGGTTAATGCTTATAATCTTTTTTTCATAATTGGTAAATATTATATATTGAAAAGGAGAGGAAGGAAAAACTCACCACATCAAGTATGATGGAAACAAATGACAAAGAAAGCAGAGGAGACAGGGAACTATTCAGATGGGTGGTTCTTATCCTTAACTTTGTCTCTGCCTTCATAATGACTAGTGTATATCTTTTCACGAGCAATGCATACTAGTTCATTGAGCTACCTGGAGCTTACATGCATTGAATTGATTGTAATATTCATGAAATCACAACTATTCTTGAAGAATTGCAGCTGCGTTTTATTACCATCTTTCATCTTCTTAAGCACGGTGTGCATTGAAGCTTGTATATTGTTACCCAAATTATTTATAGCATCAATGACATTGGACACATAGTACCCATTTCGAACTACTTTCATTTGGGCTTTACGCTCCATATGTTTGCACCTATTTTTTAATGTCGACTCAACAATGATATTTTTCCAATCTGTAAATTTAAAATGACTAGGCTATTTAGAAGGGTTTAGATCTACATACCAAACTTCTTGAAAATCACATTGCAACCTACCTATGAATACAAGATCATATATTGTGGAAAAGTAGGACCGCTCTTGCACATTGCAGTTAGAGCTATTCAGAGGAGGGGCAAAATATCAGTGGCCTGTGCCCCTTTTTTTTTTACAATCACATAAATAATCACTATCGAATTTCTAACCTTGAAATTCATCCCATAATTCTTGACGTAGGCCTTTGTATCCTATTAATAGAGCCATGTCTTTATTTAAACATTTAAAGTTTGATCTGATTGTAGTATGTAGTAGTGAAGGTATCATATAACAAAAAAGTTAAAAGAACTTTAATGGTTATAATTGTTCATTTGATAGTTGGTGAATATTATAAATAAAAAAGGAGAGGAAGGAAAAACGCACCTTGGCAAATACAATGGAAACAAATAACAAAAAAAGCAGGTGAGGCGGAGAAATGATTGGATCTTGTTCTCCCACTTTATTACAAATAAGAATGTGATCCTCTAAATATGTTTTCTAAGAAAATTTCAGTGAACTACTCATATGTGTGGTTCTTATCCTTAACTTTGTGTCTGAATTTATATTGACTAGTGTATATCTTTTCACGAGTGATTTAACAGATTTAAATCTCTATCGAGGATTGAGATCAAATAGATATGACAATAACAAGCAAGATCTATCATGCAAAAGACAAGCAAGTGTGAGCAATGGAGAGATAAGAGTGACTTAGCTTGTATCTCGCTGTTTGGGATGTTTATGGGCTGAGATTGGGTGAAATAGGTTGGATCTGAACTGAGTAAGCTTCGTTTGGAGAACAAAGATTTGAAAGTCTTCTCGGGCAAAACTGTCCAAAGGAGGATAGGACTGCCCCGGGGCTAGTGTCCGAACCGGGCGCTAGTTCCTTGACAACCTGCTCCGATATGATCTTTTCAGGGCCTGATAATGTCTTCTTCCTTTCGCTCTTTGTCACATCCACCTCGCTATAGGGTTTCACTGCTGCACCTGAACCTGCAAAACAAACCCTAGCTACTTGCACAAGGCTCAAACACACATTAGATGGAATAAATTGTGCATAAGCTTGAGTCAGACCGACCTTGGCGATCACCCCAATTTGATTGTCACTGAGCGCTGCACTACATTTCAAACTCAATGTAGTTCTGGTGTGTGTGTGTGTGATAGAATTGTGTCCCTTGAAGCTAGGTTGCCCTTGTGCTAGTCGCACCAAGATAGCAGAGCTACAACTACTTTGCCCCCAAGATGAATGTGTGAGATGGAATTCAGAAATAGCCCCTCCTATGCAGTGAATGATGTAGCCCAAATGCAATCCTTGAATGTTGCTCTTTGCCCAAGTAGTAGATAGGAAGTAATAGCCCAAATTGCCCAGCCCCTAATAATAGTGAGTAAGTCATGTATATATATGATTCCCTTGTTTGAATTTTGTCATTAAAAACTAAAAAGGCCGACCCAAAGTGATAGGTAGTAATTTAGAAAAGATAATAGTCGATGTGGCATTTTAAATTTGAGAAAAGGAGGAAAAGGATAGAAGCACCCAAAGGGGACAGTAGCGCCAGGTGCTCTTGTCCCTAATGGACGGTACTATCCGGGATGCTTGGAGGATAGAACGGAAAATACTGAGCTAGGTCACATGTTGTCCAATGTCCAAAAGTAAAGTGGCCATTCCAGAAAAGTAAATGATAGAAGTATAAAAAGGATAAAACAATGTAAAAGCAAAACAAGTGTTGTTAATGTCTAGTTTTCTTGCTTAGGAATCATGCATATAATGACATACTTAGAGGCGTGATGTAAATATCAAGTGCGTGATTTCGTGTCTACAACGAGAAATGCATACCATTTCGTCCAGCTTCTTAGAGCTTTCATGCATTGAATTGATTGTAATATTCATGATGTCACAACTATTTTTGAAGAATCACATCTGCGTTTTATTGTTGTCTTCCATCTTCTTAAGTGATTGGTGCATTGAAGCTTGTATATCATTGCCCAAATAATTCATAGCATCAATAACATTGGCCACAGATTATCCACTTGAAATGCTTTCGTTTGAGCATGATGCTCCATGTGTTTACTCCTATTTTTTATGTTAACTCAACAGTGAAGTCTCTCCATTTAAAATTACTAGTCTATTTAGAAGGGTTAGATCTTAAGCATATTGAACTTATTGAAAAATGTGTTGCAACCTACATGTGAATACAAGATCATATGTTGTGGAAAAGTAGGGTCACTCTTGCACATTGTGGTTAGAACTATGCAGATGAGAGGTACAATATCAGTGGCGGGTGTCTTTATTTTAACTATCTGATAAATGACACACCATCAGATTTATAACCTTGAAAAGTCAACACTTAGTTCTTGACATAGGCCTCTATATCTGATTAGTGGAGGCACGTTTTGATCTAAACATTTAAAATTTGATCCAAGTACAGTATGTGGCAATGAAGGTATTCTTTGACAAAAAGTCAAAGAACTTAAATGTTATGTTCAGTTTAATGGTTGGAATTGTTTTTGATAATTGGTAAATATTATATGTAAAATAGAAGGGGAAGGAAAAACTCACCTCAGGAAATACAATGGTAACAAATATCAAAGAAAGCAGGGGAGATAGAGAAACGATTAGATCTAGGCCGAAGACCTTATACTAATAAGAAAGCCATCTTTTAAAGACTTTTTTTTTTAGAAAACTTAAGTGAACTACTCAGATGGGTGATTCTTATCCTTAACTTTGTCTCCTCCTTCATCATGACTAGTGTATATCTTTTCATGAGCAATGCATACCATTTTCATCGAGCTTCTTGGAGCTTTCATGCATTGAATTGATTGTAATTTCATGAAATCACAACTATTCTTGAAGAATTGCATCTGCATTTTATTGTTGTCTTTCATCTTCTTAAGTGCTGCATGGATTGAACCTTGTATATGGTTGCCCAAATTGAAATTATTGGCAGCATCAGTAACATTGGCCACAGTGGGCTTGTTTACTTTCCAGCATTCATTCGCATCCCTCTTTAAAGGCTGACCTCACTCATTGGAGGTATTTTTACTAGGTGGCGGGCTGCCATTGCTTGGGAGACTCGAGACGTTTATCATTTTGCTGGTTGAAGGGAGAGGATAGAGATTGCATATTCCGGCAATCCTCTGTTGTTATTTTGTCTTGCGAAAGGTCTTACAGTTTTCTGGCCAACATCTTGCATTGAACGATATGATAAATAGCTTGGTTCAGACGAGGAGTCTTTGGTTCTCATTTTCTTGTTCCTTCTATACTTGCTGTTTGGATTATCCTACATGCTTTTCAGCCTTTTACTGCGGTTACAGACATTGATGTCTCCATTAAGCGTAGTTCTGTTTTTGCCCTAACCTTCTTCCCTTCATTTGATTCATTCACTTAGCAGAGGTGCCCTGGGAATTAGTCTCATCATAATTTGATAAAGTGGGAGTATGCTGTGGAGAAGATAGCCGTGTAGATGCAGGAAGATCCACGATATCACTGAAGTTATAATTCAAACGAGACAAATTATGCCTTAGTGCATCGTGCTGTTGTTGGAGATGACTCTATCCCATGCGAAGGGAATATGCCGGATGGCAGCTAGTAGAAAATGTCAAAGACATAGGCTTTCCCTTTTCAATGTCAATCTCATGTTGTGTATAGCACTTTTAGCTGCATGAGGCGCCTGAAACCTGTCGCAGGGAAGAACATTCTCCTATTTCTGAGCATCGTTATCATTGCACGAGGAAGGCCTTGGTCACTGGTCACCTTTTTTCAAATGCCATAGTGGCATCTAAAAGCCCATAATATGAAGCACTGTAATGGGTCTGGTATTCCTCAAGACGCAGAAGAATCCAAGATTACAATTGTAGTTTAATGGTTATAATTTTCTATAAAACCTAAACACGTTTTGCACTGCAAAAATATTTCAATTTGAAAGGAATGCAGGCGAAGTTGCAGGTCACTCACCTGGAAAAATTATACCCACCAGCTTCCCTCTCTGAAATTCGAAAGTTGTATCTACTGAATAGTAACTGCATTTTATGGAGATGCACTTTGCATCATATGTTTTTACAGAGAATGTTAGATCTATTCATTTTAATAACTCAGATTTATGTATCAAGTTAAATGCTTGTTTTTTTTTAAATGTCAAGTTACTTTGAAATTATTTCTAGCATTGATGCAGTGGGAAGGGACTGAGAGGGGGTAGTGGTCTGTAATCTGACATATAGAGCATCTCTTTTCTTTTCTTTGTCTATTTGAATGAATATTGCAGTGATGTGCATGAATTTTTCAAATGCAGGAAGAGTTAAAAAAGAAACAATCTCCATGGTAGAGAAGAGCAAAGTGCTTAACACTCCTGGGGCTGAGAATAAGTCAAAAAGAGACCTGTTTGATGGCTTGCGCAAGGAGCTCGAGTATGTTTGGATGCCATCATTCTTTTCATACTTTCTGGTTTTCAGGTTCATTAAATTGTAGGCATTAGAATTGGATCATTGGTAATGAAATTATCATATGGCATATATCATGATAGGCTTCTTTTTATTTTAGAATCAAGGGGCTGTTCGCAGTCTTGCTTTCATTTTTAGTTAATGTATTTCTTTTATCACTTGCAGTATTGGTTTACTTCTCACTATTTGCAAAAGCAAGATTGATTAAGTAAACAAGTGGTTTATAAGCATCTAATCTTAAGTGTTTTTAGTATTTACATTGTATGGAAGACTGACAAATTCAATTGAATATGGCAAGCATGTACACTAATAATTGTCTTGCAATGCAGAACAAAGGTACTGAATAAGGCTTCAAAATCAGTATGGGAATTGATTTTAGCAGAGGATGGATTGGGTAAAGAAATAAACGATACAGTTCAATCTATTTATTATCGATTAAGTGGTCAAGAGCTACCATCATCATCTTCTGGAGTTGCTCATGTTTCTACACACGAGGAAAGTGGATCTAGCAAGAAGCGAACATTCTCAGCAATGAACACAAATGGATCAACTGAACCTGTGAACCATGCTCACATGAATACTCCAAGTGCTGGTCGACAAACAGTTGGACCATCAGTCTTACATGGAAACGACCAAGCTCACTTGGGCACCTCAGCAGCTGCAGCCACTCATATGCCTACCCCAGCTTCTGTATGTGCTCTAGGTACAAATTCCCAGACTGCACCATGGAGTGCGAGCCATGCTCATTTAAACACTCCAAGTAATGGTCGACAAACAGTTGGACCATCATTGGTACATGGAAACGAACAAATCCACTTGGGCCCCTCCACATCTGCCGCTACTCATATGGTTAACCCTGTTTCTGGATGTGCTCTAGGTATAAATTCCCAGAGTGTACCATGGAATGTTAACCATTTGAAATCTTGAGTTTTCAATCAACTTGATAACGAATGATCTTAGTTTGCTTCCAGTTTAACCTGTTAGATTTTGTTTGGCTTTGACCTGTAAATACATCTTTAGTAATCTAAAAAATAAATTATTGAAGTTCTGCCAGATAGGTGTAGTTGGCTGCTCATAGCAAATGCACTCCCCAGTGGCAGACCAGTAATTTGCTTTACATTCTATGTGCCAATCACAATGTTGGAATATGTATTTCATATGATGAAGTTCGGGTAAAAAGGAGCTCAGCTTGATCTGTAGTAAACATTTCCCGTGCCATTTCTCTAATCGTGCATGGAGCAGTCTCATTTATCTCTAACCATACAAGAGTTTGGTTGATGTTATTTAGATTAAACCGACATTTCTTGTTCAATTTATATTTAAAATATTTATCTCAAAATGCAATTGGAAGTAGCAGGTAAACATTAATTTAACCCGTTTCACACAGTTTTATTTTCTGTTCTATTTTAAATATTTATATGGTGGGTTGCAATTTGAAATAACAGAGAAACATTTGTTTTAACTTGTTTCCTGTATCAGGAAAATACTTTTGTTATCTGCTCATGGCTTTTTTCATTGCCTATATGTCACTCGAGGAAAACCGCACTGAATTTTTGTGGCTTGGTTTCATAATCTGTTTGATAATTTAGTCTTGAGCCTAAAAGGGCTGGAATTTTTAACTCCAGAAAAATGGATGCCATTTCTGGGCTTAGCATACAATAAATTGATATGCTTTCAGTTTTCGTTGACCTGTTTATGTGAACAAGAAGGTTCTTGCTGTCACATCCCCTTTCTGCTCTACCTTGCAGCTACTGCTTTCTAAGGTTCCTATTTCCTTAATTAACATGGATTGTTACCGCCAACACTACCACTCGATCGACACTCTATTTGGCTTCCATACACTTCCACTCGATCGATGCTCCATCTGGATGATACTATAATGCACTGCAGAGAATGGTCGGGAATCGAGTTCAGGACCCACCCATTCCCTGTTTTATGGCTGATGGACTGCTCCAACACTCAGGATACTGACTGCTCTTAGATTTCTTTAAACTGCAGACTTACCTTCAACAGTTTTGCAGATTTTGCAAGCAGTAATCATTTTGATTGTGATGCCATGGGTGTCCCATGCAAAGAGGGATAAGAATATTCTGATTCCAACATTTGTATTGTACGCCAATGTGTATTCCATTTATGTCGTGTATTTAAAGGTGTCCAAGGGAGTGGGGGTCAAAAGGTTTCCATGATTTTTAGAAGCATCACTTGTTAATGAATGTATAACAATCATGAATGGGATGGATTATATCATGTTAAAACTGGGCATGTTATTTGAGAATATTGAAGACAAACATATTTCGCTTCAAAGTGCTGTTTGTTGACAATGATTTGAAGATTACACATACAAATTCCAAGATGTACATCACATATATTCTCTTTAGCTGTGATTTTCTTTATCACTTGACAAAACATTTATTTAGTGCATTTATGAAGCTTCACCTGGTGCCCTCTGAAGAGAAGATTACACAACAAGGAAAACAAGGTGGTTCATCTTCGAGCAGCTACTAAAAAGGTGGCCCTACAACTCCGTGTGGGATTCTGCTTCTTGACACCTCGAAGTGTTGCTGTCACCATTCCCTGTCTGGGGAGCAAAGTAAACATTAGCTGCATTTTCAGGATGTGTCTGCTGAATGTGATGGTGTCTAAAGACTAAAACTTTGTGGGATGAGATGTCACATGGGTAAATGGGTTTGAGCCTTGAGTTTATTTTTGCAACTAACCTTTGCTCAGAAATTAAGGCATTCGGGGGACAAAGCCATCTTAATTTGGCAAAAGCCTTGAAAGTTCCTGGAAAAAGAAGAAATATTAATAAGACGAGTCTTTGAGATTGGTTGACTGGGCTTGCCTTCACTGACTATCTATGCAGGTGGTCACTATCAAATTAGCTAAGTTGGCCTAGACCCTTGACCTTGCATGCTTGGATACATCACTTTACCATGTTGTTTTATTTTTCTTACCATTAGGCTAAACTGTGCTGGGTTAAGATCCTTTCCTTCCATGAAATATTTATTTGTAGAAAAAGGTACTGAGTCAAACCTAGAAACGGTTTTGTTGCATCACATCTTTCACACCACAAATCTGTTGCTTCGAAATATTTGGTTACTGTATTAGCTTCAATAAGCATCTAGTGTAATGAGCTGTATTTTTTGTTTGTTTGTAATTATAGTCACGAGGCTTGACTCTATTGGGACCGATGAGTTTGTACAGCCTGCGAGTTTCTACAGACAGATTTGCCTGGTCTACTAAAAAAACAATAAAAAATAGAAAATCTGTATATATAATATATTATCAAGAATTTACGGAGTTTTTTTGGCTAAGTCCGAGTCTGCTGGCTGTAATATACTATCTACATTCTCATAACACTCAATCAAAAAATTTATTGGAAGTTTTATTATAACATCAAATTGTAAGATTTTTGTGTCGTTCAATTGAAATGAAATGGCTAAAATGAATGAGTTGACATGGAAATGGTCCATTCTATATTATAATGCCCAGCTTAGCTTTAGGTGTGGGCGGCATTTAAAGATATGTTGCAGTATTAGAACAATAACTCTTAAGATATAAAGAACAAAATATTTTTTTAAGTAAAAATAAATCTCTGATTACTTATTATACATGTAACACTTTAATTTATGAAGTACGAAAGGAAGAGTCGGCAAACAATTTATAAGATCATTTGGGCAGCAAGTAAAGGCTAAAAGGAGGAGGAAAAGAGTTACGAAGATTTGTGAAAAGATGTGAAAAGCCCATGTTAGTGAAATAAGTTGTTGTAGTGGAGGTTATTAGTCTTCATCAATTGTCATCGGGTTGAACCCTTCTTTCTTGGATATGGGGAGGTTTTCATCATTGAATATAAATTGACTAAAATTGTGGGTAGTCGTTAGGCGGAGGATCACACATGAATATTTCACTAAACTTATGGCAAAGTGCTTGTACAATGTACAAGGGAGGAATTAGTTAGGAGAGCGTTGAAGGGGGTAGGAGAAATAGGGAGAGAGAGGTTAATGTTTGAGTAGGCACTAACAGATTATCACAAACAATAACCAGAGTAGGTCCACATTTAATAGAAGAAATCAACCATGTAAGAAATAACAAGACTAATAAATCAAAGACACAAAGTTCTATGAATTCATCAATCAAAGACACAAAGTTCTTTCTTGGTTGTACAAGATTACAATGCTTGCAAAGTTGGAAAGCGAGAGACGATGGATTAACATAGACAATGAGAGAAGAATGTAGGGTTATTGTTTGAAGTAGTAGTGAAATCCAATAATTTACAATAGTCAATAATTGCTAACCCCTTGGAATGGAGAACTCATTCCAATGTATAACTTACAAAATGTCTTTTTCTCTCCCCCACGTGACTTTCCATCTCACCATCATGTGATTTTTCAAATTCCTTAGGAATGAAAATAAGTCATTTTCTTATTTTTGAAAAGAGACTTTTACAATGCAAGATTAAGGCCACTTAAGTGAATAAGACGAAAGAGTGAAAAATTACATTCCCAATGGAGAAATAGAATGGTAGAGAGAGAGGGAGGGAGGAGAGAGAAGAAGAAAGTGAAAATCCGGAGACGAGAAAACATCATGTTGACGAAGAATTTGCTTCTGATGGACTATGAATGAAGTTCCTTACACTTGACCACCCGTTGAATTTGAATAGTGAGATTGCAACTTCCTCTTCCTGTGAGATGCGAGACATCTTACTCCTCTTGGCCTCGAAATTCACCTCCATGACAAAGTTATCTCCTTTCTTGAATGGAATCAACTTTAGGATGTTTGGACACCTTGCTCATCTATTCCTCATTGAAATAGGTCTTCTCCTCTAGATAGAAGGATTGCTCTCTGAATGATTTTTTTGCCTTTGACCTCTTGTTGGACCAAAACATTGTGGTTACAATCTCCTTCCTTTGTGAGATTGCAGACTTATTCCAAAGCATTGAATAAGTGTTCAAAAACACTGTTGTGAGACTTGCACTGAGTGGACTGTGATGACTTCTTGATCCTGCAAACATGACGGTGTTGTTCTATCTCCACCGGAATGAGTCAATCAATCTAGTCTCTTGCAAAAGTGACTCGTTATCCATTCTTACCCCCTAGCAAAAATGAACAACTTAGGAAAAATTGAACTTGGGCAATTGATCGGGATTTAAATGGAGAATTTGGAGTTTTAGGTAAAATTCTATGTTTTGGAGCACTTGCAATTGATTCGGGAGCATTTGGGATAACACGGTGCAATTTCCCTTTCTCTAAGCCATTAAAAATGATCAAACTTAGCCAATTTTGGGTTTAAATGGACAAAAATGAGAGAAAATTGGCTTTGGGGCATTTCATTCCATTTTTTATAACTCACTCACCTAAAAAAATCTAAGGAGTTAGCCAAAAAAGGAGAAAATTGAAAAATGAGAAAAATGGGCTTTTAGCATTTGGGATAACATAGTGCAATTTCCCTTTTTCTAAGCTTTTAAAAAGATCAAACTTAGCCAATTTTGGGTTTAAAATGGATAAAAATGAGAGAAAATTGGCTTGGGGCACTTCATTCCATTTTTTTCTAACTCCCTAACCTAAGAAAAATCTAAGGAGTCAGCCAAAAAAGGGAGAAAATTGAAAAAATGAGAAAAATGGGCTATTAAAGTGCAAATTTCAGGCTAGTGAACTTTTTTGCAAAGTGCACAAATCTCGGGTCAAGGAACTTTTTTGCAAAGTACAAAAATCTTGCCCCAGGGAATGTTTTTGCAAAGTGGACAAATCTCAGGGGAGGGAACTTTTTTGCAAAGTGCAACTTTCGGACCTGGGGAGCTTTTTGCACAATTGCAGTTTTTAATATGTAATCTTTAGACACTCATAACTTTTGATTTGGGTAACGAAATAAGACAAAATTTATATCGTCGAAAGGTCTTGAAGAGTACTACATGATTAATGCATTTATTTACCACATTAAAGTGCTTTAATGGTGTGAAATTGTAAAAAATGAGCTCGGGGTCGTTTTTAGGTACATGCTCTGCAAAAAATTTGATGATGCCCATGTTGGGTCTGCAAACTTCAATGTTGGTTAGTCCTGGGTGGTTGAAGAAGTGGTTGGGATCTTTAATTTCATATTTATTCTCTCTTTCGCATTGCTATATATTGTAAACTTCTCATTTGAGAAAAAGGGGGATTCTCATGGTAACAAAACTCTGCGAAAATTGTTTTGGAAACACCAATGCGCCGCATGCCTCCATTTTAGACATCTTGCGTGATCTTGCCCTTTCTCTTGCATTGTAATGGACTGTGTGAATCAATAAAGCAATAAACTTGAGTTCGGGGATATTTTTCCTTCCCTTGCTTTTGTTTTTTGCATTCAATTGCCTCTTCATTTCGATTTACAAATTTGTTGTGCCTCTTTTATTTATCTTGTAGGGGTCTATGTGTTGTGCCTTCATGAAAATGGTTGTTTGAGTGTTGTTGTTGGATTGTGGTAATTGTTTCTACCCTCTCTGCTATGCATTTTCTTTCATTTTCACCCATTGGAGAGATTCCCACACCCTTCTCTTGGTGCCATCACCCCCTTAGCGTAGGATTTGTTTATTTCCATGCTCTCTTTCTATCCATGGTCCCTTGAAAATCATATATTAGTAGTTAGCAGATTTCCCTTTATTAGGAGTAGTCCTTGCACTAATTTAGGAAGAAGAACCAACTTTCTCCTGGAGAGTTGTCTCAACTGTAAGGTCCCACACCTTGAGATAACTCCATGCTACCCAGTCCACACCGCTTGCCTTGATAAATTCACATGCTAGCAATCAACGGGTGTGATTTGGTAATAACGATTCCGACACGCCCAACGGGACTACACAAAAGTCATTTTCAACAGGTGTGCATCTAAGATCTTTTAGAGGGAGTTCCATTACTCCCCCTTGTGTGCTTTACGTCTTCATTTCACCAAGTTGTTGTGTTCTTGATGAAATCTTAGCCTTTGAAGGAACTTTCAAACACAATGGCGATGAGTCCACTAGTCCATACAACCCATTTTTGAGTCGCAGACCTTTCTTTTCATCTATTTCCATCCATTTTTCTTTCCATATCTTCCATTTTTCTTTCATCCATGAAGTTGTGCAATCATGACTTCATTCCCATCATGGAATTCACACTTACAACACCAATACTATTTAGAGCCATCTCCAGTTACTTTAACACACCTCTAGAAAGGTTTCAAAATGAAAATCAGCAAGTATGCATATCCATGTGAGCTAGATTCAAATCAGTTTGGTCATTTTCCTGACTATGCGGTTGTTTCAGAGCGAGGATACACAGGTTTTAGAGGTAATCTAACATCTAAAGAGGTTGATTGGCACATGAAAGCTAAGAGAATGGAAGCAAACATGGTGTAGACTAGGGCTACATCTCAATTGAAAACATTCAAGATTGGTTTCAGGGCACCTTTTCCATGGGTTGGCCCTATGCCAAGACACTACAACCCTCAACGTGAAGCTTATGAACTTGCAAAGTGGATAGGGGAGATAGAAGTTTATGAACTTGATGCAAGGTAACCTTGTCAATGGGTAAGTCCTACACCACTACCTCATAGTCCTTATATTTCTCTTTCCCAATCCGCATCATTTTAACCTAAATGTCATGATTCTAGCCTATTGCATCTTTGCCCCATGTGGAATCCATTTCTCCACCTTCTATCCTTCCATCTCATCTTGGATTTTCTTCCCTTTTCCCTTCTAAAACTCTTTCCCCTCCATAAGAGCAAGAATTCGAACTCACTATCTCACCGCAAATAATGCAAAAAAAAGTTGAATCCCAACCCACCCCTCTTAAATTCCCAAACCCATTGTGGGAGAAAAAAACTTAGAAAATCAGTCAAGGGGAGAAAATAGAAGATCCTAGCCGGGAAGAATCAATACAAAATTTGAGAAATTGGGTTGCCAAGTTCAATATTACTCAAATGCCATTAATGACTAGGCCCTCTCAAGAGGTTGAAATCCAAGAACAAGTGGTGAATGATGACTTTGTAAATGAACAAGTTCAAGAACAAGAAGATGATGATCACCAATCCTTATGTTCCAATGCAGTGTTCACATTGGCACCATTTTTTCAAAGGTTGTTGATCCATCACCGTTCTGCAAAGTCAATATCGAGCAAGAAAAGATCCCAAGTATGTAAGGTGTTTGAATGGAATGCAACGACCTTATTCTCCCACATGCCATGAGCTTGATAATTTATTGGGAGGTTGCATTGATCCACCAAAACCATCATCATCAGTTGTAACCAACCACAATGTGCTTCATGTTATGGAGGGAGACATTTCAATTTGAGGTCTTGAGTAAGCAAGTAGTTGCATGAAAAAATTGCAGTCCCTTCTACCACTTCATCTCTCCAAAAATATGATTTTTTGGATGAATTTGAGTTATCAAACTTCATGTTTGAGAGAGGAAGTGAATCATGGTGAACAAATTAAAAATTCAAAGGTCATCATGGAAAGAGGATCCTTGGTACAACAGGATAGTGAAGATCTTGCGTATTTATCGAGACTTGGAGGAGTGTATTGATGAAGTGGAGCCCGTGGAAATCATAACCCTTGTTGCTCCATCATTCATTCTCCAACAACAAGGTGTTGCTGTCATGGAGGAGAACGTTCAAGAACAACATGTTGCTCTCAACAGTCCTCTTGAATCAGATTCAGAGGCTCTTGATGAAGATACAATCATTGAAGGCTTCTTGCTTTCAGTTGAGGAGTCTAATCTTGTTGATGAATCTACCATGGGAAAGAAGGAAAAAGAGAACAAGGATGACACCACTTCCACATCAGTCATCGAAGTTGAAGGTCAGCTATTTGTGGATGAGAAGCAAGTTTCAAATCAGCTCACAATCACCTTTTCTAGGAATGTCTGCAAGAAGAATTCCTTATTGAAGTTGGAATTAAGAGCAATAAGAAAATTCAATGGATCATACCTTGTCCAATCAAGTATCTAGCTTCATTGGAGAAAGATTCATAGTTGCCACCAGTCATGTTTGCTTCTAGGCATGAGGATGAGATACAAAGCACTGAAGGTCAGCACCAAATTCTTCAAGATCCAAACACAAAACAACTTGGGGAGGTAATTTCTTTGTTTGTTGTTGCTACTTTGGAAAATTGGTTGAAAAATCAACTTGTAGTTAGTTTTTCACTCATGTGCAAGACCATGTCCTTTGCCAAGCCAATTACATGTCTTAATTTGTGAGAAAGGGAAGCTACTTCTCCTTACCAGTGTCGGGATTTGTTTGAGCTTTACGTTTCTTGGGTTAGAGTAGAGTAGGTAGGTTTGCTTTCAACAGAACAAGTGCTTGTGCACACTTTGCATGATTTACTTGGGCATGTATGATCTTTGTCTTTTTTACATAGTTTTTGCGTGTTTTTTTCTTGCAAAATTCATCTTGTTGTTGGGAGGAATGTGTTGTAGTAAGGGGTTCAATGTTGCAAGAAACAATTGCTATCTTCAAGTAAATCCAAATGCAAAGCAACTAAATTAGATTGAGGGACAATTTTTAATGTTTTCATCTCTCTTGTCTCTCTAGATCAATCACAGTTGAGCTCTTATGCCTCTTCTTGCATCAAAAATCAGTTGTAGGGGAATTTCTATCTTTGACATTTCAATCAAGGCATGTTCATGGGAAAATTCAGTGTACAACAACTTCTAGCTTTCCAAATTAGCTTGTGTCTCTAAAACTTCTGCATGTTTCGTCCTTGTCAAGATATCATTAGTTGGTTGTGCTTCACACTTGGCAAGAAATCAGATTTGGGATAGTTTCAAAGGTCTTCATTCTTCATCCCATAGATCGACTTGTAGAGAAAGGAAAAGTTCCAGTTCAAAACAATTTTCTACTCGCATAAATCTTATTTTCAAGATTTTTTTATAAAAGTTGGAAAATTGAGCAATGGAAAAAGGAAGTTCCAAGTTCAAGTAAAGCGGCATTCCAATGGCTCGTAGATAAGATTTTGGAGTTCGGGATCAGATTTGTGCATATCGGGATGACTCCATGCCCATGGACGCTTGAAGGTCACTAGTCACACATCTAGCGGGCGGATGTCCTCGAGAGGTCACCAAATTGTTATCCATTCTTACCCCCTAGAAAAAATGAACAACTTGGGAGAAATTGGACTTGAGAAATTGATCGAGATTCAAATGGAGAATCTGGAGTTTTAGGTCAAATTCTATGTTTTGGAGCACTTGTAATTGATTTGGGAGCATTTGGGATAATTTGGTGCAATTTCCCTTCTTTTAGGCTTCCAAAGATCAAACTCAGCCAATTTTGGGTTCAACATGGATAAAAATGGGAGAAAATTGGCTTTGGGGTACTTCATTCATTTTTTTTCTAACTCCCTAACCTAAGAAAAATCTAAGGAGTTACAGAAAAAATTGAGAAAATTGAAAAAATGGGCTATTAAAGTGCAAATCTCGGGTCGGGAACTTTTTTGCAAAGTGCACAAATCTTGCACTGAAATTTTTTTCGCAAAGTGCACAAATTTCGGGCCAGGAACTTTTTTGCAAAGTGCACAAATCTTGGGCCAGGGAACTTTTTTACAAAGTGCAAATTTCAGACTAGGGAAACTTTTTGCATAATCGCAGTTTTTAATGTGCAATCTTCAGACGCTCATAACTTTTGATCTGGGTAACGAAATAAGGAAAAATTTATATCGTCGGAAAGGTCTTGAAGATTAATACATGATTAATGCATTTATTTTCCACATTAAAGTGATTTAATGGTGTGAAATTGTGAAAATGAGCTCGGGTCGTTTTTCGGGTATAAGCTTTGCAAAAAAATCAATGACGCTCATGTTGGGTTTGCAAACTTCAATGTTGGTTAGTCATGGGTGGTTGAAGAAGTGGTTGGGATATTTAATTTAATATTTACTCTCTCTGTTTCTCACTTTTTAAATATATTGTAAACTTCTCATTTGAGAAAAAGGGGTGGGATTCTCATGGTAACAAAACTCTGCCATTTTTTTTTTGTAAACACCATTGTCTTTGCGGGCCTCCATTTTAGACATCTTGCATGATGATCTTGGCATTTCTCTTGCATTGTAATGGACTGTGTGAATAAATGAAGGAATAAACTTGAGTTCATGGATATTTCCCCTTCCCTTGCTTGTGTTTTTGCATTCAATTGCCTCTTCATTTCGGTGTAGATGTGTTGTGCCTCTTTTATTTATCTTGCAGGGGTCTACGTATTGTGCCTTCATGAAAATGGTTGTTTGAGTGTTGTTGTTGGACTGTGGTAATTGTTTCTACCCTATCTTCTCTGCATTTTCTTTCATTTTCACCCATTGGAGAGATTCTCAGACCCTTCTCTTCGTGCCATCATCCCCTTAGCATAGGATTTATTTATTTCCATGCTCTCTTTCTCTCCTTGGTCCCTTGGGAATCATATATTAGAATTAGTTAGCAGATTTCTCTTCATTAGGAGTAGTTGTTGCAGACTTTGGTTTAGGAAGAAGAACCAACTTTCTCTAGAGAGTTGTCTCAACTGCAAGGTCCCACACCTTGAGATAACTCCATGTTACCCAGTCACATTGTTTGCCTTGATAAACTCACATTCTAGAAATTAGAGGATACTTTTGTTATTTGGTGATAAAAATGACCTTTTCCAAGTCCAATTAGCCCACCAAGAATAACTTCCTTGTTGCGTCTGTTTGTTTAATCAACATCTTTATTTTGAAGCCTTCTAGTTTCATACTTGTTACGTCACTGCCACTCTTCGTTAGGATACTCAATGTTTGAAGTTGAAATTGGCTCCAAACTTGAGAGTTTGAGATCCATGGTGACAGAGGCCAGTGAGATAAACTAGAGACGATTGAGTGTGCAAAGTTTGACCATAATCCCAATACATGCTATTTTTAGTAAGTCTAATTCTAGGATGTCTATTTTTAATAAGTGTCTCAATTTAGCACTTTCGAGTGTTCTTAATATGTGAGGAGAAAATGCAAATCAGAGAATGGGTCGTCACAAAACTTACTATTTATAGACGATGAAGCATGGTAGGAATTACAATTTTAGAAGTGGGTCTTTTGAGTGTCAGAATGAGATGAGAGTAGTCTCAAAATTTTCGTGATTTTTCAAGGATGCTATGCTCCGATTTTTAGATGATTCTCTCATTTGGATTAGTGTGAAAATGAAAATTTCATCAAAGAGGGCAAAATATTGAGAGAAAAATCAGCTCTCCATATATCCAAAAATCATCCACCTCATCATGCAAGAAATGGATCAGATGAAAGTTGATTTTACAAGGAACATTCACTCCAAATTTCAGCAATTTGGTTTGTTGGATCACCGAGAAAATGTAAATTTCCTCGAAGAGGAAAAATACTAAGAGAAAACTCAGTCCTCCATATCCCTAAAAATTTATCCACTTCATCATGTGAGAAATGACTCAATTGAAAGCTAATTTTATGAGGATCATCTACTCCAAAATTCAAGCAATTTGGCTCGCCGAGTCACTAGGAAATTGTAAATACATTTTCAACTGTTCCAGTGCAAAAGTGGAGTTCATGGCTAGAAAAACCAGTCAATAACATTTGAATGGTGGAATCACATGCCATGAATCATAGGTCATCACGAAGGTGTTTTCAAAAGGAGTGCACCGGTGAAGTTTTATGGAGATTAGGTGCATGGATTGAGAGATATGGGCAAAAATCAGTTTGCAAGCTTGATGTTCTAGGAAAAACCAACAACATACCCAATGCAACAATGGAGGAGGGTTTGGGGGAAATGTTGGAAGCAATTGGTGTTAAACCAAAAGGTCGACCCATCAATTTCTGATACAAGTGCTAGAGTTAATGAATCCATGGGAGGTGGTTAGTCCATGTCATGAATCCCACGGGAGCACTGACAAATTTGCCAACAAACTCCCCTAGCGTTACCCATGGGGATTCAAACCCATGACCTTTTGCTCTGATACCAATTGTTGGAAGTGATTGCCATTAAACCAAAATGTTGACCCATCAATTTTGATACAAGCACTAGAGTTAATGAATCCATGGGAGACGGTTAGTCCATGTCACGAATCCCATGGGAGCGTTGAAAATTTTTCCAACAGGGAAAGAAATAACTCTTGAAGTTCAATAAATGGTTAAGTATGTGAGGTGAGGAGTTAAGTCATTCAATCTTGCAAATTTGAACTCATCTTTAACCATGGAGCCAAACCAGGGTTAGGAGATGGGGTTTGAGTGTGGTTACACCTTAAAAATAGGGTGCAAAGGTACAATGGGGGAAGAGAAGTGTTCTTTGCACTAGATGATGCTAAGTGTCAGCTTGTGATGCAGTGTGAGGGAGATGTAAGGGGCTGAAATTGGCTTCCGGGCTAAAAATGGTATTTCATATGACCGGGGTTGAGTGGAAGGATGGGGAGTGCATCTTGGTGTCCTCATGTCCATTTTTCTATTGATGCAATCGAGGGGCACCATCAACTTAAAAATGTGATATAGGGGGTCCGATCATGAAGAGGGGCCAAGAAGTTAAGTTACTTGCAAGTTTAGGCTATTCCTAGGTACAAAAGTTTTGATGGGCAAGTTGTGAAGAATAGAACCTTATGGGGAGCGTACTTTTGTGTCCCCCACGTACCTTTGCACCTTGGGGACAATGTGAGGGGACAACATGGGTGAGAAAATGCGCCATGGGTCTTAGCTCATGAGAAGGGGACATGTGAAATGTAAGTTATGAGGTGCCTAGGTGTAAAAGTTGTGAATTTCAAGTTGCTTGGTGTCCCCCTTGTCCTCATTGCATCTTAAGGAAAATTCAATGGGACAACATATGTTATGAAATGTGCCAATGGGTCTCGCTTTATCATTGGAAGGGAACCCAAGTAACTTAACTCTTCACATGCTCCACCTAACACACTAAGTTGTGTTTTAAGTGATGAAATCTCATGAAATGATAGGAGAACACAATTTGGTGTCCCCCTTGTCCCCTTTTCACCCCAGGGACAATCCAAGGGGACACAAAGGGTGAAAATGTGTGCTCAAGCCTTTTGAGATGCTAATGTCACTTGTCAAGTTCATTTTAGGACAAAGCATGGGCAAATTTTATATCCCAAGAGCATGGAATGGTGTTTTGGGGTCAAACCTTATATGATTTTGAATCCAAATCACCTTTTGAGATCATCCCATCCATTATTAGGAGCCAATTATTCTTGAAATTTGAATTTTGGCACCATTCACCCTTTCAACATGAAGGATCAACAACAATGACTTGAGCTATCAAAGAAAATATTGAATACTTATCTAAAAATTTATGTTTTTATCATGTGGAGGATTCTAAGAAATTTCCATTGAGTATTTGATGAGATTCCAAATCCTCTTGGAACTCCCAAAATCATTTGGACAAGTCAACTTTCACTGTTGGAGTATAACATTCCCTACACCCAAAATGACCATGTCTTGCTCAAGTTGTTCTGACATCAATTTCTTCCACAAATTTTCCCTAAACTACCTTGGATAACTTCATTTCTCTCCTATACAAATCCTAGATGGATTGAATCTTCCTGTTAGCTTCGGAGGGTATTCACCGATTCTGAAATGGCCAAAAAGGCCCTTTCTAGGCCTTCGAGGATAGTTGTTCTTCGTTGAATCTCAGTGAATTTATCAATCACCTCAAGCATAAATCCTTGCACATGAAACACACTAAAAAATATTGTTATCATGTTCCTTTGAGCCAAAATGAGGATGAAACTGTGGACAAGTTGGCTAGATGAAGGGTTTATAGTGATCGGGAAGGAAATTTTCAAGTGGGGGCTTAGTTGTCATGGCTAAAATTTTCAATTTTGCATGCTACACATTTAGTGTGAAAAAAACCCTTATAAAACTCCAAACTTCTTGAGGATATGATACAAATTAAACACTAACATGGAGTGTTGTAGCAAAATTTTTCCCATGGGGCGCAAATTAGATCAAGGCTCACCGGGCTCAAAGAAGGGGACAAAGGTACCATTTTTTAGGATTTCAAAAGCTAAATATACTAGAGAAATGATGGGAGCTATTGATATTTGAGAAAATATATATGAATATATTTGCGAAATTTAGACAATTTACTTCTCCACCTCGATCTGTTTTCCTTTGATGGTTTACGCTTACATGTTGAGAAAAATAGGAAGTTGTGTGCTAAACTCATCCTCTAAAAATTTATTCTTGTGAAGTTTCTCCCGTAGATGGTGAGATCTCACTAGCATACCACCAAGTCCTTAAAAGATAATAATGCTCTGTATAAATATGGTTTCTTAACAAAATTTTACAAAATCAATAAGGAGTGGATTTCTCAGGAGATCTTGGGGATTTGTAATGAAGCTATTCAAACAAGTTCTTTAGGACTAAAGATGGAGATTCATCTCAAGTCAAAAACTACAGTGTCTATCACTCTTTTGAATGTTTCATACAAATTCTTAGCAAAAAATATTGCTAGGAGTATTGCCCATGGTTTGTGGAAGGAAGGTTTATCTTAGACAACATCATAACCAATTGGGAGGGCATGTATTGGGCAAAAATTACCAACCAACATGTATGTATAACCCTTTTGAATTTTGAAAAAGCATATAATATGATTGGATGACCAAATGTATGCATAACCCTTTTGGATTTTAAAAAATCATATAATAGGATTGAATGACCATTTAATGAGATGATTAATTGTTTTTGGGGTTTAAAAAGATTTTGCAAAATAGTAAATGCTCTCTTGAGGGATGCCTCAACTATGATAGAAGCGAATGGTGAACTAGTTGAGCCTTTTGAGCTCCAAAGATCTATAAAGTAAGGATGGCCCCTTGCTCTTGCTTTTTTTGTAATTTTGTTGAAGCTCTACATTTTCTACTTAGGGATGCCTTATTTGACCCATCAATGTAGGGTATTACTCTACCCAACCAGGTTATACGTATACACATACTCTTTACAAATGACACTTGCCTCTTCCCTCTCTTTGAAGTAGAAAACATTCAACAAATTGTTCACAAACTAGCCATTTATTGTACAAATTTTGGCTCTAAAATTGTGTTGCGAATTTGTGTTAGGATGGGATGAATCTCCCCCTTGTGACTCATTGTGGGAGGATGGTACTAGCACAACACTTTTAGGGTGATTAGATATCGAGGGATTCTATTTTCTCTCTCCCCTCCACAGAGAAACATGGATGATTTTTTGATACGAGTAACAAAAAGCGTCAAAGTGGTATGGTCACTATTCATCTCTCTTGGGAAGAATTCGGGGGTGTCGATGGTTCTCTCTTCACATAACATTTACTTCTCATCTTCTTGGATGTTTAGTAACTATCGGTTTGACAAGTCAGTATATGATGGTTATGAATCTTCTATGCTCACGATGAACAAGGCAATTGGGAGAAGACATGTAGTTTCTAGGAAGTATGTTGCATGCCCAAAATTTTGGATGGGTTGGGAATAAAAATTTGAGAACTCAAGGTATTTCACTAGTCAGTAAAATGGATCATTAGAGCCTTGAATGGTAATGAGCTAGATAGAAAGTCCTAATTGAAAGCAATATCTTAAGAGGATTTCCTAAACGAAAACCTTAGTGGAAGGGAATTCATATATTGAAATTGTTGACTGGCTCTTTCTTAGTTAAAGTTAAAAAGATCCCCATTTTTCAATCTCTATGGAAAGCGTGGGAAATGGTGAATCACCTTATCATGGCTCAACCTTGTTTATGTGGGTTTGGGTGTGGATGTTAAAGTTCTATATGGTGGAATTTGAAGCATAATAACACCCTTCCAACCTTGAGTAGAGGTTCTGCATATTTTATTTTGCAAAGGAAAGCCAAACATTCAAGGATTCACACTTGTACGGTAGTTAACTCTCTCGGGCTGAGATGTCAAGAATATAAAACATTTCCCTTGGCCACCTTAAAGCATATGCTATGATGGCTAAATAAGTTTAGAGTTCAAACGTAGGTTTTATCATGGAAGATGTAGATGTGTGCACTAGGAAATTGTAAAATAGATTAAAGGGCCCACCTTAGGAGAAATCATTTGTAAGAAGCATTACGTGAAATTAACTCTTTCGAAGATTTATCTCATTTTAAATAAGAAAAGATACTTTCGTGATTCCTTGCATAAATGGATGTATAAATTTGCTCTCATGTGGTCCTCATGTTAAGAGCTTAGGAAAATGTGTTTTAGATGGTTTTGCTCCACCAAAAGTTAGATTTTGAGTATGTCTTAGCTAAGTCTATTATCAATAGACTAAACTGGACTTTTTGTGGTGAGTTGGAAATTATAGAGCACCTTTTTCTATGTTTTGTTATTGTTTGGAGAAAATGGCCTACTTTATGGCACACATTTTTTCATAAGATATTATTTGGATAAATATTGCATTTGGATATGTATATATTCCACTAAGAAAATTTCTTTTTCTTTTTTAATTTTTGGTTGATTAGGGAAATTTTTGGTTTGTACGGAAGTAAAATAAATCAAATGTTTTTAATAGAAGAGAGTAGGGTACTTATGGACCTCAAAAGTGAAGTCATTATTCATATTATTTAAGTGCAAACCTCCTTAAACTTGTAGATACCCAATTAGAACTGGGAAATTCATAAAAATTAGGATGATGAATATTTCTTCTAAGTATCTTATAAATGTTGGAGGTTTTCCAAAAAAACCCCTCTCTAACATGAAAATCTTACATTCAAATGTTGTTGAGGTGCTACTTTTCGAGCATGAATGGACATGATAAATGAAACTTATATTGAGCATGTTGATTATCTAAACCCTATCTTGATTGGAGGGAATAAAGAAGAAGGCAATATCGGAAGTAATGAACACCTCTTAAATGTACTTGTTATTATGCTTACAATGCTATGAATAGGTTCATGTTATCTCTCGACTCAAGAAAATGCATTTTTAAGAATGGGGATGAACATGAAAAAGGAAAACAACTTGAGGATTACGAGGATTCTTCACAATCTTTCATCATTGGGTAGTTCATTCTAGATTTTGGGTATGAAGGTGTTATGTCTTTGTGGACCACAATAAAAGGAATCGATTGCTAAGTTGAAGAATTTTAAAATGGGACGTTGTCAAACAATTGATCAAGAACATTAACAAATAATGTGATGCGAGGGCATCCAGTTCACGAGGAATCATGTATCAACAAAATATAGTTTAAATAGGTTGAGTTACTTATTTACATTTTGTTGTTGTTGGCGAGATGCATTGTGAAGGAAGTACATTGTTGGTGGGTTGTAGAGTATTGTGTTGCATTTTGTGGAGTGCACAAGTCTATTGTGCAATTTTACATAATGTGCAATCCTATTGTGTAGTGTCAAGTCTATTTCACACTCTACATAGTCATGTGAGTCTTTATGCAAGTTGTGGAAGTCGAGTCTTAAAACATTGATGGGTTGGTGTATGTTATGGAATCCTAAGGAAGTTACACAAGTCTATTGGGAGTAGTAGAACACTAGGTGGAGCCACACAAGTATAAGGGAATCCAAAAAATATGCAAAGCTATTTGGAAGCTGTGAAGCATTAGAGAAAGATCATTTGAAGCTACAAAGATTGAAAAGGCCGATTACGTATATAATGGGTCCTTTGGATCACACACCATATTAGTTTTACGAGTTAAGTTTGTGACATTGGTTGGCTATTAAAACAAATCCCAATTACCTTAGAGAGTCTTTTAAGCTACATAGGACTTTGCGAATAGGTACAAAGTGTGCATTTGAGATTAAGGCTCGAAACATAGTGTCTTTGTAATGATTTGACACAACAAGAGTGAAGAATGTTTGAGTGACTATATCATTAGTGATTAGTTTGTATGTGTATTATTCCTCTTGACTATATGTGAATAAATATTGTTGATATGTGTTATGTTTTTTGAATTATGTTTCTATGTTCTTGTATGCATTTTTGTATGTTTTCCGCACTTTGGTTCTAAGGGTTGCATGGTCTAAGGTAACTCTTCCTTGAGAACCCTAACCACATCTGCGTCATTTTGGTATTAGAGCAAGATTTTTTTCTTTGTGAGTGTTGGCATAACGAGAGGTTGGTAGTTTTCCACATTTATGAGTGTGGATAGAAAATAATTGTAGACATCTTCGAATAAGTAACTATTGGGTAAATGGTCCGAGGATTAGATACCGATTTAACAAAAACATATTTTTGTATAAAACCCTAATATTGCAGAGTAACATATGTAAACTATAATATGTAGTTGCTAGATACAATATGACACAAACAATAAGATAGATAAATATGAAACCCTAAGTGCAAGAGAGGGAAATAATGACTTAGTTGATTTTGTGTTATCCCTGGAACTGATCTGGACTGGAAAATTGATGAACAGGAAGGCTAGGATGTCGCAAATGGCGAGCATAGTAAATTTTGTAACTGTCGGATGAAGCCGAACTAGGGAGGATGGACTAGGGTGGGGGCGCTGGCACTGAGACCTTTCTAGGTTCTTGTGTGTGTGCGGGAGCTTGGAACTTGGTTTTTGGTGTCACAAGATGGTCGTTGGTAGTCACTTTGTTGGTCACTTGTATGTCACACTATGATTGCATAATTCACCTGTAACCTACAAAGAGATGATGACCTACAAAACCCTCAAACTACATCAAATACCAAAAAGAAAAGATGTAATATGGGGAGTCGGTTTGACCCAGTGTCACCGACCGAGTGAAATTACAACCGAGCACCGCAATACATCTCAGAATCCATGTAGTTCTTGTGCGTGTGTGATAGAATCGTTCCCTAGGAAGCCCTTGTGTAAGTGCACATGATAGCGGGTGATAACTAGATGTACCAATGTAAATAGATGTGTGGATGGAAAAATTAACTTCCCTTTCCTATGAAGTGTATGCAAAAAATGTAGTCCCTTGTCCCTTGAATGAGTGCTAGATGGATGTCTTTGATGCTTTTAGATGCATTTGGATGCAACCTTAGGTGATGATAATAAATGCTTAGAGCTTGGTCCTTTATTTTTGTCACATATCTTTGTATTTATATGATTCTCTTGGTTGAATTTTGTAATTGCAACTGGAAGGCCTACCCATAAGAAAATAAGATGCCTAAAAGATAAAATAATCCCAAAAAGAGCGATTAAATTGGAGAGATAATTGCAACCTGGAAGGATTACCCATAAGAAAATAAGATGCCTAAAAGATTAAAAAAGCCAAAAAGAGCAAGTAAAGTGGAGAGAGGTCGTCGGGGGTGCCCAAAGGGGACGAGGGCACTGTGCACTTATGTCTAGAGTCATAAAAGATAAACAAGTGAAATGCCGATGAATTGGTGTAGGGTGTAAAAGGATAGAAAGAAGACAAGAAACAAAGCAAAGAGGCCAAAGATAGCTGTCAATTATTAGTTTTCTCGCTTAGGAATCATATGAATGCAAGTATGCTTTTAAGACCTAGAAATGTACCCAAGTGCATGATTTTGTGTCTACATTTTCCCCATTTTATGTGTTGAGTGAATACTTGATAACATAAAGTAGATAAGAGATGTGTACATGATAACTAAGTATAATGTGATGGCGATAGTATGCTTTGAAGAGACAAGTGAAAGCGTGAAGTGATAAAAATGCATGTGGAAGCTAAGAAAGAGGAAGTGACCCTAGGCGTGAAGCGTATTGTGTCAGAACTATTATTGTGCTTGATGTAGGGTTGCTTCTTGTTGCGTATTAAGGAAGAACATGCAAAATAAGAGTGAAAGATTAATCAAAGTCATTTATTATGAAAACTCTGTAAAATTTTCTAAAACTATGTAAATGTGTGTAAAAGTAGTAAAAGGAAAAGTGTGGACCTGATGATCATGAGTGTAAAAGGATAGAAAGATGTCATGAATATGCTTGGTAGAGATTTTTTTGGTGAGTTTTTGGGAGATCTCATGCCAAGAATGAGTTTTTTTTGGGGCGATCTCTCGTTGGTGTGAGTTATCCTATACATCCTCCTCTCATACTTTGGAGGGTCATCTCACATGGGTTAGGTTTAGGGTTTGTTATTGAGTCATGCACTAGGGTTACTTAGTACCCTATATGTACCCTTTCACTATTCATTTATGAGTATGCCAAGACACTCCGCTGTCTTTTCCTTATGTGCAACTTTGTTTCTGTTTTACAAATCTTCCATTGTTGATCGATCCTTGCATTTACGTTGGAGCCATTCGATTCCATTGGAGTGCAACCTCTTCGTGGTGCATCGTTGCCGATACGATTCTCGCAGTCTCTTTCATGGTATCGAGTCGGGTAGATTGGGTAAACACGCAAATCAGAGTAGTAGTTGTGATTACTCTTGGGATGGGTGACCTCTGCGAAATTCCTAGTGTCACTTCCTCCTAATGTTGTTGGGCTTGATTGGGTGTATACCCGGTTCCATCACGCGAGGGTATTGGCGTATTGTTCTTGGACGATGAGATCTCTCTCCACCATCGATTCAAGCTTTTGGGGTGTGACGGCAAATCGTTTGGTATCGAGCTGAAATTGGGTAAACGTGCATTCGTTTTTTTAGTTGTGATTACTCTTGGTCTCGTTTTTTTACTCCTCGTGCAAGTTTTTCTTTCATTGGATTCCTTAATCTTGCTTTTTTTTTATAACAGCTTATTCTTGGGAAAGATTTTTGTGTTCTTCGTGCAGGTATCACCTTGGTTTCCTTGAGGTTTCTCAACTAAAAAAAGGGAGGTTTTTTTGCCTTATTTATTTATTTATAACTTTGGAAATCTTTTAGTCTTTTTTTTTTTTGTTCTTTGTTTTTTTGTGCAAGTCACAGGTTTTTGTGTGTCTTCCATTGTTGGAACCACACTGCGTGCTGCAGTCCGTCGCTTTACCACCGCCCTCCTGCCTTGTTGTTGCTGCTTGTCACCACTCTTCCATCACTTATCCATCGCCACCCGTTTGCTGCTTGCCATGCTCGCTTGCTGCCCCTCCGCCGCCACCCGTGTATGCACCAACACTGCGCGCCCATTGACCTCCTCCTCCACCCGTGCTCGCGCCATGCCTTCCTCGCTCTGCCAGGTTCCTCAGCCATTGCTGGCTGCCTCCCCGTGTGCCATTCAATGGCTCCGATGGTGTTCCTTTTTTTTAACTTTCCAAAACAAAATCCTTCCACGTTTTATTTGGTAAGTTTTTTTGTTGTTTTTTTAAAGTTCAACAAAACAAAACCTTTTTAGTATGTTTTTTAAATGTTTGTACTTTTTTTAAATGGTTGTTTTTTAAAAAAAAATCTCATTTCATAAGATTTTACTAAAGTTCTAATTTTTTTTAAGATCTTATTTAATCTTAGTGATTAATTAAATTTAATTTTGTACTTAATTAGATTTAATTTTAGTAATTAATTAGATTTAATTCCATTAAATCTATTTTTATTAATTACTACACTTTTTTCCTAATTTACAATTAGTAATTTTTTTAACAAAAAAATTGTCTTTTAAACCTAATATTTTTTATCATTTTTTTGAAAACTCCAAATGCTCTACATTTAGCAAACCTGGACGTTTCCGAATGATAATTTATTACACGTTATTGTCGATTTTTTTCTCTAATTGTGCGTTCAAGTGTGTAGCGACATTCTGGGCCTTCTTTTGTCTTCCAGAGCATTTTCAACCTTCTGAAGATCATCAAGATTCCTTTTGAGTCCTTATTTAAAATCATTGTTTTTACCCTTATTATTGCTTGCGACTAGTGAGCGCGTCCGCCACAGTCTGTAGCAAGGGGGTTTTTTCATTTGCGACGTGAGACGCTTTTTCTCACAACCAGGATTGGCTTTCACCTCCTTCCTTGTTTTTGCTTGTGCTTGTTTACGGTGTCCTATTTGTTGTGCTCCACGAAACATTGTTGTGGTCTCCTCTCTTACACATTATTACACTGATTGCAAGATGAGTTACCAAGTGTTTCAAACCACACACACGGACCCGATTGTAATCAACACACTAAACTATAAAGTGCCAAAAGCGGGGGGTTGTTATATTGTCTTGGGTGGTTGTGTTTCTTTTATGCATTTCTTTCTCTCTCTCTTCACTATGGATGCACTTTTAATTCCTTTGCTTACGTCATTCAACTTTTTTGAATGGAGATCGAAAATAATAATGAAACTAAGGGGTAAAGGGTTATTCCACATCACCATGGGAATTGAGACTGAACCAGATGACGAACTTGAAAAATCTAAGTGGTTAAACCGTAGTGATGAAGCTTTAGGTCTTCTTTGCATGTTTGTTTCTCCTGACTTGCTCTTCCACATTGAGGCATCTGAAACACCTAAATCTACGTGGAAAACGTTGGATGCAATGTTTGGAAAACTAGATGACATGAGAGTGCATGAGTTGGAAAACAAACTACTAGGGTTAAATCCTAGTGACTTTGAAAACCTACAAGCTTTCTTCTCGAAATTTGTCCACATTAGATTGTTGTTAAAAGGATGTCAAGTAGAGAAGAAATATTCTCAACTGATCTTGTCGATTCTCTCTAAGCTAGGTCCCGAATATTCTGTCTTCATGTCAACTTTCTACGCTACAAAAGTTGCTTTGGGCGATACTTGGACTATGCCCTCCTTTGACTATTTTTCATCCCAACTCATTCGAGAACAGACAAACTCATTCAAATGGGTCTCTCAAGTCTAAGTCACATGCCCTTGTAGCAAGTACTAGTAAGGGAAAGAAGACTGAAAAGAAGAAAGAAAGAAAGGATCAACCTAAGAAAGAAACCAAGACCAAACCTAAAAATGACACAAACACTTCGACTTCTGAGCCTAAGGCACAAAAAAGCAAGTTTTTGTGTTCCTATTGCAAGAAGTCTGGTCACGATGAGCAACACTGTTTTTGAAAAATAGATTGATCACTTATCTCATTTACTTGAGAAGAATAAAATAAGTGTTCTGAATCCATAAAACAAAGTGCTCCGAAGGTCGAGTCTTCTACTGCAAAAGGTGCTAAAAATGATAAGAAGAAAGGAAAGGCCCTTGTAGCTAGAGTTTCTCCTTCATCAACATGGATTATAGATTCCGGTGCCTCACACCACATGGGTTCTTCACATGTTGAGTTTTCCAACATCGAACCTTGTGGAATGTCCCAAATCACGATGGGTAATGACACGACAGTGTCGGTTTCGATAGTGGATCGGTAGAGATGGATGGGGAACATTTAACCAAGTGTTGAGTGTTCCTGATCTCTCTACCAATCTCCTATCGGTTTACCAAATTACTCACCTTGGTGAAGGAATGCGAGTGGAATTTGGTCCTAACTTGGTGATTATTCGTGAGCTTAACAATGACACTATAGTGGCTGAGGGAAAGGTGATCACCGTTCATGGTTATATACCTTTTCCCACTTTACTTTTGATTCTATGCCCACTGCCTTGCTCACTCATGCAAATGAGGTTAGTAAGCTATGACATGAGTGTTTCAAACATCTAAATTATCGCTACCTTGAACAATTGAGCCAAAACAAAATGGTCAACGGGTTACCTCGCGTCAAGTTTTCTAAGGGTCTTTGTGAGGGTTGTACCCTTGGAAAGCATCCTGAAAATAACTTTGACAAAGGAAAATCCTGGAGAGATCCACTCATCCTTTGGATCTTGTTCACAACGTGATGTTTCTGGTCCATTTCCTTCTCCTTCGTTTACTAGAGCTCTTTATGTGCTAACCTTCATTGATGACTATTCGCGATATACTTGGGTATATTTTCTTAAGCTTAAGTCTAAAGTCTTTGAACATTTTCAGACTTTAAGGCTCTTGTGAAAACAGTGAAACGGTCTATCAAGGTTCTTCAAACTGACAATGGAGGTGAATATGTAAACAATAGGTTCATGGATTTCTATACTTTTGAAGGGATCTCTTTGCAGCATACAGTTGCTTATAGCCCTTGCAAATGGAGTTATAGAAAGAAAGAACCGTACTCTTAAGGAGATGGCCACTTGTATGATTCACTCGAAGTCTCTTCCTCCACAATAAAGATTGGGCAAAGCGTGAATTGTACAAATTACATTCAGAACCATGTTCCACACAAGGCAGTAAGAGGGATGACACCCTTTGAAGCCTGGTTTGGATGCAAGCCTGATGTTGAGCACTTTCGAGTCTTTGGATCCAAGGCTATGGCTTGGATTCCCAAGAAGAAATGCAAGGCCTTGGAACCACAATCCAAACCTTGTATCTTTATAGGGTATCCTGATGGCGTGAAGGGATATCGATTGATGAATCCTACTTCTCATGAGCTTATATATTGAGAGAAGTGTTAAGTTCGATGAGTCTTCTTTGACTTATACTTCTCCACCTATTGAGGTTCTTCAGCTCACTGATTCGATTCTGACTCATCAGATGATGATGTTGTTGAGCGTGCTCCTCTTCCTGATCCTCCCGACCATCAGACCTCTGAGTCTTCTTGATTCTGATAGTAGTGATGATGAGGACTATGTCCCTTCTCACTCAAGTGAAGAATCTTCCGACTCGAGCCTTGATCCTCTGGTCCTCTTTGGGCTAGGAAAAATTTGCAAAGTGTTGGAGATTTAGTTGGAGATACTTCAGATATGAGACATACTCACTCAATATTTCATTGGACCCCACTCTTTCTTCACCTCTGCTTCTGATCCACAGTCTTTCTGGGAGGCTTATGGTATTCTTGAGTGGGATTCTACCATGGATGAGGAGTATTCCTCTCTCATGAAGAATGATACTTGGGATCTCACCCTCTTCCGAAAGGAAGAAAAATTGTTTGGTGTAAGTGGGTGTTCCAAAAAAGTATGGAGTAGATGGAGACATCGAAAATTTTAAAGCGCGATTAGTAGCTAAGGGTTTCTCCCAGATAGCTGGGGTTGATTATATTGAAACCTTTTCTTCGGTTGCGAAGATGACTTCTATTTGATTGACCCTAGCCATTTCCGCAACAGAACAGATGGAAATTCCATCAAATGGACGTTAAGAGTGCCTTCCTTCATGGTGACCTAGAGGAAGAGATCTATATGGAACAACCTCCGGGTTATGTCCAAGATCCCTCCCTCGTTTGTAAGTTAAAGAAGTCTCTTTATGGCCTTAAACAAGCCCCTCGAGCTTGGTATGCCAAGATGGACTCCTTTTTACTTACATCAGGGTTTACTAGGTGTCACTCTGATCCAAATGTTTATATTCTACATGACAAGATGACTCCATACTCATTCTTGTTCTCTATGTTGATGACTTGTTGATCACAGAAAATCTTCCTCTATTATTGATTATGAAGATCACCTTGGCCAACAAGTTTTCCATGATTGACTTAGGTCTAGCTTCATTACTTCCTTGGGATCCAAATTTCACAATCTAACTCAGGAATTTTGATTTTGCAACCTAAGTATGCTCTTGATTTGCTAGCTCATTTTCAGATGTCCGATTGCAAGTCTTCTCCTACTCCTTTTCTTTTTGGGGTTAAGTTGGTTTCAGATTGCTCTACTCCCTTGGTTGATGGTACTCTTTATCGATAGTTGGTGGGGAGCTTGATTTACTTGACTCACACTCGACCAGATTTATCGTATGTTGTTGGGATCGTGTCCAAATTCATGCAGGAGCCACATGAGCTGCATTGGAAAGCAACTAAATGGATCCTTCATTATGTTCGTGGCACTTATGTTGATGGCATTCACTATCATGGAGGGGTAGATATTGACTTGATTGGGTTCATAGATTCTGATTGGGCTAGTGACTTAGATCATCGGAAATCTACTTTTGGCTACAGTTTCTCTCTTGGCTCGGGCTCTATTAGTTGGTCTAGCAAGAAGCAGAATGCAATTACGATATCATCTACAGAGGCAGAATACAAAGGAGCAGTTAATGCTGCCAAAAAATCTATTTGGCTACAGGGTATTCTGACAAAGTTTGGCATCCACTTTCGGCGGCCTACCATTATCTACTGTGATAACACGAGCACTATCTCTATTTGTAGAAATCCAGTTCAACATCAGCAGATGAAGCACATTGAGATCCATATGCACTTCATACGGGAGCTTATTCATGATGGTGTCATCGACATTCAGTACATTTAGACAGCTGATCAAATTGCAGATTTATTTACCAAGCCCTTCACTGAGATGAAGTTTCTTCACTTATGGTCTCTTCTTGGGGTGAGGTCTTCTGTAGCTACTCATCTTCTTCGGGCTATGTAGTCCTTCTTTTCTTCTTCTTCTTCTAGGAAGATTGTGTTTGTATATGGGCACCTTATCAGGCCTTTAGTTGTCGAGGCCCCATTAACACATCTTTCTTAGTTAGGAGTGTCTTCTCTTTTATCGACTCATCTTAGCTGCTACCCCAACTTCGATGAAGGGGGTGTTGGTTTGGGTTATCCTAGGTGTCCTCCTCTCATATATGGAGGGTCATCTCACATGGGTTAGGTTTAGGGTTTGTTATTGGGTCATGCATTACGGTTACTCAAAGCACCCTATATGTACCCTTTCACTATTCATTTATGAGTATGCCAAGAGACAAGTGAAAGTGTGAAGTGATAAAAATGCGTGTGGAAGCTAAGAAGAGGAAGTGACCCTAGGCGTGAAGCTTATTGTTTGTATGCTTTATTGTTGTGCGTGATATAGGGATGCTTCTTGTTGTGTATTTAGGAAGAACATACAAAAGAAGAAGAGCGAAAGATTAATCAAATTCATCTATTATGAAAACTCTGTAAAAGTATGTAAAATTATGTAAATGTGTGTAAAAGTAGTAAAAGGAAAGTGTGGACACTGATGATCATGAGTGTAAAAGGATAGAAAGATGTCATGAATATGCTTGGTAGAGATTTTTTTGGGAAATCTCACACCAAGAGTGAGTTTTTTAGGTGATCTCATGCCAAGAACGAGTTTTTGGGTGATCTCATGTCAAGTGTGAGTTTTTTGGGTGATCTCATGTCAAGTGTGAGTTTTTTGGGTGATCTCATGCCATGAAAAGAGTGTTGGGGAGAGAAGTATAGTGTTACTCTCCTTCCATGATTGCTTTATGAATTATACACCATTGCATATGGTGTGATCCGTGTTTAGTTTTGAGTTGTATCATATTAGTTCTATGTAGAAAATGGAGAAAGAATGCATTATGATTATTGGAGGACTATGTTAGTACTATAAAAACTACTTTGTGAACTGCTGAAAAAACTATGTTGATATGAGAAAGAATTTGTATCTTCCCCTAGGACATAGGCATGTAGGGGAGGTCAGGAGTGCCCAAGTGCTTTGATTATGTCGTATCATGGTTACAGTCTATTTTCTAAAATGAGGACCCAAGTCATATTTTGGGCCGTTTATGAAACTATAGCTTGTACTATTTCTGTGTTGAATTGTACTTTGCTTTAGCTTTGATCTATTGTATGGGGTGACTGATTCACCTAATGTATTCCCCCTTTTGGGGTACATGCGACTTCGCTAGGAGAATGCGTCCCAAAGAGAGGACTTGATGTTGATATGAAATTGTGTCCTGTAAGGGGAAGGAATTTGCGGGGTAGAAATCAAGGCACATGAAAAAAAAGTGGACAAATGCATGTGTTAGTAGAAAAAAAGAAGAAAACATGTAATAGAAAAATAGAGTAGCAAGAAAATGTGCATAAAAAAGAGAGACCGTGAAAATAGGGTTTTAGACATGGGACATCGCTCATAATGTCACAAGACAATCAGGGCTGAAGCGACCAAAAAGCATACAATGTGCATACAAGACAAAGGGCATAGCCCACAAACAATAACATACAATAGAAAATAATGTCAAGAAAAGTGTAATAGACAACCATGGTGGCAAATAGTTCTTGTAAGGAAAATGCTACACATGAAGCACTTATCAACATGTTAGAAAGATAAAGAGTATGTCAAGGCATGTATAGATCAATGTAAAGTAATGTGCTAGTAGGAAGTAGTAAATAATGGAATAGTAGCACATGTGATGTGTGAGAATAGTAATGTATATGCCCTAGAGCCTCGGTGGGATTCATAAGAGGTATAATGCCAAGCATCAGTGCTACATGAAAATATATGTAGGAAGTCTGCATTCACAACTAAAGACCAAGTGAACATGCACATGCATATAGAAAAGATAATGACATACTGGATATCCGGCTAACATAGTAAGAAAAGTGTACATGTAAGTATAAGCAAACAAGATTAAGTGCATCTAAGATATGCAATATGTAGTGAGTGAGTGTGATGGAATGGTATTCAATGTGAATGTGATAGAGTAGCCTACCGCCCCAGTGAACATGTATGGATGTGTATGAGATGAGGTTCGTTTATAAAAGACCCCTTGACAATAAAGAATGAACCATAGAACAAGAGTGCGTCATCGGGAAAATGTGCGCTAGAAAGATAGATCAATGAAACACAAAGTGTGAAGTGTAGAAGAGGTGTGAGGCTCATTTCATATTTAGAACCTCAACAATAAAGTATGAACCATGGAACTAGAGTGCTTCATAGGGTAGTAATGATACAATATGTGTATATTGTGTAAGATTACCTAGAAATATAAAGTATGAAGCACAAAGCGTAAGAGTAGAAATGGGAGACACTTGACAATGTTAGAAGGGGAGAAGTAAGCATGATGCCCCCCAAGTGTATGATGATGATCAAATTATGCAACAAAAGTGAAGGGAAAGGGTCCTCCACCCGATGTGTGAGGAGATAAATGTGTGTGACCATTATATGAGATTAGAGATGTATGAGAGTGATAACATATCGTTGAATGATACATATGTGCTAAAGGAGGTGGTGAAAAAGGATATGTGAAGTATATCTAGGATGTGATGAACACCTATGTGAAGTAGACCTAGGAGTTGATGAGGCACATATTTGAAAAGGATTTCCAAGTAGGGGACTTAGGCCGATAAGATGGACTAGTGGACCGATGAGAACGAGTAGGTCATGTGTGAATGGGAGAACTAGGTGCAGAATGTGCCTTAGATTAGAGAGGCCCAGGGGACCTATATGCTCTAGCGATTGCAATGAAAACCTCAAGAGGAGGTTGTGGCCACAATGTGTATATGGAGGAACACCTTTGATGGTGATAACTTGCTTGTTGTGAATGAATTTTAGACACAAGTGATTCATGGAAATGATAGCTTGAGCAACATGGAGCCAAGGAAGACCTAAGAGCATGTCACAAAATTTGATGCCATGTGCCACAATGAATGGCACAAACATGGTGAGAGGCCCATTGTAACTAGAAGTTTGATGTAGCCATAAGAGTTAGGAATTGGATATGAAATATGACATAGTGGGTAGTTGATAGCAACGAGGAGTGCAATAGAGCACACACTCATATGAACCAATGGATTGATCATTGTGTTATTGATAGTATGAGGTCCAATAGAAGTGTTGATATGTAATGTATTAGAAGATAATGTAGCATGATAATCATGATCGAGAGAATGTAATGAATGGTGGAGATGCATCAACATTAGCAACTAGAAAATCAAGAGGCCCCAATGAAGGAGGAGGCACAACATGATATGTATGATTGGTCGAAGTTATCATGCTTAGGGAGAGGATCATTAAATATTTTGATATTTTTTTTCATTGACCAACGTAGATGCCGAAGGCTCAGGGAGATTAATTGCATTGTTGTCAATAAGATCTTGAATGAGATGTCAGAGTTTGAAACATTGATTAGATAGGATGCCCAATGCATTGATGATAGTCACATCTAGTATTTTTTCATAATTACATCCTTTAGGGTGAGATGGATCTAGATTCAATGGTGGTGGAAGCATAATAAGATTGATTTTGATAAGTTGTGGCAATATAATACATGGAACACAAGGCAATTTTGTGAATATACATTTTGAAGGTTGTCATTAAGCTTTTTAAGAGTAGAGATAATGTTAACAATAGATTTTTCTTCAATGGGCTTATAATATGGCTTGAAAGTGGATTTTCTTTGAAACTAATTAGAAGATGAAGATGAAACATGATCATGATACTTGAGTTTTCCCATAGAGATAAGTTTTCCTTCATGTAATTTAAGAGTATGACATAGTTGATCAAATGAAGGAGATGTTTCAAAGATGAAACTCTCTTGTAGAGGTGGTAAGAGACTTTGGACAAAATAGATCTTGAATTTTTGAGTTAGCGAGCACATTGGTCATCCTAGCTAGGTTGTTCTTATATCATAATACATAGTTCGTTAGATGCTCATTAGATCCTTGTTTGATTTGTGCAAGTTGAGCATATGATATCTTAGAACCGATATTGATTGAAAAATGAGTGAGAAAAGCATCAGCTAAATGCATAAATGATGTTACCAAATGAACATGTAGATCGTAAAACCAACATATAAACATAATCTTGGAGGCTTCTAGGAAAGAGCTTTGCTAGTAAAGTATGATCATCCACATAATCGAGACATGCCACATGAAAATATCTCGAGATGCTCTTGAGGGTCACCATGGCCATTGAAGGTAGGTAGCTTAGGGGTGACGAAGTTTAGAGGAAGTGCATAAGTGGAAATGGTAGGTACAAAAGGAGTATGAAGAAGTAAGGTGGAATCAAGAGATGGAGATGCACAAGAAGTAGCTTGCTGAAGTTGACAGATTTGAACTTAGAGATCCTGATAGAGAGAGGCTAGGTCTTGAGTTCCAACAAAAGATACTTACCACGTGTGAGAAATAAGAGGTAAATTGAAGTGGTTGGTGGGAGTAGGAACATATACATGAAAAGTAGAAGTAGGTGGAATAGTGGAATTACATGGTTAAGTAGCGATAGAAATAGAAGTGGTAGTGGATGTAGGAACATTAAGCTCAAAAAGATTGGTGGACTCCTCAAAAGTAGTGAATGAGAGAAGATCTAGATATTTGAGATGTTTAACAGGATGAGCATTGAGCTCTTGAATGTTGTATTCAGTAAAGGGTTCCTAAGATTTATCCATGACAAAAATATTGCAAAAAATGTCTAGAAGCAAGGTTGGGTCCGAATGGATGGGTTCACCAAATGATTTAACAAAAATAGATTTTTGTATAAAACCATAGTATTGCGAGTAATAGATGTAAACTATAATAAACAATGCTATATATATAAAATGACACAAACAATAAGCTAGATAAATATGAAACCCTAAGTGCAAGAGATGGAAAGAATGCATTAGCTGATTTTGCCCTATCCATGGAACTTATCCGGGACTGGAAATTTGATGAATAGGAAGGGCGACTATCAAAACCGAGCACGATAAATTCTGGAATTGTCGGATGAAGTTAGACTAGGGCATCTAAACTGGGTCGGGGGCACCAGGCACTAGATACCTCTGTTAGGCACCTATGGTGTGCGAGAGCTCAAAACTTGATTTTTTTGGTGTTGCAAGATGGTTTCTAGTAGTCATTGTTTGTGACTTGTATATCATACTATGATCGTAGAATTCACCTATAACTTGCATGATGATCTGTAAAACCCTCAAACTACATCAAATCCCAAAAATAAAATATGTAATATGGGGAGTCGGAATGACTGATCCCTGATAGTCACTTGGTGACTCGAGTGAACTTATGACTAAGCACCACACATCTCGGATCTTGTAGTTCTTGTGGTGTGTGATAGAATCGTGCCCTAGGATACCCTTATGCGATTGCATGTGATAGCGAGTGATATCTAGATGTACCAATGTAAATATATGTGTGGATGAAAAAATGAACTTCCCCTTCCTATGAAGTGTATACAGAAAATGCAATCCCTTTTCCCTTGAATGAGTGCTAGATGGATGCCTTTGATTCTCTTATATGCCTTTGGATGTAACCTTAGGTGATGATAATAAATGCTTAGAGCTTGGTCCTTTATTTTTATCACATAGATTTGTATTTATATGATTCCCTTGGTTGAATTTCATAATTGACAACTAGAAGGCCAACTTATAAGAAAATAAGATACCCAAAAGATAAAAGAAGCCCAAAAAGAGCGAGTAAAGTGGAGAGAGGTCGGGATACCTAGAGGGATGAGGGTGCACAGGCATTGGCATCTTGGTTAGGAACTACTTGTCAAAGTCATTTTTATCCAATTTTCCCCTTGGGTAAAATTGTAACATGATAGGTTTAAGAGGCTTAAAGTTTGTTTGATGTAAGAAAATTGGCCCTTGGGGCTGCCTCATTTTATCGAGGACAAAAATGGCTAAAATTGATTAATTACATTTAAAGGGGTCCTATTGTGTTTTCATTACTTCCTTGGTTTTAAGAGACAAATCCAAGGAGATAAATATCGAGAGAAATGAAGTTTGAAGGACCAAATAACACGGAGTAAAAATATAGCTTCTTTGAGTAGCTCAATAAGCTACTCGGCGAGCTAATAAGAATGTTGGCGAGTTGAGTTATTAACGTTTGTTGATCCCAGTTGAATAACTCACAGTGTCACTCGGTCAGGGAACACAATGGGTATCATTGAGGTAAAGCTCATGAAAGAAGCAAACATGGAGTTGGTAAGTCACTTGGCATGGATTTCGTACAAGAAAAACTCAGGTAATAGTACCATGACTCGACATATGTAAAATAACTCGGATATTGGAACCAAGTCATCATAGGTTAGAGATGAAAATTGTAATGACTTGACATATGTAAAATAACTCGGATATGAGAAAAGAGGCTCGCCGCATTGAAGTAGGTCTTAGGTGAAGGAAAACTCGCAAGTTGCAAGTTGTGATGGGTTTATAGAGTGTTAAGGGCTGCGTTGATGGTTGATGGCCAACGAGCGAGTTGGTGATCGGGGAGGTTGAGTGTCTACCGTTTCAAAGGTGAGCCATCCCGTGTGTCAAGGATCAATACAATGGCTTGGATGTTCAAATAAGGAACTTGATGCTTGACATGACTCATTTTGGAGTTCAAACATCATTCGAAAGAAATTATATAGCATTTCTCGAGCTATTCATATAAAAAATAGGAGCTCACGGTGTTCAAAAGAGATAACATGTTTTATTTGGATTCAAAATAAAGCTCACGACTACCTTGGGTCGGTTCGGTTAGGAGAGGCGAGGTGCTTTCAAAAAGGTTCGAGCATAAAATAGCTCAACATTGGGAGCTCGATAAGATGTTTAAGAGAACGCCTCGAAGAATACACAAAGTAGAGAGATCTTCACCAGCTTGGTGGGGTTATTCTATGAACTTGAGTCGAACCCAGGTGATGGGAGATCATGATGAGACCTATCATGGTTCACTTAAAGAAGCCTCTGGAAAAAGGAGGTGGAAAATCACTGTGAATATTGCTTTGGAAGCATTCACAACAAAGGTGATTTTTCTTAGGTTTATGCATGAAATATTCACTTAACATTTTGCCGTCATGTGATGCGATAAGAAGGTGTTGTTGGCAACGCCAACAACACCTCATTGTCGCATGACATCAACATGTTGTTGATGGGCATCGCCAACATTTTTTGTTGTGTGACATTGTGTTAATGCACGTCAATGGACCCCTGCTGTCGTGTGACAACAAAACCTTGTTGTCATGCGACAAAGACAACAAGAAACCCTAATTTTCCCTATAAATACCAACACAACCCCTCATTTTCATGTTCTCATTTTCCAGATACCAATTTTTTTCCTTCTCCGAGAACTTCTTACACACAGTACCGTATCGAAATAATCATGGCTGACTTCTTACGCCCAAGGTGAACCTCAGGATCCAACACCGAGCCTCCAAGGCCAAGATTCAATACAGAAGTGCTATGTGCCCCCACATAAATGTAGTCATGGAAATGAATGCAGAATACATGGATTCAATAGTTGCATCTGAATTCCAAGGGCTTGTTAGCATGCCCTAGTTTGAGGTTGACCATCAGATTCTTAACTACCTCCTTTCATCCTATAATACAGAAAAACAATACTTTTACTATTACATTGGAAGATCAACGTACATTCTCCTTCGGTGTCGAACCTATTGATATCCATCGATTGACAGGCCTCCCTTTTAAAAATGTGCGATAGTAACAACCAAGGCAACACTCACTGAAAATGATAAGATTTTCCTCGAATCTAGTTATGGTTTCAATGTTGATTGTAAGTGTAATTTTCTCTCATTTGAATGTTTTTTTATATTAATTCAAATTGATATTAATTCGATGACTTTTGTAGCTCATGTCAGCAAATCAAGATGAGGAGTGGACACGCAAGATGTTGCACACCACTTTCTTGCTACCTTGATTTCTTTGTTTCAAGCCAGAATTATTATGCAGGGTCGAAAAACTAACATTCCAAATTGGGTTGTTGCATACATTCTTGCAACAATCGGAAATAAAAAATTTGACTGGTGCACATTTCTATCTAACAAGATAAAGGCTGACATTACCAATGCATCAATTTCAGAAAAACCAGTTATTCATTCAACAAACTATATCCTAGCTCTTTATTATGAGGCTTATTATAATTTAAAAGATGAACCAACTCCAACTTGCACAAACGAGACAATGAAAAATTTGTCAATTCCACTTGAAGAGCAACAGGTAAATAGTTCATATTCCATCTTTTAGTATTTTTATGTTTTTCTCATTCTGATCGAATCTTTGTGCACTAATATAATGTAATTCTGATTGAATCTTTTCGTATGTATGAAAAATATTTCTGAGTCTCTTCCACGAAAAAAGTTACTTTGAGAGGAAGAGGCCAACAACATGTTGAGGCCTCGAGAGAATCACAATCTGAAATCGAAGTTCATTCATCAGCTGATCCCCAAGTATTTGCATTAATGAAATGACAAGAGACATAATACCCTTAACATTCAAAGTAGGGTTGTTTACATTTTGATTTTACCATTTAATGATTTACCATATTGAATTGACATGTATTTCCTGCACTTGCAGGGACTTTGGACTACTCACGTGCTTCAAAGAAAGCATCACCAACTCACTCGGTACAATCTCATGTAATTGTCAAATCTCAACAACAATTACCACCATCATCTCCAACCAAAACAATTCAAAGTCTGTCACAGCCCCTAGTTTACACAATCAATTCATACCATAACAAAAAAATCCCACTCAACTAGGTATGACTTCATTTATTTTGTGATTTATTTAATACTTTTACATATTATTTAGTAATTACTAATGATTTTGTTCTTGGCATCTTGTTGTTCAAAGTTGATAGCAATCCTTTGTCTTCTACTCAAAATCTGCAAACCCCACCTACTCAATCAACCCCACAATTATGATTCAAAATGTCGACCAGAGGTTCAGACAAAAGACCATTGGTAAATGCATGCCTATGATTCCGGCCCCTAGCGGGACACTAAACATTCCCTCGTCATTCACTATTCCGACCCTCTCTCTCGCTGGTTGTCCCACTGCAACAAGGCAATCAATTTTGAATCAAATAACTTTAGATGAAGATTATTTGGGCATTGATAGCAGTGACCCAACTAGTTTTTTCAACACACGTGATATGATTCAGGGCCAACAGGTATATTTCCATCTCAATGTACTTTTAAATTTATTTAAATTTTCAACATTTAAATTTAATTTTAATATTAATTTCTATTATTGCTTATTAGGATCAACGCTCCCAAAAGCAAAAAGATGCAACAAACGTTGCTCGAGCTGAAAGCCACCATACTTCTCCTTCAAAATCATCCTCTTCTGATACAGATAGTGATGACTTGCCAACATTTCCTTTGGAGAACTTGATTGGCTATGATTGTCAATCCCACATGAATGAATTTATCACGCCTCAAATCAGTGAGCTCATTCAATGGGAGAGAAGGGAAAAAGTATTAATATCTGAGATAGTAAGTCATTATGATAACCATTGGCAAAGAGAGAGCTTATTTGCATAGTCAAAAATCAACCCGTGCGAAGATGGATGCATTATTCATCAGAGCTAAAAGTGGGACTATCGCATATAACAACACCTATAACAACAATATTTTAGATAAAGTATTAAACAGATTGGAGAATATCAGTGCTTGAGGCCCAGCCTATTTCAATAAATGGTCTAAGGACAAGGAAATGGTCATGATTGCAAATGCCAAACGAGATAGAGTTGTCATAAGTATAATCAGTTTGAAAAAATATTTTTTATTAATTTCAATAAAAATTTTTTTTAATATGTTTAATTGACTTCACTCTTTTTGTTGCAGCTGAAATATGAAAATTTAAAGAGTCAAGCCAAGGTCTTCCAAGTTCACTTGGAAACAACAAAGAACAATTTATCCACAACAATTAAGATGAAAGAAAATATTGTTTTGGTTAACAAACAAAACAATACACTTAAGCGGATAATTAAAGAGAATGGCTACGACCCTGAGATTTTATTTAAAGCAAAGGCAGCAGGAAGATCCTTCTTTGACATCCCATGGAGATGCTACAAAGGAAGAAGAAGCAATCGTCAAGAACCTAGACATGACTGTTGAGGATCTGATTAGTTCGGGATAATTGAGGCAAGGAATACAATAGGGTCTGGTGAAAATGTTAATGATTGAGGCTTGAGGATTGGGGAACCTCAAAATTGAAACTTTAAATATTTTATATATAGAAGAATGAAAGTTGATACTTGAATATTTGTTTAATTTGAAGTTTGGATTTAAATTTTATGCAATATTATCTCTCTTTTTGCAATGATGGTGATAGTTACATTTATCATTAGATGTGGATGTCTGGATAATGAAATTAGAGTAGATGTGGTTATAGTTATTATTATTTATTCATTTAGAATGTGGTTTTATGTGGACATTAGGTGTGGATGTCTGGATAATGAAATTAGAGTAGATATGGATGATGATGAATTGTATGGATGATGATGAATTGTACGTGACTATATGAATTGTATGTTGTTATATTTTTATATAGAATTTCTATATTGTATATGGTGTGTATGTTTGATGGATAATCATGATTCATGGATTTAAACTTTATGCAATATTATCTCTTGCATGCAATGATGGTCATGATTACATTTTTCATTACATGTGGGTGATGACATCTAATATGTTTGATGACATTAGAATAGACATTACAATGGATCATCCATTTATTCATTTAGAATGTGGTGTTATGTGGATAATGAAATTAGAGTAGATATGGATGATGATGAATTGTATGTGACTAGATGATGATAATGGATAATTGTTTTAAGAAAATTAAGAATGTGCATTGTGGTGTGATAGATACATCTTAATACAGTAAAAGCTTCTTCTCTCTATTTTAAATTTTGAACTCTTTAATATGTATATCGTTTCTACACATTTATTTTCAAACCTTTATATTGAATTGAAACGATAAAGCTCAAAGAAAAAAAAAATGTGGTATGACACAGATATCTTAATATGGTAAAATCTTCTTCACATTTAAAACTATGGCTAACCACTAAGATAGGGTTTAAGGTACCTCTTATCTTCTTGAGCAAGCTAGACGACCTTCGATTCTCGAGAATTCAACACAAAAATGGATAAGGATTAGAATAAAAATGGGTGAGTTTCCTGATAATCTCAGTCCCAAGAAGCGAGAGCTTCCTTGGATGGATGTCAACTCACATTTTTCATAAACATCAATGAAATGAAGAGAAATTAAAATGTAGAATCCAGATCTAACCTAAGCAAATTAAAGCAAACCAGAACTTGTTCATATCGAAGGTGACACAAATATCAAGAATGCATTGTAGAGTGGATGACAAACTATACCAGACACTAAGCATGGTAGAATATGTAGAATCTAGATATGAGCTTTGAAGACCTTGTAAAATACAATATCAAAGTGGTTTGAAAATTAAAAATACCAATGAAATAAATCCGATTTTAATAAATAATAGTATTTGAATAAATGTAAATATACATACCTGTAAAATCTTTGATGATAACTACAGATCAAAAATAGCCTCCTCACTTTATCAATATTTGCATCTACAAAATTACAATGGTATTTATGTAAAACTATAAACAATTAAATTAGAATCTATTAATATGAAATTGAATAAATAAGAACAATTAAAGTGTAATGTCAAGGTGATACCTATTTAAAGCTGAAATAATCCATTTTCAATAGCTTCTTTGTATTCAATATTTGCATCCATAGAGTTTGAAGATGCACCACTTCCAGTCTCATCGTTGAGATTACTTGGACTTGTAGCAGTATTATTTACACCTCTTCTTTCGGCAAGGGAATTCCAATGCGCAATAGCTCTGTCAAAAGGAAAGGTTTCCAAAGAGTAGCGAGAAACATAACACCTTATGCAACTTTCAGATTTTTATCCAACTTGTTTCTCAGTTTTGATTTAATAAAAGATAAAGCACTAAAAAACTCTTTCATCCTCCACGGATCCCAAAATCATTGTTTGGCACAACTCATACAACCAAAAATATTCACTAATGTCTTCCTGTAACACACTACTTTGGTAGATTTTTTGCCAGAGCCTTGTAATAGCACCACTCTCTGAAGGTTCATCTAAGAGTTTATACTGTGACCTCATTGTCATTGCAAAATTAGTTGATTGAGTCTTTATTAAATCAACATTCAATATACCTTTTATTTCAATACCCTCGACCTCTGATGTCTTGCTGAAATGATCCAATATTGTACCCATGTATTTATGGAAAAGCTTACTTACAAAATCAGCATGACCACCTTCTGTATTCCAAAAATTTGGATTCATCACACCCATGGCTTCAAGAATTTTGTCTTGCTGAAACGTTCTCTAATTTCTGATGCTAAGGATTCTACAATTTTTCTAAGTTTTATTCTTGTTTCAATTACTACAGAATCAAACAAATTTCATGTCACAGAACTTCTTCTTTTTCGTTGATGTAACATCTTTACTTTTTTGTAGAATGTGCAGTGGTATCTCTTTCCCACTAACATGGATACAAGAGGTGATCATGGATATTAAATCTCAAAAATTTATTGGGATGGTTAAGATCCAATAAAACTTTCCAGTTATCAAATACAAGTGTATCAAAACTATCCGGGGAAGTGTACAAGGCATCAAGACTCATACATACCATTTTTCTCATCCGTATAAAATCAACAATATAGGTTAATCTCCCTTGCATGCTTCATCAATGTATTGATCTCTTAAACATTGGAAGAATGCCTACCAATGTAAGAAATGTCTCCAAATCAGTTAGATGGAACAACAAGTCCCTCGCCTATCAATTTCATGATGATATTTGTGCATGAAACCAACCAACGAAGGATACTCCTCACACACTCTACGCGCAGGCTCATACAAAGAAATCCACCTTGTCTCAACATCCTTCAAAAGTTTTTTTCCATCTATAATTCCTATGGAAAATTTCTGAAACTCAAGAAATCACTTTGGGTTGCTTTCCATATAGGCATGCAGTTCTCTTATAAGGTCTTCTACTTTTGCAACATTTTTGTATTTGCTAATGATTTTATATGCTAAATTCATTATGTGAGCCATACAATGAATTACTAGCATATAAGGGGACTGATGTGTTTGCAATCAAACACACAACCCAGTTCTATGACCCTACATGACTGATGCACCATCTTCTCCCATGCATACCAACTTTGTAGCAATTTCATTCATGCAGTCATGCCAACAATTTCTTTCAAAAGAGAAATAACTAGTTTATATAGGTTTTCTGCATTGCAATTTTCAACCATTTTCTGAACACCCAACAGATGTGAGTCCTCATATGATTTTCTAAAGTGTAAACATGGATACATACCCATGCGGTGTTGTCAACAACTGTCACTTCATCAATTGACAAAGAGATAAACTTTGCATTTTTTACACACTCTTTCAAATCTTCCTTCTCAATCATAGCAAGGCATTTAGCCATTTCCCATGCATTGTTGTCTGACCAATGAGACAGGGAACATTTTACATTCCATTATATTGATACAAAGGTTTGAAATCGATGAAATCTGAAATCGGTCTTCCTTTCTTAAGGATGTGGAATAAAGTAGAAAATTGTATGAGTTTAGCACACAAATTTGATTGATTCATCTTACCAATTTGCGATGTGATCGTTCCACCATTTTCTACGAGAAGTCTACGTCTTTTCTGATCAGCCTCATATTCTACCACATATTTCACATGCATGCATTCTTTTTTAGTTTTCCATCTGTGTGTTTTTATTTTCTAGCCATCTTCCCTAGTTACAGTGAAATATTGTTTTCCACAGTGTTTTTCAATTGTGTCCAACTTCAGTTGCATTTTTTGTTGCCTTCCCAATTTCCACGTACATATTGTACATGTACATTCCGATGAAATTTCTTCAGAATTAGCTGGTTGTATACAGTTCATAAATGGAAATTTTGTAGCCCAGTCAAACTTGTATGTCCTCCCAAGTGTCCACATATTCTTGTTTGTATTCACAATTTTACTTTTACGTGTGCAGAGCTTTTTTAGGAATATCACGATCATCAAGTTTCCTTTTCCATGAACCACTATTTGCATTTGAATTTTGTGTTGCATTTTGCACTCCTGGTTGCACATCAACAGAATATCTTCAAGCTCTACCATCTCACTACTGGAATATCTTCAAGCCTGACATGGTATCATTATAGGTGTCATTTGGCTGATACTTGAGTAAAATGCATGTCCACTTCAATAACACCTTCCACACAGTCTGTGCTCTGATTGATTTCAGTGGGAGCTCTATGGGTGTTGGTGGTTGTGTATCTAAACCAATTTTTTTCCAAAATACTTGAACAAAGACTTTTGAGTTTTTTTGTAACTTGTTGGGTGTTTTGAGCACTAGCAGCTTCCATTGTTCTCGAGCATGATAAATTTGAGTCAGATAAGCTCTGGTCATCCATCAACAAACACACCTTGTCATGCATCAACAAATGAAACTTGTCACGCATCAACAACAGTTCCTTCGTGCATGTGTCAAAAGGTTAGGTTATTTGTCACCCATCAATAGAATCTTGTCACCCATGTCAAGTTCTTGTCAACAAAACCTTCTTGTTCTTATCCCATCAACCTTCTTGTAGCCCATCCCAGAGAGCCTTCTTGTCACCCATCAACAGATCCTTCTTGTCACCCATCAAGCCTTCTTGTCTCCCATCAATAGAGCCTTCTTGTCACCCATCCACAGAGCCTTCTTGTCACCCATCCATAGTTTTATGTACTTGATCTTGTTGCCCATCGATGAGAAAGTATTTCTTCTTGTACCCATCCAAGAGAGATTTTTCTTGTCAAACTTTAATTTTTACATCATGACCCATGCCAAAAAATTCCATCAAAGAATATTCTTGTTGTCCCATCAATAGAGTCTTCTTGTCACATCAGTTGAATGCTTTTGTCTAAAAAATTACTTTTGTGTACTGGAATCTGTTGCTTCACAAGTTTTATGTACTTGATAATAGATATGCCCCCAGGTGGTATGAGTTAGCAAGTAGTGTTCTACCCGAATGAATAATATAGGATTATATAGGGGATATTTTAAAGAGGTAGGTGAAAGCCGACCCTAAAAAAATTAAACTTTAATTTTTAGGTGAACATGTCAATGACCCATGCCAGAAAATTCACCTTTTCAATTTTTTCTAAAATGGAATATTACTGCGGTCAATGTAAAAATCAAGGTGAAATGGGTGGTTTTGAGTTGTTGACCGAGAGTTGATGTTGGGCCACATGGAGAATTAAGTGGTGTATTCAATTAAAAGATGATGACTTAATATGAAGTCCGAGTCATTTGAGGTGGCAAGATGACCGAGTCAAAATGGAACAAGGTGGAAACAATGCCTACGGATGTAGTTTCGTGGCAGTGAAGGTTTCGTGTTTGGGATAAAAGTGTTAAGTGGAGGATGGATAGCTCATCGGAAAAGGAGCCCGACCATCGAGCTGACAAGGATTGCGAGTGTGACACAAGATGGGTAGACGAGATCATTCAAAATAAAACAAAAGGTGGTCGATAAGTATCTCACCACATTTAACAAAGGAGGTGGATTGCTTAGTCATTTCGGCGAGCTGGTTGGTGAACCATTTGGCTAATATACACTCAAGTCCTCCTATGCAGTTTTGTTTTCCGGGGGCTTACTCAGGATTAAATGATGAATTCCAAAATTTATTTTACAATTTAAGGATTTTAATTATTATATTTTAATTAAATGGAGATTAATTCAAAATTGGAGTTTTCGAGGTCATTATCAATAAGTTGGTTAAGGATGATGCCTTGGATACCCTAAAATCAACTTTTTCTTAGAAGACCACAACTTTCTCCCGATTGCCTGATTTTCACAAAATTATAGTCATTAGAATCGGAGAAAGAGAGCTATGCCATGGAGCCATCGAATGTGAATTTTTTGGAATTTTTGCATTCAAAATTTGTAGGTTTATCTCATTTCTTGAGTGGTACCTCAAAAGGTGGAGGTGTAATAAATTAGCAAGCATGGCCGATAAAAATGATTAATTATTTCCCTAATTTTTGGCCTAAATTCTAGGGTTTCTCCTTCTTCTTCTCACCACTCAACAAGTGCTATAAATGTAAATGGGTTCTTATTATAAAGGGGATACATTCTTCTAGGTTTCCCATCTGTTCACAAGTGAACAATTGTGAATGTTTGCTCTCAAGCCTTTCTTCTAAAATTTTAATGGCAGCCTATGCCTTTTCCCTACTATAATGATGCACTTTGTGTAAGTGCTTGAAGTAATGAGAATTATGTTTTGTGATCAGTTATATGTCCTTTCATGATTTTTTTGCTTCTATTTGCCTCTCTCATGTTTACAGGTGAACTATGTAACCAGGGTTTCTTTTGCAAGTTTTGGAGGTCATTGTGCTTATCAAGGAGTGAAGTACTTGTATGAAAATTGGGTTTGTAATGCATGTTCATTCTTCCTCATGATCATCTCTCTTCATCGGCAAGTCAAATTTTTTCTAGCAAAACCCTTTCTTGGTGCATCACCACTTCTAGTATAGGTTTTATTTCCTTGCAGATCTCTCTCCCTAATCCCTTGAAATGTTAGCATAGGTTTAGTTAGCTATTTTTCTTACATTATGAGTAGTGTTGTATTTAGTTTAGGAAGAGGAAGTCAGCTTTCTCAGGAGGTTCACATCAAGCCCAAGTCCCATAGCTATAAAAGGTGATCCCATGTTACCCAATCAAACCGAATGTCATGTTCACCTTTAGGCCATTCGGGGTGCAGTGATTTGGTGATAACATTCATAAAAGATAAACAAGTGAAATACCAACTGGGCTCAGTAGGATGTAAAATGCTAGAAAGAAGACAAGAAATAAATCAAAGAGGCCAAAATAGCTTTCAATTATTAGTTTTATCGCTTAGGAATCATATGTATGTAAGTATTCTTTAAGGACCTAGAAATGTACCCAAGTACATGATTTTGTGTCTATAAATATAAGCCTTGGTGGTTTCCCATCTTTATGAGGGTGCGTATAAAATCATAGGAGAAATTTTAAAATGAATTTATTATTTGGTGAAGGTGTGAAGGAGTGTGGAGGTTGCATTTGTTTGAGGAAACAAAATGACACAAATGATTAATATTGTTCCAAATCACTGAAATCAAGGAGCTAGAATTAAGGACTCGACCAATTCAATGCGAGACTATGCAAGCCTATTTGGAGGCCATGGAAACTACACAAAGTCAAGGTGTTGTTGCGGAGGATGTGAGGGATAATGAAGAGAGCCCCCACAATAGGGAGTGCAAACTCCAAATGAAAATGTGAATGATGAAGAAGAGGAAGTAAAAATGGTCTAGAGGAAAAATAATTACCCGAATTGGTAGAATGGGGAGTAATCATAGATCAAATACCCCACGTTATTCTAGTATTGTGGATCCAACTAAGCTCATTGAATGGATTATGGAGATGGATAATTATTTTGAGCATGAAGATATGGAAGATTGCAGGAAATTCAAATTTTCTTCGATGAAGTTAAAGTATCATGCACCTCTATGGTGGGATCATATCCAAACAAAAGAGTCCAAAAGGAAAAAAATATCAAGACATGGGATATGATGATTATGAAGTTAAGGAAAAATTATTTACTATAAATCACCAAACTTGGGTTGTTTAAGTTGTAGAATTTGTGATAAAGGTAGCTCAATGTGAAGGAATAAACTAAAGAGTTTTATCAATAAAAAAGGTTGAGTGCGACATGTGGAGGATGATATGAAGAAGATAGTTGGTATGTGAATGAATTGTAGATTGTAATTTAAGATGAGTTTGGGTTGATCCAAGTGAGGTTAGTTGAGGAAGCCTATCAATATGCAATGAAGGTGGAAGAGAAGTTGACTTGTACAAAACAAAGTGTTAATCATGGAAAGAGAAAATCTATGGATATGGTGGTAGAAATAAAATTATGTGCATCATGAATGTGAGTCAAATTCAATGTTATGCAACGAGGGAACACATAGAGAAGGGTGAAATTCTACTAGGGGAAGAGAATCCTTTTGTTGTGGAAGAGGTCATATGTTCAATGACTAATTAACTAAAATAAGAAATATTCTAGTGTAATATAATGTTATAGGAGCAGTAAAAAATCGAATGAATAAATGGAATAATACAATATTGAATAAACCCTAGCAAACTAAGCTATAAAATATGAAACCTAATGTGCAAGAGAGGGTTGATAATTTCTTAGATGATTTACAAATGTCGTGGGATTGTGTCGCAGTGTAGACCAGGTGAACAGGAGGAGGAAATGACCACGAAGCCCAAAAAGCAAACATAGATTTGAAATATATGACTAGACTGGGGCACTTGGAAATGGAAAGGGGTGGTCATGGGCACCTTGGTATGAGATTTGGGTTCCTAGTCTATGAAAATGGTCAGAAATCTTCCTTTGGAATGTCGCTAGATGTTCACATGTGTTTGCTTCTTGTCACACTAATATCATTGAACTATGTTGGATGTTGTTGTGAATAGGAGATGAAAGAATCACCTGTAAAACCCTAGACAAAGCATAAAAACCCTAAAAATAAATATGCATATGAAGGGGTCGACTATCCTCACCGCCAAATTGATGGAATTATCACCGAGTGCTGCACTACATTCTCGAACTAATGCGTTCTAGGTGTGTGTGTGTGTGTGTGCAAATGTGCCCTAGGTTGCTCTTGTACCAGTCACACTTTGTGAAGTGGTAAGAAAATAACTAGATGTAGAATGTAGTAAATGTGTGCATGGAAATAATAAACTCCCCTCCTATGGAGTGTGATGTAGATGAACCAACCTTGTGTGCCTTGTGATGGAGCTAGATGGATGCAAGTGTAGCTTTAGATGCCTTTGATGGGTGTAACTATAGATGGTGATAGTAGATGCTTAATGCTTGGTCCCTCATTATGATTACATAAATTTATATTTATATGGTTCTCTTGTTCTAATTTCATAATTAACCACAAAAAGGCCGACCACCAAAAGGATAGAAAGCTCAAAAAATAGAAAGTTCCCAAAAGGTTAAAGTGTAAAGAGGATTAGGGCACCTGCAGGGGACCGAGGTGTGTAGGCACCCGAGTTTTAGTTGGGTACCCATCGAAACAAAATAAAAATACATACTAGGAAAGTGTAGGTGTAAGATCGAAAATACGACATCAAGAAATATAAAAATGGCCAAAGGCATGGGTTAATTATTACTCTTTTCACTTAAGAACCATATGAATAGTAGTATGAGACTCGGGACTAAAGAATGACTCAAAGTGTGTGATTTTTGTCTACATTTCCCCCACTTTATGTTGGTAAACGAAAATCTTGGTAACATAAAGTAGATAGATATGTGTACTTGATAATCCATGTAGAGTGATGTAGCAAACATGCTGAAGGACTAGAAAAAGTGTGGAGTAACAAAAATATGGAGTGTGGAGACTAAAGATGCCAAAGTGTAAAAAGTGATGAGAGTGATCCTAGGGTGGAAGCGTGTGTGTATATACCAACGTGTGTAGTGTACCTACATGGTTACTAATGTGTGTGTGTGTGTGTGTGTGATGTAACCACCATGTGTGTGTTGTTGTTGTTGACTGCTTACTTCCCATATAGACTGACCTACAAAAGAGAAGATGATCAAGTAGTCAAATATGCATGTATATGTGTAATGTGTAAAGACATATGTATATATGTAAAGAAACATGTAAAAATAGTACAAAAATGACAATTAAAAAGGAACAAGTGCACGATCCGTGATGAGACAAAGGGGTAGAAAGGATATCCTATAACTATCGGTGAAGTGCAAGTTTTTGGGTGATCTCATGCCACTATGGCTGAATAAGTGTAGGGACAAAGTTGTGTTATTCTCCAACCTATAAATTCTTCCCTAAGATTGGTGAAGAGATCTCTGTATTGTCTAGTTTTTTGGGTGATCCAAACCACTGGCCAAAGTAGTGTAGGGAGTAAATTTTGATGTATCCTCCAACTTATAACCACTCCCCAAAATGCTAAAGACAATTTTCCCTATAAAATACCTTGTGTATGGATTTTCGTAGACTGGTTTGAACCCACTCGTGTATATAACTCACTTGTGTGATGTATGAAAACTATAACTGAATTGTACATTTGTATTGTGTGTAGTGTGTATAAACCCAAATGATGCCCCCTCTTGGGGGCAAATGCATGTTGCGAATAGGAGAATGCAGCCCCAAAAGAGGACCGATTGCCGCATAACTAAAAATCTTCCCTGAAGGGGGAAGCAAATGTGCTTTCGTAAAGACTAAGGCATGACAAAAACAAGTGGCTAGGAAACAAGTGTTAGTAAGAACAAACATGCATGTAGAAAACAAACAATGTGTAAGATTGAACATAAGCACATAATATAAACACCCAAGAAGATAATGTAGGCCATATAAAGTGGGTTACAAACATTGGACACCACTCACGATGTCACAAGAAACTCAAGGTGGCAGTGGCTGCAAAAAAACAAGTGTGCACACAAGACAAAGGGAAAAGCACGCAAATAATCATAAGCAATAACAACAATGTAAAAAATGAGTATGGAAGCAAATAAACTTGCATAACAAATGTTGCACATAAAACACCATTAACATGTTAGAAAAAGAGCAAGTATGTCAAAGCGGTTATACCCTGATAATGGAAAGTGCTAAGTAAAAAATGAAACAATAACACCTATAATGTACGAATGTGGATGCCCCTAGTAGGTAGTGTGTCAAACATTGGTGCTGCGTGTAGAAGCTCTATATATGTGATCACGACTAGAAAATGATGTGAACGTGCATGTGTGTATGGTAAAGATAATTACATACAAGATATCTATCTAACATGTGCAGTAAAGTGAATATGTAAGAGCAAGTGCAAGCAAGAATAAATGCAACCATAAAATGTAGTATGTTGTGGAAAGATGGAATGGAATGCAGAGTGAATGATAGGAGCTGCGTTCCCCCCGAGTGAATGAAATTCTATGTACATGAGGTTCATTCAGTATAACCCCCCAATAGTCAAGAATGAACCATAAACAAGAGTGCGTCATCGGGAAATGGTCGAACTATGTGTTATGTTTAGTGCATTGTGATGAGTGTGTAGTGATGATATGCGACATAAATGAGTTGTGCATGACCTTGTAGCCTAAGCGTATATCATGACAAGATGAATAGAAAGGAGTGTCAATTTATCCTAAAGTGTATATCACTAAATAATATAAGTGCGAGTGATGATGTAGCTTATCACGAGATGGTGTTAGAAGAAGTGACTCTATAGCCTAAAGTGTATATCACTAGTCCTAGGAATGTTGCATGAGAGAAATAAAATGGAATGATGAACATGTGAGTGTGATGTGGTCCATTTGTGTTGTATGTATATCATCAACAATCCAAAGATGGTCTATGAGACTAGAGTGCATCATCGGTAGTGAGTACAACACGTAGAAGTGAATATGAAAAATACGTACTATGTGTGGTAGGATGAATGTTATGTAATGTAGTATGTGTAGATGGTCTAAGATGTAAGGTGACATGTATGAGGTGTAAAGACATGTTATATGTGATAGCTATGGGGTGATGTATGTAGGATAAGATGTAGGATGCAAAATGTAGAATGTATGAAGACACACAACGTCTATAGCTTGAATGTGGTGCAATGTGTAGATGATATAGGATCATGTGATGATATGCGGTTCCTAATGTGTACTGACTACTATGTAGTGTGTGGGGTTCATGTATATAAAATGCCCTCAACAAATCAAGTGCGAAACAAAGCATGAGTGTGTCATCGGGTAATGGTCAAACTATGTGTTATACCGATGTGTATGCTAGAAGGTTGATGTGTGGTATGAAATGTGCATGGATGTTAGGGTGGGGGTGTGTGGATGTTATGCCCCTCAAGTGTGTTAGATGGAGAAGTCAATCATGTAATATCATCTCGAAGGTCATCATTGTCATGGTCAAAACCGAATGAAAATTGGTAAGTGATAGTGTTGGGTGGGTCACGTAATGAGCCATTAAGGCGTAGGTTATACATACCCATAACATATTCTTCATCAGTGAAGGGTGGTAAGGGACACCCGTGTGTACACCAATGAGTAAGATTCTGTGTATAGCTAAGAAAAGAACCAGGGTTCACTTTAAGAAACCTCTGGAAAAAGGAGGTGGAAAATCCCCGATGAATATTCCTTTGGCCGTATTCGCCACAAAGGTGAATTTTCATAGGTTTCTGCATGAAATATTTTCTTGGCGATTTAAGAGAGCTCACACCGTCAACAACGCTTTATTATCATGTGACAACAAAATTTTGCTAACAGGCGTCAATAAGACCTTGCTGTCACGTGACTAACGCGCCCATTAACAACAAATTTTTGTTGTTGCGCGACAACAAGGTCATGTTGATGTGTGTCAAGAACATCTTCATTGTAAGCCGACGACAGAAAGTGTGTTGTTGATGTGTGTCAACAAACCCTCGCTATCGCGCGACAACAAAACCTTGTTTTCATGTGACAACAACAAGAAACCCTAATTTTCCCTATAAATACCAACACAACCCCTCATTTTCATGTTCTCATTTTCCAGCTACCATATTTTTTCCTTCTCTGAGCACTTCTTGCTACAGGTACCGTATGTCGACGTCATGGCTTCTTCTACCCAAGGTGAACCTCAGGATCCAACACCTAGAGCCTCCAAGGCCAAGATTCAATACATAAGTGCTATGTGCCCCCACATAAATGTAGTCATGGAAATGAATGCAAGAATACAAGGATTCAATAGTTGCATCTAAATTCCAAGGGCTTGTTAGCATGCCCCAGTTTGAGGTTGACCATCAGATTCTTAACTACCTCCTTTCGTCCTACAATACAGAAAATAGTACTTTTACTTGTTACATTGGAAGATCAATGTACATTCTCCTTTGGTGTCGAACCTATTGATATCCATCGATTAACAAGCCTCCCTTTTAAAAATGTGCCAATAGTAGAATAATCAAGGCAAAAGTCATTGAAAATGATAAAAATTTCTGGAATCTAGTTATGGTTTCAATGTTGATTGTAAGTGTAATTTGCTCTCATTTAAATGTTTTTATATTAATTCAAATTGATATTAATTCTAATGAATTTTGTAGCTCATGTCGAAAATTTAGATGAGGAGTGGACACACAAGATGTTGCACACCACTTTCTTTCTGCCTTCATTTCTTTGTTTCAAGCCATAATTATTATGCGGGTCGACAAATAACATTCCAAATTGGGTTCTTGCATACATTCTTATAACAATCAAAAATAAAAAATTTGACTGGTACACATTTCTGTCTAACAAGATAAAATCTAACATTACCAATGCATCAATTTTATAAAAACTAGTCATTCATTCAACAAACTATATCCTAACTCTTTATTATGAGGCTTATTATAATTTAAAAGATGAACCAACTCCAACTTGCACAAATGAGACAATGAAAAATTTTTCGATTCCACTTGAAGAGCAACAGGTAAAAATTTGTTTGTTTTATGTTTTTCTCATTCTTGATCGAATGTTTGTGCACTAATATAACATAATTCTAATTGAATCTTTTTGTACGCAAAAATATTTTTGGAGTCTCTTCCATGAAAAAAGCTTCTTTGATAGGAAGAGGTCAACAACATGTTGAGGCCTCAAGAGAATCACAATCTGAAATCAAAGTTCGTTCATCAGTTGATCCCCAAGTATTTGCATTGACAAAACGACAGAGACGTAATACCCTTAACATTCAAAGTAGGGTTGTTTACATTTTGATTTTACCATTTAATGATTTACCATATTGAATTGACATGTATTTCCTACACTTGTAGGGACTTTGGACTACTCACGTGCTTCAAAGAAAGCATCACCAACCCACTCGGTACAATCTCATGCAATTTTTGAATCTCAACAACAATTACCACCATTAGCTCTAACCAAAACAATTCAAATTTCACAACCCCCAATTTACATAATCAATTCAGATTGCAAATAATAATACCGCTCAACTAGGTATGAACTCATTTATTTTTTGATTTATTTAATACTTTACATATTATTTAGTAATTACTAATGATTTTGTTCTTGACATCTTCTTTGTTCCAAGTTGATAGAAATCCTTTGTCTTCTACTCAAAATCTGCAAACCCCATCTACTCAATCAACCCCGCAATTATGATTCAAAATGCCAATTGTAGAGGTTCGGGACAAAAGAGACTTGGTAAACACATGCCTATGTTTCCTTCCCCTTGGGAGAATAAACATTCCCTTGTCATTCACTATTCCAACCCTCTCTCTCGTTTGGTTGTCCCACTGCAATATAGAGGGTTGATACAATCCATTTTGAATCAAATAACTTTAGATGAAAATTATTTGGGCATTGATAGATAAACCCAACTAGTTTTTTCAACACACGTGATATGATTAGGCTAGCAATATATTTCCATCTCAATGTACTATTAAATTTATTTAAATTTTCAACATTTAAATTTAAATTTTAATATTAATTTCTATTATTTCTATTAGGATCAGCGCTCCCAAAAGAAAAAAGATGCAAGAGACATTGCTCAAAATTTGAAAGTCGCCATACTTCTCCTTCAAAATCATCCTCTTCTCGATACGTATAGTGATGAATTTCTAACATTTCCTTTGGAGAACTTGATTGGCTATGATTGTCAATCCCACATAAATGAATTTATCATGCCTAAAATTAGTGAGCTCATTCAATGGGTGAGGAGGGAAAGAGTATTAATATCTAAGATATTAAGTCGTTATGATAACTATTGGCAAAGAGAGAGCTTATTTCAATTGAGCAAGCAAAAATCAATCTGCGAAGATGGATGCATTATTCATTAGAGCTAAAAGTGGGGCCACATATAACAACACCTATAATGACAATATTTTAGATAAAGTATTAAAAAATTGGAGAATATTAGTGTTGATGCCCAAGCCTATTTCAATAAATGGTCTAAGGACAAGGAAATGGTTGTGATTGCAAAACGCCGAATGAGATAAAGTCATTTTACGTAAGTATAATCAATTTGAATTTTTTTATATTAATTTCAATAAAACTTTGTTTTTTAATATGTTTTATTGACTTCACTCATTTTTTGCAGTGAAATATGAAAATTTAAAGAGTCAAGCCAAGGTCTTCCAAGTTCACTTGAAAACAAAAAACGGTTTATCCGCAAAAATTAAGATGAAAGAAAATATTGTTTTGGTTAACAAACAAAACAATACACTTAAGCGAGAATAGAATGCTACGACCCTAAGATTTTATTTAAAGAAAAGGCGTTGGCAGATCCTTCTTTGACATCCCATGGAGATACTAAAAAGGAAGAAGAAGCAATTATCAAGAACCTAGACATGATTGCTAAGGATTTGATTAGTTCGGGGATAATTGAGGCAAGGAATATAGTAGGGTCTTGTGAAAATGTTAATGATTGAGGCTTGAGGATTGGGGAGCCTCAAAATTGAAACTTTAAATATTTTATATATAGAAGAATGAAAGTTGATACTTGAATATATGTTTAATCTAAGGTTTGGATTTAAATTTTATGCAATATTCTCTGGTTTTTCTTATGATGGTGATATTTACATTTATCATTAGATGTGGATGTCTGGATAATGAAATTAGAGTAGATATGGATGATGATGAATTGTGCGTGACTATATGAATTATATGTTGTTATATTTTTATATAGAATTTCTATATTGTATATGGTGTGTATGTTTGATGGATAATCATGATTCATGGATTTAAACTTTATGAAATATTATCTCTCAGCATGCAATGGTGGTCATGATACATTTTCATTACATGTGGGTGATGACATCTAATATGTTTGATGACATTAGAATAGATATTACAATGGATCATCCATTTATTCATTTAGAATGTGTTGTTATGTGGATAATGAAATTATAGTAGATATGGATGATGATGAATTTTATGTGACTAGATGATGACAATGGATAATTGTTTTAAGAAAATTAAGAATGTGCATTGTGGTGTGATAGATACATCTTAATACAATAAAAGTTTCTTCTCTCTATTTTAAATTTTGAACTCTTTAATATGTATATCGTTTCTACACATTTATTTTCAAACCTTTATATTGAATTTAAACGATAAAGCTCAAAGAAAAAAAATGTGGTATGACACAAATATCTTAATATGATAAAATCTTCTTCACATTTAAAACTATGGCTAACCACTAAGATAGGGTTTAAGGTACCTTTATCTTCTTGAGCAAGCTAGACGACCTTGGATTCTCCAATTCAACACGAGAATTACTGATCTTTCCTTTTGGTCTATGTAATGCTCCTACCACCTTCCAAAGAGCAATGTTAGTAATTTTTGCCAATCTTACTCATGATTGTGTGGAAATATATATGGATGAATTTATAGTCTATGGAACTACGTTTCAAGAGGCAATGAATAACCTGGATAAAGTGCTCTACAAAATGTGAAAAACATCAATTATCTCTCAATCATGAGAAGTGTCTTTTTATGATGGAACAAGGGATAGTTTTGGGACACCATATTTCAGTGGAAGGAATCAAAGTGGATCCAAACAAGGTTAAGATCATTGTACAACTCCCATCACCTAAGAATCAGACCGATGTATGTAGTTTCTAAGGACATGCAAGTTATTATAGGAGATTTATCTCTGATTTTAGAAAAATAATCTCTCCATTGTTTTCACTTTTAACTAAGGATTTTGAATTTATGTGGAAAAATCTTGTTAAAAATCTTTTTACATCATAAAAGAGAAACTAACTAATACTCCAATTCTTAGGGGAAAATTGGAAGCTTCCCTTTCATATTCAAATAGATTCTTCCAATGAGTTAGTTGGGGCTATTTTGGGTCAACAAGAAGAGGGAGAAACAATACATGCAATTTATTACATTAATAAAAATATATATCCAACTGAAAGGAACTATACTACCACGAAAAATAATTTCTTGCAGCTTTTTATGCAAAAATAAATTTCTCCACTACATCATAGGTTATGAGGTGATCGTTCATACTTGACCATTATGCCATTAAATATTTAATGACCAAATATTTGGTTCAAGGTGGAATTATAAATGGATGTTATTATTGCAATAATTCAATGTTAAAATTGTTGACAAGCTTGACAAAGAAAATGTGGTAGCTGATTTTCGTTTAAGAATAACTATTTCGTACATATGAACAAGTGAATAATGATTTCCCGATGAGAACTTATTTTTGTTTCCACTAGTTCTCCTTGGTTTTTTATATATAGCTAATTATTTGGCCACATGGAAGTTCCCAATTTTCTTACACCCAAAGAAAGGAAAAAATTAATCAAATAAAGTGTAATATATAAATGGTTTGATGGAATGTTTCTTAATTGTGGATGTGACTATGTCTTATGCAGGTGTATAATCAAGATGAAATATTTTACATACTTAGATCTTGTCATGATGAATCATCAAGAGGACATTATTCAATCAAAAGAACAATTGATAAAGTTCTAGGGCTTGGGTATTATTAGCCTTCAATGCACAAAGATGTAAAGAAATATGTAAGGCAATGTGATAAATTCCAATGTATGGAGAAACCAATATTTTCAAATGAATTTCCTCTTCAACCCCATATAGTTCTGGAACCATTTGAGAAGTGGGGATTATAGTTCATTGGACTAATAGATCCACCTTCTCAAGGTAAGGAATACATCTTGGTGTGCACAAACTATAAGAAAAATTGGGATGAAGTGAAATCTTTTAGTATGCTAGGGATGAAAAGGTAGCATATTTCCTGTACAAACATATTTTTCAGAGATTTGGAGCCCCAAGGTCAATTGTTTTAGATCAAGGGTGTCAATTTTTATGAAAATGTGATTAGTTATTTTGTGAAACCTATCAAATGAGACATAAGAAGTCATCCCCTTACCACCCTCATTTTAATGGTCAAGTTGAGGTGACCAATAGGGAATTAGAAAACATCTTGACCAAAATAGTGGATGTTTCAAGGAAAAATTGGGTACAAAAGTTTCCAAAGGCAGTATGGGCATATAACACAAATTGGAAAGCAACTACATGATTTACTCCATATGAATTGGTCTATGGGAAGAAACTTATCTTTCCCATAGAATATAAGATATAAATGTTAAAAAAATTTGCAAGAAGTGGGAATTGAATTGTCAGAAGCACAAAAGTCAAGAATTATCTAGTTGAATGAGTTGGATGAGATGAGACTGGAAGTATTGCATCAAATTGAGCTAGTCCAACATCAAAGGCAATTGTGGCATGACCATCACATCAAATAGAGGAAATTTCAAAAAGGAGATTGGGATTTGTTATTTGACTCAAAGTATAAGGATTTCAAGGGGAAGTTATAGACCAGATGGATAGGCCCATACAAAATAGAAGAAGTCTACAAAAATGTTAATGTGTAGCTTGTTCCAATTGATGGTGAAAGAAGGGTAATGTTGGTTAATGGTCATAAACTACATTTATACCATAAACCAGTGTCTCGAGAAGAATTTAAAATGTTGTTGCAAGCCAATTTAACTTTGAATTTCTTGGATGAGGTCTCCTTGTCCAAGTTAATTCAAGATAAACTATTTTTTTAACATCAATAAAAGGGAGATGGTTAAAAACCAAATATGACAACATCTTCCTATGAAGGGATGGTTGAAAACCAGAGATGGCATCCATTCCTTCAAAAATGTTGTAATAAAAAGGTGACTAAAAACCATCTATGAAGATCACCTCATTCCAAACCATGTCATGTAGAATTGTAGCAGAATAATAACTGGGCATCCGACATTGAGGGAACATGTGACAAGATGTGAGATGACAAGGTATGTGCCAACACTTCTTTTAAAGTTAGAGAAAGGTTTAATTATGATAGTACTAATTATTAGTCAGTTCAAGGTATAATTCTTCCTTCCCCATTACCTCTCACATGCTTCCCATTACCTCTCACACGTTTCCCATAAATCTTGCATTATTTTCATATTTATAGTAGGTCTATCACCTCCATATTAAATTCCACCAACTTAACTCCAAGGCTTAACTAATTTCCTTGTTCCATTTTAATCCACTATAATACTAACCTCCACGATCCATTCCTATACCATTACCACCTTCATTCCTATGCCATTACCCTCCATTCATATGCCATTATCATTCTTATTCCCCCTGCAAAATGGGTATCCAAGTCCATCATGAGCCAACCAATCCCATGGATTTATTACTAGACACAAAGTTTGTTGGGATCTTTGAAAGGTAGGGTGGCTGGATTTCATGCTCATGTATGAAGAATTCAATCCAGAAATGACAAAGGAATTTTCCCAAATTCATGAGAAATATCAACGACAAATATTCACGAATAAAAGGTTAAAAAAAATTCTATTCAAGTCTTTGCTTCAATCATTAGTGAAATTTCTACAATTTTAGGCATTCCTAAAATGGTTCAATTAGTAAATTTTAGAGCTCCATACTTTGAAATAATAAAGAGATTTTTGTGGGAAAGAATAAAAATTAGAATTGGTCTTTATCCATAATATTTTTGAGCAAGGCCAAAAGGTATAAAAAGATCCATTTTCCCATCATGATTCATGAGGCTCTCTAGATTGAAAGTGGGCCATAAAGTGTTTCACCTATGTGGGTCAATATGAAATCATTCTTGGCCTTGTCATGAGAATCATCATATACTTACGTTATGGAGAGGCAAAGGAACAAAATAAAATTGACCTTCCCCATTTCTTTCATGCCTCTTGAATCTTCCATTATAGTTCAGAAATTCCGTTGGGGAGATAAATATTTGAAATTTCAGGGGTTAATTCATTTAATTTGCAAACATCACTTTATTCAAAAATGGAATGGGATGAAGAAATGGATTAAGTTATAGAAGAAATATGCTCTAGGTAATGGAATTCATCCCAAACAGAAAACCCCTGAAATAGGGTCTTTGATAAAAATATTGGCAAAACCCAAGAAGAAACTAAGGTCCTCCAAGATAAGTACTAAGCATCAAGTAGATGATTTCCCCTCGAGGATGGAAGAGGTTTATGAAGCAAAAATCCACAATTAGGGCAATGAAATTGAATTGATACACCTTAGGATTCCCCATCAACATATCCATCTCCTCCAAACCTTATTAGAGTGGCCCTTACCTTCATTTGAGGAAAAAATTATTGAGCCAACATCCATGTGTAGTATAGAGGATTCCCATTTCCGTAGATAAAGGGAAAATGCCTACGTTTGAAGGAGAGCCTAGCTCACCTCATGATGAGAAATCCCTTACTCCTCAAGTGTTATCCCTCTCTAGATTTGAATTTGAGTTGATCACAAAAAAAGGCAAACAAAAATTCATGATATGTTGCAAAAGTTACAACTTGTCCTCCAAGGGAAAGATGAATACCTTTCCCAATTAAGAATTAAAAAAGACTTGGAAATTCAATAGGTCCAAAAATCATCTACAAATCTAAATACCAAATCATTCAAGAAATTCTTAACAAACTACTTGAATAATTTAACTACAAGAATCTTACAACCCTAAAATCTAAAAAGAAGGAAGAGAAATTCATAAGCACCACACATCAAATATCTCAAACTAATTTTGTTTTTCCCCAAATTGTGGTTTTAAAAGGAATGGAAGAATTGATGAGTCATTGTTATGAGCTAAGAAAATGAAGAAGAAAATAAAATCTTAAATGTAATACTTTACCCATGAGAAGAACATATTGGCAAATAATTGGCATTAATATGCCAATTATATGAGAAAACTCTTTCTTCCGTAGGTCACCAACAACCTTCTATGCTTTGTTTTTGAAGGAATTTATTTATAAATGATCAATTCATTTCTAGGGTTATCTTTAATGAATATGTGGAGTTGAAAGGCTGATAAGTAGTTCATGGCTACATATGCGTTCAATGTTCAGGTAAGAGATTTAAATGATACAACTAGAAGGAATTTGTTGTGTGAATTTTATGTCCATAAATTTTTATTTCTTGAAGAAACACATATTCCAATAAATCTATATGTAGGAGAGGTTCAATTAAGATCATTTGTCTTCACACTTCGACATCAAACAATTTGGAGAGAACAAAGAGGGAATTATAAAACCTTCATGGAGGAGACTAATTCAAGTCTTCTCATGAGACATGACTTTCCAATACTCTTGTTATTTATTAAGATTATTACGATAGTGCACTTAACAAAAAAATTTACTTTCTTCAATGTGGACATGTATAAAGAAAGAATTTTCACATGTGTGTGACTAAATCAAATGGAGCAAGAACTACCACCTAAAAATTTAGCTAAAACAAAGCATAAACACCATCAAGATAGAGAACTAAGCAAGATCTAAACTAACATTATAACTTTGAAAACATGAGATCAAAACTATGCATGCTATTTTAACATCTCTACTCTCCTAGATTACCAACAAAATGCATGGACCTATTTAGCTCCAATGGCAATCAAAAATTGCTTGTTTGATCTTTAAAGAATGCAAGAATAGGAAGCTTAGCTCTTAACAATGGTGACCTCTCAAGAAGACAAAATGCAAGCTCTTAGTCTCTTTGCTATATGCTTTGCATTTTCTCTCTTAAGAAGTTTAGGTGTAGGTATAAAGGTAGAAGGAGGGCTCCTTATATAGCCCAATGGATAAAGGAAACACTTCATCCCTTTGCATGTGGGATAAAGGTAAAACATGATTAGGAATGGATAAGGTTGCTTTATTAAAGGTAACCTTACTTTAGAAGGGTTTAATTTATGCTTAGCAAGTCATGGGAGTTGGGGGGTGTTTTAATTAATCAAAGGTGATTAACTAATAGGTAGATGTAAGCTTATAGAAGCTAATTAGAGGAATATTAGTATGATTTAGGCTATTAGAGGGGATTAAATCAATTAAATATTGATTTATTAGTTAAATGAAGTGAAAGGCTAATTAATTAATAATAATTAATTAGTCTAGATAGAAGGGGTAAATAATTAATGGAAGGTCGTTAATTAGGTTGTTAGTTGGATAGGTGACTTAATCAATTAGCGTATTGTAATTAATTAATGAAAATAAGAGGGAATATGAGCACTTTTGATGATATGTCGTCGATTTGTGAAAAGGGATAATTAGCGCAATTTAAGTATTTAAATTGCTTGGGTAATTATGGGTGTCTACATTTTCCCCTCTTTGGGGTGGCGTAAGTGACGCCACTTCAAAGATAGTAGATGGAAGAAAATTTTGAAGGGATAGAAGAAAAATTAGTAGGAGGGAGAGATGCCCCCTCGAGTGTCGATGGGGTGATGAAAGAAGATGATCGACGATCGAAAAAAGATGAGAGATAGATAGAAGAATGGGAAGGGGCAGGATGCCCGGTGAGAGAGAAAGATTAGGGGTGAGAAGAAGGTGATGTAGAAGAAATATGGAGGAGGGGAGAGAAGAGCTTAGCCTCTAGCTGTGTGTATTGGAACAATTTTGATGTCATCATATTACCATAGGAGCTACGTCATCGGTCCTTATGAAAAATATAAGCATACGACAAAGGTAGAATGACATGAAAAGCCATACTACAAACAATTGTCCATTGCTGAAAATACCAACTCCATGCAACATACAACAATGCAATGCAATACGAGAAGGAAACAAGCTCATCTAACAGGGAAAACAAGTACGAACACACATACCCAACCCAACAATGGTCAAGACAGTTGTACAAATGTTTTGTTATCAGTGTTGAAGAGATCCACAAGTTTGTGATTGATGACAAAGGGTTAAAAATGATGCCCCAAGAAAGGATACATGCAGGGGAATGATAATGGACACGGGGTCCAAGAAAAGTGTTGTGTGCAACGAAACAACACCAGGCAACAAATGTGCCCCAGAGTACAGACGAAGCAAGCAGCTAGCTTTGTGAATGGTTGTGAATCCGGTGATCCGTGAGTCATATTAATTAGGGAATATGTGAGACAAACCAACAGTAGGATATGGAGAAAATACCATGCGCAAGACACAAGTTTCAGCCATAATAAGCAAGTTACCATTTTTGTAGGTTTTTTACTTTTTAGGATTTTGTGAAAAAATTTTGCCTTTTTTTTTTTTTTTTGACATATATATTGTTTTTATTTTCTTTTTTCCAAATTGTGGTGAATAGTAGAAGAAAATAGAAGAAAGAGAATGAAGGGCCTAGGGGCAACAAAAAGTGCCCTAGGTGGAAGAAAGAAGAAACAAGTGACAAATAATGTCCTTGTTTAGTGGAAAAATTAATAAAAAAAATTATTTTGAAAATAATTATTTACGAGAGTGTGGATAAGAAGAAAAATCACCAAGGAGCAATAAAATTGTCCGAGGGAGAAGAAAGGGGTATCAAAGCAAAAAAAAATGCCCCAATACGGTGAAAAATAAGAGAAAAATAATTATTTAATAAAAATAATTATTCCACGGTGAATAGAGGAGAAAACGATGATCAAAACGGGCCTCCAGGCCCTCCCGACGGTGAAAAATGGGTTAATATACCCCACCTGGGGGGTAAAAACATCGACCAATTCATTTTAACCGAGCCATTTAGAATTTTTTATGTGAGGCTCTGATAGTGATGAGGACAATGGTGATCGCACGAGACCGAGTGAGGCACGCAGATGTAGTCGAGGGTACCAGCGCACGCAGACGATGGCCCCTTCATGAGTATCAAACCCTTGCTCATTAATTTTGGTCATTAATGCTTTAAATTTTACTTTTAGCCCTAGGAAGTCACGGCATGCGCATGCGCGTAGGCAAGTGTCGGGTCGGGGGGGCATATCCCTTTGGGGGCGCATGCACTACAAACACACACACACACACGCACGCACACATGAGTGCACACACACACACACACACACACACACACATATGTGCGCATGCACACACACAAAAAAAGAGGCACACATGTGAAAAACATGGTGCACACACAAAAGGGGGCACACACCCACAGGTATACGCGCGCAAGTGTAGGCACCAAATGTGTGGCGCACATGCCAAAAAGGGCACAGAGCACCCCAAAAGGGCACAAAGCACTAAAAAACAAATGCGCACACACACACATGCCAAAAGGGGCACACATGCCCAAAAGGGCACACATGCCAAAAAGGGCATGCAGGTGCATCCTCAAACTAGGTAGAAAAGATAAGAAAATGTCAAAAAGATGACACTTAGAAGAATTTTTAGGATTTTTGGGTTAACCCTAAAATGTTAGATAGTTTTTTAGAAGAAATGTTAGTAACTGACGAGTGATTTGATATTTTGCAGAGATGATTTCCAGTTTTAATGCGGGAGTGCCACTCCCGGATAGCAGAGCTAGAGGGGAGTATGCATGCGCGTGACAGACCGCGAGCCATGGCGACTTCTCGAGGTGGTGGGGCTAGGCCCCGTGTCTCGGATGCCTTCCATTACACTAGATCATGGCCTTACTGACTTGCTTAGCCGAGTGATGGCATAACGAGAGTCAGTGTTTTAGATTACCCATAGGGAGATGACCGTGACTCTCGAGGATGTATGGCGGATCCTCCGCGTGCCGATCATAGGCACCTTGATTGAGTACAACGCAGATGTAGGGATGATTAGAGTAGCTCTGTAGTGACCTTTTTGATATAGATGATATTCCACATGACGAGATGACTATAGCCTTACATGAGTGCATCTCTGACCCCACATTGCATCGGGGGCCTCTCTATATTATGTCTCTTATCAGTGGGTTTTTACTCACTGATAAGACAGGGACGTCATTCCCAGAGAGGACTATTACCTTTGGTTCATGGCATCTTCAGTGGCGAGAGATACTACTGGGGATAGTGCATTTTGGCCCACTTATATTGGGACTTACATTTGATTACATACCATGGTCAGAAGACCATGGGTCCAGCTTCTTTACTTCAGATCTGGTCATGGGACCATATTGCCATCGGACCCCATGGGGCACTTTACGTGTCCGAGACCCAGAGGAGCCATCATACATGGCATGGGTAGCAGCAGGTGGTGATATACGCGGCCACCTTGGTAGCCTATTCAGATATAGGTGAGAGTTTGATGAGCTACCAGATAGATGTTATCTGGCGGCCATACAGACATTTCCAGTGGCCAGAGGATGCCACAGAGCTCAACGTGTGCTCAGTAGAGCACTATATCATTAGCAGTCGCAGCTACATTATAGAGTTGTATCGAGTTGATAGGTGCCAATGGTAGCTTGGTAGAGTACAGGGGTCCCACAGCTAGACATTTGGTATGCACATAGAGATTCAGAGAGGTAGACTATGGGGCCTCGCATACCGGTGGCCCGCTCGAGTGAGTTTTACACAGGTGGTCCCCAGGCATGGGACCCAACACGATAGGTGTGGGATCCGGGGACCACAATGAAGTACATAGCTTGGTATGCCACTGTATTACCCCAACATCTCACCATTCCGAGGAGGCCTGGGTAGTAGGTGCTCATCCACCTATAGAGATATGGCATGGTTCAGAGCATAGAGCGAGAGCAGTGGGGCCGGATCTAGAGGATCCTTTTGATGGCATTCCTCATGATGGGTAGGGTGCCACATAGGCACAGGGACCGAGGCCATAGGGCCCAGTATAGGCACCAGTTCAGCCATCCAGAGCGAGGGTCCTAGAGCAGGGCCAGTCCTCCAGAGTGCCCTAGGGACCAGTCCTGAGAGGCACGATAACCTCCTCATCCAGTGGCACAGATAGCCACAGTACAACAAGTTACTGACAAGGCCCTAGGCCTTAGAGAGAGATACAATGAGAGAGAGAGATGAGGCCCGAGGCTGGTGTGTGACCACCACAGTGGAGCGTGATGAGGCCCAGGCCCATATTGTTACATTACTTTTTCGAGAGAGATCGGCTCGGGCCAGGCTGGCCAGAGATGACAGAGCGCATGGTGGAGAGTCGATTCGAGAGACAATGGCACAGGGGCTCGAGATTGAGCCTTCTTCATCATCCCAGTCCTAGACATGGTGTGATGGTCATAGCTCAGAGAGATCATGTATATACACGGTCACAGGCCTTCTTGCACAGAGAGATCAGGCACGAGCCGAGTTACAGTGTGATGTGACTGATGAGAGAGATCGAGAGGCTACCTCCACGAGATAGGCCGAGGCCGATTTAGGCAGTGAGTGACAGGTGAGCGTGATGTTTCCCTTTCAGGTAGCCCTCACCTCTCGGAGATGCTTGACTTGATACATGATGCCACGAGGCTTGGTGGCGAGGCTTTATTTTATAGGACTACCTATTATAGGGTAGTCCCCCAGAGCAGTGAGTGGTACTACCTCGACAGTTAGGGTCGAGCATGATAGGCTCTCGGTCACGAGATCGAGGCCGTCTGAGATCAGTGAGATAGCCCATACCAGAGCAGCCCCAAGACCAGGGGCCCATCTCAGCCTCCATTGTTGTTCCATCGACCAGGTGACAGACCTGGGAGCCCGGTGAGGGAAGAGCTGTGGTTGAGCCCTATATTTTTGTTGTACAGATTATTTGTATACATGCCTCTTATGAAGGCTGATGTTGATGTATAGCTTTGTATACTTGTATTTTGATGATGCCTCGTGATGAAGGCTTTATTCTTTCTGATGCATGCCCCTTTTTGATGGCACTTTGTATCTATGATGTATCATTTTGAGTACCGATCTAGATAGTTTATACTTGTATAGATATGTGGACATTTTTGATGTATCATCTTTGTACGCCTCAGCTGAAGGCATTTTTGATATAGAGTACCGATGTATATCCATTTTTGTTGATATAGATGTATATGACACACATGTATATAGAGGATTACTTTTTGGGCTCAGATACACATGTTTATGAGATGATGCACTTTATTGTTTTGTGTCTGATGCATGTGACACGAGTGGGCATAATTCTATGATGTAAAATACCCTTTATCAGAAATTACTCTATGTTGAATCCCATTGCATGTTGCATGTTTTGATTCAGCACTTATGGATGTGTTATGATGTTGTCTGATTTTGTACTTGCATGTATGTTATCTTGATGTTTGATGTATACATGTGTTGTAGATGTTAGATGATAGATCCTTAGATGATATCAAATGCATTTCTCATGTGTTACTGTAGATGTATATGGATGGGATGATATGATGATAAGGGTGCGGGGGGGATAGATTTTGATATTTGCGATCCCTCTTGCCCCCATTTGATGATATGATATGTGATGATTAGCTTAGCATTCATGTATGATGTATACTTAGCTTTTTCTTGATATATGATGTATATATGATGCTAGATGTGATGATAATGATGGTAATGTGATGTTATGATAACAAAACAATGCACATGCAATAAACACAATCAAATGCTAACAAAGAACACAAGGAATAACATAATACACCATGATTCCCTATGATTCACTAGCATGCAATAAACACAACCAAATGCTAAGAAAGAACACAATGAATTAACACAATACACCATGATCCACATGCACAAGCAAGAATAAATCTAATCTAAGCAAGAAGAGATGAATCCTAACAAAGTATGCCCAAGCAACAAAAACCAAAAAAAAAAAAAAAAAACTATATAAGCAACAAGCAAAACAAGAAACCAAAACAATGCAAGTAAATGTAAGTAAATGTTTTTGTAAGATTTGTTTTCATGAAACAATTTTCTATTGTTTTTTTTTTGAAACAATTTTTTTTTTTTTGACAATTTTCTATTGTTTTTGGTTTTTTGAAACAATTTTCTATTGTTTTTGTTTTTTCTATGAAACAATTTTCTATTTTTCTATTGTTTTTTTTTTTTTGTGAAACAATTTTCTATTTTTGTTTTGTGAAACAATTTTCTATTTTTTTTTTTGTGAAACAATTTTCTATTGTTTTTGTTGTTTTCTAATGGTTTTCTAGAGTTATGCACAGGTAACCAAGAAAGCATGGATGCCCCCAACGTTAGATGGGGAATATACAAGGGCAGAAGCCACATGCTTATGAACAAGAAGGTGAAGTCATTGAATTTCCCCAGCATAAGATGGGAAATAGTGAAAGACCATACCCCTCACAGATGAATAAAAGAAGACAAAGCCGATCAAGGCTTGACAGGATGGGGCTCACAGGGAATCTCGAAGGTAGAACTAGGGCTAGGCCAAGGAAAACTACCCTCCAGATGCAAGATGCTTGTGAACAACGAATCCTCCCAAGGTGCCGAAACTGGTTTTCACCCAAGGACTTATCCAAAGTGCCACAATTGCATGTGGTTTTCACTTGTGGATGACCTATTTTCTCTTTTTCTTTTTCTTTTTTTTTTTTTTTTTTTTTTGATCATTTTACCATGTTTTTTGATTTTTTTTTTTTGACCTTCCTTGCGCCATGTTTAAGCATAGAACCGCTTAAGATGCATGGCATTCATGGGCTCCTGGAGCTCATCACCATTGGGGTGCAAGTTTGTATGCCCTGTGCCATACTTGGTGACTATAACATAGGGTCCCAACCAATGTGGTTCAAACTTCCCTTTCTTTTCTCGTTCCACTCTGTGTTGAACTAGTTCTCCTTCATGACTAAATCACCAACCTCAAACTGATGAGGGATGATTCTCTTGTTGTAGTTTCTAGAGACTCTATTTTGATACACTTTTAGGTGATTAAGAGCATGAATGCACCTCTCATCTAGGAGCTCTAATTCAGCCAATCTTGCTACCCGATAATCCTCATCTTTATCCAAGATAGTCCCTAAGAGAAATTCTCAAGGAAGGAAGTTCATCTCTAAGGGGATGATAGATTCTATCCCAAACACTAGAGAATATGGTGTCACACCCATAGGAGTGCGAATGGAGGTTCTGTAAGCCCAGAGGGCTGGATGGATTTGTAAGTGCCAATTACGACCTATTTTGCTGACCATCTTCTCCATTATCCTCACCAAAGTCTTGTTTGTGGCTTCAGCCTATCCATTACCTTGAGGGTAATATGGCGTGGACCATTTTAACCTGATTTGGAACCATTGACAAAGACCTTTTATAGTTTTGTTCTTAAATGACTTCCCATTATCTATAATGATGGCTGCGGGAATGCCATATCGACAAATGATATGATTCATGATAAATTTAGAAATCTGGGCTCTGTTACATAGGTTAAAGGGACAACCTCCACCCATTTTGTAAAGTATTCTGTAGCCATGATGATGTGTGTATGACCATCAGATGAGGTAGGAGTAAGTTTTCCTATCAAGTCAAGTCCCCACTTAGAGAATGGCCATGGGGTAGTGATAGGTTGCAATGGTTGCGATGGAGCATGAATGAAGTTTCCATACTTTTGGCAAAGTACACATTTCCTAACATAATTACAACAATCGGTTTCCATGGTAGGCCAATAGTAGCCTACTCTTAACAATTTCTTAGCTAAGACCATTCCATTTGTATGTGCTCCACACACCCCTTCGTGTACTTCTTTGATTGCTTGGATTGACTCCATCACATCCAGAAAACATAACAGATTCCCATCATAGCCATGATGATAAAGTGTACCTCCTAAAAGGGTGTAATGGGCTATTTGGTGAATCAAGCTTTGCTTTTCAGAATGGGAGATATCGGGAGGGAACGTGTTGTCCTTAAGATAGGTAAAGATGGGTTCATACCATGGGAATTGGGACCAACAACATCACAAGCCAGGAAAGATTCTGGCATGTCATACGTGGGGGCTGGCATAAATTTTCTACAAAGAATGGCATGTCATTATTCCCTAGTGGAATACGAAGCATAGAACCCACTGTCACCATGGCATCTCTGCGATCTATTCTACACTCTTGGGATTTGTTCAAATGTAATGCACACAAAGTACTCCTTTAGAGTTTCTACTAGCTTTTTGTAAGGTATGAGCTTGTCATCCTTGACCTTATATTCATCATTAACCTATTTGATAATTAACTATGAATCACCCACAACCTTGACATGATGAATATTCCACTTGATAGCTAGCTTCATTCCTGCAATAAGTGCCTCATACTCCATAATATTGTTCGTGCAAGGGAAGCCCAGTGAAAAGCCTATGGTATAGGATCACTAGAAGGAGTAATAAGGACTACTCCACACCTGAACCATGAAACATAAAGGATCCCATCAAAATGTATCTGCCATATGATAGATTCTTCAATGTAGAGCAAGGAGGCATCTGGAAAATCTAGATTCAAAGGTTCAGTGCCTTGCAAAGGTGCTTCCACTAGCTGGTCAGCAAGTACTTGTCCTTTAACCGATTTCTGATGTACAAATTCTATGTCAAACTCACTGAGTAGAATGATCCAATTAGCCATTCTACCTATGTGAGGGTGGGTTTAGATAAGTAAATAATTGAGTGGGTCAACCTTGGATATTAGCTTGGTTTTAGTATTCAATAGGTAATGGTGAAGTTTTTGAAAAGTAAAAACAACAACCAAGCAAGCTTTTCAATTTGAGGATAATTGAGCTCATAGGTGATGAGGGTGTGACTCAGATAATACACCACTTTTTCCTTATGACCAAGGTCATATTGGGTGAGCAGCGCTCCAATAGAAAATTACGTAGTGGAAATATAGAGCAAGAGTGGTTCTCCAGGAGTTGGTGGCATGAGGACAGGCGGATTAGCCAAGTATTGTTTAAGCAAAGCAAAGGCTTGTTGTTGCTCAGGTCCCCAGATGAAAGTGACATCCTTTTTAAGCAAGTGGGTGAATGAGTGACACTTATCTACGCAAGCTGGGAGATGAAGCGGTGAATGGCTTGAATTTTCCCCTGTAAGCTACGTAGTTGCTTGATATTCTTAGGTGGAGGCATTTCAGTAATAGCAGACACTTTAGCAGGGTCTACCTCAATACCTCATCTTGATACAATGAAGCCTAATAGTTTTCCTGATAGCACACCAAAGACACACTTCTTTGGATTCATCCTACTTTGTATTCTCAGGCATTTCAAATATACGCCGCAAAATGACAGGGTGATCCTCTCTTGTTTTAGACTTTCCCAGGATGTCATCCACGTAGTCCTCCATGATATCATGAATCATATCATGAAAAATTACTGTCATGGCCCACTGATAAGTAGCTCCTACATTTTTGAGACCAAATGGCATCACTTGATAATAGAAGGTGCCCCAAGGAGTCGTAAAAGTTGTTTTGTGTTGGTCTTCTTCAGCTATCTTGATTTGGTTGTATCCTGAAAAACCATCCATGAGAGATAGCATTTCGTACCCTGTTGTTGAGTCAACAATCATGTCAATATTTGGCAGTGGAAAATCATCTTTAGGAAAGCCTTATTAATGTCCCTAAAATCCATGCAGATTCGGATACCAATAGGATTTTTCTAGATAGGAACAATGTTTGATATCCATTCAGAATAATCAATAGGCTGATGAATCCTACCACAAAGCAATCTTTCCAACTCTTCTTTAACTAGTAAGGCCACTCTTGGGTGCATCTTTCAGAGTTTCTATTTGATAGGCTTAGCATCTGCATGCACAACTAGGTTGTGCATGACCAAAGTTGGATCTAAGCCGGGCATGTCTTTGTAAGACCATGCGAACACATCTATAAACTCTCACAGTAGCATAGTGAATGTCTTTTGTTCTCTAGCCGAGAGTGATGCTCCCAATTTTACTATCTTGGGATCTTCTTCTGTACCAATATTCACATCAATGGTTTCTTCGACTAGTAATTTTGATAAGTCCTCCATACACGTAGGATCAGGAGGTAGGTTGAGATCTTCATCCAAGGATGTCTCCATGAGATTTTCATCCTTGGCATGGTCACTTTGTTTGTCCTTTGATTTTTTTATTTGTTTTCATCCCAATGCCTCAAAGAGGTTTTCACTGTGTGACTTGGACTTTGATTTTTGCCGAGGCTTTACATTGGAACTTTTTCCCTCACTTTTCTTTAAGTTTTTTGACCCACGAAGCTCAGCCTCCTCACCGAAGTAGGCAGGTATCTAAGTCAATAAAGAAACCCTTCTTGTGATCTCCAATGGGAATTGTATCCCTTATGCCCATGAACTCTGCGATAGCTTCATCATTCTCGAATAAATCTAGTGACATGTGACATTGTTGGTCCCATTCAACAAGGGAAGGGTATACAAGGTCAAGGGTTGGTTCCATGGGGGTTATGGTTAGGACAACATTGTTCATGAAAAGGTTTGTGGAGGCCAGATCCTCATATTGGCTACAATGGGAATCCGTATCACTGTCTAGATAGTCAGAGCTATCCTCACATTTAGAACAAGTAGCATCTTGATCATTGGGGTGTGCTCCATAAGGGTGAATCCCAATGCCATATCTTTCTATTTTGAAATGTGGCAGAGGCACTGGCTCCCTCTGTCCTTGTTCATTTCTTCCACATCCTAGGCCTTTGTAGCCCATGGAGTACATCATTTTACTAGATTTTTCATATTCCGGGGTTCGATAACAGGATGGTTGAGTATCCTCTGGGACCCAAGTTGTAGGTGGATCAAGTAATTTTTCCTCAGCTAACAAGCCTCCAGGTAAGAATGACCCAATAGTGTGTTCCTTTCTAGGTCTTCTGAAGTGGTAGTTGGGTCGACCTCTAGTCTTGGGTGACAATGAGAGGTCTGAAACCAAGAGCGCTTGTTGTACATTATACTCCCCATAGCCATATTCAAGGATTTTCATCTCCCATGAATCAAATGGAGATGTTGAAGTAGATGCACCATGAGCAAGAAGAACTGAGAGAATCCGAATCCACCCGGGATTCCATGGCCTCAGATTGGAGAGGGACAACTATATCAATGGAGGGACATGCATATGTACCCTTTCGTGCAAAGCTATTGAGAGCTCTACAATGAGTGAAGGGCTCTGAATCTCCTTGTATTGTAATGGTGTGTCCCTCATGCTTCAATTTAATGCATTGATGAAATGTTGATGGCATGGCCTACATGGCATGAATCCATGGTCGGCCTAGAAGCATATTATATGGAAGTTCCAAGTCTAGGACATGAAACTTTGTCTGATGGCAAGTGGGACCCACCTCCATGGGCAACATGATTGTGCCCGCTTGACTCCCTTTCCATGTTGTCGTATGTGGTGATAGTGATGATATTGACTCAAGATCTGCCTCAGTATGTCCTAGTTGTTTAACCAACTTGAGTGTACAAATGTTCAACCCAGATCCGTTATCCACAAGCACCCGTTTGATCTTCCTATGGGTGACAACTACCTCAATATATAAAGGAAGATTATGTGTTGGATTCTCAGTAGGGATCTCCCTATGGTTGAAGGCAATATGTTCATTTGGTATGATGTTTGCCACTGCGGCTTGAAGGTGTGTAGGATCGACTTCTAAAGGCACTCCCGACCCTTGAAGAGTTTGGTATAGAATGTCTTTATGCACATTGGATATCTTGAGAAGATCTAAGATCAAATCTTAGCAGACATCTTCTCAAGTTGTTCTAAAAGGTTATATTTACCGGTTTGTGGGGTTGATGGAGAAGGTTCTGAATTACGAGGTGGGCACGCCTTGTTACCACAATGCACATCCTTTCCCTTAATTTGGATGGTGTTGACATGGTCAGTAGGAGAGTGAATACATCCAATAAGTGAATCATAATGATTGTTGTCTCTTTTGGTGTACAAATAATTCACTACTTTATAACCTTGGGATGACTCTCCCCGATCCGGCTTTGACTTCTCTGACTTATCATGGTTGGGGAATGGTTCTTTATATATCCCCATTTTCTCGTTAGGTGTTTGTGTTTTTCTGGGTTATCCACCTCTATCTCCCCATTGTCAATGAGGTCTTGAATATAATGATGAAGTCACAAGACATTTGTCTATCTTATGTCCTTTGACATGATGCATTTCACAATATTCATGCTCCTTGTACCATGAAGGTTTTGGAGCATTGTCATCAAATGGTTGCATTGTAGGATAGGTCATCATGTGGGCCACATCCAATTGTTTTAGTATAACTAACAAAGGTTCATTAAGAGAGGTGAACGTTCTTCACTTTGGTGGTGGTTGAATTGGTCCCTTGGTCAGTTTAAAAGGTTGACCAGTTTGGACCATTTGAACACGTTTGGAATCAGTGATTCCATCTCCCACCACATTTTTGTTTTTGTTAAAGATCTTCAGGCTTTTCCGTGGGTTTGACATTTTGATTATCTCTAGATTGGGTTTTGAGGGTGCCTTTGGCAATGAGAGATTTCTCTATCTAAACCCCTTTTTCGATAACCTCCTCAAAAGTGTGAACACAATGCATTTGGAGGTGGAAAGCTATATCCGGTTGAGGTTGGGAACAAAAATACTAACCAGCTATTTTTTAGGGAAAGCGCAAGGGAAGCGACTAGCTATCCCTCTCCACCATTGGAGGAAGCTGGTGAAAAGTCTCATTAGGGTGTTTCTTGGTGCCACATAAATCTACCATGGTGACATCACTCTCTATGTTGTATGAGAAGTGACGCATGAACCTTTCTGCCAATTCTGGCCAGGTGAAAATTGATCCTCGTGGTAAGCGTGTAAACCACTCCAAGGCTTGGCCTCCGAGACTCTTGGGGAAAATTCTGATGAGATAATTGTCACTATAAGACACCTCTTGACATGCCATGTAGAAATCTTTAACATGATCCCATGGATCTCCTTTCCCTTTATATTTGTCAAATTTTGGCATATCAAATTTCTTAGGAAAGGGTTGAAGGGTCATTGTCTTGTCAAAAGGATAGGGGCATAATTCTTCATATTGATACTTTCTAATGCTCCCTATATTGCTCTCTTGTAGGCTCACGAGTGTCACTTTCATAGACTATACCTCTTGTGTGAGCAATTGTTCTCTAGTGGGAGAAGCGGGGATGTATACGTGATGATACCCTGTGTCTTCTTCTCCTTGGTTTTCTCTATGGAGTTCATTGATCTTAACCTTAGGCTTCAACTTTTGAACATTTTGTTTGCTTCCTTCTATACATGGGAGGTTAGCAAAGCTAATTGTTGGCTTAGGTTACTAATTTGTTGTTGAATTGTGGTTTCTTCTTCTAAAGGTTCTTCCTCCTCATATTGTGGAGGTTCTTCACCCATCTCATGTTCTGTCTTGTTTCTACGTGGCACTTTGATAAAGGGTATTCTATGCCCCACCACTTTATCATTCCCTGCATTAGAGGTAGAAGCATGTCCATGCATCAAAATATCCTCCATATTGATAAGGGGGCGTTCTTCCTCAGTAGCATTATTCGTAGGTGGGATTGTTTCATTTTCAGTGGGCAGTTTGGCCCCTAATTCTACGACCCATGCTAACACTCTATCTTTGTTTCTGAAAAGAAACTCATCTAATAAAGTAGGGTCAAAATCAAATTCTTCACATGGGGATTCTAATTCATTTCCACTATGATCGACCATATCTTCTATCTCTTTTCCAAAAACAGAGGTCCTAGATCATGTCCAATGAAGGGGTTTGACCCTTGTCTATTAGAGGCTTCCCAAGCTTGCACTTGTTGTTCCTCGTATGTCTATTTCTTGAGTCCTAATCATGTTTTAGGAGCCATGTTTTTGTGATAGTTTCACTAGGGTAAGTTGTAAATGTGTTCAAAACTTTGTGACCACACCTAAGTGAAATGCAAGATGTATTGTTAAGAATATGAGTGAATCAACAATGTGAGAATACCAATGTGATAGAGTGATAAATCACTAGTGACACAAGCATTTGGTATCTAAACCTATTAAATGAAGTACCTCCTAGACTACGCTTCAAAAAGTAGTTTCACATCGCAAGATGATTAACAAGATGTTTTCACTTATGCCAAGTTCAAGGGAATGAACAAAACGTAAGTAAATACAAGAAGTCAATGTGACCTCCTAACAAGATATACTAGAGCGAGCTCAAACTCGATTAAGACCTATATCTCAAAAAGTGCCAATTACAATTCATGAATGACACAACAATATCACCAAGATATGTTAACCAACTTTGCGAGAAAGTAAGGTATTGATATCAAGGTGCTATTGATATAACACACACAAATGGTAACACCCAACACTCTTCAAAATCGAGGTAATAATAGAACCAAACTAAAAATCTCAAAGTATAGCTAGGAATAGTTAAAAATGTGTGCAACGTAACCTTACAATATAGATATTTATGTCGAGTTTACAAGAAACAAGACGTAAATATCAAAATTGTAGTGATACGATACAAACAAGCTAACTCTTCTAAGGAAGTCCAAGATGATGAACCACACCTAACTACAATGATGACCTTGACATGGGTATCAAGATCACAATGGCCACCAATGATATGAATACATCTCCATGCACTTTAGATGTTTAACTTACCCAACCACAAACATGGATGGGCGTAAATAGACAAAAAAGTGGCAACACAATCGATTGGTAACAAAAGGTAGTCACTCTCCTTCTGATCAACAAAGTGTCAAAAGAATGTGAAGGAAGTAAATCAAAAATGGGATGAAAAATGTTGGCTTCACTTTGGCAGAGTTTTGCCTCACCCTAAGGCAAGTAAAAACTAAGCGAAAGTAATGCGTCACACATTTTCGCAATGAAAATATGGTTCATAACTCAACACTATTTTACAATAGTCAATAGTGGGCTCCTGGCCAAAGTATATCTTCCTAGGTGGTTCTCTCATCCTAGGTGTTACAAAGATTATCCACGAGCGGGATGATTTACCCAAATAGTCCCGACTATCTTGGGAGTATCTCGACTTTTCCCCCTCAAGCACAGTGGGCATTAGATGCATCCATCATGTACTTAAAAGGGTCACATAGGGACAACTTGTAACTCTATCTCACAAAGGAATCACTAGTCAGATAGGTAGTGCGGAGCACTTCCCATTTCATCCACAAGGTTCCCTCTTGTGTGGACTACTTTGGGGTTCTTGGAACCACCCCCATTGTTGTAGCTTAAGGCATTATGCCAAAGGGGTTATGTTCCAGTTGAGCGGAGAGGGACGTACCCTTTTCCAAAACCTGCAATACAGTGTTTTGAATATGTTGTTCATTTTATCTTTTTAATTAGATGTGGTTTGCTCGAACACCATTTGGCAACCTATATAACAACTATATTAGTAGTTTTTTATTTTTGTTTTGATTCCTCCATTCTTTGACAAGCGATGGCATTTTGGTCCTGTATGATGATTTTTAGTAGTTTTCCATCAAAAGAGAAAGGCACCATTTCTGATTCTCCAGATCATCCAAGGACGCAAGAGAAGAGCATACGTGATGTCTTCAAAATCCAAAAAGATATTTAAAATGGAAAAACACTTTAATTCAACTACGCCAAGTTAACCAATTCCCACTCAAATATTCCTAACAACCTCAAAGCATCAAAAGGACTTAAGAATCATTTATGATTCCCAAGATCACCCCAAGGGACGCGAGGGAAGAGCATACGTGATCTTATTCCTATAAGTAAACAATGCAAAATATTATCTAATCAAGTACAAACATGTAAAAACAACCTGCAAAGACAAATATATGATTAGATAAACCTGCAAGAATGTTAGAACCTCAACACACTAATTTCAAAAATACAAAAGGACACCTGTGCCCCTTTTTTAGCTACGCACGTGGGTTAGGGCGTATACGCCACTCTGTTTTTTTTGGATTACAGTGCACCTGCGCCACCCGAGAGGTGTGTGCCCATGAAAACAATGCATGCGCCACTCTGTGTATTTTTTTCTTACCATGCACCTGCACCACTAGAGAGGTGTGTGCCACCAAAAAAAATGTATGCACCCTTCGAGAAAAATAAAATAAAAACACTTGTGCTGTGCACGGAAAAATGTGCACCACCATGCACTACCGAAAAGCATGTGCGCTACTGGAAAAATGTGCGCCACCACTTTTATGAAATAGTCCCAGATTCCGACAGAACATCCACGTCACCAAAAATGTGTCTGCACCACTAAAACAACATGTGTGCACTCTGGTTAGGGTGTGTGCACCGATCTGATCAGGTTTTCAGAATGCAGTGAAGGTACAATATGAAACTATGGTGTGCTACACCCAGTTAGTGTATCTCGCACTACTTGGTTAGGGTGTGTGTGGGGTTAGTGCACATGCGCCAGGGTCGGTAAATAGAGAACTAGTTTTGACAGTGCACCTACACCACCAGAGAGGCATGTGTGCCACAAAAACCATGCTGCGCTCCTAAAAATGTGCTGCGCCAGACATGCAACAAAAAAATACGGCAAAAAAACACAAGAAAACTCACAATATCTCAAATTTTGACAAGTTAGCTTAAGAATGGCAATAACCCATTAAAATGATGGCTATGAACATGAAGTTACACATATCAAATTAGCAAAAATTCCAAGAAAATGGACATTAATTACTACATGTGCATATCAAAAATTAGCCAAAACAATGAAACTTAAACTAAAATGCCATGGGACTAAGTGTCCCACCGGGCATGCCAAATGTGTGCATGTGTACTTTGCTTAATGCTAAATCAAATGGAGCAAGAACTACCACCTAAAATAGTTCTACAATTTAGCTAAAACAAAGCATAAACACCATCAAGATAGAGAACTAAGCAAGATCTAAACTAACATTATAACTTTGAAAACATGAGATCAAAACTATGCATGCTATTTTAACATCTCTACTCTCCTAGATTACCAACAAAATGCATGGACCTATTTAGCTCCAATGGCAATCAAAAATTGCTTGTTTGATCTTTAAAGAATGCAAGAATAGGAAGCTTAGCTCTTAACAATGGTGACCTCTCAAGAAGACAAAATGCAAGCTCTTAGTCTCTTTGCTATATGCTTTGCATTTTCTCTCTTAAGAAGTTTAGGTGTAGGTATAAAGGTAGAAGGAGGGCTCCTTATATAGCCCAATGGATAAAGGAAACACTTCATCCCTTTGCATGTGGGATAAAGGTAAAACATGATTAGGAATGGATAAGGTTGCTTTATTAAAGGTAACCTTACTTTAGAAGGGTTTAATTTATGCTTAGCAAGTCATGGGAGTTGGGGGTGTTTTAATTAATCAAAGGTGATTAACTAATAGGTAGATGTAAGCTTATAGAAGCTAATTAGAGGAATATTAGTACGATTTAGGCTATTAGAGGGGATTAAATCAATTAAATATTGATTTATTAGTTAAATGAAGTGAAAGGCTAATTAATTAATAATAATTAATTAGTCTAGATAGAAGGGTAAATAATTAATGGAAGGTCATTAATTAGGTTGTTAGTTGGATAGGTGACTTAATCAATTAGCGTACATGTGACCTCAACATGTGGTTTTATGCACATTTCTCGTGTCATAAAACACACATGGCAAATCTCTATATGTACCCATTTTCGCATCTTTACGCCTAATCCTAATGATACCCTTTCTCGAGCTACAGTAACATCGGTACACATGTAGACAAGAGTACCCAATGCATTATCCATTTCATAAAATCAAATCCACTTAACACAACATATATAAACAATAATCTAAAATTGTAATGTAAATCCACAATATAAGATATTGAAATTAATTTAAGCGATAATAAATGTTTTACTCCCAAAACATGTCATAATGTTAACTAAAGAAAATCAAAGCAATATATAGTATTGTATCGTATGTGGCAACAACCACCTAATTATTGGAATGTCTCTAAAACATGAGTTTGATAAATTAGGATGTCACAATTATGTGACTATTTGAATGTTTTTGTATTTTTTGGACATTAGCTATGTATAAAAAGGAGAGTTTATGATCAATTTAGTAAGTCATTTTCAAGATCATGGATAGTTGGTCTTGGATAAATTAATTAATGTAGTTTCTAAAGGAAACAAGTATTAAAGTGAGGAACACATTAAAGGAAAAGATAGCGGTAATAATTTCTTCATCAGTAATAAGTGTACCATGTCACGTTGGAAGAGCATTCTAATGTGTTAGATTACATGAGTGATTCATATAGGATTCATATCGAATACCGATATATTGAATGTTATGGGGGAATAAAAGATGAAGATGATCATCTATAAGAATTGCATTAAGATGTCTCGAACTAAGGAGTGCCAAGACAAATTGCATCCGATTAGCCATACTTGGTAACCCAAAAGGTAGTGTTTATGATGTGCATGCTCAGAAGCCACCAAGATGTTAATAGAACCGTAATATTGAGGCCATCTTATATAGATTTTCCCTAATGCATGTGTTAATAGAATCATATACAAAAGTGCGATAAAGTATAACCAATCTTATATTGATTTCCCCTAGTGCATGTGTTATATGGCCTATCTTGATTAAGGGGACATCTTCCCAATATTTGTGATTGATGTAAATTGTAATTGTGGACCGATAAGGGTGTGTAAATTGTGAAGCAACACAAGGTTTCTTAATGGATATAAATGGCACACTTGGAAGTGGATTTAATGATGTTAATTTTTCCATAGATTTGATCTCATTGATTTCAACAAAGAGGATTTGATAATTATTATCATCATGACCATATATATGATGGTATTCACAGAAGGAAAGTCTGTTAAGTTGTCTAAGCTAATGTGTGGTAGATTTATGACATGTCGGTAGAGATGTAAGTAATTTAAGATCAAGTAATATAGATAAAAATTATTGAGGTCTATCAAGATGTTTAGGAAAAGTATAGAATAAAGTGCATTGATAATGTGGTGCATGATACCAAGGGTAGCCAAAGTGGGTGTTGTATGATCAACACAATTTTCATCAAAGGGACTCAAATAAATTGAAATATTATCGAAACATTCATAGGTATGGTAGAAAAATCAAATGAGTAGTACTAATAGCAAAAATATCTTCTATAATAGGTTTAAGTCAATAATGCCCAGACATAGTACAAAAAAAGGGAATGAAACATAGACTCATATTCATTTATCATATTAAAATTAAGCTTACGTAAACATTCATTAGTAAGTTCAATATAAACATCACCACTATGAGAGTAATCATTGATAACATAATATTTCCTTTCCACATTAGCCAACAAGTCAAATGGAGTGGGACTAATAGTTGGAGGGGACATGATAGAGTGTGACTAATCAACAAGGACCTCAATGGTAGAGAAAGAAGATAGACTCAAGGGTTGTTTAACCAATAGTGGTGCAAAAGGTGTAGTATCAAATATATGAATTATTTCAGAAATCACATATGTATGTAAGTTATCTCTAGGAATCAACTACAAAGGAGGAGTAATAATAGGCACATCATAGTTATATTGATAATATATTTGCATATAATAAATGGATAATTAGAACAATATGCCGAAGATAACACAACACAAGAGATATTGGCAAACCAAGATGTTCTAATATTTAAGATATTTAAAATAGAATAATTCCATTAAGGTCCTGGAAACACCATCAATACTCCTTAAGGAAGGAATAACTCCACAATATCCCAATATGGGAATTCCACTTTGAGGGGGACACCTCAAATTTACCTCTACTAATTATAAGACTCAACTCATATATGAACTCACAATAATACTTTTCTCCTTTATATAGGCATACATTACTCTTAATGGATGGGTAACACCTAATCCCAATGTAGGCCAACTCATTACCTAATATAACTAATTCATATGTGACCCCATATATTATAAACATATAACTAAGGGAGACATGTGCCATATTTTAGCATTTCCATCAACCATATACAATATAATATCATATCCCAAGGTACTTAACATAGATAATATCGATTTTTGAATATTAAAAGGTTCATCATAAGTAGTAATAATATATTGATTACCATCGTGTATAAATTTGACACATTGATGTGTAGTAGATGGGAAAGCCTCCGTATCATGGATCCAAGGACATCTTAAAAGAAGATTACATCGAAGAGAATTATCCACAATGTGAAATATAATAACGAATTTCTTAGGGCCAACTAAGAAATCCAAGGTTATCATGCCCAATGTAGAGCGGATGATATTATCAAAGCCTCACACAATAGTAGTAGTCGTTGTTGTTGTCAATTGTATTTATAGAAATATCCATTTGTTTAAACAAAGAGTGAGGACATATATTCAATATAGACCCATTATCAATCAAAATAAGCTTGATGGGAAATCTCTCGAATATGAGCAATAATGAGCAATGGTGGGCATCAATCCATATCATGTTTACGAGGAATCTCAATAGGACTAAAACTAATTACCTTGTCCATGGTTTTGAATGTGTCTAGAATAGATGCAAAGGTAAGATGATAACTATCAATAATAGCAAGGTAATAGATTGCAAAAACATCATATAATATGAAATTCTAAACATGTGCTTTCTTTAGTAATTCAAAAGAGATATCTTAGGATTATAGGTATTGCTTAATTGTTCTAATATATCATACCCTTTAGAAGGAACTCTAAGCTTAGTAATGAAGTAATAGGTGGTGGAGGTAAATGTGGATTTCCCACACCCAGCTTGCTTATTATGTCGTATAGTAACCACATTAACAAGAGCCATAGAGAAGGTGCAAAATGAGGTGGATGCTTTTCAAGAATAATAATGACCTAAAATTATGCATTAATGTAAATATGAATCATTTTAGATCGACCTCGAGGGAATCGAATTAGCATATGGGTCCCCTCTCCCAAGATGAGTATGAGCATGAACTAGGTTAAAGGGATGGTAGCCATATTAGAATGAGGGACCATAGGATTAAGGAGAAGATCATAAAATATTTGAGGAGTCGTGATGAAAAAAACTTGAAGGCTATGAAGAGTATAAACCCTAAGATAGCTAGGGTTAAAGCAATGGATTCGATAAAAGGTCGGGTTAAAAAAATGTTTACTCCCATATATAAAATGTAGGATGTAAGATATTTTAAAGGTACAATATTCTAATATTATTAATCCACATTAATCATGTAATCTGAATTATAACTATTAATATAGTAAACAATGATATAACGATGAAATGATAGCATAAAACACAAGAAAGGATAAAGACTTACCTATGCATAGAAATAAAAAAGTGTTTTGGATGTGAAAATTAGCTAAAAAGGTTGATAATGATTTAGAAATGCTTTTTCCTAGAACCATGCCTTAAAAATGCTCTTGTATGGAATCGTAGAGATCTGACTAGGCACGATATAGTTTAGTCCTGCTTTGTATAATTTCAAACCTAAAAATCGTGGAGCTTTAGAATCGTGTTTTTCCATTGCTAACCTAAAGATGGTTGTCATTGTCTTCATCGCTAGGTTCACATACCTTTAGCACCAATTGTAATGGACTACATCAAATAGAAAACCCTAGAATTCTGTAACATAATTCACCAAACGATTAGATAACAAGAGGAGAAATCAATGTGTGTGTGTGAGGATGTATTGACCCTAGCAATCAACCCCAACTAAACCAATCCAAGTGTTGCACTACATCCCTTCATGTGGCAACATGCCTCATGTATTTATCCTAGTGTTGGTGCAAATAGTTTATGTAATTAAGCTAACCCCTTATGTTGTCACTTTCATTATTTGAGGGAACATCAACTTTAATTTTTACAATTGGTGAAAAATCTACATCTGGTGAGTCCTGGAGGAGGAGTCTCTGCTTCCTTCTTCTCGAAAAACTCAACATCTCTCGCTGGTGTATACTTTTCTAGTCTTAGGATCCATTAATCTATACCAAGAGTCTATTCACCTGCACTCCAATGAAGATGAGTTTCGTGACTTCATGTCCAATTTCTTTCTCGTTATGCTTGGGTATGTGCATGCTTGCTTTACACCCAAATACTTCGAGGTGTGAAATAGATGGTTTCCATTTTGACCGTGCTTCTTGTGGTGTTACTCCGTCAAGAGAAATCAGTGGGCACTCTGGTTCACAAAATACATTGATGTCTTTGTTTCTTCTTCCTGAATGTCTTTGCAAGTCTAGAATCATCAATCATGCATCGCACCATTTCCATGATAGTACAATTTCTTCTCTCAACAACACCATTTTTCTACGGTGTGTGTGGAGGAGGCATTTGTCGACGAATCCCGTGAGTTTGTAGGTAGTCTCGAACTCATTCACTAGTGAATTCCCCCTCGATCTCGAGCAGAGAGTTATGATGTGACGACCAATTTTGTTCTCAATCGCTACTTCAAACTTCTCGAAAAGTTTCAAAAGCTTCACTTTTCTTGTGAAGACAAAAAATCCACATTTTCCTTGAATAGTCATCAACACAAAGCATGAAGTACTGGAACCCAAAATGACTTGGTTGCATCGGACCGCAAAGATCGGTATGAACCAGGTCAAGTTTTCCATGAGCTCAAAATGTACTCTTCTGGAACAAAGCTCTGTGTTGTTTTCCTGCTAGGTAGTGATGATACTTGTCTGTATCCTTCTGAAGAGATGGTAGCCCATGTACCATATTACGCCGGCAAAGTGTCTCGAGATACTTGAAACTTACATGACCAAGTATCCAATGCCAAAATTGTGCTGAGGTGGAGTTCTTAGCCACAAGTGCTTTATTTCCTTTGTGAAAAAAATCAAGTTGGAACAGGCGTCCCACATTGGAGGCTTTTGCAACTATTTTTGAGCCTCTTGATTTGTCTCGAATCAAACATGTTTTCTTTTAGAATGACTATCAAAGTCAATTTTTCCGTTGTGATCTAGGAGTTGACTAACTAAAAGCAAATTCTTTGTCAACCTGGGACATATAAGACATCCGATAGTTTGCAATTGCATGAACAAAGGGGTAGAGAAATGTTTCTAATCCCTAACTCGAGTATGAAGAATAATCACACAACGAAACATGGTTTTTCAAAGGTGTGTCCCTCATTGAGGTAAACCAATCTCGGGCCGGTCATGTGTCAAATGGATCCCGAATCAACATAACGTAGACATCATTAGATGACGTGGATGGTTCACTTGATCGAGTAATATACAAGTAGTCTTCATTATCTGACTATTCTTGTTTGCTCAACAATATTACCTTCTTTGACGGGGTCTTCTTTTCCAGCCTCCCCTTTTTCCGCCCGTGATTGTTGTTAGAATGTCCTTGTAAGATTGTTGTTTTGGAGGTACAGAGTTGCTTGACGAACCTTTCTTGTAAGTATTATACCAACAATATTTTAGGTCATGTCCTCTTTTACAAATTGGACATTGCTTCTTTTGTTGTTTGTCCCCTTGATACTGATTTTGATTTTGGGACTTTTGATAGGAATTAGGTTTTCCTTTACCTTTTCCTTTCCATTTTTGATTTGAAGAAAGTGCCTCGCTCCTCTTCATCATCCTTATTATGTATGGCTTCCTCTTGTTGTAGTAAGTTTACCAATTTTTCAAAACTAACAGTCGTATCTGACACGTTTAGTGTTGTAACAAAAATGTGGTAAGAAGAGGGGAGTGCTCTCAGAACAATGGGAATGAGAGCATCATTTGAGACCGCTTCTCCTGGGCAAGAAGTGAAGCCTCAACTTTACAAATCTTTTAAGAAAGCTTCAATTTCTCATTTTCTTGAACTTCAATGTGTGTAACTCGACTTTTGTAAATTTAGTATAACATTCTTGTTCTTGGCCTCGTATATATCGTGCTCAACTTATCCCACGCTTCTTAGGTCATTGTGGCATCATGAATGTGGGGTTGCACATTGTCGACACTCTAAACAAGATGATGAGTTTGGATTTTTTATCTCGCTCTATCATACCGCCTATGTTGTGTTGTATCGTGTAGTTGATCCGGTGAACTGAGTACCAAACCACAATAGGTCGATCTCTTCAAACTCAAGTCTGTGTCTTGATTTTTTTCTTCCATACATCATAGTTATTTCCTCCGAGTAGTTGTGAATCGAAGAAAATTTTGGGGGCATTGGTGCCCATTTTTCAGTAAATCACCGATAGGGTTTGGCTCTTATCACTCCGGTATAAGGTCTCCTAATATATATACCGTCAATCTAATATACCAAACCTTTCTATATATGCACTGTTAGGAAATTAGTGTTCATAGTGTGAACATATGGTTTGAATATTTGTATTATTTAATATTTAAATAATATGTGAGTGTGCACAATTAGTTGTCATGCACAACTCATGGATAGGGGTGTGGGAGTATGACTAGGGATTAGAGGAGAGATATGGGGATAAGGTGATGAGACTTGACTCCATGATTATAGGAGCAAGCAATTGTATAAAATGCCCTCTAATATTCAATAGAAATTGCTCCATTCTACTTTCATTTTCTCTGTATTTTTGTACTTTCCATTTCATGAGTTAATTTGATTTATTGTTGTTAAATTTATTTATGCAAATCTAGAGATTTAGCATCGCGCCCTTCCAATATACCGGTGGTACGTGGAAGAATCTCACCCTTTTATATACTCGGTGAGTACGTGAAAGAGGCGTTAACGTGACGTGAAAGAATTCAATACGTGGTACCAAGAAAGTACTTTGAAAGGGGTCTATGTGATTATCACACCGGATCAAATAAATTTCCTCATACGCGCATAGCTTTGCTATATACTTGGATAATTTCTTAGTCCGGATTTATGTTGTGCAATCGCTCACGATTTTGATGGGATGGCTCATAGTGTGTGCACTGTGACCTTATTACTCCCTCGTCAATTTAAAGGGTCAATGCCTAGATGACGTTTTTGCAACTATATTAGGCATTAAGTGCGAGTAGTAGTCGCAATGAATTTACCCATAAGCACTTCCTGAGGCACTTTATATACCGACGCTGTAAATGAGATCTAGGATCTCGGGAGTGTTGTAGAACAAATTTTATACTATTTTTTGTTACAACTTTTCTACCGCTTTCTCGAGGTTGTTATATGTGCGGTTGATTACAACAACCTATAAATTAGTACAATATATTGCAGCATGCAATTACATTCAAAATTTTATAAAAAATTGAATGGCAGGTAATTTTTTTGTTTTACGGGCCCTGGTGGCCTCCAGAGCCCAATACGACCCAAAATGCAAAGAATTGCAAAAAACTAGCTGAAAATGCAATTTTTAGCTATCCCTCCTTTGGAAAAAGTTTCCTGAATGAAAAAACAGGCTTAATGGGAGATTTTTTTCCCTCAATTAGGGATTTTCTCACTAAAATTTTAGAGGCGGTTTTAGCTATAACTAGTAGTTTAGCGATGGTTTTTCCACCAAATCTGCCTCCAACTATGGTGGTTTCTCCAAATTTTTTGCCAAATTTCAAAATTCAAAAGTGGGATTTGAACCCCAAACCTCCCGCTTCTAAGTCTTTCCTCTTAACCACTTAGGCTTTTATGAGCGCTTAGCTATTAAATGAAGCATATTGAATATTAAGGAGATGAAAAACGACTAACCTTTGAATGAAAACGTGGCACATCACCCATGTGGCATGCATGCTTGTTTAGGGTTTTTCTTTAGCGTGAAAACGGATCTGAATTCCTTGTTATCTCTTTTCCTTCGTTGTTGATTGAACCGCCATTTTGTTTTGGATTGAACATTGTATATTTTATTTCTCTCCTTCACCGCTTCTCCATCGTTTTTTATTGATTTTGTTGTATCTCCTTTGATCATAAATTTGCTTTCCGTGTAGTCTGGTTGCACCATCGCAGGTCGTTGGAGTGTTTGCCCATTTTTTATTACAGGTTCGCTGAGTGGAGAGGCTTGTAATTACATTGCCTCCGTTTTGTTGGTTCGTTGTGTGTCGGTCGCAGGCTCTCGCTATCCTCCATTGAATATTATGGATTGCAGGTTTGAAAATGCAGATCACTCTTTGATGTGGATGATCCACCAAATGATGATATGCCAAGCTCGTGGCTCGGGTTAGTCTGTAATATTACAAAACTCAGCTCAATGCCTCTGTTTGGTGAGGTCGTTTCAATGTTCGGTGATATGCACGGTCATCACATCCAATGCAAACCGGATTGAGAGCTAGACTCGGCCCATGCAAAAGAACAACTCGACTATGGATCTCCTTGGATGCAGAGATCTGACTCTCCTTTGAATGGAGATTGATTGAATGCCCTAATGCAAACTTAGATGCCTTAGAAACAACTCGGTTTGAAGCAGAACAACTTGACCAATGTCTAGAGCCCGCTCCACAATGCGACTATGACTCAGCTCGGTCTTGAATGAAGAAAAGCCAGAGACCCTGCAAACAATAATACCTCCTCCAAATATGATAGTACAGATAAATTATCTCTAACTAAACAATTTTAAATACAAAACCCTTGATGGGGAAATATATATATATATATATATATATATATATATATATATATATATATATAAGTTCCAGAAACAAATTTGCACAGTGCAGGGCACCAAGACAATTTTTTTGCTTTACTTTTACCTCGGAATTCACACAGAGGTTTTGGGATTGCAGGAGATGTGGGAAGGCTCTTGGAGGTAAGCACTTGCTCTCTGACGAAGCATATTTCTTCTCCACGAATTCTTCTTCCTCTCTTACTTTAATTAAATTAATGCCATTTACCTCCATACATATTAATTTAATTATTTTAATTAAGTTAATGACCTTTTACCCACACACACATTAATTTAATTATTTACATTAAATTAATTCACTACCCTCACACACCTATTTAATATAATTGCCTTTATTAAATGCACCTCACCTAACCACCCCCATCATTTGACCCATTAACCTAAACCCTAAACCAATGTCCTAAATAAAACCTAACATTAGACCCATCCCCTCACCTCACATTTAAAAGCCTCCTAAGGTCGGTTTTTCACCCCGAGAAAAAAGAGACCCTTATCAAATGGCGGAACAACTTCCCAGGCAATTTTTGAACAACCCGAGATATCTCACCTAAACCGATGTCGGTTCACCCTAAACCGATGTCACCACCCTAAACCGATGCCGGTTATACCGAATGGACCAAATGGCCTATTTAGACCCATCTACAACTTTGTAATACGGGTTGAAAAAACTTCTGATCTCGAGTTCGATCTCTTTAGATGCGACAACAGAATGAAGATTGATTTGTGATCAACAAAGGCAACCAAATACACTGGCACAATAGTGAAACTTTCTTCCCAGCATCCTCCAACGCAACAACTTCTTCATTATTCTTCGACTGCATACCTCACAGAAGAGTAAGTATCCTCCTTCCATCTATTTCATTTTCTTATCATCATCTGTAGTATTTGTGGTAAAGGAACCTAGTCTTTTACCCTCTGTCCATTCCCTCTCTCTAGTTGCAGCCACCTTCCATACCCAATCATCTTAATACTTGGCCCAATTTCCTATTTTGACCTCCTCAGTAGTCTCAGACCTTCACAACATATCTACACCCCCTCTGTGATCAATCCCCACCTTCTATCCACTCCACTTTTTCCCCAAAACTCCAAAACCTAGACTGTGTGATTCCACCAGCCCCGACTTAACCATCATCGGTTCTCTAACTAACACCGGTTACTATAAAAACCATCATCGGTTTTATAAAACCATGGTCGGTCTCTGTGTCACCTAATCTCTACCTGAATAACAACCTGTTTGTGACCCACATCTAACTTAACCTCATTTTTTTTGACATATACCTACTTGAACACCTATTTGACCTTCAGATCTATATCTAACCTAGCCTGTTAGCTCAGATTCACCTATAACCAACCTACTTGACCTCTGGATCTCCTTCTAGCCTAGCCTGTTAGATTAGATCTAGCCTATTGTTTTGTATGAGATGCCTAAATCATATTAAACTACAATAGGACAATATTTACTTTATTTCAGCATTGAATTGTTTTAAATAGTGGATTGACAACCATCTAGGAAGTATCGCACTTCCAGGATCTAGCATATGCTAGGCAGTCCACTGCATATATTGTTTAACTCTCTTTGTGGTCTTGTTTTGGTTCTTATATAGGTAGTTCCTCCTAGCCAAAAGGAAGGTCTCACAATCACTTTGATTCAGAATTCAGATACGCGCACACATATAACCTTCAACCATCCCAAAATAGGTATTCCTCTTACCACCTTTACCTTATCTGTTTCATCAAGTACTTCTCAGAAAACTAAGAAATCAGGTGAAACATTTTGGCACACCCGGTGGGACCCATTCGGGGTTCCTTGCATCTTTCTTCATTCCTAGGTGAAAAATTGTGTGTGTTTGTTTCCCTTCTAATAGCATTCACATTAAAACTTTCTCCTTGGTAACATTCTCTTCTTTCTACTTGCTCCGAAAGACACATTTCTTTTGGTGTATTTAAAAAGAACCTTCTTATTCTTGTTTTCTACATTTTAGTGAAAGAGCATCCCTCTTCCTGTTCATCTATTTTTGTCATCGAATATCATACTTTCGATTTGGGTTTAAAACAAGTGCACTACATTCTGATTTAGCTCATTAGCTCACATTAATTGAGGGCAACCTATACGCTGAAGTCATGACCAGCTGATGGTTGACAAACGAATCATAGAAAAGCACTTCTATCCTTTTCTCTTTCTCTGAGTCTTACCAAACCACACAAAAATTCAAAATACATACATTCTTAAACAACATCCTACCTGAAGAAGTTGTAGGTGATCACACGATCACGGTACAGTGGGCACCCAACTCACTGCTCTATCGAGTCATACTTCAGAGAAGCCCACCCCCACCATAACATTCCTGAAACCTCACCCTTTAGAATTCTTTCTTCGTAGGAAGCCTTCCTCACCAAGAAATTCTATTGTTCTGTTCATAACAATCAGTCCATACAAATAGCATAAGTTGAACAAACGTAATAGAATAGGCACTCTAGGAACGTTCTTTCTTAGTGTTCTACTTGATTTGCATTTTGAGGTGAGAGCTTTCGATCATTATTTTTGTCTTTCCTTGCACACTCCCAATCATAGTCGTGTATTCTGACTTCATGTCTGAGTGTGCCTGACCACATCTACATCATTCTCAGACTTTTGGGTTTGATTCAACACCATATTTTTAAATCACAACCATTTTTCTTATTCTCTGTTTCAATTTCACAGTAACCGGCTACGGTTATCTTTAACCATCACCAGTTACATTCCAACCGCATCGGTTTAACCCAACCGAATCATCGGTCTGAAGTCTTTTTGGATACCTATCCAAAAGACACCTATTTCACTTTCTGAGTTGTAAAAGGCTCCTATCACCTTTCATATTGTCATTACTTCAATCACAATCACCTTACGTCTCATCCTGTGTGAAAATTGTCAGTCTGGGACCATCATTTAATAGATTGTTGGTTTTTCATAGTAATCGCACCGGTTAAGCCTAACCGGGCATCGATCGGTTTACCCAAACCGCGCTCGGTCACCCTCTGCTTTTTTACAACTCACCAATTGACCTAATTCACTCACCATTGACTATTTTCCTAGTTCTGTTGTGTTTTATGTGCCATTCAGACATAATACAGTCTCACCAAATCAGTTCCTACCCACATGGTGTTGACCCGTAGTCAGGAAAGCACCCTCGTATTTCACACTAGTCGACTACCACTCCCACCTAGCCCTTCATCACCTAGTCCTTCACCACCTTCCATCTCATCATCCATGGATCCCAATCAACCTATCACCATTCCTACAGTGACATGGAGTTTGCACGACTCCTGATCAAAATCCCGCTGCTTTGAGCCACTACCTCACCCATGCCTCCACTCGAGATGCCTCGGGTCAATTGATCTATGGCATGCCCGTATCCTTATCTCCATCCCTAATGATCACTTCCACCTCGGCTCCACCTCCTACCATGGTGACCTCACCCATTTTATCCCCAGTTGTGTCATAGCTAGGTCCCACGCCAACTTTGACCACCACATCCACCACCTCTATTGCACCCACAGTCTCCACCATACCTTCATCCACCACCCAAAACATAGCATCATCCACACTGTTGTCTCATATATACCAGTCGCAATGCTACCACCCTTGGTGTCGTAACCTCTACCCCATTTCAAAATGTTGTCCTTTCTATTCCCCAATCTCTACCTCCCATCTCTACTAGGGTCACTACGAGTGTCCCACCCTCACATACCTACTACCAACCACCTCCTGTTTCATCGGTCATTCAGTCCGGGTATATACCCTCTATGTCTGTCTCTCAATTCCCACCTCCTTATTCGACACCACCATACTCTGAATGTCATATTCTTCATATGTCCAACAACAACCTCCTTTCACTCCGGGGGTACCCAATCTTCACAACCTAACAATGACTTTATCAAGTTAATGATGGACAAGATGCAGACATTAGAAGCATCTGTTTCCGCTCCCACAATTCTCTCACCTATGATGAGATTTGTAATGAGCCTATTCACCCATCCATTCCCATTCGCCCATATCCCGTACACTGGGAGATGCCTAAGTTTAACCACTTTAATAATAAGGAAGACCCAAAAACATTTGCGATCTTTCAAACATGGGTGTTACTTAATTTCCCATGATGATGCTTTGCTTTTGCAAACCTTTCCCATGTCCCTAACTGGTCCAACATTGGACTGGTATAGTGGATTACCTAGACATTCCATCTTCTCATTCAACCAAATAGCCCAAGCCTTCTTGGATCATTTTTCATTAACATCATCAAGAAGGTTACCATGACCGATCTTTATTCCACGCGTCAATATGATGATGAATCTATCACAGATTTTGTCACTCATTGCGTAGCCTAATCAACCAACTCACTTTCCAATTACCACAAACTGAACTCATAGAGCTCTTCACACGAGCCTGTGCTAGACATATCTCACCTACCTTACAGGTGCAAACCTTCCAACATTCGATGAGGCTTTCACCATGGCACGTAAGCTCAAAATTCATGCCATCAAAGAGAAGAAGATACAATTACGAAACAAGAACTCCTCATTTAAATCACACGATACTTCCTCTTCCTCGAAACCTCAGATGAGTTATTCCAAAGCCAAGGGAACTACCAATGCAATGGTACTTAAGGCTGGCCCTACCCATCCATCCAATCATGCTAAACCTTCATCCAATCTGTCACCAGTCCAAACCTTCCAATTCAAACGAGAACAAAAGAAATACACCTCAATTGGGGAACCATATTCATCTATTTTAGAAAATCTTATTAAAGCTAATGCCATCACCCTTCCTCCTATCAAACCACATACTAGTTTTGACCCCTCTCACCCCATACCAGGTTGGTATAAGGAAAATGACTACTATAACTATCACCGTAAATGGTCACAGTGATAAAAATTGTATCACCTTTAAAAACATTGTTCAGGGAATGCTCGAGAGCGGCGAGTTAGTCCTGATAACCCTAATGCACCTACCAATCAAGACCTTCATATATTCAAGAAACCATTCCCTAACCATTCCCCATCTAATGATCAAACTGGTGATGCCTCACACAACGAAAGTAATACACGTGAGGTACATGTTATCTTTACCGACTTACCACTTGATTCCCAAATATCTCCTATCCCCTCCATCGAGGAAATCCTAGCCCAAAATCCTCTACCCACACAGGAACCTACTTTATCCATTCCTCTACCCATAGAGGAAAGCCCTTCACCTCCCCGTACACGTGTGGAGGAGTCTCTCATTAGCACCGATATCATTTCCCCTTCAGCTTCCCTACCCAGTGAGCCACTACCAATTGTACCTCCTCCACCCACAGAGGAGTACCCATCATCTTCTCCACCTATTCAGGATCCAATAGATTTTCCATTACCACTTGGTGACCATTCTCCATCAGCTACCCAAGATCCTGCGGACCTACTTTCAGCTCTCTTACCTATAGAGGCCAAAGCCAATGAATTCCCTATTTCTCAGACACATTTTATGGAATCACCACTCACTCCACATCTACCTCATCTACCACAGTGTCATTCTCACGTTTGGCCGACCACCTGGACTATGTTGATAGGTCTTCACTTTGGGGCATCTCTTACTCCCGGTCTCGACCCAAATGCAATCATCTTCCACTGACACTTCTACCATTTATCCAAAGATGTTTCAACAACCCAAACCACACATGAACATAACTCTCGATACATCTTCTATTACATCATCCTCATCTATACCCGCCCCTCTACTTGCTAGCCGACGTGTTCCAACATCATCTCTTGTATCTAAACCCACTAGTGTTCTAGGGGTCACACCCACATCAAACCTTGCACATCCTCCTATCAGGATACACTTGACCACATCTTCCCATATACCTATTGAACCAATCCCTCAACCTAAACGAAAACCCAACCTTCTAATCCACATGCACCGACCTCACCAACTACACCTTTATCACCTTCACCCCTACCATCCATCTTGGGACCTCACCCCTCTACCTTAACAAAATCTACTCTCTCCAGGGGTAAACCTAAAATTCCCTTGACCCCTTCACCACAACCTATAGCTCTACCTAGGTGAACCTTGCATCCTTCATCACCATCTATAACTTCTTTGCCTCCTATACCACCATTACCTTCTATACCTCCTTCACTACCTATGACATTTTCTTCCACCTCACCTATGTACCTCCCTCTCGACCTCGACCAACACCTACCACTGCACCTCAGTTGTCCCTTGGGTCACTCATCCTCTCCCACCATCTACCTTGCCATCTACATCACGTGCTCCCCTACACCTCTACCTAAGAAAAAGCACCAAAAATTGAAAAAAAAACCGTTAATTTCCAAAGAGGTGGTTAAACTTACCCCTCTTTCTATTTGCACCTACACCAAAGAAAGTACAACCCAAATCCAAGACTACATCACCTCAACTACCACCACAACTACCCAATCTTCCAACCAAACCTACTTTCACTTCACATTGTGATCCACTGGTGGGATCATACGCCACCATCTTGGCTAACCTCCTGAAAGCTCTGCTATCACCCTCCCTCCTCTTAGACCTTATGACCCTCTTAAACCTAAACCGAAGGGTTTGATGATACTAAAATTTGTGCTTACCATCATGTGTGCCAAGACATGATGTTGAGAACTATAAGGGTCTAAAGGCTTCCCTCATTCAATTATGTCCTTCTGACCCCAATTTTGATGATGATGACCTCCTGGATGATGAACCTATTTCACCCTCACCACCTTCTTCACATCTTCCTCCTACACCTATACCACAACCTCCATCTTCACCGCCACGACCTTTCTTTCCATCTCCAAAATTTGAAATCAACATGGTCCACATCCGAGAGATTGCTCAACCTTCTCCTAAATGCCAGTGTTGGACACTCATCTCAGAAGGCTCTTATCCACCTCTTGGTAAATTTTTTCCCTCATGTCATATACCTTACCACTTACCCTACACCTTCATCCACCTCTCCCTCAAATCAACATGGTACACGTCACTACACAGGTCAATGAGACAAAGGGAAAGAAAAAATAGCCGATCCATCACCCAACCACGTACCCAACATACCAATTACACCCATACCTAAAATCACTATCCATGGTCCTACATATCCTATTTCTAATGGGGTTACGCACCACACCATGCTCAAACAATTACACCAATCTCCTCTCAAAATGTCCTTATATGATCTCATCCAAACCTCGAGTCACATCATCAAGCCCTCATGGAGGTCCTTCAATCTATTGAGGTTTTACCTAATGACCCCACACTTGTAGCATCTATTATCACACCTCATCATGTCACTTCTCTCACCAAATTTCCATCTACCTCATCACCTCCACCTGTTCACCAAGTTGTTATCCTTAGTTTCTCGATGACGAAATTGTCCCCCACCAAACCGATGACCCAGATCCTACACTTTTCATCTCCATCCATATCGATAATATACGTGTCCGATGTGTTATGATCGATGGGGGTGCTAACATTAACATCATCTCCTCTCACGCATTCAAAAAAATGCGCATACCCAACAACTTGCATGCATAAACATCCAATCATGTTGCATTCATTCAATGATGCTATCACCTCTACACTCGCACTATCATCCTCCACATTCGTGTGGGTCCCCGTACTATTCCCGAGTTGTTCTATGTTTTGAAAGGGGAGTTTCAATACAATTTGTTGCTCAAACCTTGGATTCATGCCATGGGTTGTGTTCCTTCTACTTTGCACCGATGTGTAAAGTTCAAACATGAAGGACATTCCTATACCATTCCAGCTGACCCATCACCTTTCAAAACCTACAACATGCTTTACCGCCCAATGATGTCCTTGTACCTATTAAGGCATCTACCTCCCTACCTACATCTTCTTCACACACGACCCCATCCACCAGTGCCGTTATAACCTCACCTTCACCCAAATCTTCTATTCCCACCACTGCCGCTTCTTCTACTAGTCACACATCAACTTCCCAACTAACCGACACCTCCACCGATCTAACTTCTAACGCTTCCTCCATTCCAACCACCAATATATCAACCATTGATCCCTTGGAAGGTGTTTTTCAACACCTCACTATGGGGGAGTATCACCTGTATAATGTCAATACATTCCTTACTCCACAAGAGTATGGAAACCTTCACCAACATCCTCACTATGATCACCGCATAGGTGAGCATCTCCTTTATGGTCCTCCCCACCTCCATACCCATCTTACCTATGGGGGACTTGATATTTCCACTTACACACCCAAACCACCATCACAAACCCGACCTTTTTCTGACCTTCAGTCACTTACCAACCGCCGCTTTTGCTCACACTTTCCTACACCGCATGCCTAGAAGGGTTTTGGCTTTGGCCTTTATGAGCAAGGTCATCACACCGTTATTTCATGTACCATGTGTACACAATGATCATAGTGGAATCAGTTTTACCAAACTACCTACCAAAAAGCCCCGTATTGAACTCATTAAGACATTGACCCCTCTCCACCTTCTTCACCTACCCCACCTTCACCACCTTCACCAACGGAGTCGATGGATCCTGAATCTATCCCTCCTACCTTTTTTTTCATAAATACCATTTCCTTGGGGCCTCTGACCTATCACCGCGATGGCGAGGCTCCTTCCTCTCTTCCTTTCTTGTATCCTGTTCATGATAGGGGATGATACTCCTTCTATTAATGTCATTCAATGTCAGGATGATGAGTCCATACTCACCTACCTTGGTGTTGAAGACTCTTATATTCACCGGTCATTACCTTCTGAGATGCAAACAATGTTGAATGAATCACTATCGAAGTCAACATCCACACTCAGGATGACCCCCACATTCTCAAGATTGGCCAATCTCTTGCATTGCTTGAACATGAAGCCCTCACTTCTTTTCTTAAAAATCATAGCCATGCTTTCGCTTGGTCCTATGCTGACATGCCTGGCATTGATCCCACTATCATGGTCCACAATATTGTAAACATTCCCGATGCCAAACCCGTAAAACAAAAGTTGAGGAAAATGCACCTCGCATTGCTCTTTTTGTCAAAAGAAGAACTTCAATGCCTTCTCTCGCTTTCTTCATCTTACCCATCAATTACCCCCAATGGATTTCTAACATCGCCCCCTATCACTAAGGAAACAGGGGGACTTCACATTTGCACCGATTTCTATGATCTCAACCTTTCCACTTTTTTCCCAAAAGATGATTTTCTCTCACATCATTGACTAACATCTTGGTTGACCTTACCGCTGCCATGAGATGCTATCACTTATGGATGGTTTCTCGGTTATAACCAAATCTTGCTCACTCGTAGGATCAACACAAAACCACATTCATTACCCTTGGGGACCACCTACTATCGAGTCATGTCTTTCTGGCCTTAAAAAGTATACACTGAAATCCACCTATCGCTGGGATATGACTACATTTTCCATGACATTATGCACCATATATTAGAAGATTATGTAGATGATCTTCTTTCCAAATCCAAACATCGGGCCAACATCTTACCTCTTGAAAACCATCTTTGATCGCTCTTTATCAAGTATCAGTTCGCCTTCACCTAAGAAATGTGTCTTCATGGTGGTTCTCTCATGAAAGCTCCTTGGGATTTATTATTTCCTTACATGGTATAGAGGTTGACCTATAAAGTCAAGGCCATTCTCGATTACCTCCACCCACTAACCTTCGCTTGACCACCTTTCGTGATTGCCTAACAAAGTCCATCTCAATCTATTCGTCCGATTTATTTCCCAACTCTCCCACCGTTGTTAACCATTTCATCACCTTCTCAAAAAGGATGTCTCTTTCAAATGGGATGACAATCCGCCACAAATATTTTCGAGGCCTTAAAACAATACCTTCTCCACCAACCCCGCCTCATGGCTCACCAACCAAACTCTCGTATGTTCTTGTTTGTCCTTTTCCTCTTTTTCTCTTCTTGTTCTTTTCTCCTTTTCACAAATACCAAATGAATTTTTAAAAATGCGGGTTTTTCGCCTTTTATAGCCTACCCGACTCAACCGACGTCGGTTAACCCTTGACCGCTACCGGTCTAATGCCCTAGCTCAACCGTTGTCATGTCGGTTCCTCTCCACCATAATCGGTTCATACTCGACCGTCGGTTACCCCCATACTCATTGCCCTCACATTGACCTCATTTTCCTTACCTCCCCTTTCTTTTTCCTCCCCTACACCTACTTAGGACCACTTTCCCTTCCTTCCCCTCCGGCCCTCCACCTTCCTTCACCTCATTAGCAATTGTGAAACCTCATTATTTTACCCCTACCTCGGCCTTACCCGTGCTGTGACCTATCTACCTAGACCTGAAACTATTGGTGACCTTTGAACCAATGTGCTCACTATACCTTGCAACACCATTTCCCGTGTTGACCTGACCTCGTGCCCTTACCTTGCCTATTGCCGTGATGTTTATCCCGACTTACCTTGGCCCAAAAATTACCGACACATACCTAAACGTTTCTACACCTACCCATGTTGTGTTTCCCGACCCTATCCTATACCTTGGATACCGAATCACTTTAACCTCATTTGATAAACCTATCGACCTTAGATGATGTAGAGTTTGCAAGCTCTTTAACCTAGTACCATGTCACAGTTTATACGTGTGTGTACGTTCAACTGCCCCTACCTTTGACCTTGGCCCATTTACCTATATGCCCGATTTTCCCTTTACCCCATTCCTCATTTCTCATCATTCTTCTTCACATCCACTTTTATCAAACCACTCGCCGATGTGCTCTACCTCATCAGTTCCTGGTTTGAGGGGGATCACCCTCATTCCCACTTGGGGCAACCACACTCTATTCTTGTTCGTTGCTTACCAATACAAGCTACGCAAAAAAAGGGGCAAAATGTAGACACCGAAATCGTGTCGTAATCACCTTGGTCCCCTACCATAACCCTATAATCACTTCCTCATCCTCAACACCTTATCACCTACCTCCTGCACCCCACACATTTTAATTTAATTACTTTAATTAAATTAATGCCATTTACCTCCATACATATTAATTTAATTATTTTAATTAAGTTAATGACCTTTTACCCACACACACATTAATTTAATTATTTACATTAAATTAATTCACTACCCTCACACACCTATTTAATATAATTACCTTTATTAAATGCACCTCACCTAACCACCCCCATCATTTGACCCATTAACCTAAACCCTAAACCAATGTCCTAAATAAAACCTAACATTAGACCCATCCCCTCACCTCACATTTAAAAGCCTCCTAAGGTTGGTTTTCACCCGAGCAAAAAAAGGAGACCCTTATCAAATGGCGGAACAACTTCCCAAGAAATTTTTGAACAACCCGAGATATCTCACCTAAACCGATGTCGGTTCACCCTAAACCAATGCCGGTTATACCGGAATGGACCAAATGGCCTATTTAGACCCATCTACAGCTTTGTAATACGGGTTAAAAACTTCGATCTCGAGTTCGATCTCTTTAGATGCGACAGCAAAACGAAGATTGATTTGTGATCAACAAAGGCAACCAAATACACTGGCACAACAGTGAAACTTTCTTCCCAGCATCCTCCAATGCAATAACTTCTTCATTATTCTTCAGACTTGTACCTCACAGAAGAGTAAGTATCCTCCTTCCATCTATTTCATTTTCTTATCATCATCTGTAGTATTTGTGGTAAAGGAACCTAGTCTTTTACCCTCTGTCCATTCCCTCTCTCCAATTGCAGCCACCTTCCATACCTAATCATCTTAATACTTGGCCCAATTTCCTATTTGACCTCCTCAGTAGTCTCAGACCTTCGCAACATATCTACACCCCTCTGTGATCAATCCCCGTCTTCTATCCACTCCAATTTTGCCCCAAAACTCCAAAACCTGACTGTGTGATTCCACCAGCCCCCGACTTAATCAATCGCCGCCTCCCTCTAATCGCCGCTGCTACATCGATCTGTCCTGTCATCGGTTTATAAAACCGTGGTCGGTCTCATGTCGCCTGATCTCTGCCAGAATAACAACCTGTTTGTGACCCACATCTAACTTAACCTTATTTTTTTCTGACATATACCTACTTGAACACCTATTTGAGCTTGGATATGTATCTAACTTAGTTCCTGTTATCTCAAATTCACCTATAACCAACCTACTTTGACCTCCGGGATCTCCTTCTAGCCGGCCTGTTAGATTAGATCTAGCCTATTGTGTTTTGTATGAGATGCCTAAATCGTATTAAACTACAAAGAGGACAATATTTACTTTATTTCAGCATTGAATTGTTTTAAATAGTGGATCGACACCATCTAGAAGTATCGCACTTCCAGATCTAGCATATGCTAGTGCAGTCCACTGCATATATTATTTAACTCTCTTTAGTGGTCTTGTTTTGGTTCTTATACAAGTAGTTCCTCCTAGCCAAAAGGAAGGTCTCACAATCACTTTGATTCATAATTCAGATACACGCGCATACAACCTTCAACCATCCCAAAACAAGTATTCCTCTTACCACCTTTACCTTATCTGTTTCGTCAAGTACTTCTCAAAAAACTAAGAAATCGGGTGAAACAACAACAATGCAACAACCAAATTAAAATACAGTAGCTTCCAAATCACATCCGGGGAAGCACAAATGAATAATAACAATAATATTGTTAAAACTATATAACAACATCTGTATTGTTTGACTACAAACAATAATATGGTTTATAACCATATAACAACATTATTTAATTAATAAAATTAATTAAATAATTAATTTATATAATGCATAATTTTTAACCTAACAGCTTTATGCAATTAAACCAACCCCCTATGTTGTCCTTATGTCTCTTGACACAAAGAATAATGGGCATAATTATATGTAGAATAAAAATATACCCAATGCAATAGTAGTGTGGTGTGATGTTATTTATATGTTAAAATTGACCCCCTTTATCCATAAAGACATGTTGGTTGTCAAACGTGCACCTGTAGCTTGAATGGAAGAGCCGAGTTGTTTGAGACAATAATGGAACCATCTCCAAGTTGTGGGACCTTGTGCGCTTGAGACAGATCTTTGGAGAAAAAGGTTCCTCTACCTATTTCTACTGACTCTGCTACTCCTAATGTTGGAAGGGAAGACTATGCTAAAAATTCCAAGGGACTAGGGATAAAAGGATAATAGAAACGAAAAACTAAACTAAGGGATGTGATAGAACCAAAAAGTGGGATGAACACTATCTGTTCTAAGTGAAAACGAAGGAGAAAGCATGAGGGAAGGCTAGGCATGCACAACACAAACCGAGAAAGCATTTACACCATCAATTTCATGAAACACAACCAGAAAATGGCAATGCAAGGAACTTAAAATGACACAACAAACACACAATGCAAGAGGGAGGAAAGAAAGAAGAATATAAACACGCTAAGGTAGATAATAGCCACAAAATGATGCTTCTATTACTTCCAAGGATGCACAATCTGTTACAATGGTGCAAGAGGTGATATTCACATGCACGAGCTAGATCTAGAGGTTTGCAACTCAAAATACAAAGATATAGAGTCCTTAACAAACGCTAAAGGATGAAAAATGTCCAACCCTTTACAATGAGCAAAGATCTCTTACATTTATAGATGAATTGATGAGAGAAAAAAGGAGGAAATCCGATTTGAAAACCCAACCATGAGCCATTAATGCCTGCAAATCCACTTGTAATTTGTCAAGTGCGGTTCTCCATGTCTATTTGGTGTGTTGGAGAAGGAATGAAGGTAGGTCAGATCAAATTTGAGTGGTTGAAGCAATCGAGATCACATATTAATTGTGTGAAAGATGTTTTTCAGCTCCTCACCTACCAAATCCCGGATATTTGAATTTTAATGGATCAACGTGTAGCCTACATCATCAACTTTCCAAAAGTCCAGCACGCTTTAGGATTTGAGCACCAAAACAAAATTTACGATGTCAAAGATCTGCGTAAACCGGGCACGCAAGACACATGGTGTGCGTTGATTGGCTGAAAGATTGGTCGATCAGAGATCTTGTTTTTCGTTTCTACCACATGTTGCACACTCGTTTGTTGTAAGGATTCGGCGCCTGTTGGCACACTTTGATTGGTTGCGTGTAATACACTCAAGGTCTAAAAATTTCCACATGGCACAGAGAACACAAAAGAAGGCACAAAGGCATGTGCACGGAAGGGTGAGATGCGGAAAGAAAATAGAGGGAAGGGTGTGCACAAAGGTAGCACTTGTGAGAGGAATGAGAGAAATACCCAAGGAAGAAACGTATGGTCAAGGTGTAACCATTACAAAATGATGTGCGGGGCGCATGAGAGTGTCAGGACCTAGCTGATTTTGAAGCAAGTTAAGGGCACATGCGTAGGGATTTGAATTACAAAAAAGGCGAATGCGCAGTGGAAAATAGAACAAAGAGGAAAAGGAAAATGAAAGGAAGGAATGCACATATCTAGAGCATGCTAGGCACGTGAGGAGAGGCAGCCAAGGAGATGTGTCAATGAGACAATCGAAGTGTACACAATTTGTAATGAAGATCTCAGAGCCTAATATGAAATGAGTTGTCAAAATAACTAGGGGAGTTATTTGGGTAACAAGACCTTCTCCAATGATTAGACTGATGTGTTCTTTCTAAAACATGGGTCTGTGGACCTTTGCATGCTTGATAATGGAGGAAGCTAAACTCTTGAACCTAGTTTGAGTACTTTATACATGTGTGGTAGCTACTCTAAAGGATGTACAACTACTTTAGGAAGATTTGGGAGAGCTTTGAGTGCTTTCATGTTGATATTTTGTAATAGGAGTGCTTGAAAATTCTAGGTGAGTTATGAAGTACATTTGACTTACTTATATGGGCTTTCAAAGGTTAGATGTCAAAGCACAAATCTAACCTAAGAAAGATGGAATAACACACATAATATTTTAAAATTAAGAAAAGAGTCGTTGAAAGAGAGGGACAAGACCATACAGTTGGCCTGCACTATGGTACAATTTGGTCTTGTTGTACAATATCATACATGGATTTAGTGATGAAAGAGTCAAATTCTAGGAAACATCCCTGGGGATAGAATACTTCTTTGGATAATTAATATTACATAAATGAACAAAAGATTAGTGTGTAGAGATTAACAAGTCATGCGAGAGAGAGAAGGATATGTCAATGTAGCTTAGAATATGAGTATTTTTCTTAGCATAAGTTACCAAATTTGAGTGTCCACAACTTGTAGGAGGAATAGTGAGGAGACTCACATCGTAAATATTTTATTTAAGGATATTGTGATACTATATGATTTGCCATGCAATTGTGTCTAACAGGGACACTAAGTTTGTTGGCCAATTTCGACAGACTCTAGGGAAGAAGATGAATTGAAAGTTGCATTCGAGTTCAACATATCACATGCATATTGATGGATAAACAAAGGTGGCGAACAAGAGTCTTGGAGATTTACTCGAGGTGGTTAGTTATAGATATGTTAGGGACACAAGACTTGACAATTGTGCAAACAAAGTTCACATATAACAATTTTTTGAATCAGAGCATAGGGAAGACACCATTCCAGATTGTATATGTAAGTAACCTGTGAGGTGTGGCAAAGTTGAGAGTCACCATGCAATGAAGGAAAAATATCAAGCAAAATATTTTACACAATATATGGAGGAAGTACATCAACAAGTGTGTAATTAGTTGGAAAGGATGAATGTGCAATATAAGAAACACACAGAGATGCGAAGAGGAGAGAAGTGGAATATCGGGTTGGTGATATGGTCTTAGGCCATTTGTGGAAAAAGGTTTCCTAAGGGGACATATAATAAGCTTAGATGGAAGAAGATTGGAACTCGTAAGGTGTTGATGAGATTTGTACAAAAACTAATGAGATTGAGTTTTCAAAAGCGATTTATATATCAAATAATTTTAAAGTGGTGGATCTATATTTAAATCGTGCAATACAAGGGAGCATGGAAGGTTCAAATTCAAAATATGGTTGGGTGGATTGGAGAGAGTAGATGCCAAAAGAGAGCACAAGGAAGTGGAAGGAGTAATTAACACCGGATCAAGAAAACACACATGAAGGAGTTTAAGAAATATTTGGTCAAGTCAAAAGGGAAGAGCATTGGATAAACGACTTGGCTAAGTGTTGTGACGTTGCGAAATATGAAATTTGGATTCTTGAGCAGAGCTCAAGTTTTTAAAATTACCTAAGATATATGATGCATGAGTATTTGTAATCACATAAATCCTCTATTATCCAAAAATACTTTGAACATGTCGAGTTAGTTTGCATTTCGTGTTGTTGGTGGTTGCATTGTGATGGAAGTACATGACAATAGAGTATTGTGTTGCATTATGTGGAGTGTAAGTCTATTCCGTAATGTTTACATAGTGCACAATATTATTGCACATTTTCAACCATGTTGTGGAGTCCACACAATTTTTTTTTTGAGCCCTTGTGGAAGCCCCACAAGCTATGGAAGTTAGTCTTATAAGCATCGGCGGGTTGGTGTATGACACAAAACCCTACGGAAGTTATTCAAGTCTATCGGGTGGTCGTGAAACAATAAGCACAAACTTAAAGGAATTCATGAAAAATTATAAATTTGTTTGAAACCGCAAAACATCAAGGAAGATAATTTGAAGTTGAAAAAGCTCATAAAGGACAATTGAGTTTGTACAGTTTCTTTTAAACGATACATCATATTAGTTTTAGGAGTTAAGTTTATGGCATTGGTTGGCTATATAAACAAAGCCCAATTGCCTTAGAGAGTCAATTTTAAAACTCAAGATATAGAGGACTTGCGAATAAGAGCAAAGTGTGAATGCGAGCTTAAGGCTCAAAGCAAGTTGTCTTTATAACATGATATGGCATGACACAATTGAAGAATGTTGGAGTGATTGTATTGTTGGTGATCGGTTTCGTGCGTGTTATTTTGCTTGAGTATATGTGAATAAAGCTTGTTGATATGTGTTCTTTTGATGAATTTTGTTTCTATGTTATTACATGCTTAATTGTATGTTTTCTGTGCATGGTTATGTGGGTTGTGTGGTCTAAGGCAATTGTTCATTGAACACCCTAACCGCATCAACATCGTAATGGGAAGTGAGTCACGAGAGAATGTAGACCCCCGATTGTGGTGATAAATTTGTGTAGAGGACCCTAAGAAGATGGGTGCGGGTCTCGGAGGAGATAGAAAGGTTCCTATGACAAATAGTTTGGGACTGATATAAACAATGATATCATTGAATAAAAATATGATATCTTATTTTCATGCCTTTATGTGTTTATGGTGTTTAGTAGATTTTGCTATATGAGCACTCTTATGTATTTTTTTGTATTGAAGTAGCCTTGGTAATGCTTAATGTCGTAGAACTCGTATTTATTCTAGGTTGACTTTGAATTGTGCTCTCTTGGAGAGTCGATACTTTTGATTGTTGCTCTATCGACTCCCCTAGAGGACATACATTATTTTTGTAAATGTTCTTCAATATAAAAAGTACAAATTGAACTATATAATTGAGTCAAGTTATTATATAAAATTACCGAAGCATATCGAAAATACTTTCAACACAAGACCGAAGAGAAGTTCTAGAGAAGTCCTTTGAACATAAAATAGGGTTTAGGTTAATGTTTTATGTGTTTATGTAAGTGATCTTTAACATACTTAGTTCTCAACTAATCATAGTTACCAAAATACTCATATAGGTTCTTCTCCACAAGTTGTCCTTTCTCTTTTAGAAAATGTCTTACCTATCTTTTATATTGTCTATAAAATATTAAAAATGCCAATTTTACTATCAATTGAAACTAAAACCTCATACCCAACACATGTGAAACCAAGTAGAGGGACTTCCACCCCAAGACATGTTTTTGGAATATTAAATTTATAAACCATATACCCATTTTAAAATAAATTTATAACGAAACAATAATTTTGAATTGGCCTCACAAAATGTATGCACTCAATGCAATAGAATGAAATCCTCAACTAGTGGATATGCCATTTGGTTTGTAAATTGCTATAATTCATTTAAAATTAACATACGATTAATAATTTAGAGTATTATCGTAAAATAAATGTTAGTCTGATATTTGTTGTAATTCATTTAAACTTAACATACCATATAATTTGTAAATTATTTGTAATTGAAAATTTAGATAACAATTAAATAGGTTGTAGTCAAGCACTCTCTATGGTGGTATAAATGGTATTTCTTAACCATCCATCAGATAACCAAGTCGTAAAGAATTAGACCAAATTTATATCTGGGATGAATTTGGTGAAATATAAATCCCTCAATTTTTAACAACTAAACGTAAAAATTCTGTCCGCGTAATCTATTTAAACTTCTGATTCAACCTAAAAATTAAATGACATAAAAACAAATATATATATATATATATATATCCTCAAATTATAAATTAGAGTTCTGCAACAACATTATTTTAAATGACATGAAAAAACAAAAAAACAAATGTCGAGTTATAACTTAGAGTGCTGCAACAACACTAATTTAAATTTTTGCTGTGTTACGAATTACAAGGTTCTGCAAAAAGACATTATTTAAAAGTTTCCTTTGAGCAGCAGATATGAAACGTATTAGTCAAAATCATTTCATGCGCTAGAAGGAGGGCTTGAACCTCCGACCTTGTGGTTAACAGCCACACGCTCTAGCCAACTGAGCTATTCCAGCTTTAATACAAGTTTAAGGTTTGACATTATTTACCTACAAACGTTATTGCCCAACGTTACGCTTTACAAATCGTACGGCGGCAAATTTGAAATTGAAATTTATGTCAAACATTTTTCATTTAATTTATTTCTCTCCTTTAACCCTATTATGCTGTCATCGCTATTACGTGCCATAAAACTTCTTTATTACGCCGAAGGCGTTCCCCCTATGGTAGAGGACCTCCGAACGTTTCTACGACTGTCCTAAATTTGACAGCCTTTTAGACGTTTTTTGACAGCTGTTTGCATGTCGTTTTTACTTTGCATGCAATTTTTGAGTTTCTATTTTTAAAATCCTATTTTTAACTCCTCTTTTTTAGATTCCGCCCTGTTTTATAAATAAGGAGTTTGTATTGGTTATTTCATCAAATAATCAGTTCGTTTTCGTGAAAGAGGGATCCGATATCTTTTATTTTATTGCAAGAACGATCGCCGTTTCTGTTCCGCAGTGGAAGAACGCCCGTCTTTTATTGGAAGAACGATCGTCGTTTCTGTTCCGCAGTGGAAGAACGCCCGTCTTTTATTGGAAGAACGATCGCCGTTTCTGTTCCGCCGTTTCTGTTCCGCAGAGGTTAGAAATTTCTGTTTTGGATTTACTCAAATAATAGATTTAAGTCTGAGTTTTTCCTGGTGTTGATACGACTCCCTGGAGATTTAATTGATGATTCCTTCCTTTAGACGCAACCAAATTCGCAGATTCGAATAGTCAGATGAAAACTCTATTCAAACACTTCCCATCAAGCCCTTGAATGCTTGGTTTGATGATCATCCCCGTTACGCTTTTATCAACATATGGGCTTTTCTATCAATTAGGTTTATTTATTTAATTACACCGTGTATCTTTTGACGCGAATGACATGGTAATTAGTTGAAGAAAATCAAGTCGATTAAGGGGAATTATTTGCAAGTCATGTGCTCTTTTTAATCGGTATTTTAATGTCTGTTGATCACTTGGCGTGGTCAGCAGGAAAACAATACGCATCAGATTCAGTGTAGTTGTAGAGAAAGTTTGCATTTGAGGCGGTTCCATTATGGTTGTGTTGAGAGAGGAGGAAACATTTGACGACTTGGATGGTAGTGAGGAAAGGGAGTCATCGGCCGATTAAGACATCTTTGTAATAGGGATCGTGTTGGATTTTATATTGCAAGGTCAGCATAAACACGATATCTCATGACGTAGAAATCATAATTTTTAAATTAGATCCTTCCCTTTGTATTCAAGTGAGAACCATGTCCAAATCTCCAAGGCGGTGGGGTAGGGTCTTTGTTATCGAAGTAATGTTTTGTGGGAAGCTTATGGTGTGTCCCGAGTATTTGTATTGCCCGCCACGTACTTGGGTGACTTGCATGAATGGATTAACTCGTGCGATAAGCATCTTCTCGATTTGGATTAAAGATGCAAGAATGATAGGTTGTTTTTCGTGGTCCATGTTGTTCCATGATCGCAGATTCGAATAGTCGATGAAAACTCTATTCAAACACTTCCCATCAAGCCCTTGAATGCTTGGTTTGATGATCATCCCCATTACGCTTTTATCAACATATGGGCTTTTCTATCAATTAGGTTTATTTATTTAATTACACCGAAAATTTCGTATCTTTTGACGTCCGAATTGGCGTGGTAATTAGTTGAAGAAAATCAAGTCGATTAAGGGGGAATTATTTGCAAGTCATGTGCTCTTTTTAGCGGTATTTTAATGTCTTGTGATCATTTCTTGGCGTGGGTCAGGATAGAGAGTGGGCTTTCTATAGCCCTCCAACGTATATTTTCCACCCCTAAAATTAATAATCCAATATTAATTTTAAGGTTTTTAATCTTAGATTAGATTATATTGATGAATGATTTTATCACTTTCTTCATAATTTTTTTATTCATTAGTGATAAATACCATCAATTTCAATATATCATTATGTCAAAATTTAAAATAATCTTTCCAAAAAAATACAGTAGAAATGGAGATTTACATATCAAAAGATTTTAAAGAACTATACAATAAAATCCACTATCATATCGTGATAATGAATATACATATTGGGATGTTTTAAATGTTCTATCTCTACATTTCTAACTTGTTACAAATTCATGCATATACATTTACCAATTTTATATCATGAGTGGTAGCGTTATGTAGTGAATATGACATTGGCAGTGTAGATATATTTAGTTTTATTAACTTATTTTTCACTTTTTTGTAGGTTATTTGTGATTCTCATTCTCCCGCGGTAAAGAAGAGCGTTGTCTCTAAACAAACTTGAGGTGGGTTTTAATATTGATTCAAGTGCTTATTCATTTGTTTCGTTTATTGCATGCTATGGTTTAAAAAATTATTGTAGAGAGCTTTCATGTTATATTCTTTTGATTGTTACATTTATATTTAGACTCCAATCCTTTTTCCGAAGTGACATGTGGGGGCACGTGCCTTCGTCAATGACAGGATTCGTTATGTGCTGAGGGGTTCGTTCCCAATGTAGAGGCCATTTCGAAGCGTCCCAAGTTGGACGTTAGGCGATCGCGACAAGGCTTTTAAAGTGCCGTCATACCTAAGAACATCTTGGTGGACTAACATACTTATTTTCCCTCTCCAGTTTAATATGATGCAGACTAGAAACACAATTCCCCTCCCCACAACGGGATTGACATTAACTACGCCTCACTTGCAGAGGGAGGAAAATTTTAAGCGTATTCAATGTGTTGTTAATGTTTTGCATTGTAGGCAACCGAAACCACCTAAAACAGTGATAGCTGAAATGATCAGAGATCGCCTCCACCTGATGCCAACATCCCCAATTTTTCTCTCCAAAATCCGAACGATTGCAGATCATTCACGAGGCTTTTGCTTGATTTATGATTCGAACGAAGATGCACTGAAATATGAACCACCACACAAATTGAGGAGAATGGGAATTCCAATCGAGGCATCTGCAACTGGACAAAACTACAAGAAACGTGCAAAGAAAATTGCACAAGCAAAAAGCAAGAAATTTGATTTTAAAAAATAGCTTGTAGTGGTTAGTTTATAAGTGTTTGTTTATAAGTATTTTTGAAATAAACTGTAACTCGTTCCAAATATTCCATGTATGTATTGTCGTAGTATATATCCGACGGAGAATCAAACTTATCAAACACATGTTCAGTTTTTGTTATCCAACAACTATGCTTTCCTAATTTCTTTATCTTTGTGTTTCCATACAAATACCTATAGTCTTCTCACTTCAAGTGTACATATTGTTCTTATTGTATTCCATTATGTTTGCTTAACATAATAATATGTAATTCATTTCAAATAAATGCATGTATATATTGCGGCGGAACATATGGGGCACAGAATCTAACTTTTCAACAAACAACAACAACAACAACACATTTTTAATGAGTTATTCATTATATCTTTCCTTTATACATTTGCTCGCTTCTTTATGTAAACCAACGACGCATTTTTAATGTGTACTTCATAATATTTGCACACAAATACATATAGTTTTAAAATGCCGACAAACAACCATACAAATTTTAGTTGTTTTCAACCAAAGCTTTGTACATTATATCGCTTTTTTGCATATTGAATTGTTAAAGGGTTAGACTTCATGTTTGCACTTTTTAGAAAATATGAAATAATAAGGAAGTCAACTTTAAAGGTTCTCATTCTTTACAAATGCATGATTTCCTGAACAAATCCTTCATTTCATGATTGACTGCCCTACAAGTTTACATTTTCCACCATATATTTGCAGAATTCTCACAATCTCGAGCATCTTTTAGTTGCCATGGAAATAACTTTGACACACGAAGGCATTTCTCAATTGATTGAGGGTGGTTCCAATGTTGACCCCACATTTCAGATACTGCACTTGAGCTCTCTAAGGTCCATTCTCAACACGGGAGCCCAACATCGTGTTGACCTTTCAGATGGGATACATTTTCAGACAGCACTTCTACCCTCCAAATTTGCAAGTCGTGTAACCGACAATTCAATACAAGAAGGCTCCATCGTGTGCTTACACAAATCCCTCGTTAGAATGATCAAAAGTGAACTGTAAGCTTCATCTCTTGCTCAATTACCAATGTACATAAACTCGCTATATCAATTAAAATTTAATTCTATTTATTTTTTCCATCCCTTGCTCAGTTCTAATTATATCCTGTTTTTCTTTTCCATTGCAGCACCGTTCTTATCATTGAAATGGATGTTGTTGTTGAAACACATTTGGTAATCGGTGCTCCAATCCGACTACCAACAAATGCTCTCAAACACAGTCAGTTGCCACAAACAGATGCAAGTGCAAATCGGGTAACAAATATTTTACGAGAACACCAACTAAAATAAGTGCTTTGAATACATCTATGCACATGTGGTCCGTAGAGGGCCGTGCCTAGCAAAAAAACAACCCTTCGCCAATATCACAATGCAAGGGAAATGGATCCGTGTTTGGGTTTGATTTTGTTGATCAGGAAGGAGGAGAAATCCACATCACTTGTTTCAACGAGGCCACGGAAGCATTCTATGAGCAGATTGAGAATGGGAAGCTATATACAATTTCCAATGGAGGATTGCGAGGATTGCGATGCAAAGCTATGTTATAACCATTTGAACAATGCTTTGGAGATTTTCCCGCAACCTTCCTCAACCATATCTCCACTCATAGCAAATGAAGATACAATACCTTCCCATAACTTTCACTTCACCAAAATCAAGGAATTACTGCAAGCTACGAAGGTTCTACAGTTGATTTGATTGGAATTGTTGTTACGATGTCACCATGCTCAACAATTCGTCGGTATGACAAGTCTGAAACAAAGAGAAGAACACTGCAGTTAAAGGACATGTCGGGTTTCAGTGTAAGTGTCACATTGTGGGGACATCACTTAGATGATATAAGCAACGAACTTGAAGACATGCTTTGTATACCGCCTCTTCCGGTCCTCGCCTTGAAAGCTGCCCGCGTCTCCAGTTTCAATGGAAGCTCAGTGGACACTGTTTCAAGAACCAAATGTTATGTCAACCCTAAAATTTCAGAAACAAATACACTTCATGGTTGGGTTGATTCCGATGACTACTTCCTTCCGACGCCCTCTATCACAACCCAATTTCTAGGCCCTCCAAAAAGCATGACCTCTGTAACGACGATTTCGGAGGTACTAAATATGGGGAACACTGAGAGAAATGAATGGGCCATGGTTACTGCAGAAATCACGAATATTAGCATGGACAACTTTTTTTACAAGGCATGTCCTCTTCAAAAAGGTGACAAACAATGCAGGAAAAAGGTGAAAGAGAATGGTAATGGTTCATGGTTATGTTCAAGTTGCAACAGACAAGTGCAAAACTATGATTATAGATATGCACTCGGATCGATCTAAAGGACCCAACAGGAGAACTTCAATCAGTTACCGCTTTTGATGAGATAGCTGAGTTAATCATGGGTGTTGCAGCTAGCGACCTCCATATATTGACTATAGACGAAGATGTGACTAGTGAAATTATAAGTAATGTCATCGGAAACGAATACTGCTTCACACTTTCGCTGAAAAAAGAGACATATTGCGGAAACAACAGATTGAAATGTGTCATCCTCAGTTCAAAGAAAGCAGAAAATAGTGCAACTGCTCCATAACCTTTACGCAAGGATTTCCAACCCACCCATCCCTTCAAACATTACACCCTCACTCATCCCATTCTATACTTTGCACTATGACTGCTATGTTTCTTATTTCATATCTATGTTTCACTTTTTTCCCTGCTTCAAAAGAAAACTGTTGAATTCCCTTATACACTGATATACTATTGTCTCCTTCTATTATGCGGATTGTTAGTACTTTTAAGAAAATAAATATAAAAAATATTCAATTTTGTTATGTACGTATTTACATCCTTCTGTAGTATGTGAACACATTTTATGTTTCTATATATCTAATACTCTTTTCCTTAATAAAAAAGTAGTTTCTCAAAACTCAAATTGTTACCTCTTATGCGTATTTCCCATTGGTACTCCACATGCATTACAATTGAATTTAGTTTTACATTTTCACTTATTTCTGCATTTGTTTGTCATCAAACTATGTATCGTTCCTTGCTAACCCAAAATGATCTTTATCCAACAGGTGGTACTCCATAATCCTGTGACTTCGCAATCATGTCGACTCCTGCAAAATGAGCCCAACGAAGAGAAAACTACGCAAAAAATAAAGTACACATAACTGCTGAGCAACGGCGTCGTAAATTAGAGCATAGAACAACGAAAATCTCTAACATCTTTCAACTTACAACGACCAACAACCTACGATCCCCCAACATTCCAATCTTTCCATCAAATACAACTACTGAAGAATTGCCAACCAACATTCCGCATGTAACTTCCATGGAAAAAACCTTTCAAGAGCATGCCACTTCCTTCCGTACGAACCCATCTTTGCTAGCAACTGTCACTTTGCCCCAAATGTCTGGGATGCCACATGAAACTGTCTCAAGTACTGACCTCTCTTCAGTTCATCCCACATATACAACCGGTTTCTCCTCTCCTTCAGACTGCTTTCCACCTTGCAATCCACAAATGACTAAAACAGAACACCCCACCCCTTCTAATACACAGAGATTTCCCATATCCCCGCTCTCTTCATTGAATTTAGAAGCCCAACGTCGGTTTCGCAAAAGAATAGATTTGTTGGCGAACATCCAAACTTGCTCAATCTGTTTGGAAAATTACCCTGGAATTAAAACAATTTTTTCCGAAGGCTTTCCCTCGTGTAACAGATGCAAAAGTGAAAAACAAGGCCACCGCTTCTCTTCATGGAACAACATGGACCCTGAAAAACAACCTATCGTTCTTGCGTCTTTAACCCAAATCGAGGAGATGCTTATCGCACGAGTTAATCCATTCATGCAAGTCGCCCAAGTACGTGGTGGGCAATACAAATACTCAGGACACACCATAAGCTTCCCATGAAAACATTAATTCAATAGCAAGAAAGACCCTACCCCGCCGCCTTGGAGATTTGGACATAGTTCTCATACAAAGGGAAGGATCTAATTTAAAAATTATGATTTCTACGTCGGTAGATCTCGTGTTTGTGCAGGCCTTGCAATATAAAATCCAACACGACCCTATTACAAAGATGTCTTAATCGACGATGACGCCCTTTCCTCACTACCATCCGAATCGTCAAATGTTTCCTCCTCTCTCAACACACCACAATGGAACTTCCCCAAATGCAAACTTGCTCTGAACTCATGGTAGTGGTGTTCCCACCCACTTTGATGAAACATATGAACACTCATCGTCTTTCGTGCCAACACCTCACAATACAGGAACAGAAGAAGAGGAAATCGAATAGTTCTTGCTCAACCACGATGGTAACACTCCATTTACCATGCCATGGCCAGAGCTTGGGCTTTCGCCAATAAATGAATATAATACGGAAGGCCTATTCTCAATGGCTTTCCCAACTTTATTTCCGACAGGAAAAGCAATGTGGCAACAACCCCGCATTAAAGAAGTTCCGATGCATGAATACGCACTTCATTTGATGCGTTACCATGATGGGCGTTTCGGTTCCCACCCAAGATTTCGTTACTTCCTTCTAAACCTCATAATGCGACACAAAAGCCAGTCCACGGCAGCAGTTTTTATGAAACAGAACACCGAATCTGGAATCCCTCCAACAATTAGAGAGCTACGAAGACAACTACTGGAATGCCCCAAAGACAACCTCCCAGATAGCTTAATGCGCTTTGGATCGAGCCTTCGAGGGACACGTTCATTCTGGGCAAAAAGTAGAAGCGAGCTTTCAGATATGGTGGAACAATTAGGGACACCAACCTTATTCTTCACTCTAAGTGCTGCAGACACTAAATGGCCAGATCTCCACAATATTATGTCCGTGAATGCCCAGCCGATCCTCGAGCCGCCCAACGTTGGAGAACACTTAACATTGTCTCTAACTAACCCTCATCGAGTATCAAAGATACCGCATCACATTCACAATATTTCGGGAAGAAATATTGCAGAAGGAACTTGGAGCAGTAGACTTTTGGTACAGGTAATCAAATCTACTTATTTTAAAGTTTTTCCCAAACTACATATCTAATATTTATGTTCCCTCGTCTCGCAGGTACGAATGGCAACATAGAGGCTCTGCACATGTCCACGGTTTATTGTGGCTCGAGAATGCACCAAAGGTAGACGAACTGGACTGGGAGGACACAACAGTTATTGAGGCGACAAAACAATACTTTGATAAGTTCGTATCTGCCTGGAACCCCCGCTTGGCTTGCAACCGCTTGGATTTCGTTCGCAGGTCACTCCTAGATGACCCTTGCTTGCTAGATACAACACAAATTCTATCCACCTCCCCGCATGCGGACCTTGAAGAACTACTTAATCGAGTTCAGCGCCACACTAAATGTTCAGAGCAGACATGCCTGCGTAGAAAGCAATCACAGCTACAGTGCAGGTACAACGCTCCTTGGGCCATGCAACCTACTTCTTCCTTACACATTGAAGGTGACAGGAAAATAAAGTACCTCCCTTCCATAAACGATGATAGATTGAACATCCACAATCGAACAATGATATACATATGGAGAGCAAATGTCGATTGCCAACCGGTACTTTCCCGCCATGCCGTTCTTAAGTATATTGCAAAATATGCTTCAAAAGCCAAGCAACGTTCAGAAACATATCACCAAATGCTATCCAGAGTTTCAAGAGATGCAGACGCAGATTCTCCAGCACATATCGCGATCCGTAAAATGCTCACAGAAAGCGTTGTTGAACATGACATAAGCGCACAAGAAACATGCCACATGCTGCAAAAAATGCCACTTGTTATGTGCAGCCGTCCATTCGTATCATTAAATGTTGGAAAAAAGATTCTGAGACGTGTCGTTGAAAGTGACGCCGATGCACAACAAACCACCGCTTTCTTGGATGCATATAAAGTTCGTCCAACAACCATGGAACACCTACCACTTATTCAAGTTGCTCGAGATTGGAGCTACAACAAGCACCGTAAAGGTGATAAATGGAAAAAATGACCGATACAAGCAATTGTACGGGTCCACCCGAGATTTGTGGATGTCCCTGCTCAAGAATCAACGTCATATGACCTTTTCTGTTGGTCAGAACTCCTATTATACAAGCCTTTCAGAAATATCGCGTTTGAATTTGGCTCAACCCCACATGACATCAATGTCACTTGGGACATGTACAAGCACAACTACAGACCGTGGCATGTTCTACGCACTACCGCAGACACAGGACTTGCAACAGATGTTAGTTCTGACTCAGAGCCCGAATGCAGTATTCAACAAGAACCATTACAAGAATGGCAGGTCTTTGCACAACTTCGCCTCGGAAACAACACGGGTCTAGATAGTCTTGAAATGTTGGGGAAATGAGATTTTGACGTACACAATAATTGGACCATACACGGCGTTCCCCATGATTTGCAAATAACTGGTTCATCATTCATCGAGAGAGAGAAGGCAGACACAATTAACAACAACATACATGCCACACCACCATCTTCCACACTTCCTTTGTCTCCAGAACAACAAATAGCTCTTGATACCATACTACACCATTCAGCAAACAAATCCCTTCTACCTCCACTAAGATTGATAATTCAAGGAACGGCTGGCACAGGAAAATCATTTTTGATAAATAAAATCCGAATTCATTCACAGCATTGACCATATCTCCCTCTCCTCTACTTGTGCTCGCCCCTACCGGTGTTTCAGCATTCAACATCTCTGCATCCACAATCCACGCAGCCATGCGTATTCCAATCAAAGAACTAAAACCCCTTGAAGGTAGTGCATTATCGTCTTTTCAAGAATCGCTGAAACATATAGAATATGTTCTTATTGATGAAATGAGTTTCATCGGGCCAAAGTTGCTAAGCAAAATTGACAGTAGGCTCCGCGAAGCTTTCCCACACTCAAGAACATCTGAATTTGGGAACAGATCAGTCATCCTCCTCGGTGACCTCGGGCAATTACCACCGGTTTTGGACAGTCCTCTTTACGCAAGTAATTCCTACGGAGCAACCCTTTGGAAGGGATTTCAATCTTCCATTACATTGCGAACAATATTTCGGCAACAAGGAACAACCAATGCACAGGTTTCATTCCGGAATTTACTGCTCCACATGCGAGATTCGACCCCTCTAATTGAGGATTGGGAACTCTTGATGTCTCGCACAGACACACACCTAACTCAGCAGGAGCTCAACATTTTTAAGGATGCACCACATTTGTTTGCAAAAAATGATCAAGTGGCATGCCACAACCTACAGATGTTGAAGGCATTGAACGTTCCGATCGCCCAATCCATTGCTGAAAGTAACAGGCGGACTGGACCAGGAAATCCTGATGATGATCAGTTGCAACACAACGTTCTGTTATGCAAACAACAAAAAATCATGCTTATTGCAAATCTATGGGTTGATGCAGGCCTCGTGAATGGTGCCACAGAACAATCACGAGACATTGTCTCACGACGCATCAATCTGACCACCAAAGCATTACCTTTATTTGTTGTTGTAAAATTTGATAGATACAACGGCCCATGTTGGGATCCCTCCAACCCCTTACATATTCCCATACCCCCTATTTCCAGAGGGAATCGAAGACAGTTGCCGATTAAAATGGCCTGGGGATTAACTATCCACAAGTCGCAAGGACTTACTTTGCACAGAGCAACCGTCGACATTGGAACCACTGAAAGGCAGGGTCTGACATTCACAGCTTTCTCCAGAGTACCCTCGCTTGCAAATCTGCGCATTTCACCCGCTTTTTCATTCGAGAGATACTCAAATATGGCGCACGTACCAGCACTCGAAGCAAGAAGAAAGGAGGAAGCAAGACTACTATCACTCAACCCATCGTAAATACTAGCTTCTGCTTTCATAGCACCTCAAATACTACTATACTCAACAATTCTTCTATCGAAAGCGGCAAAGTCATTCAAGGGATATCAAATGTAATCAAGTTTATTGAAACTAAAATGGCCCACTAAAGGCTACCACTCATGATATAAATACTGCAAACGTATACATGTCTCATTACGTGTACGTATACCTTCATTTATTTGATGTTTCCAAATATGATATGCAACTTTAAATGTACGAATCTATAACATAATTAAATGTACACATACAACATTACAATGTAATGTTTCAACTAAAGTCCTACACTACAACTATCAATCACACACATTATCAATTGTATAATAAATGTTTCTCCAACAAAACACCAACTGAACAACCAATGCACAACTAACAACATCAACTATAAAATTGATTAACTATCGAAAACGATATCACAAGTAATCATGTACGGATTTATAACAAGTTTGAAATGTAGAAACAACCTTCAGATTAAGTGGATCAATAATAACTGTACCTCTAAATCAAATAACATATACTGTTCGCGTTCACATCTCATGAAACACATGCGTTCATTCAAGGGAAACAATGCAATTTTCAATTATCTATCATTGAATCGTAATATTTCAAGTATTAATAAAGTGAAAGTTATTGCTAATGTTTCATAAAGTTGAACACCTTTAAATCTTTTTGGATAATTAGGGTAGTGCTTCATGTATCACAACCAAGTCCCATTAGACTACTCTTCCCACCAATAGTAGTTGTCTTAATGTTGTGGCTTTGGAGCTCATGGTAAACATCATTTATGTAATAGACTTCAAAGTGGTTCACCTCATTCACGGTGTCCCTTGCAAACTCATAACTCTTGTAATGGAAGTGGGGTTACATCCCTAGATGTCGATGAAAATGCTAACAAACAAAAATCGATGACGCTTAGGAACCAATACTTAATAAACGGATCCACCTATTAATGATGGTTGGCATTGGGGTGGCAAGTCAAATGATCTTTTGCCTTCGTCCTATCTTGACTCTTCGCAAATTAGTTCTTGGGCCTTATTGTTGTGGTGCTCAATAGGCTTTTATCATATAATTGAATATTTCTTGACTTTTTTAAATTGAAAAGTTGTTTTAATGCCTTATTTCACTTTGTTTGTAGGTTAAAATTGTTGTTTTGTTTCAACATTAGGGTTGCTTTGATTCCTAAAATTGTGGAGAGTGATTCTTCTCACTCACTTGTTTGTCAACCAATATTGTATTATCTATATTATTAATAGAATTTTGATATCCAATTTAAAAATAAATTAAAAAAATTAGTTCTCAATTTTTTTGATTTTTAAGGTGAACCACAACTACTATTTTTTTGGTTGGTAACATTGGGGTTAAGTAAAGGTTTGAACTTAGTTTACTTTTTCTAATTGGAAAATGAAAAAATATAGAGATAAAGTACATGGGTTTACAACAAAAGCGTGTTCATTGATATTCACGACCCACAAGACATTGACAATCGACAAAAACACGACTAAGTATCATGTCATAAAACATCTAATAATAAAAATATAAAACGATATAAAACTTCAATTGTAGGGTGCAACATTAGGAAGAGGTGGCAAATCGTCCTTGCGAGGAAATGTACCCCAAGAAAAGGGCTCTCCCGATAGTGGATTTAGTCTCACCAAGACATCTTGCACATCCTTTAGAATGAGCACTCACCACCCAAGTGAAAAAGGAATAAACACCCTTGTAGAGCATTAACAATGTTATGCATGGGTGAATTTCAATGTGATGACCTAGCAGTAATAAAATTTCCGTGAGGCAAAATCCAAAAACCTCTTTGCATAGGAGGTGTGAAGAAATGACAATGAGAGTGGTTGTGTTAATGCCTAAGTAGTGACATAAGAGATCCATGTGGCAATGGGATATCTAGAGGGAACTTGATCATAGTATAAGGAACACTCCCCCAATGGTTGAGCAATAATGTTGGAAATCCACGACCACTTTCTCAACTTGTAATTGAATATGAAAGAAGGATAATATAACAAAAACTTTTTCGCTAGTGAAAACCTACTAAAAATGACTTCATTCTTGAAAATAACAACATTCCTAGGTTTTCAATGGTGAAAAAAACACAAACTATCAAAATAAAGGCAATGTCTGACAACCACTGAGCAAACATATCCAAACACCGCCATCCTCCAATTAATGGGTTATGGACGGAAAGACATGAAAAGGACGTGTTTGTACTGCACCCCATGCCCTGGCGGGCGCACACACAAGTCCAAAATATGTGTTTAAAGTTCTTGGGTATGCTACAAACAAGACAAATAGGATGAGGAATTACAATGTGTAGTGCCCACCTCTTCTTGCATTACTTTACTTGCTGACTCATTTGTTTTTACTAGATTTTGGACATGGATTTTAGCACTCATTGATATTATGTGGTTTCATTATGGTTCTTGTGATGATTAGGGTGCGTAGCGCTAAGTTAGCATTATGGATTATTATCTTAGTTCTTGCATTGCATTGTTTTGGATATTAGTAGGTTGTGGCACAGTTGGTTTTATTTCATATATGATGGATGGATGTATGATTTTGTCGTATACTTTGATATCATTGGTTGATAATGATTAATTGAATGTTGTCATGTAAGTGCTTAGATGGATATCATAGCTTGAGTTAAAATGGATGTATGTTGTTAGTGCTTAGCCATTTTATATTGACATTGATTGTGGTATAGTTAGAATGATTATACATGATTGATTTATTGATATTATTTAATTAATATATTTTATCGAGTATGTACGTTTAATGTTTGAATTGAGTGTGTAGATTATAGGGCACAAAGGAGAACATGGGTTTCAGTAGCACCTCAAGTTACACAAGCGGCTGACTGGGACGAGTCCTTTAGCCATGTTTGATTGTGTGTAGCCTTGTGTGTTTGTGGCATATTCGTGTTTGACACCTTTGGTGATTCTAATTGTAATTATGTTAATTGTAATTTGTTTAGCCTTGTGATAAACTAGTTTAGGGACCTAATGGTCCCTACATATGTTAGTTGTGTTTTAGTTAGTTAATTTTTTTTTTAGTGGTTTAGGACCACCTAATTATCATTTGGGTGGGCCCCACCACCTCTTCTCTTGAGCTACTTTACCCAAACTCGAATTTGGGCTAAATGTGGCAATTTTAAGGGCCTCTTTTCACTTTTGGGGTCTCCCTTACATGGAAATGAGCCCTTGGACCCTACCTATGGGTAGGGGGTCTCTTTTCAAGGTCAAATGGGATTTTCCTCCCATATGACCCCTCTCATGTCACCATCTTGTAAGTATGGTGGATTTTTGTGATTTCTTAAAAGATGAAGTGTATTGGATTTATTTGCATTTTAGGAATTTGGGAGATTACCTCCAAAATATGTTTTGTTTTATGCTCTTTGTGATTTTGGGAATCTTTTTGTTGGGAGATGAGATGGGTGACACATGTCACCCTCTCATTTGTGAGGATTGGTGACTTGTTCTTCTTTTTATACTCCCTCATGGAGAGGGGTAGGAACTTTTGTTTGTCATTTTTACTATTGGGAGTTGGAGAGATTATAGCTTGGAGTTGGAGCTTGGGGAGCTTGTTGTGCTTGAAGTTGGATTTTTTAATTTGAGGTAGGCTTCTTACCTCTTGTTTCCGGTTTCTATAGTATAATGTGAAAAAAAAAGAATGATTGTTTGAATCTTGTATGTTGCATGTTTTTGTGGGAGTGTTTGTGTTCTTGTTCCTTTCTTTTTCTCCATCCATCCTACTTTAGTGGTGGATTTTGGAATTGTTGGGAAGAGGAGGAAGACCCTCTTACACCACATGGCTTGATGGGCAAGCCATGATGGTCCATGTTTTTATTCCTCCCCTCATATGGTTTGATGTGGTAGAAGGATTGTTCATATGGTTTGAACCTCCTTCTCCATCCTTGGCTAGGAAACCATATATGGTTTGAAAATCCTTCCAAGGAGGAGGCTTGGTGTTTGGGATGGAGTGATAAGGAGGGTATTTTTGAATGGAGAGATAAGGAGGGCATTTTGGAGATTTTATAGTGTTCCTATGGTTGGTTCACATTATGGCTTCTTTGGGCTCCTTGTCACTCTTCCCTTTGGGGAAACATGGAGTTTTCCTCTTGTGATAAGTGTTGTTCTTTTGGTTGTGTGTTGAAAAGTTGTGTGTGTGATTGTCACCTTTGTCTCCATTTTCTTGTGCATTCTTGAGGCTTGCTACTCTCTCTCTCCATGGGATTGGAGGGAGGCTAGAATGTCCTCCATTTGTTGAGATGACATGTGATGATGCCATTTGGTTGGGAGGAAACCGGGCCCCTTCTTCCTTGTGCTTGAAGACTATCTTGGAGTGGAAACTTGCAGATTTGGCTTGGAGTTTGGAGAAGAAAAGTTGGAAATTTTGACATGTTGTTCCCCATTTTGGGGAGGCTTATCCTCTTGCATTTTAGTATGCTTTTGAAATGATGTTGTAATATTGTTAATTCTTCTCCTATCTTGGGATGAAGTTTGTATCTTGCACTTGAATATGTTGAGTCATTTATCCTCTCTTTGAGAAGGAATATTGGCATATTGTAATCTTGATTCCTCATGTTGTAATAAACTCCTATCCTTTTTTTTAGCATGTTTGTAAATCTTGTTTTAAGAAGTTTGGGTATGCTTGTATTCATTGAAAGGCATATTGTAAGGCTTTGGGCCATGGGTTGGAAGGTTGCATTATCATTTGTGTTGAAATTGAAGATTTGAAGAAATGAATGCATGATTAGTACATGGAATTGGTTACCTTTGTTCTATTTGTTTTTCCTATTGAAATGAGAGAAAAGAGTTCTTACTTAGTAGTCATTGTGTTTATCAAATGATGATTTTACTTGTATGAGTTATGGAAAATGAAGAAAGCAGATTTTGTGTGCTTTTCTAAGCATCTCATAGCAATAAAATGTAAAAAGCGATAGATAGAGCTTTTATTTTTGTATAAAAAAAAGATTCTATTGTTTCTTGTAATTCTTAAGACTTATTTTATAATACATTTGAAAATGGAAAATTTATTTAAGTATAGCTAGTAGAGTTAAAACTTTTTCCTCTTTATTTTTCAAGAAACATAGTGGTATAAGAAAATCAATAAAGCTTATTGGTGAAAGGATTTCCCTTAATTTAAATCCCTTGCATTTTGTGTCCGAATGGTTGATCTTGTATGCTTTAAATCCATCTCTTGAAATTATTGCCCCTTTTATTCTATTTTATGAAGTTGTATTTCCTTAAAGGAAAATGAGAATTAGGGAGATTATAATAGACTTAGTTTTCATGGAAATATCCTCTTTATTGTCTTTGTAAAAGCATTCAACCCATAAACTAAACTATATCATTTGATATAAATGCATATATAAAGGACACACGCACAAGCACACGCACACGCACCCGCACACGCACACACGCGCATACGCGTGCACGCACGCTATGGCGTGCACACACACACGCACACACACACGCACACACACCGCAGCACGCACACACGCGCTGCACGCACACACACGCAAAGCGCACACGCACGCCGCACGCATAACACACACACGCCACACACACACGCATGTGTATGCGCGCGCAACTGCACACGCACACGCGCACGCACGCGCACACACACGCACACACAAAATCTGTGAGAAAATGTAAGATTCAAATGATAGTTATTGCCCTTATACTGTTTATCTAAATGTATTCTCTTAACATTCATATATATGTGTGTGTGTATAATATTTATTACACACACACACACACACACACTCACACACACACGGTTTAAATTAAAAATGAGTTCTGACGAATCGCATTGTATTGTTTTTTTTGTTGGTTTTGGTGAAGTGGTAAAGGAGGAGGGTTTGGGACAGGGCCGCGGCTTGCCCCGCCCCTTCCCCGCCTTGTTTTGTGGTGGTGTGGTCCTAGCCACCATTGTGTGGTGTGGCTACCGCCACACCATCTCCAAATATGTATCCTTTCCCCATAGTCGCCTTCTGCGACCTCCCACCTCTGCCTCCCCACACCCCTGCGACCACCGTGGCACCCCTCCCCCACATAAATCGCCACCATTTCTTCCCCTGTGGCCAATATTTGAACCCATCCGCCAATCTTACCAATGGTCGGCCATTTTATCACTGCGTATGAAATTTGTTTACTAATGGACATGGGTACACACACATACATATATACATATATGTATATTTGTGTGTGTGTGTGCGTGCGTGTGCATGTGCGTGCGTGTGCGCATGTGTGTGCGCGTGTGTGTGCGTGTGTGCGTGTGCGCGTGCGCGTGTGCGTGTGCGCGTGCGCGTGTGCGTGTGCGTGTGTGCATGCACGTGTGTGCGTGTGTGCGTGCGTGTGTGTGTGTGTGTCTGCGTGTGTGTGTGTGTGTGTGTGTGTGTGTGCGTGCGTGTGCATGCGTGCGTGTGCGTGTGTGTGTGCGTGCGTGTGTGCGTGCGTGCGTGCGTGCGCGCGTGTGTGTGCGTGTGTGCGCCCGTGTGTGGGTGTGTGTGCGTGCGTGTGGGTGTGTGTGTGTGCATGTGTGTGCGTGCGTGCATGGGCATGCGTGGGTGTGCGTGGGTGTGTGCGTGCGTGCGTGTGTGCGTGCGTGTGTGCGTGCGTGCGCACGCGTGGGTGCGTAAAAGGCGTGCGTGCGCGTGCGTGCGCGTGCGCGTGCGTGCGTGCGTGCGTGCGTGTGCGTGTGCGTGTGCGTGTGCGTGTGCGTGTGCGTGTGCGTGTGCGTGTGTGTGTGTGTGTGGGTGTGTGGGTGTGTGGGTGGATAACCAAAGAATCTCTAGTTATTTGCCAACAAATAAAAATAAGAATGAAACCCCATATGGGGAAAATAACCCCATAATTTTCAATAAAAAGGGAGAAATCCCTTCTTCCATGAAAAGAAGCACCAAATTCCTCCATAATCTCCCCTTCCTCCTACATCCTTCTCCCAAACCCTACCTGTGCAAATGAAAAGGAGAATAAACAAAAGACAAAAGTTAAAAATTTTCTTAAGGAAATTTAGGGCTTTTAGAATGACCTAGGATCTAGGGCTTAGATTCATTTAATCCAAGGGTGGATATAAAGTCCTCATATCTTTTAAGTTATGGGATTTAAAATGACTTAATGGGAAGGGGTGGGGTGAATTAATTAATTGGGTGGGGTGAATTAAATAAATGGGTAGGGTGAACTAAAGCAATGGGGTGCCTAGATAATTAAACTAGGGTCATGGTGAAAATTAAAATAAAATAATATGACATTCATGATATGGTTAAATAAATAATTATTTTAATGGGGATGTTTTTGGAATAATCGCTAAGAGGAAATTAAATATTAAATTAGCAATTAAATTAAATAAGTTAAATGTGGACTAAAAGGTGTACCTTAAGATTCACGAAAAGATCTATAAATCGAGACCTAATTCCACTAGACCTTTTCTTTGGTTTAAGGAACCTTTTTCCACTGCCGAGGAGGCTCGAATTCTATGACTCTTGGGATTCCCAATATGTAAGCAACCCAGTAATTGAACCTCAACTAGCATATATAAACAACGACCAACCACCAATTTATCGAGTTGATAACATGCTAACCATGAAGAAAGAAAACCCTTCCACCCAAAAAAGAAGAAGAGAAACATTACCTCCCAAAGTGCCAAGAATTTACTAGCTCCTCTACGCAGGACGTTGGGTCTAAGAGCTCTAACACCAATGTTTGAAAAGAAAGACAAAGTAAATTGTATTTAGTGTTTTATTTAATTAGCAAAGAGGGAATATATACATGCGCAGGATCCCAACAAACATGTGTAGACATGGAAGGTCACGATCGTGGAAATCAAAATGTTAATGTAATACCTTATACTAACAAAGATAGAGGCCACAATCTCATGTGTGCAACCATCTCTAGAACATATTATATGACCTGCACAATCACCAAGGGAAGAGGAACATAAAGAAAAGAGGTTGAGCGCAAAAATGGTGAAACACTGTCCATGTTGCGTGAGGATACATGTATTATGTAAGTTGTGGTTAGCATAACATGTTGTGAGAGCTTCCAGTACGGTGAGGGGGAAAGTGGAATGGCTCAAGTAGAAATCGGTAAATGAGTGTCATAAATGTGCAATGAATATTCCTGGAAATGGTGGCGAAAAAGAGCCAACTAGAAATACAAATCGTAAGGATTTGACACTTCCCAGTAAGGGAAACTCTAAAAGTGGACGCCTTTATTAGCGAACGAATAAAAATAAAACTATATGACTATGAATGTATAATCACATAATCATGAACTCTCTAGTATGGTTATGGCGAAGGACAGATTGCAAAATATCTTGAGTTGAATTTGAATATTGGAAAGGAAAACAAAAAGCCAAGGAACATTGTGCAATGGTTTTGCACGAATGTGAAGTGCAAAACAAAATATGTAAGGTCATGCGATTCAAAGGAACTGTTGCATTGGAGAGGGATATGCGGGAATCATATAATGATTTTCACAACTTATGGTGATAAGCTTTTACACAAAGGTCATGGGGTATATTTGCAAAGGGTGCAAAAGATAGCAAAAGTGTAAAATAATGCGAAAAAATAAAACCAAGGCATGCCAAGATGCCTACAAAATAAGGATTTGCAAGAGAGAGATGAAGCAAGGTTTTGAACGCAAATCTAGACTACCTTGAGAAAGGCCAAGGGTTCCATGATTTCATTTGTGGAATTAAGGGTGTGTTGTGGGCACAATAAGGACACAACAACAAGAAGGAACCCTAAACGCAGAGTTTTTGTATTATATATATGCGAGTTTAAAATTCAAATATATGCAAGTTTCCTTATATATATGTGATGACAAAGGAGACTATATGATGTAATTAATCGCCCACCTCTCCACCCATTATACCAATGGGTGTCACTCAATGACCGATTAACATTTTTGTCTATATGTTGACCAAGTTGGCGGGGTAATCGTTGTAAGAGTAGTGTAATGTTGCATGTTCGGACCTTGGCGATAACATTGCAGTGAAAAATCGAGAGGAAAGAATGGGGTCGTGAAAACCTTTCATGATATAGATACACATGACAATGCTTCAAATTTAATGAGTGTTAAGAACCTATAATGATGAGGAGACAATGTCACCTACAATTCCACAAGGAAAACTCTTGCAAATGATATGTGTTGTTTCTTTGGTAAGTGTGGAGGATGTCCTAAGATAATGGTCTATAAAGATGTCTCTAAACCACACGACCAACCATATTTTTGTTCTAAAATTCAACTACTACATCGAATTGACTTGGGATGCCGAGTTGACTCCACATATCTCTATCTCTAAAGTGGCTTGGGACACACAAATGAACTCCCTTCAAATATCCCTATCTCTAAAGTGTGTTCTAACTACGCACAAATCACAAAGGCTAACATTGCTAATAACAACTTGCACCGCACCCCATTTCTCCTTCAAATGATTGACAAAAATGGCATGTGGTTTATATGTGCCTAGTCATAAGAAAGAAGACTTTCACATAGGTCCCCCCAACATTTCCCCACCCTTGGACTTCTTCTCCCTCAAACCTCTTCTTCATCACCCCTCTTCCTCCTACAATGTTTTGTTTCCTCAAGTTTAACTTCTTCGACACATCCCCTTCAATGTCTCCATTGGATTGTTCACATGTGATTGCTAGTTGGATAAGCCGAAAATATTTAAGTTTAACAATTGAACAATAATTAAATACAAATTCTAAAAAAACTTTACTTTTTGGGCTCATCAAAACTAATAAGCACAAGTGGATATTAAAGAATAGATTTTGTTTTGATCATATATATATTTTTTAACCAAATGCTCGATTTCAATCATGGTTTGACCATTATAAAACTTAGTCAAAGTGCTATAAACTGATTATAAAACGTGTTCATGAAGACAAACTAATGGAAAATGAAGGGGAAGATTAACTGGAATTATTTTGTGCTAGTTTTTAATTAATTATTCCAATAAATGGAGTATGCATATTGGAATTTAATCAAATGCATAGGTATCTACATTTTTAGATTTTTAGTGTTAATTAGTAAAAAAAATTATGCATGGAGATGATCCTATTGCTTTTCTAAAAGTATTTGTAGTTTTAGTTAGAAGACAAATTTTGCTTATTGTCGAAGTTATTATATTTAATTGTAATAGAAGAACAATTTGGTTTTATTTTATGAATATTGAAGTCTATGTGATTTAATGATTAGAAATCTCTCAATTGTTTTGTAGACTGTCTTAGCGAGGAACTTTAGTTTGAGTTTCTATTCTAGTTTATTGTTTTTAATGTTTAGGTCCTTATTGCTTCGAAATGAATGATTGCACATTTATTGTTTTAGGTAATTTGTGCTACAAGAAATCAATATTTCTTGCATTATGAAATCTTTAGGGTCTTGCACTAAATTTAAAAAGGATTGTGTTATTAATCCTTTTAAATTGTAATTTGTGAGGATTGTTATAAGTTTTGGTAGATACAATTTATCAATAATATTCAAGTTGTTTCTTGTTTTATTCTTCATTTTTGATGAAATTGGATTCAAAACTGATATCATATTAGAGTAGTTTATTTTGCATTGTTTGATCATGTTTGTTTCAAAGGTGGAGTAGCTATCGGATAGTTGATTTTTGTGGGATTTTATATTGTATGTTTTTATTCATTACCCAAATGACCTCAATGAGAAATCATTACAACGATGGTAGTTTTTATAATGTTTAATGTTAATATTTAACAAGACATGGAATTGAAAGATACTAACAAGGTTGTATTGCATTTTGCCTTTCTTGTAAGAGGTATTAAGTCACACTTTCATTGGGTTGTTATGTAACGCTATTCTTTTGAGACTACAATGAAACTCATGCCTTGGGAAAATCAAACACCAAGCCCTGAAATAAGGTGTAAGAACCCCTTACATATGTTTGTGCATGTTAAAGTAAACATAAAAATTGGATTATAGAGATAGACAATAAATAAGATTTGAATATAATTGGATTATCGACTTAATGTAAAGAGAGAATGACACTTACTTGATTGAATGTGCTAGAAGAAGAATTAGACAACCAAAATATCAATGAAGATTCAAAAGGCCAAACAAAATGACTTGAAAATTGGACATGGATCTAGGATGTCCGGATCAAGTTCGGTAGAGAGGACCACATTTGTGCCTAGAGAATCTCAACTAAGGGAGGTTCGTGGATGGCGAACTTGTATTGCACTAGCCGAACTTGACTTGTGTTCACTATGTGTGAGTGAATTTTGACTGCACCTTTAGTTGTATCTGCTCTATAATGATCTTGATCATTTTTTTTTTTTTTATGTAAGACACTTTGGATTTGTCTTCTCCATGTTGGTAGTCTTAGAAACTTTGAAGATAACATTAAAAAGGAAAGTCATAAACTAAGCCCAAGTCAACCTTCCAATCCCTGTGAAGGGAAACATTACACTATGTATCTGTGCAAATTAGTGTTGATGTAATTCTCCCCATGCGAGTGAAGTGTATGTTATTCATTCAAGCCTTATGTGCTCGATCAATGCAATTAAATGATCTCATCTCTTGGGACAAGACACATGGCAATATGAAACTTCGGTTTGGATATGCTTTAGATTTGACAAGAGGTTTGATGTCTATTGTTATGTACTTTAGAGCGATTTGAGGATGTGCACAACTCAAGTAGTAATGATCTCAAGTGTAATAAATAACTCCTCTTGTTCCCACTTGATAAGTAAATGAATAAAGTAGACAAAAGAACAATGTGTGATAATATCATTAGTTATCTTTATTATTCATTCACAAATATATACGTGATACATAAAAGTGTGTAACTACCTAAACCACTTGACTAACAACTAACCCATTAGTTATCTTGATTATTCATTCACAAATATATATAGTACATAAGAGTGTGTAACTACCTAAACCACTTCGAGTAACAACTAACAACTAACCCATAAGGGTGAGGTGGTATATTGCTTAAGATTAATAATTTGGAATATGATATTAAAGTATTTCTAACAAAACCCCTTGTACCCTAAGTCAACCGAGTTGCAAGTCTTTACAGCTTGTTGTGATGCAAATGATGCGCTCTAAACTTTGAGAACTCGCAAATCATGATGAAAACACTCCGTGTGATCCATATCCAACCCTATAAAAATGAAGATTGCCTTGGAGATAGCATTAGAGCCATTGAAGAAGGAAATCGAGAAAGGGACTAATTTCAAAGTTAGACAATCAAGGAGAAGTGAAAAGGAGACAAGTGGAGCAAGAAGTGTAAATCTTTGCATTTGATGAGTCCAATGAAGAGAAAATGGAAACAAACAGAGATGAAGATGAGCAAAGATGAAAAGAAGAAATGAAAAAGAGTCAACAAAATGGACTCTTGGGCCTCATAATTTTAATTTACTTATGTTTATTGAACTTGTATGCAAGGCAATTGGAGCTCTTGAGCACACGAGAAATGTCAAAAGACAACATAAGGCCCAAAAGGAAAGTTTAATAGAGCTCTTTAAATGTCACACAATTTAAGGGGTCACACAATGCGCAAAAGAGATGGCGAGAGACCAAATTTATAGAAAAGGAGGGGTCACAAAGGTCAACGAGATGTGCCAATTAAAGATTGGGACAAGAGTAAACCAAAACAAGAGAGTTTTGGAAGGAAGAGCAACACCATAAAAGAGAGAAAAGTGAAAGGCAAATGAACCTTGAGAAAAGGTGGCATGGATTACACAAAGGCTTGGGAGGCAATAAAGTGTTACAAAACAAGAAATAAAGGTGAGCAACTAGGAAAATATTTGTGCAAATGGAAAAGAAAACGTGGAAGTAAATGATCTCAACGCTTATCCACTACATTTGAGCATGAGCTCAAATTTTAAATACCATGTGTATCTAATGCAAGAGCATCCAAAGACGAGGCTATCCTACAAAATTTGCTCATTGGATCATAACACTTGTAGGTTTAATGATAGTCACTCGAGCTCTTAATGTTACATAGCAAGGTCCCAATTTATTTATCAACATTTACAAAGTGAGCCCTAAATTTCCAAGATAAAGGAGTGCATAAGAATTTATTAAACCTTGGGGTCACTTTGTTATAAGTCCAAGTCTATAGGGTCCCTTTATAATTCATGGGTCCCTTTATATAAAAAAGGTTCATGGGGGCATTTTTATTATGTGACGGGCCAATTTATACATTATAGCTAGTGGGGACACATTAAATATAAGTTGGGTCCCTTTTATACATTAGCAAGAACGGGTCCCCTTATGTTTTAATAAACGTGGGGCCACTCAAAACACTTTCGCGACCATAGAGTCTATATAAGTACGAGAGCCCAAGTCCATGCCAATGGGACAAGTGTCACAACTCAGACTCTTAGCTCGGATGGAGTATGTGCCCATGAGGCTAACGAACCCGAATAGATGCGAACACGCCACGTGTTGCATTCAGACACAGTCAAAGATGGGCCCACGTTGCTACAATCAAGTTGCATCTTAATGTGTCCTGAAAGGCAAATATTCAAATTGAATGTAGCAGCTCAAAGGATATTTGGTTCAATGCCATTTTGTTGTAACAATGATGGTAGCATGCTCACCAAGTTTTAAACATGAGTTATTGGAGCACTAAGTGACCCATTATAGAATTCTTTTTCAAATTCAAGTTGGATCAACATTTGCACCTCGTCATGTTCTCCAATATAAGAAGATCAATAAAAGAATAGTTACTTCACTTTACTTTCCTTAAGAATCGCTAATGAACTACACAAATAACCTACCATGGTAAAAGGACGAGGATGAACATGTTATGTTGTGAAAGCATGGTTCAAAACAGGAGATATTTTTATACCTGACTCACAGCAACAGTTGAAACTGGTACAAGATAACCAACATCAACCATGCATGCAGTTACGAGCAAAAGATAATTTTTCATTGACTTTAAGAAACGTATGATCATACTGCAACATTGTTATAGGTTGCAATATAGTTGAATAAATCAATATAGTCTAAATATACCATAAAGACGGAACATGAAAAACAAATCTTGATTGCCATTGAATGGTCCTTTGAGTTCCTAGCATTAGTTTTAGATGTATACAATTTCAGATCTTCCAAAATAGTAAGGCATATCGTAGAAGTATCTTTTATGCTGTTAGATGCCCCAAGTACAACAGTGGAGTGCATCAGAAGCTGAATGTGTAAGTAGCTTGTCATGGGAACAAGATATTTATATTGAATTTTCTTCATTTAGTTTATTCAACAAACTGACAACCTTCCAAGCTTGAGAAATAACCAATAATCCAAAAAGTATTTGAATTAAGTGATGAGATTATCCATAAAGGCTATGTAACAGCACATTATTCGTAAATACTTTGGAAAATATGAAAGCTCAAATTAGTGAAAGATTAAGTTCAGAATCAGAAGTCAACAAGAATTCATCAAAGAACTGTTCTTAGAACATCTTTCCAAGTCCATCTGCTTGTGTGAGAGATTTATCTAATTTGAACCTTTGCCATTTTCCAATAAGAGGCTGTAGCTGCTGCATCTTGTCAAACATTCCAAGAAGACCTCCTGAGTGAATAAAGAGAACTCTTCTTCCTTCCCACTTAGACGGATTATCAACCATGTCTTTCAGCATTTGAAATGCTGCCTTCCCACTGAAAGAGAGAACCTTTTAGTAAATAGGGTAAACATAGGCCTAAATGCAGAATCAAGATAGAGGATGCACAATAGATACCATACTTAACTGATTATAAATTTAGGATATCCATTTTGCATCAATAAGTTTTCTGCGAAAGACATTGTAATCTAATTTTTATATTGTTATTGCTATGGTTTTTCAATTTTAAACTTAATAAAGTGAGAAGAGTGGGGAGCAAATATTTAAGTTAAAGCTTAATAGAATTGCTTAACAGAATTCTGTGAAACAAGCACTGAAACAAAACCCTATCTTACCAGCAGCAGGAACTAGTCCTATTCCAGGTTTCTATATATCATAACGTACTTTTAGATGACTTTAGACACAATACAGTAGTTCATGAGAATGGATGCATCTGTGAATGGTCTCATGAGGATGGATGCATCTGTGAAAGCTAGACTGTCTCGGTACTGGTGCAGATACAGGTACAGTTTTGAGTACGCTGAAATGGAATTTTTTTAAAAAAATTGGGTATAGTACGCTTTTGGGTACGTTTTATATAATATATATATATATATACACTAAACTGTCTTGAAAGTACGGATACAAGTACGGTTTCTGTACGTTGAAACGACAAATTTTTAAAAATCTCGGGTATGGTACGCTTTTGGGTACATATATATATATATATATATATATAAATTTAAAGAAGCATTTGCATACTTATTGAAATTTAATTCTCATACATTGCATTCATACTGAAATTTAATACTCATAGAGTCATACAACTTAAAATCATTCATAGAACATGAAAACAAATTTGAAATTTCCAATACTTTGAGAATTGAGACTTGAGTTTGTATTGATTCATAATGTTCAAAACATGATAGTAAATAACATAATACATTCAAGTTCTCAACTTCTAGAGCATATCATCTAGATGATCGTCAAAATCATCTTCATGGATGCCACTTGCAGCTCCACTCCCACTAGCTCCACTTTTGAACCCTTGTGAAGGGCTCCCTGGAAGTTCCTCATCAACGCCAAGAAGTGAAACATTGGACAAACAAGCAGAAGCTTCAAAGTCCGTGTTTTTAGGTTGGAGGTCCCAAAGCTTGTTAGGACCACTAGTATACTCTTGCGTCTTGTGGGTTAAGAGGCACAAGTTGGAATGAACGTATACTAGATCTTCAGCCTTCTTCGATGCCAACATGGTGCGTTTGGCTGAGTGGATGAAGCCATAAGTACTCCAGTTGCGCTCTGCAGAAGAATTACTAGCCACCTGTCACAAAAACAAAGTATTAATATTATTAATTAAAAAAAGAATGATATCATTTTGAATTTTAATTCTTAATTGGTAATTAAAATATCAAATAACAAGTTACAAACTTTATACCTGTGAGAGCAATTTGATCGCAACTGGTCGATAGGTACTTGGCATCATGGCCATGACAAGTCCACCACGTGATTGGATCCATGGTGGGTTTGTCACAAATAGCCTTTATCTCTCCCATGCTACCTTGTCCATTTACAAACATCGACATCTCTTGGTGGATTGCAAGTGATGTAGCTGGATCAGAAACAACCTCCTGAATGTTGCCCTCGTCCCATTTGCAACCTCATGGTCATCATATGGTCGTTGCCTACCAGCTCTCCCAACTATTTCACTGCTGTAATATTTGGGATTTAAAGCATAAGCAAGGAGATGCAATGGGGTGGTCATTTTGTTCCACCTTTTCACAATCACATTTTTAACTTCACTGTAAAAAATTTCCTCAGGGCCCTGCTTCTTTGGCTTGTATGATATCATGGATTTTTTCAAGCATGGAGTCAATGCCATCATATATTTCTCCAATGCAAGCATTATCTTTGTCTACAAATCGTATCATACTCAAAATAGGCTCCGTGAAACTCAACAAATATTCAACTTTTCCCCACCAATTCTCATCAAGGATCCATGATTTTATTTTTTGGGCTCTTTCTGTGTTAGCTTGCCTCCAGACAGTCCAAACATTATCAATCACCATCATGCTCAAAGCATGTCTCACCTTCACAAGTCATCTCAAGACGAGTGTGTGAGAGACAAACCTAGTCTCAACAACCTATTAAAAAGAATGGAAACAATTCAATAACAACACAAATTGAAATTGATTTAAAAATTTAAAATGAATTGTTCATTTACCTTCAATACTCCACTTTGAAAATCTTCTCAAGATGGCTTGAAACATGTGATGGTTGGTGACAAACATCCAATCTCGTTTGCCTCCGTATATATTTGCTCAATCCATACAATTTTCTCCAATCTTCGCATCATTAGATTCAAGGAGTGTATTGCACATGGTGTCCAAAATATGTGCTCATACTTACCCTCTATTATCAATCATGTTGCATTTGCAATTTTGGCGTTATCTATGATGACTTGGACAATGCTTTGCGGGCCCACCGACTCAATAGCCTCAATGAAAATATTTGCAATGAATTGGGCATTTTTACTTCTCCTCACAATCAACAAAATTTTCTGTGAAACATTGGTCCTTTAGGGCATATTGCAATAATGTTGATGAGAGGTTTGTTTCTGAGTCTTTCTATCCATCCTGTATAATAGAGACTCTGATTTAGTCCAAGAATCTTTAATTGGTCAGAGATGTCGAATGTGTTGCACTTCTTTTGCCAAAAGAGAAGTGTGAACCTTATTTTAGCCAGGGGCTTGATACTCCTATGGTGCCTCATTAATGCCTTTCAACATCTCTTGCCAATAAGGTGATCTCAAGACATTGAATGGTAGCCCACATGCAAATATACACTGAGGCACCAATTCATTTGCAATTTCCCTCTTCTCAATGTTAAATGTTTTTTCTAATGGGCCTTTTGTTCTTTTTCTTGATGGCCTGAGGTATTTCATCAAAAGGGGAATCATTTGGAACAGTTTCAGCACGAGTCTTAATAAAAGGATGAAATGATGGTGTTGATGTTTGTGGTTTTTCCATGGTCCTTTGTTGTAAAGAAACAATAGAGAGCGGACTCTTGCTTTGCAAAGTTTGCATCCTCTTGCTTTTTTAGGTACATGGCTATGGTTTTCTTTTCCACCTTCTTACACTGGTCTAATACCCGTCCCAATACCCAGCCAAATGAGCTCTCAAACGGGTATATGAGGATTGAAATGTCTTTATCACAATGGGGTCATGTCCAAACACGGACACCACCACCGGCAACAAGCTCTACCAATTCCACATGCCTCCATAAAGGAGAATTTGGATCCATTTTCATTGCCATACCACCGAAACATTTCCCCCTCTTGCCCCACTCGAAGAAGCGAATGGATGCCATGATTGTAGGATTAATCTATTTTAACTTTTAACCTACAATAAAAGATATTTTTAAAAACATTGCTAAATATTAAAATAATTTAAGTAAAAACAACAAATACAAATTAGAAAATTAATTTGTTAACCCATACCTGTCAATCTTTGATTCCGATCACCAAGTTCACCATAAATGGTGCGAGGTGAGAGCATACATGAGGGTAGTGTTATCACCGAATCACAAAGCACCCTATGGTTTGCACAAGTGTGTGTGCTTGAGCTCACAGTGTGATTGGATAACATGGGTACTATCTCCAAGTTGTGGGACTTGCTACTTGAGATAGACCTCCAGAGAAAGCCGTTCTTGCTCCTAAACTACCTGCCACAATCTACTTTAATGCAAACAAAACTATCTATCCTAATCTAACTTTCCAAGGGACCAGAGAGAGATAATGCATGAAAACAAAGCCTACACTAAAGCGGTGATACACCAAAAAAGGAGAATGAGAATAGTCTTCCAATGTGTGAAAAGTAGAAGCAAAATGCAAACTAGAAGGGGTGATAACTCCACAATGATGGCAAATGCACTCACAACCATAGTTCATACATGCACAATAATAATGAATCCTTACTGAACAACATAAGATAGACACAATATATTTGTAATGATTTTGAAGGACAAGAAGAATGCAAACAAACACAATAGGGGAAGAGACATCCACAAACTTGCATCTATTGCTTCATAAGTATGCACAGTTCAATCTATTACAAGATAAGGGCCTGGATCACCATGCAAGAGTCCACTGAGGCCTGCAAAGACATTGGCTTCACAAAGCAAATTTGACAAAGCTTTGCTACTAAAAACTACCTCTTTTTTACAATGAGCTCAACACTCCAATTTATAGAAATCTAAGAGGAGAGAGAGAGAGAGGAAAATGAAAATCCTGAAATCTGTCTTCTCACCACTTGCAAGAGGTAGTAAATGAAGTGAAATGATGTTTTGTTGCTTGCAAAAGGCTCACCATGCTGTCCCATGACTTGTAGCAGTGAGAAATGTCAGCCCATGCTTCATTTAATGCACCCCCAACTACCAAATAAAACACATTACAGAATCAAGCGCGTTTTACATGCGAAGTCACCATCAATTCCTTGTCAAATCTCGAATTTCTTGATTTAAATAATCGATCTTGGAGCCATGATTCCAACGCTTGCCAATCTTGTGTGATTTCATTGAGAAATGCAAAAGATATGGCATTTTGAGTGGAGGCAGCTGTTTTGGATTTGCCAGGAATTTTTGTCATTTGACGGGACTAGGTATTTAATTGACTGGAGCTGGATATGTTTCTTTAATTTTCATATATCTACCCTCATCAAAATTAAGAAACCCATTTTTGTGGCATAGAGGACGTCATGTCCGTTATGAAAAGTCTAATTTTGTGAAAATCGGAGCTCTGGATCAAAAGTTATGGCCTTTTGAAGTTCGGGGTCAAAGCGCAAGGCGCGGAAAGGAAAGAGGAAAGGCGCGTGTGCGTAGGTGCGCGCACAGGAGGAAGGCATACCTATAGAAGGCATGGAAACAAGGCGCGTGGGCATTCAATTGAAGGAGGGTGCGTGGCACAATAGGGTGTACTGGGTGTGCAAGAGGAAGAGCATGGACGACCAATTTTAAGGCGTCTACGTATGGGGCGCACGAGGAGGGCGCGAGGGGATAGAAAAGAAGGCGTGCGCACGAGAAGAAGGTAAGAAAGCGGGCGTGCGGGAGGAAGGTGCCAAAAGGGGGAAATGGAAGGGCAGCGGAATGCGAAGGAAGAAACAGCAGAGGCGCGCTGCGCGTGGAAGAAGGTGATAAGGAAGCAAGGCGCGCGCATGAAGATGCAAGCGTGCGGTAAGATGCTGAAGCGCAAAAGGAAAGCGGAGGGAAAGCACGCGTGCGGGTGTGTGCGCAACAAAAAGAACGCATGTTTGCAAAAGACAAGTATGGAAGCGGAGCGCGAACATCCGATCGAGGGAGGGCACGCGGCGGCAGAAAGAAAAGAGGGGCGTGCGACGGAAGACCTGAACTTGCCTATTTGGAAGGCCCGTAGATGGGCGCGTGGAAGAACTACAGCCTATGCAAAGTGCCAAATGAGCAAGCCTATGGGCGCATGACCTAAAATGTGAAGCATCATAGTCAGAATTAAGATACAAGTTATCCAAAATAACTAGGAGAGTTATTTGGATAACAAAAGCGTTTAAATTTTTAACAAATTCAATTTAAAACTTTAAAATTAAAAAATGAATACATAACTAATTAACTCGATTTCACCCAAATCTGATTACCCAATTCGAAAAAATTTCGTACTTTTAAAATAGTGGGTCATTTGTTGTTTTTATTGCACAAAGTTCTGTATTGCACAAGATAATCCCAAAGAGCCATATTAGCCCTTTTCGCCAAAAACCCGGATGCCCAAAATTGTTTTATTCTAATATATTATATTTATAATCATGGAAAATTTGTATTTAATTATTTTGAGCCCTCAGTATGAGGCTATTTGCGCTCCGTTTAACTCCGTTATAAGCAATATGTTATTATTCCTATATACAAAAAGGATTTTAACTTATTTTAAGTTTTGGGCTTTATTTGTAACTTTTGGCAATTTTTCGTGTTTTTCTCGGTGTCCTTGTTTCTGCTTTTCTGTGAAATTTCTCAAGAACAACTCACTTCAGGTAAGCCCGATTTTTCTCCCGAGCACCAAAAACATACACGCACATTTTGCCCTTCAAGTCATCATCTGAGGTCCGATCACCGGGAAAAAGCGAAGTCGTCAGACAGAAAGCCCTCATGGGATGGGCGATTTTTGAAAAACAAAGGATTTGAGCTGCGATGGGAAAATATAAACCGCAGTGGCGGGGTGGGAATTGTATACACTTTAAAATTTTAAAGGTACTTTTTTAAGTTTTAATGACACGTGTTATAAAAAGTCACTTAGGCTGCAGATGGGAAAAATAGAGGTACCCACAGTGCGGGCGGAATTTATTGCTCCATAGCATACCTGCAGGTGAAAATTCCCATGATATAATAAAAGGAAAGTGACTTAAGTGAAATCATGGGATTTTAGTGCCCTTGCTGGTCAGGTAAAGAATCCCATTGTCAAAGTCAAATCACTTAAGTGGATCATGGGATTTTGGTGTCTGCATTGTTATGGGTAAAGAATCCCATTATGAAAAAAATTCTGCAAATAGAATTACATGTGCAAAAGAGTGCGCCCCCTTTGGTGATGGATTAAAGTGATTAAATTGATTATTTTAAATAATCTTTCTTCCTTCAAAAAGTGCGCCCAAGCTTGAGGAGGTCAAAGAAGTCAAAGGAGGAATAAAAGAAATAAATTAAATTAATTAAATTTAATTTATTTAGTGGCTGCCCCCTTCTCTCAAAAAGTGCGCCCCATTTGGGCATTATTTAATGATTTTTGAAGCATTAAATCATTAAATTAATTTCTATTTTCAAGGCTGTAATGCACACTTTTGTGAGACTTGAGTGAAGTGCTGTGTGAAGGATTAAATTGGATTAATTTAATTTATTGGATGGCTGTCCTTAAACATGCTATTTTTAAAAGAGAAAAGCATGATTTTTAATTAATTAATTGCCTTTAATTGTTAGGGCAATTATTAATTATAGAATTATGAAGGTTATATAAGCATGGGCAGCCATATGGATGAATTATTTAATTCACAGGTTAAGAATTGCAGCAAGGAGAAAAAGTGCGCCCCCATTAGAGGAAGGATTTTGCACAGACAAAGTGCTAACAAAGGCTAAAAGCTTCCAGATTTGGCGCATGCTTTGGAGAAGGTTGATCTTCGTCGGCATAGTTGTTTTTACGGAGTGTAATAAGAAGCTCGGTGTTGATTGAAAGGATTCATGCTTTCTTTATGTGCAAATTAAACACCAATTTTTGGGGCAGCAAAGATTTAAATTGAAAAGTGCAGATTTTTATAATTTAAATTCACTATTCATGCTCCGGTGGCCATTTTTGTCTGAATAAATTGCAGGAACTCATTACAGGTGCTTTATAAAAGAAAAGGAGTATTTATCAATGTCCAATACATTGCAAATATCCTCCGAATCTGAAGAATTGTCCAGATCTGCACCAGTATTGAAGAAATCCGGCCAAATTAGAAGAAAAAGAATTATTCAGACAAAGATTGATAAAGCCATGGCAAAAGGAGATGAAAAAGAACACGATGGATTCATGCATTGCTTCTAAAACTTTGAGACATAGGAGACACGGATCTAGGCCCGAACCTCTTTCCTGATTTGATTGATGAGATCCAGAGTGGGAAAGACTTCACTCATGCGTGCGGTCAAAAGTAGTGGAATTATTCGAAATGCTGACTTTCCATGTACGAACAAACATTTTCACAGGAGTTTGTGATGGAGTGTGCTAGATCTTATCATCCTTCATCCGGATCGCTGCGTGATGTTGCATGGGAAAGACAATAATTCGTTTGGATGCGAATTCTTCGATTATTGTTTGAAGATTCCAAAGTCACGAAAAGGTGGTGACTTCTATTAGCATTCGGGATGCCGGCGAATGGGTGGGAAAAGCATAGAGTCGATTGTGTGAGCATCATGAATAAACGGTTCATGAAGAAGCCTAGATCCCCTTCCAAGTTCGAGAACTCTTCCACGTCACGATCCAATTTGGTGCGGGAGGCGGATGATATTGTCAAATTGCTTATATGCGGGTTGAATGGTGAAGCGAATGCCTACACTTTTCGGACATGGATGTATGCTTTCATCAGGACCATTGAAATCAACAAGGTTGGTTCTATAATCAGGTGGTCGAAATTATTAGCAAGAAACATTGGTGAGCAATCATGCGGGCGTAAAAGCGTACCTTGACTTTCCCAGATAACTTCATACTTGGTATATCTTATTAGCGTAGATGACTTCACAGGTGTCTTTTCCAAGTGGATAGATGTGGTATTCTTTCCAGGATCCCATTTTCGAGTGCTACCCACTGCTACCACTGCGTGCGAGGACTTCAAAGTGATCAACGATGGTTTCTTCTACGATTTTATCTGCGGGTTAGGGCAGGACTTGAAGACTCACGGGGTAAAGAAGCATGGGAAGCATGTCAAGATTGGTAATGTATTCATCCGGTTTGCAGATTTCACATACCTCGGGGTTACGAACTTTTCAGGGTGAACCAACAAAGATGCCAAGGTACCCGAAAGTGTGATTGATTGCCATGGAGTGGCTTAAGGTGCAACTTGTGAGTTACACGACCTTGATCGAAGCGCACAAGTCTACGGGCTTCTTCCCACTCACCGTGGATATTACATTGCATTAGCATTATTCGAGCTCTCGAGGATGGAAGCACAAATGTTGTCCAAGTATGAGCAAGAGTTCTTTCCCAGCACTGCTTAATTTCGATCCATTTGGTATAGCCGGAAGACAATCTCCCAGAGTACGCACATGTGCCTTCGTTAGAAGATTTCTGGATGAAGTGCAGAAGTGAGTACGAGGTCGAAAGAAAGATTTCAGCAGGCTTTCCGCAAAGCAAGTATTTGACTTTGGACTAGCGCGGATACCTGCGGATCTTAAAGATGATGGGAACGTGGTATGACACTTACCATCAAATGGGAGGAGATAAAGCTCTACTACAGAGGATAGCAATGGCGAGCATGCCGCTGCACAAGAAGAAAGATCCGGAGTGTTGGTAAGTACTTGGTGGCTGCTTGCGAAGGGATCTTGCCTTGATGAAGTATTGATGAATCAAATCACGGCAACTTCGGCGCAGGAGATTCCCTCAAGCGAAAGCATGAAGGAGAGAGCAGCAGAAGGTCCGAGAAGTTGAAAGTACGCAGAAGATCTCAAGAGAAAGAGAAGACCACTTCTACGACCATAGCTTTGACTCCGACTTCTCCGATTACCTAGGGATCACCAACTATTGCACCACAATGAAGCAGGATGTTTCCATGCCTTCATTAAAACCAGAACGCTTCATCTTCTCTCTCCATGACCACTTGTTCAAAGACCTTAGGAGGAGATGTTGAAGCTCAGATGACGGAGTTCGAAAGAGCTTTGTCCTTGGATGTTTCAGAGATTTCATGGCAGCCATGATCACCGTGGCTCTTTCTCGATGGAGAGGATGCAGAGCGGGAAATGGTAGTGCACTCGGGCCGACTTCTCACTCTCCGAGAAGTAATTTCTCGGAATGGTTAGCTTTTGAGCTTGGTTCGGAAGCAAGAGTAGAGATGAACTTAGAGGAACATGACTCAGCCTACTTCAGATCTGTGGAGGTAAGAGACAGAGGCCTAAAGTTGCTAAAGCAACTTCTAGGTTGATCATCGAGGATTCGGGAGAGAAGTTTGTCGAGATATTAATCCCGGCGGAAGGAAAGGTAGAAGAGGAACTCACTACGAAGATGTGACGGTGACCAAAATACCACCTGGCCAAGCTACCACCGAAGGATTGAACAGGACACGCAGACGTTCTTTGATGCTTTGTTCCTTGGGCTTGACAGTGAAAAGGCGGAGAAAGAAGAGTCTGCAGAAGCAAATATCTCAATTATGTGAGATCATAGCCAAGGTTCTAAACCTTCCGTTCAGCCCATTTCAGCGCGGTGAGTGATCATCTTATGCGGGAAATGGAAGATGCAAGCAATCAGTGAAGGCTATCGATTTAATGGAAGGATTTGATTATTAAAGCGCTTTCACCATGCAACTTGGGAAGTGCCACCGCCTTTAAAGGTTATGAACAATGCAGAAAATCAACTAAAGCAATCGATAGAAAGTATAGAAGGAATAAATACAATTGCCCATGAGAGAATAACCCGAGTATTTTGGCCGAGATCAACAAGTCACGGAGATGTATCGGTTGCGAGAACAAATTGTGCGGATGGATCACTGAGAAGGGGAAGCAATAGAGTTTGCGGATCTTTCCGTTTGAGATCTGCAGAGTTTCTTGAAGAGGATGCGAGACGCTTGAGAGTAGAACATCGTATTTAGTTGGGACATTATTATTTCTTTCACCGAGGAAAGAGTGGAGGAGGTATTACTTCATACGTGCATGGATTGTTTCTAACGAGGTGCATGATTCCTGGAGGGTTCTCTTGATGGTGCAAAGAGGATTGATAAAGCCACCAAGCCTTTCACGATGAACTCTATCGAGTAGATCTGGTGACACCGCAGCGAATATTCGAGATTTGAACCAAGTTTGGAAGAAGTGGAAGCATTGCACAAAGTGTTGAATGAAGGATCACTGCAATTCGGGAGATTTGGAAGCGTGAGCTAAAGCAGAGATGGAAAGATCTTGAACTATATGTTCGACAAGTATATCGAGATATCGAACAAGAAGAAGATGTAGATGTTACAACGGCTGGCATGACTTCTTCTATTTCTTTCTTCTTCTACTTTCTATGTTCCGGATGAAATTGTAAACTTCTAAGTTATTGGTTTTGCAACCATTACTTGAAGTCATGTGGAACCTTTCTATTAGTTAAGTGATACATGTGTCACTTAAGAAGAAGTTAGTTGAGGATGATTGCAATGTAAATGTCATCTTTACTTGTTGTTCATACTTTAGTTCGGTTTGAGTCTTCTATTTGTACTTTCCCTCCTACATTCTATAAGTAGGAGAAGAACCTACTGGGTTAATCATCAATCGACTTTTGTAAGAAGCAATCTTGTGTTCTAGACTTTGTCTTGAACCCCGAGAGCCACTTCATTGCAGAGGAATACAAAGAAGCAGGTTTCCTGAGAACTTTGGTCACTTGGGCATCGTGTTTTTTGCTTTTAAATCTTAGATCTTTAAAGTAAACTTTGTGTTATTTTAGATCCGGATCTAGAACTACCTTTGCTTTAGAATCTTGTGTTCAAATCTATTAAGTTTCTTCTATGTGTATACAATTAGCTCGATATCTACTTGATTGGGATGCACATCTTCCTTACTTCTTCTCTATAATTCCTTTACTTCCTTCTTTCTATAATTTTCCTTTCTTAACAAATGCTTACTTGCGCATAACTTCTTAGTTATGGTTCATGAACTAAGTTGTTAAAGTAAAACCCCGATAGATAAAAACACATTTATATTGACAAATCGACACGGGAGCCTCACCGGTTAAATGAGGGAGATTTATCCCATGATGCCTAGGTTTGATGCTATGGAAAAATCTAGCCAACAATAACTAATTAAAAAAATTAAACAGTTAACCCTACACGTCAATCTCTGATTCTGATCACCAAGTTCGCCATAAATGGTGCGAGGTGAGAGCATACACAGAGGGTAGACGTTTAATTAAATAAAACTTCAATATTAAACTTAAAATACAAAAAAATTAATTAATATATTATATTTTAATAACCGTAAAATAAATAAATATTAAAAATAAATTTAGATCATGATCAATAATCATGAATGATGTGTTTGAAACACATCATTCATGATATTGATCATATTCATATACAAAACATTGCTCAAAAGATTTTATTTTTTTAAATGGCCTGAATGCATGAAAAATACTTGGAAAAATCCTCCTTGATGTTTGTAGACTTGTTTCTCCTTCTCTCTTTCTCCTTCAAGCTCAATCACTCTCTCCAAGCTCTCTTTCTCTCCTCCAAGCTCTCTCTTTCTCCTTCAACCTCTCTTTCTCTTCTTTTAGCTCAAGAGTCAATATTAGCAAAATAACTAAGATTGAGTGTGAGAAAAAAGTATAGGGATTGGGTGTTTACAGAAGTGTTTGGGGGGGTCGTTTAGGGTTAGGTTAGAAATACAATACTTTAAAATTTTAAAAAATGCATATTTTTAAGTTTTAATGACTTGTCTTTTAAAAAAGACGTGTTGTAGCCACGGGTACAGTCTGGGTATGTACCCACAGTGGCAGGGTATGCTACAGGTACAGTAAACCATACCCATAGCATACCCTGCCACTGTGGGTACGCACCCAGACCGTACCCACAGCATACCAGGACCCATACCAGTCCCTGGTACAAAGGCCCCCAAGGTGTTTCCATGCAGTCTAGTGTGAAAGCCTAAAGGTCTGCCACAGAAGTTTGGCATACTTTAAATTGTGTTCTACTTCATTTTATTAAAGTAATTGTTACTGCACAAGATAGTTTGACTTTTGGCTTTCTATCTCTTCAGAGTCCTGGGTAAAGTTCATATTTGCTTTCTTTTTTGATGAAGCGAAATATTATATTGAAGTTTATAAGAAGTGTAAAAATAGCATATGATTCTATGGATGTTAATACATCTGAGCAAGTAATAGTGCAAATTCTGTCCAAGGCTGAAGATGGGACAACTATTACTCTCTTGGACAAAATCAAAACAGCAAATATTTACAAGTCAAGAAAATTTGCACATGTTGATTTCCTTTATGCTATGCAGGGCTAATTAAAAAAGCACATCACACTTAATTCTTTGGCCCTCCCATGATACCATAGAGGATAGAAGCTGCACCACTGTTTTCCTTTCTTTGTTCCTCCATATCAGCACTTCCATACACTTGTAGCAACTACTGATGCACTTAACCTCTGAGCGTATGTTGTTGGAATTCTCTTTTGAGCTGCTTGCTTTTCTATTGTAACAATTTCAGCTGCTGTAATGTCCCTAATAGTGTGGAGCGATCCATTTTTCCATAGGGTTTAGTGTCAATTTTCCTTGCCCATTTAAAACAATTGCCCTCTTATTTAAAAAAATACATCTGAGCAACAGAAAACAGTAAAGATTTTGCATCTTCCTTACATGAAAAAGAAGATTCTGTGCAGGCAGAGAAGATAAGATACACGGCCAAAATTAGAAAATTTTAGGCTGGGAATGCTTAAAAAGTCTTGCCAAAGCCTCAAAACATGTTTTAAAAATATTTACCCGAGCTAAACAATTGCATGTATAGGGATTACAATATGAAAAATAATTTACAAAAATAAATGGAATGTGTTGTAAAATATAAACGGGAAGTTGGTGTGAACCTGTAAACAGGGTCAAGAATAACGCCTGTTGCTTCAGCAATTTGGCACACACATTGAAGCTCCTCTGATTGGCTCATTGCATAGCCAAGGCCTTTTGCCTGGATTTAACAGTCAGTCAAATTAGTCAGTCTAAACAGTACCATATCCTGATTACACAATTAATGGTAAACAAACAAACATTTTTACAGAATCATATCTCAGCAGACATAAATACCAGCAATATTAAAAAGCGTTAATATATAAAGAGCATCTAAAACCTTTGTGTGCAAATCCAGTTCAAATAAACCATCATAAATGTCATAGATCAATCAATGTTAAACAAACAAACATTTTTTACAGAATCATATCTAAGCAGACATAAATACCAGCATTATACAAAACGTTAGTATATATAGAGCATGTAAAAATTTTGTGTGCAAATCCAGTTCAAACAAACCATCATAAATGTGATAGATGAATCAAACTTGATGTTTGACACAAGTGAAATATAGCCTTTCGATTTCTCCTCATATCATTGATACATCTTACTGCCAACAAGAACTAACACTAGAGATCAAATTTTCTCTGTGGTACCAAGGGACAGATTTGAAAATTACTAGGAATAGGACAAATTATAGGCGTAGATGACCCCAGAATTAAAAGGTGGAGATATTCCCGAAACCTTCTGAAATAAACGGGTTCTATTGTGTTGTGGACTGCAGTCAACCTTTTACTAGTCAACCTGCACTTAATGAATGCACAACTCAATATATTTTAATTAAATTTCTCCATCTCATTTTTCTTGAAAATAATATTTTATATTCGAGATTGATATTTTAACTCGAAACTATTAAGTTTTCTTAGGTCTTTTGTTCTTGGTAGACTTTAGGAAGGCCTTCAATTCCACAACAGGAGATCTGTTTATTTTAAAGTTGTGTGATATTGGTGTCTCCTATTCTTACATCACTGCCACCATGAGGCTGTATGAGATGATTGCTAGCTTATTCCAGACTTCCCATGGTCTCGCTGATTTTATGAGTATCATTAGAGTCGAGCAGGGGTGCCCCACTCTCTATAAAGTTCTGGTATTTATATGTGTGAGCTTGAGGACTTTCTCCTCCAACATATTTAGGTTGATGACAATTGCATATTACATCATGTCCTGATTGCTAGCTTGCTTTTTGTTGATGATGTTATCCTCCTCCCTTTGTGGTGGTTTACAAAGACAGCTTGATGTTCTTGCTCATTTTTGCAAGTTGTGCCAGCTTGTGGTGAGCCTTCGTAAAACTAACATCATGGTCTTCAATACCTTCAGAGATGTTCTTTACAGGCTCCAATTCCCCTACAAAGGAGAACGCTTGGAGATTGCAACAACTTAAACCTACTTGGGAGTCCAATTTTCTAGACAGTCTTTTAGTTTCATGTTGGCTTTGCAGTCACATCTTTGCTAGGGATATGCCTCACTTGAGGAGCGTTGGTGTTTTCAGGTACGTTTCCATGATATCCCTTCGAACATGCAGCTCTTCAATGTGGTCATTAGGCCTACAGTTCTTCAAAGTTATGAAGCATGGGGCCTTAGTTTGGGATCTATTGAGAGGGCTCTTATTGAACAGGTCGATATTCTCGTGCTTCACCATTCGATTGGTAGTATACAAACAGTTCCTCAATGTCTCATCTAGGTCAAGTTTGCCACCTAACCGCTTTGCCCCCGAGAGAATCTTCAGGTTTGCTTTCTATATTCATGAAATCAGATTCTTAGGCAACTCAGCCTTAAGCCAGGAGAGATACCCACATTTGGCCCTTTGTTCTTCTGAGACGATTGCTTCTTTAGGTCTCACTAAGTGTCGACATTGTTGGTATCTTGGGACCAATTTGCTTCAATCTACTGGGACCAGGGATGCCTCATGCCGCCTTCTTTCCTTGAAGGAGTTTATCAACAAGGTTGTTAGAAAGGATATGTACTAGAAATACATTCAGAGCACTTGGATGTCTTCTCCATAGCCATTGGAACTCAAGTTAACTGTCAACGCTGAGTGTTTCTTATTGGTTGCAGATGGCATCATCATTCAATCATATTATATCCAACATTATTGGTCACATGGCTTCACTGGCCACAAGAGGGTGTGCTCCTACCAATAAAAAGTGGAGACTAACCACCATATTAAGGAGAATTTTATTTCAAGCGCCCTATCTACCATGAATTCCGAGTGAGATACCAGCCACTCTACAAAGACTGGGGTGGCTCTTTATCCACTTTCTATTGACAATCTGATCATGACTGTTTGACCCTTTTACTTTAGGAGAAGTTATTTTTCGACACAAATCCTTACAAAGGACCCTTGATTTGTTAGGCTTCTTATCCTTTAGCCCACTACAAATATTATATGTTGTCAGCAGTCGGTGCCCATCAAATATAGTTGCTTCACACACATATGGGGATAGAACAAGGAGATGAAACTCCTTTGTGTATTACTACCAGAGCATCCCAACCCCCTCAATCTCATTTTAGGTAAGATGGATCTGCTTTGTTTGGGCGCTAAAGGCCTTCTCCTTGTTCGCAGCCTAGATCACAGAAGCAAGTGCACATTATTAGGTCCAAGAGTTTCATAGGTCATAGATGTTAGGAGAGGTTATAGGGTGACTACCTGACTTCCACCTAGCATTGTACAGCCTGATGTCCTCGGTCCTGTACATTCTCCTATGAGAATTATCAAATTCTGCATTGGCCCTTTTAGGGTGATAGATGATGACATTGTGATTTGCCCACCCAAGCCTTGCTGAAAACATGTGATTTTGCTGCTCTTTTGATCTGTTCTCAGGCTTTCATCTTCATTGGCTCCGTGCTTCATTGAGGCACGTCCCTCCCTTCTCCTTCCCACTCCCTCCCCACCTTCCTCCCCGCCCCAACACCCTGCTTTAGGTTTATCTCCCTTGTTATGTTTACATTTCTTCAGCGTTTACTTATTTTTCATAACTTTGGGTTTCTTTAACCTAGTATTTCTCTATTGTGACTGAATGAACTTTTTATATCCCATTGACCTACTTATGGTCATTAGTGGGCATTGATATCATTTCTTTCTATAAAAGAATCAAGAAATTATTTGATAAGAGATTTTAGGAGTGGCATGATCCTAATTGTCTATTGGATTGATAAGAGTTGGTCACTGGTATCACTAAACCCAAATGCCAATAGATTCGTACAAATGCATGTAATCCAACATTGCATACAGTCGCCTAAAAATATAAGCAAATTTCTAAAGGTGACATGAGAAATTAATTCTAGAAGTCGTTTTTGGCTGCAGAGATTATAATCAAACTCATGGGAAACTATAGACAATCAATAAGATCAGGAAAGACACCGTGGACAACTTACAGGTTATCTGTAGGCTGAAATTGCACCCCCTACTGTGTAAGGATAAATTCTTTTACATCTACTAGACTAGGTTATTGAGATGTTGCAAACATGCTGCTTTCGCTTATACATGGACATGGACATACACAAATAGCCTTACAAGATGCAAATAGGTGCATTCATGACTGACACACAAATGAAGAAGAAAGCGATGTGAGTAGCTATGAGATACGGAGTTGAATATCTATGCATTTGGACAATCACTGAGACTTCTAAAGTAAACCAAATTACTTTGGTCAGCCTAGTTGCAATACCCAGGAGTGTCCTCTACATAATAGGAGAGTGACCAAGAAAGCTTGCCATACTGAATACTATTGGGGTATTGGCAAAAATTCAGCAAGTTTGTTTGGGAATCCTAGTCAGAATGCTTTCTAACTGTTTCGCTCATGCTTTATGCATGAGCTGGAAACAGGTTTGCCAAATACAGATTTTTAAGAGGATGGCACTATAAAATGACTTGCATCAATTTTGAGGAGGATTTATACAGGAATTAAAGCAAATTCTTATTTTATTTATGCCAAGAGAAAACCAGAGTATTCAAAAGGTTAATATGTGGAAATGCTTTATGGGGATTATTTTCCAACTGTTTGGAACTGTTAACAGTGCTGCAAGAACTTTGACTACTCTCATTATGTATATGGAGGCATTTTGAAAGGAATTTGGAGGTGTTTTCATCTTTTGAGGCTGAATTTTCAAAGAAAAATTAGTGCAGATTATTTAATTCTTCCCAAATTTCCATCTCTTTCTTTCAAAATTAAGTTTGTCTATGTTAACTTTTAAACTTACAAATGGCACCAAAATCATTCCAAGCAATTTAGCACAAGATGGTGGCCAATTTCTGCAATGTAACAGAAAGAAAAAAAAGAAATTATATTAATGCCCACAGATGACCAAAGTAGGTCAATGGGACTAAAATGTACAGCAAGTTATGAGGGCTATTCTAGAGTGCAAAAGGAACTAAAACACCCAAAAATAAAGAATTGAACTCATTTCATGAAATTTAAACCTATGACCTTGTTCGAAAAGCCAAATACCTTTACCACTGCACAAAAGCACTTTCTTTGAAAATCTTGAATGAAAAGCTATTTTAAATACCACATGGGTGCACTATTTGGCAACAATACTGTAGTATTGACCAACACTATGCTTTAAACCATGAAAATTCTTTGGGAAAACCTATAAAAAGTGAAAGACAAGAACGAGTAAAAACGTGGACAGCTCAATAGATTGGTAAGGGCCCTTGACGTAGGGATGAGAAGGGTTCCTTAAGAGCTCCTGTGATCCAAGGATCTCGACCTATACTTGTCCATCAGTTGGCTCATCCATCACTACTTCCCCTGCTGATACCTTCAATTGAAAAGAAACTTATATTGCCTCTAGGGCATTTTTTGGAAGAAAAAGAGGTAGAGAGCTGTATTAGATGGCGGTAATGGCTCAATTTACTCTTTGATGCTTCAAAGTGAAACATTAGGGAAATCATCTTATATTTAATGTAGTAGTTGTTGTGGTCCAGGGTTTAAAGGCCCTAGTTTTTGCAATGCTTAGGAGAAAAAGTTTATTCTATGTGCTGTACAGTGTTGATGAAGAAGAACCCCTATGAAGCATTTATATGAGCAATCGATTTGGCAAAAAGGAAAACCATAATGCCTAAAGTGGTGATGACGTTTACGTCTGAGATTTCTAAGAAATCATTAGTAGTCGTACTTGCTCCACCATAGGGCATAAATGTTGATGCAGCTTAATTAAACCCAGAACTATTTTGTTGGGATAGTGAGACAGGAGTATGAGTTGAGGAGCCCATAGAGTGCATTCAAAGGATGGCTTTTGATGAGGGAGCAGAATTTGATGTAACAGCAGCTAGAGCAATATAAGACTACAACGAGAATCTCTGGTTGGCCCATAGTGGTGCCAGCTAGCAGGAACATTTTACCAGGTAAAATATTTGGAAGTTCTTTAATCATTCATCGTGATCGATACTAATTTTGTGACTGCGACATTGCATATATTTATTAATTCAATTTGTAATTCTATGTTTTCTTGGCATTGACATGCATGCATTTGTGGAACTACTCTTGGGGAAAACATCTGAGTTGTGAGGATTTGAAAAGCAGATGTTGAAACAAGCATGTACAGTTTCTGGCTGTGAATGCAACTGGGTTGTATTCAAGCCTATATAATTGAATAAGCACAATAAGTTGGCCAAGGAAAGATTATTTGACCTTGTATTTATCTAGTATAACATTTTCTTGAGAACGAAAAAAAATGAACAGCCATATACATGTGAATCCATCTATTTGGGCTACACTTTTCCAATGTCAAAGGTATTCGATCATCTAGCTTCAGGTAAAGGCGGAGCAGACCAATTTTATTTACAAAGATACAAAATTAAACAAATGAGGGACTGGATAAATATATTATGCTGTTAGATTAATTAAACTATAATATACAACATATGTAACATTTAGTTACATGTAAAAGCTCTGAGCTTGGAAAATGGAGGTGAGTTAACTTCTAAGAAGGTCAAGGAATTTTGCAAGAAAGAAGGCATACACATGCATGCTATTACTCCACAACAGAATCAAGTGATGGAAAGGCAGTACAGGACAATCATGTAGATGGCACGTTGTACGGTTAGTAGCCAGAATGTACCTTATCAGTACTGGGCAGAACCTGTAAATACAACAGTGTATGTTCTTAATCGAAGCCCAAACAAAGCCTTGAAGAATGTAACACCGGAAGAAGCATGGTCTGGTAAAACCCCCGATGTAAGTAATTTTCGTATTTTTGGGTCCAATGCTTCTATATTGGGCACAATATATATGTTTGTTGGATCTGTGTGCAGAACAATGCATACAGGTTAATAGATGTCTCTACATACAGAATTGTGGTGAGTAGGGATGTTATTGTAGATGAGAAAGTACTATTGGTTTCTGATAATGGTAAATCTTGAAAGTATTTGGTGTCACCTGATTTCACCCTGAAATTTGCGACTACCCTATCCGAAAATTTTAGTACTTTTAAAATAATGGGTCGTTTTGTGTTTTTATTGCCTGAAAGTTCTTGTATTGCGTCAAGATAATTCCAAAGAGCCATATTAGCCTTTTTTGCCAAATACCTAGATGCCCAAAGTTCTTATATTCTGTCGTCGGGATTTGTATGCGGGAAATTTGTATTTAATTATTTTGAGCCCCGTATGAGGCTATTTGCGCTCCGTTTTAACTCTGTTATGATCGAATATGTCATTACTCTTATGTACCAGAAGGGTTTTAACTTGGAATAAGTTTTGGGCTTTATTTGTAACTTTTGGCAATTTTTCGTGTTTTTGTGTTGTCCCGTTTCGTTTTCTGTGAAATTTCTCTAGAACAATTCCTTTGCCGGGTAAGCCCGATTTTTGGCACAGGCAGCAGCGGTGGAAAACATATCGCACATTATGCCGGAGGAAGTCGCCATCGAGTCGGATCACTGGGAAAAAGCGAAGTCATGCACGGAAAAGCCCCTGCGGGGATGGGCGCATTTTTGGAAAACAAAGGATTTAAGCTGCAATGGGAAAAATAGAAGCCGCAGGCAGGGTGAAATTTTGTACACTGCCTGCACATGGCAGTACTTTTCCGTGTTATAAAATTCACTTAAGCTGCAATGGGAAAAATAGAGGCATGAGGCGGCGGGAATTTACTTCCTGCCTTGCGGGTAAAAATTCCCATGATAAAATAAAAGGAAAGTGACTTAAGTGAAATCATGGGATTTTAGTGCCTGCCTTGCAGGGTAAATAATCCCATTGTCAAAGTCAAATCACTTAAGTGGATCATGGGATTTTGGTGCCTGCCTTGCAGGGTAAAGAATCCCATTGTGGAAAATTCTTAAAAATAGAATTATATGTGCAAAAAAGTGCGCCCCCTTTGGTGAGATGATGGCAGCCTTTAAGTGATTATTTTAATTAATCTATCCTTTCAAAAAGTGCGCCCAAGCTTGGAGGAAGTCAACAAGTCAAAATTGGAATAAAAGAAATGGATTAAATGCATTAAATTTAATTTATTTAGTGGCTGCCCCCTTCCTCTCAAAAAGTGCGCCCCATTTGGGAGTTATTTAATGATTTTAAAGGCATTAAAACATTAAATTAATTTCTATTTTCGATGGGCTATGGTCAAGCACACACTTGTGAAGCTTAAGTGAAGTGATGTGTGAAGGATTAAATTGGATTAATTTAATTTATTGGATGGTTGTCCTTAAACATGCTATTTTTAAAAGAGAAGAGCATGATTTTTAATTAATTAATTGCCTTTAATTGTTAGGGCAATTATTAATTATAGAATTGTGAAGGTTATATAAGCATGGGCAGCCATATGGGTGAATTATTTGATTCACAGGTAAAGAATTGCAGCCAAGAGGAAAAGTGCGCCCCCATTTGAAGAAGGATTTTGCTCAAGCAAGGTGGCAACAAGGCTAAAAACTTCCAGATTTGGCGCATGCTTTGAAGGAGGTTGATCTTTGTCTGCATAATTGTTTGCACAGGTGTTACAGGAGCTCAAGTGTTGTTGAAAGGATTCATGCTCTCTTTATGTGCAAATTAAACACCATTTTTTGGGGCAGCAGGCTTGAAAAGTGCAGATTTTTACAATTAAAATTCACTATTCATGCTCCGGTGGCCATTTTTGTCTGAATAAATTGCGGGAATTCATTACGGTGTGCTTTAAAAGGAAAATGAGCTTTTATCGATGTCGATACATTGCATATATCCTCGAATCGAAGAATTGTCCAGATCTGCACGATATTGAAGAAATCCGGCCAAGTAAGAAGAAAAAGAATTATTGAGGACGAAGATAGACAAAGCCATGGCGAAGAAAGATGAAAAAAGAAAGCACGATGGAGTCATGCATTGCTTCCAAACTTGCGAGACATAGGAGACACGAGATCTAGGCCCGGAACCTCTTTCCGATTTGATTGATAGATCCAGGCGGGAAAGACTTCACTCATGCGTGCGGTTTAAAAGCGGTGGAATTATCCGAGCTGCGACTTTTCCATGTACAGCCCGATTGCTTTAATTTGTTATGGAGTGCGCTAGATCTTACCATCCTTCATCCGGATCGGTGCGTGATGCTTGAGAAAGACAATAATTCGTTTGGACGCGAGTTCATCAATTATTGTTTGAAGATTCCATCGAAAGGTGGTGACTTCCATTAGTCTTCGGGATGCCGACAAAGAGTGGGAGAAGCATAGAGTGATTGCGTGAGCATAATGAATAGCGATACATGAAGAAGCCTAGATCTCCTTCAAAGTTCCCGAGAACTCTTCCACGGTCCATTTGGTGCGGGAGGTAGATGATGTCGTCAAATTGCTATGCGGGATGAATGGCGAAGCGAATGCCTACACTTTCCATACATGGATGTATGCTTTCATCGGGACCATTGAAATCAACAAGGTTGATTCTATAATCAATTAGTCGGAAATTATTAGCAACAACATTGGTGAGCAACTCCGGGCGTGAAGCGTACTTTTAGCTTCAAGATGACTTCATACTTGGTGTATCTTGCTGCTTCACAGGCGTCTTTTCAAGGCTGGATAGATGTGGTGTTCTTTAAGGACCCCATTTTGAGTGCTACCCACGACTTCTGCACTGCGTGCGAGAAATATTTCAAAGTGATCAACGATGAATTCTTCTATGATTTCATCTGCAGGCTAGACAAAGACTTGAAGGCCAACAGGGTAAGCAAGGAAGCGTGGGAAGTTGTGTCCAAGATTGGCGATCTATTCATTCATTTGCAGATTTCACATACCTCGGGGTTACGGGCTTTTACGGAGAACCAATAAAGATGCTAGTATCCGAATGATAGATTGATCGCCATGGAGCTAAGCGAGGCAACTTGTGGAGTTACACCTTGATCAGCGGCACAAGTCTACGGGCTTCTTCCCGATCAACGTGGGATATTACAGTGCATTAGCATTCATAGAGCTCGGGGATGGAGCGCAAATGTTATCAGTATGAGCGAGTTCTTCCTGCCACGGCTGAACTTGATCCATTTGGAGTAGCCGGAAGACAATCTCCCGAGGAGTACGCACATGTGCCTTCATTAGAAGATTTACGGATGAAGTGCAAAAGTGAGTACGAGGTTAGAAAGAGAGATTTCAGCGGGGCTATCGGCCAAAGCAAGTGTTCGACTTTGGACTAGCGCGGATACTGCGGATCTTAAAGATGATGGGAATGTGGTACTTGACACTTACCATCAAATGGGAGGAGATAAAGCCATCTGCGAGAATAACATAGGAGGTGCAACACATTGAAGAAAGGTCGGGAGGTGTGTTGGTGAATACTTCAAGCTGTTCTTGTGAAGAAGGATATTGCCTTGATGAAGCATTGATGAATCAAGTCACGGGCAACTTCGGCGCGAGGAGATTCCCTCAGCGAAAGCACGGAGGAGAAAGCAGCAGGAAAGTCGAGAAGTTGAAAGTGCATAGAAGATCTCAATCGAGGAGAAGATCACTTCTACGACCATGACTTTAACTCCGGTTTCTCCGATTACCCGTACTTCACCAACTATTGCACCCGCGGCGAGGCGCTTCCATGCCTCCATTGAATCCAAAGTGACATTCATCTTCTCCCCCCTCGGCCACTTCGTTCGGCGCTATGTTCCAGAGATACGTTGAAGGCTGCGGATGGCGGAATTGAAAGGGCTTTGTCCTTGGATGACTCGAAGATGGCAGCCATAACAACTGTGCACTTTCGAGCGGAGAGGATGCGGAGCGGAAGATGGTAGTACACTCGAGCGACTTCTCATTCTCAGAAGTAACTTCTCGGAATGGTTGGCTTCATGATTGGTTCCGAAGCGAGAATGGAGATGAACTTAGAGGAGCACGACTTGCAGGCTACTCCAGAATCTGGCGGAAGAGACGAAAGGCCTAAAGTTGCCAAGCGACTTCTAGGTTGATCATCGAGGATTCGGGAGAGAAGTTTCTTTGAGATATCAATTCCGGCGAAGGAAAGATAGAGGAGGAGCTCACGGCGAGAGGATGTGGCGGTGACCAAAGTACCCCTCGGTCAAGCCACCACGAAGGATTGAAGCGGGACACGCGACATTGATGGATGCTTTATTCCTTAGGCTTGCGGTGAAAAGGCGGAGAAAGAAGAGCTGCGAAAGCAAGTATCTCAATTATGTGAGATCATAGCCAAGGTTGCTTAAACCTTCCATTCACCCATTTCGGAGCGGTGAGTGATCATCTTATGCGGGAAATGGAGGATCTGAACAATCAAGTAAAGGCTATTGTGAATGGAAGGATTTGATTATTCGTCGAAACTTACATACACTTGGAGAAGTGTCGACCCGCTTTAAGGTTATGGATGATGCAAGCAAATCAACTAAAGCAATGATGGCAAACATAGAAGGCATGAATACGATTGCGAGAGTAACTGAGTATTTTGGCGAGATCAACAAGGCTGCAGGAGATGTATTGATTGCGGAGCAGTTGTGCGGGATGGATCGGTCGAGAAGGGGAAGCATTTAGAGTTTGCGGTATCTTTCCGTTTGGAAATCTGCGAGAGTTTTGTTGAAGAGGATGCGAGCACTTGAGAGTAGGACATCAGATTTACCAGACAGTGTCATTTCTTTCACTGAGGAGAGAGTGGATGGGAATGTTACTTCATACGTGCGGATCATCTCAACTAAGGTGCCTAATTCCCTGGAAGGTTCTCTTGATGGTACAAAAGAGAATTGATAAAGCTACGAAGCCTTTCACGATGAATTCTATCGGTGGCTGGTGGCGCTGCGCGTAACATTGCGAGGTTTGGGCCGAGTTTGGAAGATGTGGAAGCGTGCATCAAAGTGTTGAATGAAGGGTTCTTTGCGATTCGGGACAGAGAAGAAGAAGCGATGGCTAAAATAGATGGAAGGATCTTTGAATTACATGTTAAAAGTATATCCGATATCGAGAAAGAAGAAGAAGACATAAGCATTACATTTGGCATGACTTCTTCTTTCTTTCTTCTTCTTATTTTCTATGTTCCGGATGAAATTGTAAAACTTCTAAGTTATTGGTTTTGCAACCATTACTTAAAGTCATGTGGAACCATTCTATTAGTTAAGTGATACATGTGTCACTTAAGGAGAAGTTAGTTGAGGATGATTGCCAAATGTCATCTTTACTTGTTGTTTATGTTTCAGTTCAGTTTGAGTTTTCCATTTGTACTTTCCCTCCTACATTCTATAAGTAGGAGAAGAACCTCGGGTTAATGATCGATCAGAATTTGTAAGCAGCAATCTTGTGTTCTAGACTTTGTGTTGAACCCCTGAGAGCAACTTGGAGCAAAGGAATACAAAGGAGCAGGTTTCGGAGAACTTTGTGTCACGGTGTACTTTGTTTCTTGCTTTTAATCTTAGATCTCTTAATAAACTTTGTGTTATTTTAGATCTGGATCTAGAGTTGCCTTTGTTTTATAATTTTGTGTGTTCATATCTATTAAGTTTCTTCTATGTGCATGCAATTAGCTCTGCTTTATCTACTAATTGCACATCTTCCCCATTTTTCTTTGTAATTAGCTCTTTCTTGCTTTATCTACTTCAATTGGGATGCACATCTTCCCCATTTCTTCTCTTAAATGAGGGAGATTTCCTTTACTTTGATGCTTCTTCTATAAAATTATGTTCTTCCTTTCTTAACAAGTTAAGCTATTAAACTTCAAAGTTGAAACACTTCTTAGTTATGGTTCATGAGGACTAAGTGGTTAAAACAAAAGTAAAACCCAATGATAGATAATGAACACATTATTTATTGGGCCAATATTCATGGTCGGGGGAAAATGAAAGTGCAAGGTTAAGAGCCTATTTTGCTCTTACTGTTGTTTCACAAGTATTGAAACCAAGCACAAGTTCAAAGACCAAATTGAAACAAAAATGGAAGTTTTCCATGAAGGTCAGGTGAAAAGGAGGGTCATACGTAGCACAAGAGTGTTGTGAATACCCACAATTATTCAACAATGGAAAGTAGTGGGTGTTGGGTTTTCAACAACTCAACACAAAAATATCTCTTACAAGATATGCTATGTTGTTTAGTCTTGATGTATATTCTAAATTTTTGTAGCCCATCACGCGAAACCGTGTTAGTTTCTTGGTCACAACCAGCTAAAGATAGAGTTCCATTAAAGAGCGTTTCCACGGGGTGCTCCTCAAGGAATATATTTCATGAGGTTGAACTTGAGCCTCCATCCAAATCACAAATACCTTCGTTCAAGAAATATTTTGTGTAGAAAGTTTCAAATTCAGGATCTTCTACCGCACGAATCTCCTGAGAAACAAAGTCATAGGAACGTAAGTTTAGAGCTAGACCAACTACTCCAATGGCACTCATCCATAAACCAAAACTGATCACTCTAAAAAACAGGTAAAGCATGACACATTCAATACATGACAACAATCCATCCATTAACACCTAGTATTAACACCATTTCTTATGTTACTTGGTGGTTATTGAATTACCCATGTACTCGGTAAGATGGATTAGCGGTTCACAATTTAATTCGGACATTTGGATACATTGCTGCATATAGGAGAGGAGAATGCTCTCACCCAAGGATCTCTCCAATGAAAGCATTACCACAACCATGAATCAAAGATATTATGCAAACATAGGAATGGATCAAAATAATGGTCTCCATATTACTCCGATTATGCTCTAAAGTACAATGTCCAATCCATCGTTTTACAAAGGGAGTGAGAGCTTATTAAAAAGGCAAAATGAGTTGGTTTCACAAAAACCAATTGGTGGTCGTGAATAAATCCAATATGGAGGTTTTCCTATTATTATGCACTCAACAAATTACGTGCATATAATAGTTTTCCCTCAACAACTCAAAAAAACTAAATAACTCCCAATTAAATCTTACCAATTTATTCCAACACCCTCCCATAAGCGCAAAATTGGGAGTGAGAAAAGAGAAAAGCTAGGAGACAAATCTAAATAGGGGTCCCAACAATTAGGCATGATAAGGTACCTATTTCATGTTTGGGAAAAAGAGTTACCATGGATGAAAAAATCACCCTAAGGTAGCCAAAAGACCAAGAAAAAACAACAAAATAGAGAGCAATATCCTTTCGAAGACCAAGAAGCAAAAAAAAACTCGTACTTTCTTTGAAGAAGATGTTTGGTTTTGCATATATGTGTGAATCCATTGCTTGATCACAAAACTCAAAATCAACTAACATTGTAATTCAACATGTCTTGAATAGCTCTGCATGCGAGAGAGGACTCTCAATGGAGTCTCTCGACACTTTGTAAAATGTTGTTATCTCCATTTCAAAAGGAGAATAAGCTCAAAATTTAACTCTCGAAAGGAGGTTTCGGATGTGATGTCGATCCCGATACAAAAAAACACTAAACATGATTCGATCTGCTGTTAGAAGATGTGGTTCACTAAGCTGCAAAAATAAGGAACACAACACATGAAGAAGTAGGATCAGCATCACACCCTCTCATACTTTTTAATGGGTGGAGTACGCTTGACAAATCTATATGAGTGGCTAAACCAGCTACTCAAACAACTTGCAAATTGACACCTTGGGATTCACTAGAATAGCTCTACTACAAGAGAGACTATCAACAAGCCTAAAAAGTCGAAAATACGATTACAAAATATCTCGAAAAAGGAGATACACTCTACACATGCTAAAGATAATAGCCCAAATCAAGGAGCATTACAATGTAAGAGGAGAAGAAAGTGGAGCAAGAAGTTGAATGGTGGAGGAGCCACGCCCTAGAGTCCTCCCAATGAACATTTACATTGCTGCCATAAGTGATCAAAGATCCAACCAAGATTAACACGAATGGCTGAAGAGGATGCTTGCATATGAGTTGGTGAAAAATCAATCACCAATGCATGCAAGGGAGTATCTAAAAGTGTGTCGGTTGATCATGTCGACAATTAAATTCTCGGAGTTTCTCAAGCCTAAGTGAAGGTGCAAAACTCATGTGTAGCTCATGATTCTCACGAAGAATCGAGCGAACAAAAATGGGAGCTCTATCAATCCCAATGAATTGGCTACTTTTGTAACTAATGCCATGAGAGAATGCCACTTAACAGGCTGAATAGGGGAAGAAATACCCTATGAATGTCTCTTAGCGATACCTCTTGCGAAAAATCCCATAGAACTGAACATCGGAACATGCCAGAACCAATGCGTTGAGTATGCTTCTCAAATGAGCTAGGCAAGTATGCAGGTGGACCTAATGTGGGATACACAGAGTGTGTAATCGCACCTTCTTCCCAGGCACAGAGTGCGGAAGTAGAACATGCAATAACAAGCTCAATAGGGTGAGGAACATCGGGGAGTAGGAGCAGGGCATGAGAAGGCTCAGCCTGACAAGTCAAGGTCAATGGGTGTAGGAGCAATGATTGTATATGGACTAGGAATTGAATCGCCTCATGTCTCACAAAGAAGGGGGTATGCTCAAAACTAGCAATTTGTTGTTTGCAAAGTGTATGAGGCCATCTTTTCCATGAATGAGAGTGTGTAGAAGAGAGTTTTTCTTCTTGAGAGATTTATTTTCTTCCACAAATTTCACCAGTCCACCTGAAGCACACAAACTTCGGAGTAAAGCATCTCATTCTCGGAATTGGAAGGTGATCAAGGCGGGGAAGCCATGATGGAGGTTCAAGAGAAAAACGGAGCAAAAATGTGGGGTAAACAAGTAAAAAATTTCAGATCAAGTTTTCTTGTGAGGGAGTCGATCGACATTTATATCAAACCGGACCTCACCCCTCCGATCTTCGACACGCATGAGGTGTGTTGGTGCTCAAAATTAGTCTCGCCCCATTTGTCATTGAAATTCTTTAGTTTGCGGCCTCTGTTATGTTTTTGTCTCCCTAGGCTCAAATGGTGGTTCTCCTGCATTTTACGGTTTGACGGGTGTAGTTTCCGGTCAAAATTACTTCTTGGCATCAGTTGAAACGTGGCCCTTTTTGGTTGGATGCGGCTCTGGTGGGGCACTTTAAAAATTCTAAGGCTCATTTCACACAAAACATGTCCACGTGGAGGCTTCCAATGGGCTTCCCATATTTAGACTTTTCACGCAACTGACTTCTAAAGGGGCACAGGACATGTGGAGGGACTACGCATGTTTGGGGACCGGCCCTTGAGTTTTATTTTGAAGAAGCCCGGGAGGACACTTGGAGACTCTACCGGACTAAGACACGTGTTGGGCCTGCGCTTGTTTGGGGTCTCTACTTTTCGGGACCATCTCAAAGTGCACCATTGAGACACGTAGTAGGGGGGAAATTAGCGAGAAAGCGAGAGAGGCGGAGCTTCGGGGTCATTGAGTTTTTCCTTTTTGTAAAAAAGGGATAAATTTGTAAGTTGAAGCGCAGGTCCTCACGGGACCCACATTGGGACACGTGTCAAGCCCATTTTTACGAGGCGGAGGGCGAGAAAATGTCGACATTTTACCTTTTTCTAAAAATTATAAAATGTCAAAAGGTGCCCCCAGACCCGTTTCCAATCGCATTTTGCCATGTGGAGGGCTTAGATTAAAAGTTGAAACGCAGGATCAACGGTAGTTGTGCATTTCATTTGATTTTGCCACCATTGAAGCTCCAGGATGTTTGGAGATGCATTTTTGCATCATTCTTCATCAAATTTTTAGCAAATTTGTGTTGTTTGGGTGCTGTATGTTTTAATTGGATCAATTTGGGAGCTCAATTTGTAGATCTGAAGTACTCTTGAAGTGGATTTTTGCTCGGGCTCATGCAAAAACAAGATGTCGAGATCCGAAGTCACGAGTAAAATTTCAAAGGGAAAAAGGATGAAATGATTAAAGGTACAGGCGCAAAAGGTGAAAAGGACGTTGCCTCGAGAGCAAAAGGGATGACCTGTCAAATCCAGCTATGTAGAGGCTCCGAAAAATGATTAAAAAGGGGATTTCTCGCATGACAGAATCAGAATGATTAAAGGGACTCCCGAAAAGTTGTGGCATGGCATCCTAGTCATTAGTCGAGGGCCCAAGAAACGTGATCTGTTCACAGTTGGTCCACTACAGCAAGATTTCGAGATCTGAATTTGTTAAATGTCTCTATGCAAAACAAATTGGTAACAAGCAAAGGTCCCTCGAATATTCTTCTCTTTTGAGGGGAAAAGGTGTTGCAGGCGCCAGGTGAAGAATATGCCTCCAGTTAGAACAATGATGCAAATATTTGCAATGATTCACCTTTTTGAAAACACTTGGCAACCTTTTTGCGAATCTGTTGAATGTCACTTTCTACAAATCATGATCCGATATGTGCAACAAAGGTGCTTCGAATATTCCTCTTTTGGGGGGAATTGGATGTAAAGGGTGTATTATAAATGCAATGAGATTACTCTTGCAAAAGGTCGGGAGTTCATTTTCACGAGAAAATTTTGAGAAAAGCTCATCCTCTAAGAAAACTTTCTGAGAAACTAGGTTAACTTCCTCTGTGTTAGATTTTCATTCATGTTGAGTTGGTTACAAGTGTATAGCCATCAACAAGCTCTGAGATTGTTTAAATAACTCTCCTGCTTGATGAATTTGATAAATTTTGAGTTAATTTGTGTCAAATCTCTGGCAAATTTTGTGTTTATTTCACTTTCAGAATGTCTGCAAGTAGTTTTTCTTGTTCCTATTGCAATCTTGTATCAAAATCTCTTTGAATCACACAGATCTCAATCCTTGTGATAGTTTAGTGGCATCTGCAATTTCATTTTTCAAAAGAGCTTTCATCTGGGAATGAAATAAACGATTTAAAATCACTTTTCTTTCATCTGTTGACAGAGATTGTTTGTAAGCCTCTGGGTGTACCTTAGGCGTGACTGATCTTATATTTTGATGTTTTATTGGGTCTTCTAACTCGAGCCTTCGTCTTTAGAATCTCAAAGATTGTGTGAAAAAAGTGCATGTTTGGGCCTCCATTGATGCACACCTTGCAGTTGAAGGAATGTTTTAACTATTTTTGAAGCTTTACATTTATTGAGTTCTCCATTTGTTGTGAAGTTTCTCAAGGATCTAGCAAAGTCCAATCTATCTTGTTGATCTCCCACCAAAAATTATTCAAATAACCAATCCTACCCTGAACTACCCCTGTTTTGCTCTGTATATCCACAAAAGAACAAAATCCATTTGCTAAAGTATGCAGAACAGATCAGGATTCCAAATGTCTTTAGTAACCTTTGCCTTGTATTGAAAATATCTCCATAATCTGGAAGTGAATGACTCTGAGAGTCAAATTTGGTGTGTTGATCATATTTTCCCAAGGTTTCTTTATAAAATTTGTGTAAAAGAAAGGTATCTGCGTCTCCTTCAATAATAGAGGTTACAAAATAGGTTCTCTTACCTTGGTTGAAAGGCACAACCTAAAATAGTTAGGATAAGATCAAATCCTTTTAAGGTGCTATCCATCTCTTCACAAAATCCGAGTAACAAAGGGGGATTAAATTTCATCCACAAAAAAACGATACACATTTATGATCTATCTGCGCCTCTAAGCTCCTGTTGAATCATGTTGCTGCTTTCGGTTTGAAAAGGAGAAGCGAATTTGGATACTAACAAGGTGAAAAACCGGCGAGAGGCACCGTAAAATCGGCCGAAGGCCGCCATAAAACCCCACCCTGAGGGAGTGTGGAGTGGGATTTGAGGTAGCACCCCAAAAAAAAATTGCCCTTATTTTTTGAAAAAATGCTCCTTTCACAAAATATATGCTCCAAAATTAAAATTCCTTTAAAAATGGGTCTCCTCGTTTATAATTTTCCTTCCATATAAAAATCTCCTTTTTAAAAAAACTTTCTTGAAAAATACCTTCAAAAAGAATTCTTTCTTAGCTCGGTGAGCTACGTTGAGGAGCTTGGCTAGTTGAGGGAGGAGCCCAACGAAGGAGTAAAGAGCTCGGCAACTTGTGAGACCGTGACTGGAGCCCACAACCATGTGGTCCTATAAGGACTCTCAATAGCCAATCTGTCGTGCCCTTCTTTATTATTAAATGAAGGCAATATCCATGCCGCTGCTTTGGTTTCAAATGGCTTGGCCAAAATGCAGACCCGAGCAGGAAGTGGATTTGGTCCATGCACCAAAAATTATACCTTTATTTCGAGTAGGGTAATGACCAAGCCGAACAAGACTAGGAGAAAACTCAAGCTGGGTATCCAAAAAAACACTGCCTTGGAATGCCATCATTGTCCAACTGAGCAGAGATTGTCAAATAGTTAGGAGGAATGAGTCCAGTGTTGAAGGAAGGTGTTTTTGTCTAGACTCATGAGTGTGGAGCCACTGCCTAGGAGATGATATAGGGGACTGTGCAGATCTCGAGCCCACTGAGCCTGAGTTAGATCTTGAGGACTTGTAGAGATCCAACAAACTCCCCTTGCCAATGCCAGGAGTCCGAACAGTCATGGATATGGAGAGCACCAAGGACCAAAAGCAAATCAGGGACATGTACCCAAGGAATGAAACAACCAGCCTTTATAAAACTCACCATCGAGCTGAGCCATTTGCATAAGGGTTTGCAAGCTTGTGTTGGATGCGGCGATTCAGCCGCTAAGTTGCATATGAAGCGAGCCGAGTAGAGGATCTAACGTAGAGGGTGCTTGCCGAGGCAGGTTATGAGATCAAGCCTGCTTTGATCATGACCCAAGAAACTTGCCACATCCAGATTTGTGTAGGGAAAAGCTGAGGATGTCTAGCTAGTGGTAGCGAGAAACAGTTTCTAACAAGACCGGAGATGGGAGTTGAGATCCAGTAGTCACTGCGAGCTGAGATCAATCCCAGATTGAGTTTGAGAACCAATTTACTTGCCAAAGCAGAGGACTCACAACCAGCTTGCTAAGGATCTTCATAGACCAAAAATAACTTGTCGGGCCCAAGAAAAGGAGAGAGCTTCACCGGATACAAAGAGGAGCTCACCTTGTTAAAGAGGGATCAATCTTGCAAAAACTTTAATGTGAAATCCGCATACAAAAAAAAAAAGATCTGCAAACTACATCAACTCTAAAACAACGGTTTTTTTATTCTGGAAAAAAATTACAGTATAATATTTTTGCAAAAAACTCAAATCTTGTAATTTCTCAGAACAGGAAAATAATTAATAAAAAAATTCTACAGTTCAATGCATCCTCTTAATGCATGTCTGCGAGTGCAATTATTGTGATCACTCCCTGCAACTTAGATCAAATCTGAGCACTGAAAACACAATTTTTGCGACTCTGATCAATAGATGAACCAGATTGAATAATGGCTTCTAGAGCAGCTCTGAAACCATAGAGGAGAGGAGAATGCTCTCAACCCAAGGATCTCTCCAGCAAGCACAATACCACAGCCATGAACAACATATTATGCCAGCACAAGAATGGATCAAAATAATGGTCTCCATATTATTCCAGTGCTCTGAAATGTACAATGTCCAATCCTTCGTTTTACAAAAGGAGCGAGAGCCTATTAAATAAGCAGAATGACTTGGTTTCACAAACAATTGGTTGTTGTGAATAAATTCAATATGAAGGTTTTCTTATTATTATGCACTCAACAAATTATGTGCATATAATACTTTTCTTCAACAACTCAAAAACTAAATAACTCCCAATTAAACTTACCAATTTACTCCAACACTGCAGAGGCAGTAGCACTACACCCTGGTTGAGGTCATGTTTGGAATTAATCATTTTTTGTAATAATGACAAAAACATATGATTTAGTCATTAAGGGTGGTTGTTAGATTAATTAAACTATAATATGTAATATATGTAACATTTAGTTACATAAGGGATTTACTTCAGTAAATAGGTGGTTAGACTTGGTGATTACCTAAGCAGCTATTGTTGGCATATTGTTAGGAGGTTCTACCACAGGCTTATTCAAGCTTATTTGTTGTGTATTGGTTATTCCACGGTTATAGCTCAGCCATGCTATTTGTATGGCTCCATCGCAATGTAATAATCATGGCTTGTGGCTTCTCCATTGAACTTTTATATGCAAGATCATATAACACTTGATAACTATCTAGGACACTGACAAAAATTCTAAGAACTGCATTTGGGTCTAGTTCGATAACCAATGTTGCATCTATAAGTATCAAGTCAGACCCAAATTCAATAAATTTGCAGAGATATGCTTGTGGGAGGTATTGATACCTAATGATATACTTTGTAATTTGGTTTTGTATTTTAATGCCATGTTAATTGGTTCCTATGGTCTTTTTGGATCATGAGTTATGAGAATCGAAGAAATACTTATATTCAATAATTACAATACAAACCTGTACGAATGATCCGTAAACTTGGTGGAAATACTACTTAAGAATTATCAACATGAATCATTTATGTTTCCCAAAATTAAGTGATTAATGAACTTCTGTTCTATGCAATAAATGCTTAATAAAACAGAGATTAATTGTATTGGAATTTAACTATAGACTGCTGTAAGGTATATGGAAGCATAAGATAACAACAAAGCATAACATGATTACAAGGGTTTGACCTGGAGAAACAGAGTGTGGGAAAAACTCTACTGAATGTGTCAATTGAACTTCCCAATCCATTATATGTCATTCAAATGTACAAGTTGATTTCCAAATATGGCCTTTATGGACAGGACAACAATTCAACTCTTATCCATGGTTTGCACGACTATTTTGTACTACAAAACTCCCACAAGACAATTCACAATACTGAGACAACCACTTCCAGCTAGGAGAACCAATGAAAAGCCGAACATGGACCCAAAACATACCCTGTAAAACTGAATCCAACTCTCACTAAATGCCTTTTCCTTCCACAGATGCCTATATTTTTATCCAGGCCTCAGGAGGCCTACCAGGAAGTCGAAACAAACAGCCAAAAGGAAGAGAAAATGTTTGCAACCATTTTTGTCTTCATGTTCTGTCCCTAGTGGTGAATCTGCCGCTCTATACAAACTGGTGATTATGCAACCGCCACCTTGTAGACTAGCAGTTATGCAACTACTGTTTAACCAGCAGTTTCGCAATGCTCTACGAAACTCCAAATTCAGTGGTGAAGTTGTATGTTTGGAATCTGGATCACCCTAGAACTGATCTGCAACTTCTTTGTACTTAGTATTTGACATGAATTACCTCACAACACTGTTTTTATGACCTAAATTATATATAATTGAAAATAGTGAATTACATCTAGTCAACATAACTAGTTTACAAGATCCAAATTTCAGATCAAGCATCCACAATTTAAGGCTTTTAGTCCCTCGAAGCTTCAATAATTTTGTGAGGAAATTTATTTCCCATGGCTTCTTTGGAATACCATTTGGCTTTGGCAGGTAGCTGACCCTTTAACCCAACCAAGCCAATGCTTTTGCACTCCTCTTTTTGTTGTCCTTTCCTTCACCTATAATACAATATCCTCCTCCGATTCCAACTGACTTTCAAGAGTGAGGCCTTCAATTGAAGGTAATAGCAAACCTTCATCTTCATTGTCTAGCATAGAAGGCTCAAAGAGACGTAAGTTCTTAACATTGATGACCGGATATATTCTCATATAAGGAGGCAAATCTCAAATGAAAATATTCTTACCCACTTGCTCCAAAATTTCAAATGGGCCATACCTAAGAGGCTTAAGCTTCTTAGTCTTTCCTTGGAGTCTCTCTACTCAAGTAAAGTTATACCTTGTCTCAAACAAGGAAATTGTGCTCAATCTTATGTTGATCATGTTTGCTTTGTACTTGGCTTGTGACTTCTTCAACCTCTCTTGTACTTGGAGGTGAACTTGCAGAATTTTCTCAATGAACCTTTCAGCTTTATCAATTTTAGGATCCACTTTCCATTTCCTTTATATGGCTGCCTTATAACAACATCAAGTGCACATGGAGGTATGTAACCAAAACTAGTTTCAAAAGGAGATCTAATTGTAGAAGAGTGTATTGCCCTATTACAAGAATGATGAATATACATCAAATTTTCATCCCATGTCTTACAATGCTTCATGTTATACCCTCTCAAGAGTTATACTGATGTTTTAATCACCACCTCGGTCTGCCTATCGGTTTGTGGATGAAAACTGGTAAACCGTTTCAACATGCTATCCATCTTTTCCCACAATGTAGACCAAAACTTGCCAAAAATTTGGAATCCTGATTTAAAACAATAGAACTAGGCAAACCAAATGAGCCCAAACATTAACAAAAAACAACTGCACCACTTCCTTTGAAGGTCTCTTTACAAAGAATAAGTACATCTTACTAAACTGGTCCACGACCACAAATAGATATCATGTCATTTTCTTGTCATGGGTAACCTGCCTACAAGATCCATGGAAAAGTTTTCCCATGGTCTAGAAGGAACCAATAATGGCGTATATAAACCTAACTTCCTATTACTTAGCTTGCTTGTGCTACACAATATGCATTCCCTTATGAACTTAGCAACATCAATTTGTTTATTTGGAAAATAAAGATACCTCTGTAACTTTGCCAAAATCTTTGTGACTCCAAAATGACCTGCAACTTTTGAAGTATGTGTTTCTCTCATTAGTTGAACTCTCTCTTTTAGGCACACAAAGCTTACCCACCTTGCAGATAGAAATCCTCCTTGGGCTCAAACCCTGTAACTTAAGGCTTCTTGGCTTGAAGAAATACTTCCCCAAAATTTACATCCTACTCATATCCCTCCACTTAAGATTCACATGTAAAAAGCTCAAGAAGAGTTATGGTGCCAACTGTTGTAAGCAAGGGAGCGCGAGTAAATATATCAGCCAACTTGTTAGTCACACCTTTCTTATATTTGATGAGCAAATGACATTATTGGAAAAAATCCCTCCATTTATAGTGTTTACCTTGTTGAAAATTACTTTGTGCTTTGCAAATATTGATGAGGTTGGTGATCCATGTGAACAATGGTTTGTTTATCCATTAAATAGTGTTTCCATTTCTTGACCGCTTGAACAAGGGCATATAGTTCTCTATTGTATGGACAATAATTCCAAGTTGCACTATGAAATAACTTTGAATGGTAGCATACGGGTTTACTTCCTTGTTACAAGACAGCCCAATAGCATAGGCATTGGCATCCCCTTCTACCTCAAAACGTTGTTGCAAGTTAGGTGTAGATAAAACGGAGCATGACTAATTTTATGTTAAACTCAACAAATGCATCTCGTTGCTTCTTACATAAGTAAAGGACTTACCCCTTGCTATACTTGGCATGCAAGGATGTTGCTATGGAAGAGAAAGACTTGCTAAACTTCCTCAAATACTGAACTGCACCTATAAATTCCTTGTTTCAGTCACATTAAAAGACTTAGGTCAATTCATGATGGCCTTTATATTTGCTAGATCAATTCTCAATTTCTCATCTCCAACCACATGCCCCAAATAAACAAGTGATTGTTGAGTAAACCCACATTTGTTTTCATTCAACACCACTAGTTCTCCTTCAACACTAATAAAACTTGTTTCAAATTAAGTATATGTTTATCAAAAATTCTAAAAACAAGAATATCATCCATGTAAACAATAACAAAAGAATCAATAAATAGCCTCACTACCTCATTCATCAGCCACATGAAAGTACTAGGGGCATTGACAACCCAAACGGTACAAACACTAATAAAACTAGTTTCAAATGAACTATCCGTTTATCAGTTTTGTTAAAAACAAGTATATCGTTTATGTAAACAATAACAAAGGAATCAATAAATAGCCTCATTACCTCATTCATTAGCCACATGAAAGTAGTTGGGTCATTGACAACCCCAACAAGAACACCAACCATTCATACAACCCTTGCCTTGTCTTGAATGTTGTCTTCCATATATCCTCTTCTCTAATCCCGAATGGGTGATACCTTGACAAATCAAAGATGCACAAGTTGTTCTTACGCAGCTTTTCATGACAAAAGATTAAAGATGACAATCTTCGTTGCAGATATTCCCGTATCCTACGGGATATTGTTGAGCGTAAACTTCTGAAAGAGCTGGGAGGATAAGTAAAGATGGATTGTCCTGTGCACATATTCCTATCAAAGGGATTAACCATGTCGGAGCCGAGAAAAGAAGTCCAAGTACATGGTGACAAAATCGAGGATCCTAGATCTCGATTCTTTTTCAAGAATCTAACTATGGGGTCTATTTCTTGAAATGAATAAAGACATTCCACAGAACTTCACCGGAGCCGGAGCCAAAAAAAAGAAGAAAAAGTTTGGACTCCGGAGTTTAAAGGCACATGTTGCTCTTTTGAATCGGGAGCCAACGTTACTAATATCTCCAGATCATGAGATATTCCCATACTCCCACAAGTGATGTTTGAGAACACCAATCATACGGCGAAGTATGAAAGCATTCACTAGGAATGGAGCAAGCCGAAAGAAAGGAGTAAGACTCCTCAAAGCCCAAGGAGATGCTGAAATTCTAGTAAAGCAGGTTCGAGGGCAAAGTCAAGTCGAAAGAGATACTGCTGGAGCATTACAGAGATAAAGTAATTTCTACCACATTCAATTTTGCAGCCTTCTCTATTGACTTCATTCCAATGAATCAGAATTCCAAGGAAGACTCTTAGGAAGTCACAGCTGCACTATTGAATCCAGATCGACCACCGTCCATATTCAGACAAGGAAACTATAAAGTGGAGATGGTCTACCGCCCCAAAGTCCCTGATAATGTTGAACAGTGGCAGACTTTCAATGAGAACAAACAAACATCCGCATTTCTGGAACAAGGCAACTTTGACAAGTTGTATGTCGAAGGGAGTAACTACCACGACAAACAGTCACATGACAAACTGATCCAGGTTATGATGACAATAGTGGAATAATCCTACCAAAAGGTAACAAAATCCCCAAGGGTTTAGTTTCCTTAGCGAAGACTTTCAACAAGGGTGATCAGTGCTTGGAGAAGAACAAAGAATATGGTGATAGTTCTTCCTCAGAAATGCAGCAAATAAATCTGAGAACGAGAGAAGTTGATGCAGACTCATCCACCACAGAGAGAAGAAAGGATGAGCCACCACCAGATGAAGTTGATAAGGACTTGCCCAGAGTACTTGACAGAAGGCCAAAGAAAAGAAGTTCGAGATCGGGGACTGTGTACTCTGGCGGGACAAGAGACATGAACCGAAGAGCATGCACGATAAATTTGATTCACTCTAGAAAGGGCCCTTCATGATCAAAGGAGATGCCGGAATGGAAACTTTCTTCCTTGCCTACTGGGATGGAATTGAGTTACCATTTCCTTTAAACGGCAAAGCATCTCGAAGTTGTTCAGAAACCGAAAAGCGGTGGTAAAACTCAGTATGTATATAAATAAAACTTTGTTTTCTTTCCTTTTCTTTTCTTTTGTGTTGTTTTTGTTTGCCTAACCCTGAACCTAATGGACAAGACACGAAACCAGAGATACTGGGATCTCATCTTTACCCTTGTCATTTCACAGAGGCAAAGATGTCCACAGACGAGCCAACTGGTGTTCCCAGATTTCACCCTGAAATCTGAGACTACCCTATTTAAAAAAATCTCATACTTTTAAAATAGTGGGTCGTTTTGTGTTTTTATTGCCAGAAAGTTTCTGTAATGTGTCAGGATATTCCCAAGGAGACATATAGCCCAATTTCGACAAATACCTAGATGCCCAAAATTGTTATATTCTGTCATTGGGGTCGCTGCATAGAAATTTGTATTTAATTATTTTGAGCCCCGTTTGAGGCAAATTGTGCTCCAGTTAAACCATGTTGTGATCGTACATGTCAATTTTCCCATATACCAGTAGGGTTTTAACCAGGAATGAATTTTGGGCTTTATTTGTGACTTCTGGCAACGTTTTGTGTTTTTGGTGTTTACCCCTTTCGTTTTCTGTGAAATTTCTCTGGATCAATTCCTTTACCGGTTTGGTCTGATTCTTGGCCTGGAGTATCTGGAGATCACCTATGCACGTTATGCCAGAAATAATTTGCCATCGGAGGTCTGGTTCTCTCGGAAAAGATGAAGTCATGCACAAAAAAACTTCTTCCGGCAGCCGCATTTTTGGAAAAAGAGGGTTTAAGTGAATCATGGGATTTTGGAAGCAAGAAGGTGGAAATTTTGTACCGCCAAAGCAGGTACTTTTTTCCATGAAAGCAACGCCACTTAAGTCACAATGGGAAAATTGGAGGCAACAGGGAGCGGAATTTCTTACCTGCCTTGCAGGGTAAAAATTCCCATTGTGAAATAAAAGAAAAATCACTTAAGGCATTGATGGGATTTTATTACCTACCTTGCAGCGTAAATAATCTCATTGTGAAAGTCAAACAAATTTTAAGTGAATCATAGGATTTTCGGAGCTGCCTTGCAAGGTAAATAATTTCATTGTCAATTGACTTTTAAAAATAGAAATTTCTTATTTGAATTGTCAAGGCAGCTTATGCCATGAGCATACACAAAATAGGGGCCCCATTCAAGGGTAAAGTTTATTAAATAATTAATTAATTGTCGAATAGGAAAGGCATTAATTAATTATAGAATTATGAGGATTATATAAGCAAAGGCTGCCATAAGGATGAATTAATTAATTCAAAAGCAGAGAAGTGCATCTCAGACAAAAAGTGCTCCCCATTTGGAGAGGGTTTTGCTCGAAGAGGTGTAATTAATGCCGGAAGCTTTCAAATTTGGCGCATAGGTTGAAGGAGGTTGATTTGTGTCTAGATAATTGTTTGCATAAGTGATACAGGTGCTCGATGAAGTTGATAAAATTCATGCTTGCTTTGCATGCAAATAAAACATCAAATTTTTATGATTAAAATCAGCAGGCTTGAATTATGCAGATTTTTATGATTAAAATCCATTGTTCATGTTTTGGTTGCCATTTTTGTCAATTAAATTGCAGGAATTCATTACAGCGTGTTTTTATAAGAGAAAGGAGCTTAAATCAATGTCCAATACATTGAACATATCCTCCGAATCTGAAGAATTATCCAGATCTGCACCGGTTGTGAAGAATTTCGGCCGAATAAAGAGAAAAGAATTGCTCAGACAAAGACAGATTCAGCCATGGCAAAGCAGGATGAAAAAGAAAGCACAACGACATCATGCATTACTTCCAGATTTGTTGACACCGGAGACACAGATCCAGATCCAGATCTCATAATTGCAAAAGCTTCCATGAAGACAAATTCATCCTCTTATTTCGACGCACTGTGTAGAAGTCAAGAGACGTAGAAAATTCCTTCCAAGATCTTGTGCATGTGCTCCTAATCTTGCGCTTTGAAACCTTCATTGAAGTTGCATTCACCCTAGTGCTTTCAAAATTTTTAATTGCTCATATGCAATTAAAAATAAAAAAGATGAGTTATTTACTTTCGGCAAACATCAGACCGATGCATGTCTTCTACAGAAGAACTACAAAAGCTTCAAGAGAAGAACTAATCCAAACTTTGTGTCACGCCACTTCCGATCCAATAAACTTTGGTGAGAATCAAGGGCAAAAGAATCAGCTTATACATGCAAAGTAATATGAAAAAGGACAAAACTCGCAGCTTTCCTCTTTCTTCTTCTTCTTTCTCTTATTTCTTCCGACAAAGTAATTGAGCGATCAATTAAATTATAAAACCTAAGTGATTGGTTTAAAAGCCATTACTTGAAGAAGTCAACTACTTGGAAATATGTGGCGTAAAATGTAAAATAGAAGGTTCTATCTTCATTCTGAAATCATGCATGTCATGTAAAGAGGAATTCCAGGAGGGAGATTGTCAGATTGTTTCCTTTCCAGAGAGAGATCACAATTGTTTCCTTTCCGACTTCCACATGTGCCGCTTCACTAAAAGCTTCCGACTTGTAATCGCCCTCTACATTCTATAAGTAGAGGAAGAACCTACAGTTTAAAGGATCGAATTTGTAAGAAAATTCAATTCCAACTTCTCTACATTCTTGTGTTCCAGACTTTGTGCTTGAAACCCCGATAGTCACTGACGAAAGGAATATAAAGGAGCAGATTTCCTAGAGAACTTTGTGTCACAAAGGTATCATTGCTTTCTAGATTTTTATCTCGGATGTTCTAATAAACTTTATATTATTTTAGATCTAGATCTGGAGTTCCCTTTCGCATATAATTTTGTGTGTTGATATCTATTGGTTTCTTCTATGTGCATGCAATCAACTATGTTATCTATTGATTGGGTCGCACATCTTCCTATTTCTTCCCCGTGTTTTATTATTTCCTTCTTTAAATATTTCCTTTCTTTAAACAACCTTGATTATTATCGCATGTAAAAAACTATACAACTATGGTTCATGAGTTTGAATAGTTAAAGTAAAACCCCATATAGATACTAGCATATTTTTATTGACAAATCTCGACACGAGAGCCTCACCGGTAAATGAGGGAGATTTATCTCATGATCGCTAGGTTTTCAGCTATGCAGAAAATCTAGCCAACAATCATCTTAGCTAATTAAGGATGCTTTTGGCGACTCTTTGGAACAACACAAATTAGCAGGTACTGCAGCTTTCTCAAGTTAGAAGCCGCAAATCCAGCTTTCACTAGGAAGAAGAGTGCAAACACATCCAGATCCGGATCATCTTCAAAGATAATCCTCGATTCTTTTTCAGAATGGAATTATTCATCAAGTCTATTCTCAAAGAAGACGTGCTCCTTTCATGATGCGTAAATCTCCAGCCACTTGCCTACTCCCACAACGCCCTTAAGCTCCATGGGGTGCGCAAGCATTCGACCTCTAAATCGACTATGCATGATCTACCTAAAGGGACGAGAAAGAATTTTCCAAAATTCTTTGGAGATGACAAACAAAAATCCAGATGACCACTTGCTGCGTTTTTCATATCCTCGTGGAGTGCTTTGCATTATTAATGAACATGAAAATGTATCTGTAGACTGCCGACTCTTCATGTCAGAGACTCGCATGACTTGGGTCGGGAGAATGGTTCTACCGGCTAGCTCGGTACCATAACCAAAATCCCATTGGGCTTTCACTATGCGGATGCATTCTTCCTCGGAAATGAAAAGATTCAAGGCAGCTCGAAGATTCTAGTACACATTGATTACTCAATTCACTCAATCGGGACTTATCAAGAAGGAGCCACATGAGCACACTTACTTCCTGCGGGATTTTATTGCAAAAAATTCCAGCTTCGCTTCTCTCAATGACGAGAATCAAAAGGTATTCTTCATCAATGCTTTACTTCCTCAAGTAAGCTATCAATCGCGAAGAGCACGCCCCGCTAACTTGTTAAGCCTAGCTTCAAAACATGGCGGTTGAAATTGAAGATGACCTCATCATGGCTTTAAAGATAAAAAACAACACTTCTAGAGCAATTTAAACGAAAGTTCATCTTACTCGCTACTACATTTGATTCACTATTGCAAAAGTTAGCAAATGAGATGTCATGCAGATGAAGAAACAAATGGCTCAAGGCAACAACATCAAATATTTGCTCTAGCTTGGAATTTCAACAACCGTAACCGCATTCTATTTTGGTACCCAAAGATTAGCAATCAAGCCGCCTTAAACAACGTGGAAATGAATGAAGAAGACCAAGAAGCCGACGTTGATCAAAAGAATGATGATTTTGTAGGTCCCATTAGCGACTCACAACATTAATTACCTAAACTACAAATCTCATTGTGAACATGAGTAATGAGGAGCTTCTTGAAGACGATCATGGTCATGCATATGCAAATAGATTTACAAGATTACAAACTCGCTAAGTCAAGCATTAATTTCTTCTCCAATTTTAGCATTGTGAAAAGCAGGAAGTAAGATTACAAGATTATTAAGATAGTGCACCCCATTTGGGAGAGTAAAGCTTATTAAATAATTAATTAACTAAGGTCGCCTTTAGTTAATCCCGGAGAATAGGAAAGACATTAATTAATTATAGAATTATGAGGATTATATAAGCAAAGGCTGCCATAAGGATGAATTAATTAATTCAAAAGCAGAGAAGTGCAGCCTGCAGAAAAACCGTGCCCCATTTGGAGAGGATTTTTGCTCGAAGGTGTAATTAATGCTTTGAAGCTTCCAAATTTGGCGCATAAGTTGAGGTTGATTTGTGTCTAGATAATTGTTTGCATAAGTGATACGACAAAAAGCTCGAGATGAAGTTGGTAAAATTCATATTTGCTTTGCATGCAAATAAAACATCAAATTTTGGGGCAGCAGGCTTGAATTATGCAGATTTTTATGATTAAAATCCACTGTTCATGTTTTGGTTGCCATCTTTGTCTGAATTAATTGTAGGAATTCATTACAGGTGCTTTTATAAGAGAAAGGGAGCTTAAATCAATGTCCAATACATTGAACATATCCTCCGAATCTGAAGAATTATCCAGATCTGCACCGGTTGTGAAGAATTCCGGCCGAATAAAGAGAAAAAGAATTGCTCAGACAAAGACAGATTCAGCCATGGCAAAGCGGGATGAAAAAGAAAGCACAAGAGTCATGCATCACTTCTAAGTTTGCTGACATCGGAGACACAGATCCAGATCCAGATCTCATAATTGCAAAAGCTTCCGGCACAAATTCATCCTCTTATTTCTGACGCAGCCTGTGTAGAAGTCAGTACGTAGAAAATTCCTTCCAGGATCTTATGCATGTGCTCCCAATCTTCCAATTGAAACCTTAATTGAAGTTGCATCCACCGGAGTGCTTTCTAGATTTTTTAATTGCTCATATGCAATTAAAAATAAAAAGATGAGTTATTTACGGCAAACATCAATGCACTAATGCATGTACTCGGAGAAGAACTACAAAAGCTTCAAGAGAAGAATTAATCCAAATTCGCTTCCAAATCCAAATTGCTTCCGCATCTAGTTTGGTGAGAATCAAGGGCAAAAGAATCAGCTACATGCAGAATATGAAAAAGAACAAGACTGCAACTTTCCTCTTTCTTCTTCTTTCTCTTATTCCTCCGACAAAGTAATTGAGCGATCAATTAAATTATAAAAACTAAGTGATTGGTTTAAAAGCCATTACTTGAAGAAGTCAACTACTTGGAAATATGTGGCAGACTGTAAAATATAAGGTTCTATCTTTAGTTCAAATCATGCATGTCATGCAAAAGAGAGGAATTCCAAAGGGAGATTGTCGCTTGTTTCCTTTCCGACTTCCACATGTGTGTCGATTCACTAAAAGCTTCCGACTTGTAATTGCCCCTCTACATCTATAAGTAGAGGAAGAACCTACGGGTTAAAGGATCAAAATTTGTAAGCAACATTCTTGTGCTCCGGACTTTGTCTTGAAACCCCGATAGCCACTTAAAGCAAAGAAATATAAAGGAGCAAATTTCTGGAGAGCCGTGTCACGGTGCATTATGTTTCTAGATTTTTATCTCATATCTTCTAATAAACTGTGTTATTTTAGATCTAGATCCGGAGTTTCCTTTGCTTTTAATTTGTGTGTTGATATCTATTGGTTTCTTCTATGTGCATGCAATCAACTTTGTTATCTATTGATTGGGTTGCACATCTTCCCTATTTCTTCCTCGTGTTTTATTATTTCCTTTCTTTAAACATTTCACATTAAACTTTAATCACTTTGGCTGAAAACTATACAACTATGGTTCATGAGTCAATAGTTAAAGTAAAACCCCATATAGATACTAGCATATTTTTATTGAGAAGTCTCGACACGAGAGCCTCACCGATAAATGAGGGAGATTTATCTCATGACTACCTAGGTTTTCAGCTATGCAGAAAATCTAGTCAACAGTTTTAAAACCGGAAACCATAATGGAAGTTCGTGAAAGGAAGTTGAGGAACAGGATCATAAGGGAATATTTGGTCCGTTGGAAAGGTTTACCCCTTGAGGATGCTATGTGGGAAGGTGCAGAAATTTTGGAGCATCCAAGTTTGCAATTGCTTGAGGGCAAGCAATTTTGGGAAGGGAGGATTGTAATATACCCTTCTCAAAAATAACAAGTCGAAGACCCTTGGCCAATTCTTTGTTTCCCGAAGGCTAAGGGGTAGAAAATAAGGGAAATTAATCCTAATAAATTAATTTTAGTGCATACTCATTTTTATTATAAGCACTTTAATTATTTTATTAGTGATAAAGAAATAAAATAAATTTACACTTTATTTTTAATTTCCCTAAAGAGAAAATGCGACTCATATGGGGGATAAAACAAAAGGGAAATAAAAATATTAAATTAAACTGACTTTCCCCAAGTGGAGTGCCCCATTTGGACCTTTTGTTTGGGTCCTTGTGCCACTTCCAACCATAAAAGGAGTTTGCCACACTTGGCAGGGACATCTTTGGCAATTTTGATATTTGATTTTTGGTTAGGGCTGATTGCTTCTTCCATTTCTACATTAAGGACGAAACCCCTTTGGTGTACTTGCATTAGAGGACAAAAACTCTCTCTTGCCAAGGTTGAATAATGAAAACTCTTCATCCTTTGTGTGAATATCCTCCATTCAAGAGTTACTATTGAGCTTTCAAGGAGGAATTCAGAATTCCAATAGTGATTGAAGACCCCATATCGTAGATTTGAAGCTAGGGATTGAAGAAAAGGTCTTCTACCTTATTTATACCTTCATTTTCAGCCTTGTTCCGAGGTAATGACCCCCTTGTGGTGAAATCTGATCATCCTAGGGCATTGTTGTCCCGGATCTCATCACCATCACCTTCTTGTAATTTTGGAGGCCAATTTCAGCTTGGTTTCAGTTGATCTAGGCTTGGAAAACCCTCTTTCTAACCATTTTTGTAAGTTGTACTTCTGTAGATTTTTAATAAAATTCCAACTCTTATTTTGGGTCCAAAAATTATATATTTTGGTATTTATACATGCATGATTAATTCTGGTTATTTTGGCAAAGATTTGATTAAGTTTAGATCAGATTTGAGGGTTATTGATCCCTAGATCAGCTCACCATTTCTAGGGTAATTTCAGATCTGAATAAAATTGCATTATTTTCTGGGATAATCTTGAAATTTGACAAAATTTAATAAAAATTTGCAGCAAATGATATTCTGAAATTTCTGGAAATGAACCAACTAGGGCAGCGAACTAAAATTTATAGATATCTTGCAAAATACTTGCCCAAATCACACGAAATTTTATAGAGAGCTTGCTAAGGTGAAAACAAAGACTAGAAAAATATTTTTTTATTTTTCTGAGTAATATATATATAATTTTCAGAAAGCCCTAAATTGAAAAACTTCAAAAATTCATAACTATGTGAATACAACTGATAAAAATCTGATTTTCTGGAAATAACATCTACTAAATATATAGAAATGATCCCAACCTCCAAGATCTGAAAATGGACACCTGAAACCCTAAAAACACTGCTGCAAATCAGAACTGAGTAGATAAAACCCTAGAAAATAGTTGTTCCAAATCTGAACTGAAACCCTTGATGAAGAAGGGTTGTCCTCTTACTCTGAAACTGAATTTTTGATTACTCTCCAGATCTGATCCAAAAATCTGAATAAAGCTCCAAAATAGCAAACTAGGGAGGATCTTTCACCACCGAAGAGTGCTCTGCTAGCTAGGTGTGGATCTTTCACCACCGAAGCTAGGGTTCCTGTGGGATCTTACTCCACAAGCAAAGAAAGTGCAAACAACAATTGCTCCAATATCAAAATAGGTGAGTGTATGAATGAATGTCTATTCTCCCCCAAGCGCTTCCTTTTATAACTTCTCATTGCAACAAAAGGCCCAAAAGAACCCTAATCGCCCCATTGGGTCTTTTCTTTAATTAATTAAAATAACTTAAGTCACTTTATTCCCCACATGCCAAAAGTGCACTTAAGTCACCTCCCAACGAAGAATTAGAATAATAAAGTACCATATATTCACCCATCACTTAAGTCATCGACAAAATATAACATAAAGTACCTTAGGGGAGCATCACGCAACCTTATTTCACTTAAGTCACCTCAAAGTATGTGTCCAATCGTCAAAACATAATATATAAGTGAAATGGAGGTGCAAACCATACCCAATAACCATCAACGTCACTAGCCCCTTGGGCATGACCAAGGCTAAGACGGATGAAAGGCCTCCTAGGCCACCTGCTCGGAAATGGGGACATTACAATCCTCCCCTCCCGAGAAATGCTTGACCCCAAGCATTATCCTGTCATGCTACAGAAGTTGAATACCACAAAGTAAGTTTCTCCACCTCACCTATAGTCAACCAAAGATCGGTGTGATCCGAAGTAACCAAGACACCTCATGTAGTCATCATGCTCTCCATGTCGTATGTAGAGAACAATGCTTCCCCTGAAGTAGTATGATGCCCACACCAACTCTCCACTGGTACCCACACTGAAACTGCAAATCTTGTCCAGTCCCTGCCAATGTGAAGTTGTCATCATGTGATCACTCACTCTCTAGTCAACCCATGGGTACGAAAGTCCCCTCTGAACCCTATGGCATCCTCTGGATCAACCTGTGAAACAACCCGTATAAGCACTAAGTGTGCCAACTCTCCCACATGACCCACACTCGTGTGAGAGCAAGGCTCCTCATAATGTGTCTCAATGTGTCTCATGGGGAAAAGTCCCAAGACTCCAATAAATGGTCAACCGGCAATATCAACTCTACATAGTCCACCTCCTGTGCTGAATGTGAACCTATTGAATAACCAAGTAATTGAGTCAACTTCGTCCCTCTACTGACTAGCACATGGGTGAAGTGCTCACCGGGCATAGAAGTAGTAAAATACATAGGAGTGCTATCCCATGTCGGCTCAAAAAATGATGAACTGTAAGCTCCGATTTGTCATAAGGACAAACCGTACATCCTTGTATAAAGTTGAGGATATCCTCCTCAACCCATGCCATCTGAACCTCTCCCATATGAACCTTGTAGGTCTCATCGAAGCTCAAGTGTCCAATCACGGAAGAACAATGCACATGTCATAGTATCTCCATCCTCAACCATGAATCTGACACAAGGTACAATCTGCCTGATAGAAGATCATCTCATCCTCCATCTAGTAGTTGTCATCCTGTATGTGACCATCCAGAATCTCACAAGTGTGTCGGTTCTTGGAGTACTCAACAAGCAAATGAGATCTCCAGTCTACCAAAACCTCCGATAACCAACATAATGATAGACTCGGGTGATCTAAACCTGTAACCCCAATCTCTGAATCGTCTCATGTGCAACACTACTGGTCACACCCACATCCATGACTCCACTCACCCCATCATCGGAGTCAAAGTCTCCATCATACCTAACTCACTCCCGACTCAACATCATCCGACTCACTCTCCACATAAGTCATCATGGTGTGCTTTGTGTCTGCAACAAACAATCCATCGAATAGGAGTCATCAAATATCCCACTTGTCTCATACCTTGTGATGTCTCCATGATCAACAATGGGCTGAATTATTTCATGAGACAACTTGTTGCGATAACATGCTCCTTTCTTCGCCATCCTTATCCTGTGCAATCTGCTCTTCTTGGATTGATCCTTCCCTGCTCTTGGCACAATTTGAGGAACACCATTCCTCATACCGGCACAACAACTTCTTCTGGATCAACATTCTTTTCTTCTTCTTCTTCATTATCTAAAACTACCTCAATGTAGTGGATAGATCCCTTACCTTGCAACCCACTAATTGTTGCCCCTTGCTTATCATGTTGAGCTTTTATTGGTTCTTCAAATGAGTTCTTTTGCTGCCCCAAACTCCTTTGTAATTCAGGTATCAACATATGATGGTCTCTCTTGGGCTTGCTACCAATCTTCATCATGCAATAATCTGGAAATGGCATATTATCTCTGATCCCTTGCTCAAAGATTGGTATTTCCTCCAACAAGAATCCTCATCCATCACCTTTGTTGGTTGCCCTACATGTGACGCTTCAAATCTTTCAAGAAAGAGGGCTCATGAAGACTAAAAGACTTGTTAGATGAATGGGGAGATCGCTGCCCTGAATTACTACTCTCACATTTTTCTCCTCTATCCGCCTGAGGCCCAGATCTATCCTTGTGATAGTCTCTTTGTGAGTTGGCTCAAATAGAGGTTTGTAGTCTCCTGTTGCTTAACCATATTGGTGAATAATTTCTTCATTAAATCCACATTGAGATCTTCACGTTGTCACCCATTTTTAACCCAAACAGTCTGGAGGAACAACTCTGATACCACTGAAATATCCCTTGTGGGATAATCTTGAAATTTGACAAAATTTAATAAAAATTTGCAGCAAATGATATTCTGAAATTTTTGGAAATGAACCAACTAGGGCAGCGAACTGAAATTTATAGATATCTTGCAAAATACTTGCCCAAATCACACAAAATTTTATAGAGAGCTTGCTAAGGTGAAAACAAAGACTAGAAAAATATTTTTTTTTTCATTTTTATAAATGCCAAGTAATTATTTAAAGCCTTAAAAGCTGAGAAAACTTCAAAAATTCATAACTATGTGAATACAACTAATAAAAATCTGATTTTCTGGAAATAACATCTACTAAATATATATGAAATGATCCCAACCTCCGAGATCTGAAAAATGGACACTGAAACCCTAAAAAACTATTGTCTGCAAATCAAGAACTGAGTAGATAAAACCCTAGAAAATAGTTTGTTCCAAATCTAAATTGAAACCCTTGATGAAGAAGGGTTGTCCTCTTACTCTGAAACTGAATTTCTAATTACTCTCTAGATTTGATCCAAAAATCAATAAAACTCCAAAATAGCAAAACTAGGGAAGATCTTTCACCACCGAAGAAGAGTGCTTTGCTACTAGCTAGGTGTAGATCTTTCACCACCGAAGCTAGGGTTCCTGTGGGATTTACTCCACAAGCAAAGAAAGTGCAAACAACAGCTGCTCCAATATCAAAATAGGCGAGTGTGTGAATGAATGTCTATTCCTCCCCAAGCGCTTCTTTTTATAACTTCTTATTGCAACAAAAGACCCAAAAGAACTCTAATTGCCCCATTGGGTCTTTTCTTTAATTAATTAAAATAAATTAAGTCACTTTATTCCCCACATGCCAAAAGTGCACTTAAGTCATCTCCCAACAAAGAAGAAATAGAATAATAAAGTACCATATATTCACCCATCATTTAAGTCATCGACAAAATATAGACAAGTACCTTAGGGGAGCATCACGCAACCTTATTTCACTTAAAGTACGTGTCCAACATCAAAACATAATATATAAGTGAAGTGGAGGTGCAAACCATACCCATAACCATCAACATCATAACGACCAAGGCTAAGTATGGAAACCACCCAAAGTCCACTATATCTACGCCCATCTGGACTGCCTTCTTGCAGAACTTGCTTGTGTGTTTGCTACACACTTTAGCCTTGTTTTGCCTGAGATACTGCCAATACATGGACTTCTCGTCCTCATAACATATAGCATAAAACTGCTTCATGATTAGCATCTTAAAATCATCCAACTTAGTAATTGGAGGAATATTTTTAACAACCAAGGTACGAACATAACTCTCAAACCAAGGTAAATCATGTTTGGTTAATTTTAACCTTGCAAAAAAATATGTTGGCTCTCATTTATCTGATGCAAACTGAAATATACCTCAAGTTGGGCTAGTCAATAGTCTAGCCTCTCCACATCCAACTCTCCTTCATATGGCTGTATCTCTATTTTTGGTTCAGCTTTGAATGGAGGTGGAACTTGATAGGTATGGAGATGCTCGGGTGTTTCTCTCTCCACATTTGCTTCTGGAGCTTTTGCAGGAACAGGTCGCTTTGTCATGAGGATCCCCATTATGGACCCCAATTTATCAAGCTTACCTGTGGAAAGAGAGATACTAACCACACTCTCTTCCAAGTCGCAGAACCACTCTTCAACTGTTCGGGCATCTTCTTCATCGGAATGATTCATACTTCTTTCTTCTTTGTTCCACTTTTGTGGAAATCTCTTCTTGTCATTAATCTGATTCAAACTGAAATATATCTCAAGTTGGGCTAGTCAATACTCTAGCCTCTCCACATCCAACTCTACTTCGTATGGCTGAATCTCTATTTTTGGTCCAGCTTTGAATGGAGGTGGAACTTGATAGGTGTGGGGATGCTCGGGTGCTTCTCTCTCCACATTTGCTTCTGGAGCTTTCACAGGAACGGGTTGCTTTGTCATGAGGATCCCCATTATGGCCCCCAATTTATCAAGCTTCCCTGTGGAAAGAGAGATACTAACCACACTCTCTTCCAAGTCGCAGAACCACTCTTCAACTGTCTGGGCATCTTCTTCATCAGGATGATTCATACTTCTTTCTTCTTTGTTCCACTTTTGTGGAAATATCTTCTTGTAAAGGAACCAAGATATCTTTACCACTAGCACTTGTTCTGGTAGCAGGCATATAGCTGCACAATAGTCATACACAAAAACCACACAAAGAACTAATTCAGCCCTGATACCAATCTGATCCGTAAAATAGGTGGAAATACCACTAAAGAATACAAATCCTTTATTATTCCCAAACATTGAGTGATTAATGAACTGTTGTTTTATGCATAAATGCTTACTAAAACAGAGATATATTGTATGGGAGTTTAACTACGGACTCCTGTAAAGAATATGGAAGCATAAGATAACAACAAAGCATAACATGATTACAAGAGCTTGACCTCTGCGGGAAAAAACTCCAGTGGATAAGTCAATTAAACTCCCCAGTCCACTATATGTAGTTCAACTGTACAAGTTCACTGCCAAATATGCCCTTTATTGACAAGTCAGTAATTCAACTCTTATCCATGGCTTGCATAATTGTTTTGTACTCACACAACTCCCACAAGACAATTCACAATACTGAGACAACCGCTTCCAGCTAGGAGAACTAATGAAAAACTAAACATGGACCCAAAACATATCCTGTACAACTAAATCCAACTCTCACCGAAAGCCTCTGCCTTCCACTGACAACTATATTTACACCCAGGCCTTAGGAGACCTGCCAGGAAGTCAAAACAAACAGCCAAAAGGAAGAGAAAACATTTAAAACGATTTTGTCTTCATGTTCTACCACCCGTTGCGAAACTGCTGGAGTGGGTACACAACTGCCGCCTGTGTAGACCGGCAGCTACGCAACCGCCGGCAGCAGTTACACAGCCGCCGCCTATTTTTACCGACAGTTTTGCAACACCCTACGAAACTCCAAATAATGAGATGAAGCAGCTCCTGTACCTTGCTCCCAGGATGTCAGGATCACCCTAGAGCTGATCTGCAACTTCTCTGTACTTAGTATTTGACACGAATTGCCTTACAATATTGTTTTATGACCTGAATTACATAACCGAGAACAGTGATTACATCTAGCCAGCATAAGTAGTTTACAAGATCCAAATTTCGGATCAATAAATGTGTTTTTACGATATCGAATGTTTGTCTATATACTATCAGCATACTATTGTTCCTTGTGGGATTCTTAACCGTCGTCTTTTTTGACAATGAAGGTGTCAATGCAAGTCAATATTTTAAGACTTTTTTTCTTGCAGTTTGCATGTGCCTTCCTATTAACCATATCATTGAAATCGTTAAACATTGTCAATATTCGTTGGTCTCACCTTCTCTGAATTGGGACCATTATCCCTTTTGCTACTTGTTTTGTAGTCATTCTCATCTACAACGCAACTTCTCTGACAATCTCCTCTCAATGTTCTGGCCTGTTGGCATGGTTCTCAATATTTTTCAGCAAGCAGTGGGCTTTTGAAATCTCGATTTCTTTTCTTGTCATTGATTGTTTGTTATTATTCGTGTTAATCAATGGACTTCACTATCAGATTTCTCATTGTTGTGTCTTTTGTAGGTTCTCAGAATCAATTTCTAATTGCACTACATCTAATCCTTTTTGTCAATTATTATTTGAATTGTTTTATGATCTGATCATGATTTATTCGTAGAGAACTTATTTCATCCTCTTTCTGTTATGCATTTAGTGTTTACTTCCATCTCAGTGACCTTTTTGTTAGACATCTTCTTTACTCAATCCTATAATTGATCGATGTGTAGTTTTCCTATCAAATCATCTTTTGATGTAAATTGTACTTAAAATTCTTCAAGTTTGTCCTATTGTTCCTATCAGCATACTATTGTTCCTTGTGGGATTCTTAACCGTCGTCTTTTTTGACAATGAAGGTGTCAATGCAAGTCAATATTTTAAGACTTTTTTCTTGCAGTTTGCATGTGCCTTCCTATTAACCATATCATTGAAATCGTTAAACATTGTCAATATTCGTTGGTCTCACCTTCTCTGAATTGGGACCATTATCCCTTTTGCTACTTGTTTTGTAGTCATTCTCATCTACAACGCAACTTCTCTGACAATCTCCTCTCAATGTTCTGGCCTGTTGGCATGGTTCTCAATATTTTTCAGCAAGCAGTGGGCTTTTGAAATCTCGATTTCTTTTCTTGTCATTGATTGTTTGTTATTCTCGTGTTAATCAATGGACTTCACTATCAGATTTCTCATTGTTGTGTCTTTTGTAGGTTCTCAGAATCAATTTCTAATTGCACTACATCTAATCCTTTTTTGTCAATTATTATTTGAATTGTTTTATGATCTGATCATGATTTATTCGTAGAGAACTTATTTCATCCTCTTTCTGTTATGCATTTAGTGTTTACTTCCATCTCAGTGACCTTTTTGTTAGACATCTTCTTTACTCAATCCTATAATTGATCGATGTGTAGTTTTCCTATCAAATCATCTTTTGATGTAAATTGTACTTAAAATTCTTCAAGTTTGTCCTTTAAATCAATGATATTTCCTTTGCTTGGCTTTTCTTACCATTTTTCTTTAAAGACATATTTGAATTCTACTTAAGACCCAATGTCTCATTATTGTTTGAGGTTCAGGCTAAATCACAATTGGATTTTCATCGATAAAAAGAGTCCATCTTTGATGAATGGAATATATTTTCAATTGTATCAGTCAAGATGCCCTTCAGTTCCTTGTTTCCAGAGAAAATAACAATCTGATACTGCTAAGATTACACTAAAATCCCTTTTTCCACATAACTGTCGCAGGAACAATGAAAGTCTTCCAAGAACACCTTTTAGCTTTTCATCACCAGACTTTCTTTTTACAGTTTAAGCACCTCACCAATTGCCAATTATGCTACAGTTATTTCCTTTTTATTTTTCCTTAGACTTCTTAGAAAAATTGTTGCTTTGCAAATATACAGTTACAGTGAAACCAGTTAAATATGCTATGATATAAAATATTGCAACTTCATAAACCCACTAAACAATATCCATTGCAAACAAGGGTAATTTTTAAGCCATCGAAGGTGGTCTTTGATGCTCACGTTTACAATACTGATTAAGTCACGAGAGTTGAGACCAGCATTAAGGCCATCCAAAAGGCCTTGTGTGTAATCATAGAAGTAGTCAGGATCATCGCAAACAGAAAATGCATGTACCTGTAAAATTAACATATTTTAGCTTGTCCTAATAAACCATCAACAGGGAAAAACATATAAATTCCAAGAGAAGAGATCTTACTTTAGCCTTTAAGCTACTTAAATGTGATCCCAGTGACAAGCCTGCTGTAGTTCCCCCACTGAAAATGTTAAATTGGAAAAACTTATTAGATTTATAATCAAGATGTAAAGAAAGGTAAATGTTAAACAATGAGCTGAATACATGCATCTCAATTTAACAAGTAGCAGTAAATGATGTTATAATCAAAATCAAATTGAAACACACATCTAAATTGATTGTGGAGAGAGCAAAACACTGAATGGAAAATATATCACATTGTCAGAATTGCAAAATTTTAACTATTAGCACACAAACCAGCTTCTGGCACTCACAAACAATATTATATATCTCATTGGTTTGATTCTAATGAAGATACTAATGGCTGCACAATGGTTTCATCCCCAACACTCTACTTAACCTTCCTTTGTAAGAAAATAGAAATGTTCTAATAAACATACACAATTACACGTCCATCACATTATACAGAAATAGTATAAATGAAATGTGCCAAAGAAAACAAAGACCACACCAGATTTAAGGTGCAAAACCCATCATGAAGTAAAACCCACTTTTGAAAAGATAGCTCACTTCATACCATTAATCCAAAATCCTCTTTTTGGTGTTTCTTCACAATACCCCAACAACAGCTCTTCATTGTGCTTGACAATTACATAATAGACTACCGCTAATAGGTAGACCTAACCTCTATTGTATTTTCCCATTTTGGTTCTCACCCCCTAGCATTAAGAACCCTTTGTGCAATACATTTGGACCCTTTTAGCCCAAGCCCGTGTTTATATGGGTCTGATGCCCTTACGTTTAAATTACACTATTGCACTTCAGAATTAGGGTTAAAAATTAATCCTACCCCAAAATACATTATCTTCCAACAATTTCCATAAACAATGGAAGAATATTTATAGCCTTCAATTTATCTTCAATTATAGCCATCCTGAATATGACTTTGTCATTGTCAACTGTGAAAGGCACCCTTTTAGCCCCCATAAGTATAAATAGTGGATCCACTATATTGTACTGTAGTCTTCTGATTTAGTTTTGGCATTTTTATCCAAGTGTGCTTATATAGCCAGTTAAATACTCTCACAAGCCAAACAAAGTTATGTAAGGTGTCCCTTGCTCACTTTCTAGTGAAGAACTCATTATTCAGGGGACATATATCAGGCTACAACACAATGTTTTACCAATTAGCTGTATTGACAGCAAGTTTGTCAAGCAACTATTTAAAACTTTATTAAAATCTTTATATTACCAACATTTCAAGTCTAGCTTCTAGATCCCTCTTCAGATACAAAACTAAAAATGTGTACCCATGAAAATTTGAAAAATCTAACTGGTTGAATTGACAGTGCCTTACAAGATATAATATGAATAGACTTCACCAAGTTGCTAGAATCTAGAAAACAGGTTTAAATTAATACAACACTAATACGTAATTGTAATTTCTTATGCAAGAGGAAAACCACATGGTTATATATGAAAAAGGAATCACCTTCCACATGCTATCACAATATCATCAAATTTATTCATACCAACAACCTTTCCTTCTTGCAGTTGCCGCTCAATCTCTCTTAGTGCTTCAATGTAGCCCCTAAAATGAAAAGTAATTAATATTATAAAAATAAGTGGATTGTGCCCAAGATAAAATTTCTAAGAAACTGACAATTGTTTACCAAAACATAAAGGAATATAAAATGCATACCACTTTAACTTGGATTAACATCAAATTTATGCCACATCAAATATTACATAACTACATCCTAACAAATGGAGCCATTAAAAACAAGCAAATGGAGAATCAATCACGGTTCAATGCTGAAATATACATGAACCTAGATAACTTCAAGCTGTGTATTTAAATATTGTAAAGTTATAATATCAAAATTTAGGAAGCTGCTTACAATAGGATCTATGTGTATAAAAAGATTAGTACAAAGCTTCACGATGGTTGGATTGCTTCATATTAAGTGCACCTAAAGCTATACATTGCATTATATTTACGCCGGAGACATCCAACTCGAGGTGCCTCGTCACTGAGATTGCACCCTTTGTTGAGGCCGAGCTCAGCACCTCAATGAAACATGGAAAGACCTCCAAAGTGTGGGACAATGGCGCCTTTTGAGGTCAATCTCCACACGGGGTTGGTTCCTTTTGTTCTAGTTCACTAACTAATCTAACCAACACTAAACTACTGCTATCTAATCCTATCCTAAGAATTCCAAGGGACCGAGTTGAGAGAAGGAAGAAATTCTAAAATAAGGAGAGGTGATGGACCAAACTAAAACAAGGTTCAATTCTCGCTCTAGACACGATATAAAGTTGCATGCAAAGTTCCAAAGAATGCACACAAAACTATGGGAGAAATAAATAGAATAAGACTGAAATCATGCAAGAGGACTGAGATATTCACATCAAACACTAACACATTCAAAGGAAAGAGATCACACTTGCATATACTATCAAGAACCTATCCATTTACAACTCCATAGAGTAGAGGCTGTGGAATTCCAGAACACATTACGGAGGTCCGCGAGCAAAAGCTTCGAGCTCAAAAGGGCATAGCTCTAGGACTTAATAGAAAAGACCCTTCTAATGTGCCATCACACTTACATTTATAGAGAAATAGAGAGAAGAGAGAATCAGATCACATTTAGTACTCGTATACACCTAAAATCCACTTATGCAGTTTTAATACTAAGATTGCACTAATTACCCTCTTTCCCAACGTTTCTGTTATAATTAGCGATTTCCCGCTAATTAACTAACGTTCCCTCCATTTCGATCAATTAACGACACTTCGTTAATTAACTAGTCTTTACCCCACTCCGGATGCCAATTAACAACACTTCGTTAGTTATAATCCTCTTCCAATCAATTAATTAACTATCATTAGTTAATTAAGCCTTTATAACCTTGTATTTAGTCAATAAACCCTCTTATTGGTTAAATCCCCCTTTCAAATCATCCAAATCATACCTATTTCCCTCTAAATCATCTCTAAATAGCTTTCTAAGCTTATCCTAACCTATTAGTTAGTGCTAGTTGATTAATTAAATCTTCAACTCCCATGAGTTGCTAATCACTTGTTAATTCCTCTAATCTAACTTATTTCCTCTAAATCTACTTTATCCTTTATCCCACATGCACTAGTTTGCAAACTTCTCACAAATTGGAAAGCTATATAAAAGACTTACCCCCTTCTTTCACACCTAACACCTTTACAAACACCACACTTTTGCTAGTGATTACTATAGGCATATGATAAGAGCTTTCTCCATGTTTTTCATTTTTCGAGTTTCATTTTTCATCATTCTACATGTTAGTTTTATCAATTTGTTGAAAATCTTAAGTTTTTGAGCATGTTAGTGTTTGATAGTGTTGGGTCTTTTTTTCACATATTAAGAAAATGGGTTGCTGTCAATTTTGATGTGAAAAATTTAAGCTTTCTTCATGTTTTTCATTTTTAGAGCTTCATTTTTCATCATTTTACATGCTAGTTTTGTCAATTTGTTGAAAATGTTAATTTTTTGAGCATGTATCTTAATGTTTGATAGTGTTGAGTCTTATTTACACATATTAAAGAGGTGGGTTGTTGTCAAAATGGGATTTTGATGAGAAAAATTCAAGCTTTTTCCATGTTTGCATTTTTAGAGCTTCATTTTTCATCATTTTACATGCTAGTTTTGTCAATTTGTTGAAAATGTTAAATTTTTGAGCATGTATGTTAATGTTTGATAGTGTTGAGTCTTATTTGCACATATTAATGAGATGGGTTGCTGTCAAAATTGAATCTTTGTGGGAAAAAATTGATTTTTTAGATTTTGGGACTTTTTTTACATTTTTGAGTACAGATTAAGTACATACCCGTGAGCATAAGAGCATATGCGCAACCCAACTTCCAAGGCTGAACTTTTGCTTCCGAACTCAAAGCGACTCCATGTTTTTTCTGCAACGAAAAAAAGTATTGAAGTGAACTATGCAATGAAAACATAAATTTGGAATTTAAACTTACAGAAAGTGTAGGGTTTTCATTTATTATAAAATTGGTCATGTTTTTGCATGTTAGATTCATTTTTTATCAACACCACGTATGCTCTTCTCTTGCGCTTTCGAGCGACCTTGAGAATCAGAAATGGCTATGATTATGGATATTTTTCTAACACATTTAAATGTTTTTTGATGAATGTTATATTTCCATGTTTTGCTTGAGTTAGGCTAAAGTTTGTGTATGCTCTTCTCTTGCACCTTTTGGTGATCTTGAGAATCAAAAACAGCTTTAGTCTTCTTTTCTAACATTTGGATTAACTTGGAAATTTCATCATTCATTTTGCTTAAGGGAATGAATCTTTCATAAAGCATTTTAATGGTCATTTGAATTAAAGTTTTCCATTTCTATCTAGTTGGATTAATTGTTGTGTATGCTCTTCTCTTGCGTCTTTGGATGATCTTGAGAATCAAAAACAACCTTTAATCCTCTTTCATAATATTGTGGATTTATTGAAAACTACTAACTCTTGAGTGTAGGACCTAATTCGCTTGTCAAAGAATCAAGATCTAAACAAATACTAATTACAGATGTGTTACAGGTTGTCAATGGTGTACTAAACCACATTTCTAATTCAAGATAAAAAAACACACCATTTATTCAAAACATTGTATTTGTAGGTTCGGTTAAGGGTTAAAACCATCCGCTTTGAACTATGGGAAGTATCTTGGCATAAGCCATAAAACTCATTATGAGGATTACCACAGAACCCCAAAGTAGTCCACACCTTGAGGAACTGGTGGACGAAACGGGAAGTGCCCCACTACCCACTTGACTAGAACAAAAACCCGTGAGAATAAGCTTCAAGTTTCCCGTATGAGGCCCCGTTCATTAATTTGATTGTGGGGTAGTGGTCCTTTGTCTAGTTTACTAGAAAAGCGTATATCTCTTAAGAAAGAATCACTTAAGTGTTGAAAAAAGCTTAGGCAACCATTTGGCATTAGGGGCCAACTTGACTTTATCCATTTTGTTTCTAAAGACCTCTCACAAAGTGCGAAAACTTTTCGGTGAATCAAAACCTTGTTTAATAAATTTAGGAGGGAATGTTTTGAAGTTCACCCATGATATTCATCATCCATAAATTACAAAAGGATGACTTTGTCTAGTTTTACCTTGTTTTTAAAGCAAAGTGAAACTCTACTAAAGTTATAAAGTATTTTTTACCACTGGCAGCCAATCTCATTTGTTCATTGACATTTTTGGTCAAAAGAGGGCAACCCAATTTGGGTGAATAAACAACCTCATTGATTTTATTCACTTACATGACCATGTTGTGGTAGAATATAAGTGTTGAAAGTGTATTAAATCTCCTCATGTTTTGGTAAGCCTATATATCTTGGGTTACCATAATGAAGATGTATTAATTATTTTAGCGTGGATGCTAAGTCATTTTCCTTTGCACTTTTGGAAAAAGAGGATCTTTCATGCATCACAAAAGTGAAGACTTTAATTGCATAAATTTTAAAGTGTCTGGCACCTGGGTTTGGAATACCCGCTTTTGGTATTTTTCCCATGAATGTATCACTTAAGTGCTTTTGTGAATTAAATAATATTTTTGTTTGCTTACTTTTTGCATTCAAAATTCCCAAATTTTAAGGGCAGCGGGCTTTCCATATGTCAATTATTTTGATATGAAATCAAATATTCATGCTCTTAAGAAAGGACTTTTATCTGATTAAAAATTCCCCATCAAGTACTTCATTATAGGTTCACCCTTGCAAAAAGTGCGACCCAAAGGAAGTTCAAATAACAATGTCGAATTTAATAATTTAATCATAGATTTTATTTTGGCCCATTTTATGAAAATCTCGTCGAAAATAGTTTTGAAACAAGAATAAATGCGTAGTTTCGGTTGGTAAAAAAAAATCTAAATTAAATTTATTTTAGCAGCCAGCAGCAATTAAAAATTTTTTTTTTTGGGTGAATAAACATTTTCATCGATATTTTCATTGCGGAAGATGTAGGGCAATTATTGAAAATACTTTCATTCTGTGAGTTTTATAAGCATGGTCCATTCTCTAAATGTGTATATTTTCTTAGCTCATTCTGCATTGATTTTGGCAATATTTTTCTTCTTTTCATAAAATCCATTTTTGCATTTTTGGACCAAGCAACTTCTTTGGCATCTTTTGAAAGAATCATTATGATTACTGACATGATTATGGTAGAAGTGATGCTTTTTGTATGATTTGTCTATTATAATGATATAAGTATACAATAATAAAATTTATAATAATATAAATTTTGGTAATAATATAAGTATATATATTCGAACTTCATTTTTCGTATTTTTTAATTTTTTCGAGAACTCCATTTTCGGATTTTTTGCCCTCCGGTTTAATCGGATTTCCGAATCAAAGTAACTATGCATTGAATATATCTTTTGAATATGAGAAAATTGATAGATCTCTTGCATCGAATTGATCCAGTTCTTAAGAATTCCAGCTTCAAAAAACAAAATGAACGCAGCAAAAAATCTGCTCGACCATGATGAAACGTGTTGATAGAGAGGGATTAGCAGAATCATGCATAATTCCAGATTTGTTGAAGTCAATGACACAAACATAGGCCCTAAACCTATCACCGATTTAATTGTGAGATCCTCCTTTCTCATAATCGCAAAATTCGAAGGAAACTTTCGGAAAAAGTCATCCTCTTGTTTCTTACATACCAGTGTAGAAGTCATTGCATAGAGAATTCCTTCCAAGATCTTGTGCATGTGTTGCTCCCAATCTTCCAAGATTGAAGCCTTCATTGAATTTACTTTGCATGTCTTGAAGAAGAATTACAAAAGATTCAAAGATAAGAGGCAAGACAAGTCAAAGGCAACACTCGTAAGAAAAATCACGGTCAATTTTGCTTCCCGAGATCCAATTGGTGAGAATCAAAGGCAAAAGAATCAACTGCATGCAGAATATAGAAAAAGGAACAAGACTGGAAGTGTTGCAGCTTTCTTCTAATCTCTTTTCCTCTTTCTTCTTCTTTCTCTTATTTTCTCCGACAAAGTAATTGAGCGATCAATTAAATTATAAAACTTAAGTGATCGGTTTAAAAGCCATTACTTGAAGAAGTCAATTACTTGGAAATAGGTGGCATACATGCACCTAAATAGAAGGTTCTATTTTGAGAATATAAATCATGTATGTCATGCGAAGAGGAATTCGAGGAGGAAGATTGTCGATTGTTTCCTTTCCGACTTCCACATGTGTCGAGTTCACTAAAGGCTTCCTATTTGTAATTTCCCTCTACATGCTTTATAAGTAGAGAGAAGAACCTATGGGTTAAAAGAACATAATTTGTAAGTAGCATTCTTGTGTTCCGGACTTTGTCTTTGAAACCCCCGATAGCTATTTGAAGCGAGAGGAATAGAAAGGAGCATATTTCCGGAGAACTTTGTGTAAACGGTGCATTTGTTTCTTTCTGCTTTAGATCTATTTATAAACTTTGTTATTCTAGATCTAGATCGAAATTCCCTTTACTTATAATTTTGTATGTTGATATATATCTATTCTATCTATGTGCATAAATCAACTTTGTAATCTATTGATTGGGTTGCACATCTTCCCTCTTTCTTTTTCATTTTTGCTATTTTCTTCTTCATCGAATATTTATTTTCTTTATTATTGTTTACTTGCTATAAAACTATACAACTATGGTTCATGAGCTGCATGGTTAAAATAATACCTAAATAGATAGTAACATATTTAACTAACAAATCTTACGCCAAGCCTCACCGGTAAATGAAGGAGATTTATCTCATGATTAGCTTAGGTTTTCAGCTATCCTTTGAAAATCTAGCCAACAAGTTTTCGTTGTTAAACCAAACCATATTTGAGACAGGAGTAGATACTTTTGTGATTGGATCCTTGTTCGAACTTGTTTTACTTGGTCGTGGTTCTTCTCATCATACGTTTCATATTCTTTGATTCTTTATTCATTAATTCCTTGATTCAAATTGCCTTGATTCTTTAGCATTCTTTGTCTTGCTTATTTGACATTCATTGTGACATTTGCGGTTGTTACAAGACTTGATGATTTTGCCTAGGTTCATTATAGTACTTGTAGACATTTTTCAAACCTTAGCAAAAACATTTCCTATCAAGCAAACTCTTGAGACAATTTGAACATTGGAAAGTTTCCTTTACAACCGTTGTGTTGCTAAATTTTCATCAACCATTTTGATATTTACACTTGCAACTTGTCCAAATCTCGTTGGATTGTCGAAATTGTGTCATCAATATGTTTTTGTTTTCTTAGATCCCCTTTGGAAAATCACATGAGCATCCCCATATTTGCAAAATGTCTAGTTGGTTTCCATTATGCTGCCCAAATTGACATGGAACTTCCTTCCATTTGAAGGAGTTCAATCATACAATCTAGGTCTAGGCATTTGGTCCAAACGATGCCAACCATGACTAACTATCGCATGGTTCCTCACACTTACGACAATAGGGAACCTAGGTTTCGGCATTCACATCAAAATATGCCCATCATGACTAAACCTCGATTGGTTATTCACGCTAGAGAACCCATTCGATTACCCCTTTCCCCACCTTCATCTCATAGTTGGTGGTATGATTCTGATGATTCCAATCCATGTTATTCTTCTGATTCCCCTCAATCTCCTGATTATTCTAATCCAAACTATTATTCGGATTCCCCTCAGTCTCCTAAGCCTCATCCGATCAACTTTTTTCTAAGAAATAATCAGTCCTAAACGACGTTTTCCTCCTCTAAGGATTTGTGTCACCACAATTCTCCCCATCAAACATCTAATTCGACTCTTGAGTCATGGTCCTCCCTTTCTCCGCAGACCCCCTTTATGAGTGGCCTCAACAACGTCTTCCCCTTTGAAGATCCATGCGACTCCAAGTTCCTCCAATCAAACATCTAATTCGACTCTTGAGTTGTGGTCCTCCCTTTCTCCGCAGGACCCCTTTATCAGTCGCCTCAATGACCTCTTCCTCCGTCGAAGATCCATGCGACTCAAAATTCCTCTCATCAATCATCCAAGTCGACCCCTACGTCGCAATCTACTGACTTTCTACGCAATCCTATTTGTCTACCTGCACTATGTCATCTTCTAGGAAAACCATACCAACCTATTCCAAATCCACATCTTCCACTCATGAGACATCCAAATACAAATCTACTTCGTCTCTCAGTCATCTTCTTCTATCAATCAAAATCCAATCCCTCTTTGGCCCTTGAGCAATAAGGTCAAACCTTCCCCTCATCTACATCATCAAACATCTTCTAAATATTCCACACTTGTTGGACCCTTTCTTCCAATCAACCTACTATCATTAACCAAAAACGACCCATACCAATCGATTTCTTTCAGAATGAAGAAGCGATCGAGAAATTCATGGGGCTACACGATGACATTCCTCTAGAGGATCACGAGAAAGGATTCTCTTTTTGACCTCGATGCGTTCACGTATTGTGGGGAAGAGGTTGATTCCTTTTGTCAAAAAACAAGAGGAAGATCCTAAGATCATCAAACTTGATCCTCCTCTTATTCTTCCATCTTCACATTCCCCATTACATGGAGAAATGCTTGGGTCTATCATTGATCCTTGGCCTATCTTCTCATCACCCCATCATTCCTTACATATCACAATTCCTCAATCACAATCTCACCTTGGGTCACCTCCTGGTAGCCCATCATCTTCTTCTATATGTGGGCCACCTCCTGGTAGCCCATCTTCATCTTCCCTTGGGTCAGTTCTAGTAGCCCATTATCTTCTATATGTGGCTCACCTCCAGTAGCCCATTATCTTCTATACTTGGGCCACGTCCTAGTAGCCCTTTATCTTCTATTTATGGGACACCTCTGGGTAGTCCTTCATCTTCCATCTATGGGAAACCTCCTAAGTAGCCCTTCATATCTTCTATTTATGGCCACCTCCTAGTAGCTCTTCATCTTCTATCTATGGGACACCTCCTGAGTAGCCCATTTTCTTCTATACTTGGGCCACATCCTAGTAGCCCTTCATCTTCTATCTATGGCTCACCTCCTAGTAGCCCATTTTCTTCCATCTTGGGCCACATCCTAGTAGCCCTTCATCTTCTATCTATGGCTCACCTCCCAGGTAGCCCATCCTCTTCAATTCTTGGACCATATCCTCTTCATCCATCATATCATCCTTCTATCAAAAATTGTGGCAAGCCCACCATCATCCCTAATGTTCTTATCATCAATCCTAAACATCCACTTTCTTCTCCCACTTCTCGAGATCGAAAAATCACACATTAGCTTATATGAAACCCAAACAATTTCTTCATCAAGCTAAGATCAAAACTCCAAAGAGCTCCAAAGCTCCCAACAAGTCAAACAACCATAAAGTTAAAAATCAAATGTGATTCAAGAATGCACACCAACACAACCATCAAGTATGGCGCAAAGTGCAGAAACCTATGGATAGGGAACTCAAGATCCCACATACAAAATCCATGTTGAAAGATAAGTCACAGTCACTTATCGAATATGATCTCACTACATGGTCATCGAGATTGAGATAATATTACTCTTGATAAGCAAAATACTCCTAGTCTCCCTCATCAAAGAAATCACAAACATCATTGTTGGATCCTATCACGGAGTGACATTTTTGGTCCCAACTTCCCAATCATTCATCTTCATCATCTTCTCCCTTCGTGGTTTTCCTTCAAAAATAAAAATCTTAAAAAATCAAAACAAATTCAAAAAAATCAAAAATACAAAAAAAAAAAAATTAAAACATTACAAAAATCAAAGGTACAAAGATCAAACATTGCAATCGGTATTATTGCATACACATGGATGTTCTTTCTTCCCTTTCTTTCCATTCCTCTGCAAGTCACCCACCATTTTCATCCCTTCGATGATATTTTGGTTAGTCTATTCGCACTCATTTGTGACATTTATCTCTATAGTATCCGTTTGACCTTGGTCTTTCATCACCTTGGTAAATTAAAGAACAACTAACCTCTTAGAGATCCTATCACTATCTACATCTAATAAACTTGTTATGAAGAACTTTTGGGTGTATTTGTTGACACTAGCCAATGTCGTCATCACAATCACTTCCACATCCTTCCATCAAGCCATCTATGGTTCTTAACCCCTTATCAAAACAATCGAGAGAGCTGAAATAAGTTTTTAGAAAGAAAAAAAAAATCAATCAAAAAAAATCAAAAAGCAAAAGCAAATCAATATATAACTCTCTCTTGGGGTATTTCCAATATCTCTATCGAGGCTATGGACGTTTGATGGTAAGAGAGCAATGTTGCGACTAGAATCAAATACATCTCCATCGAGGCTATGGACGTCTTGGCAAGCAGTGAGCAATGTACAACTCTCCTTCCACCCTCCATTCACAAATCACCTATCAAAATAAATCATTCCTACACATTGGCTAGTTTGTCTTCACTTATTGCCTATCAAATCTTCACTTCAAGAGGTAATTAATTTCCACGTGCACACACTGGATCTCGATGAGCAAACAGATTAGTATGTTACCAAGTGTTGTTTGACCTTGTTCAACTCTTACTTTAGTCCTTATTTTGTCTCAAAATTTGTGTGTTTGGCTAATCACATTTTCATCACCAATCTTCTAGCTACATTTTCCATATCCTTCCATAGCATTCACATTTTTCTTTTGCTTTGTTCAGAACATCCATGTGTATAAGATTTCCTTTTTACCATGTTTGAGGGAAATTTTCCCTTCTTTCAATAAACAATCTTCTACTCTCTTTTCTATCATCTATTTTCTTGGCCAACTTGCACTAGGGGCATGCTCACTCCTTTCTTAGCTCTTCATTGGCTTGAGTTCATCATCTTGTTGAACCTAACCCTATCTTGGCCTTGATCCATCTTATCTTCTTCTTGTATATATGTGCAAGATTTTCCCTTGTATATTCTCACCTCTCGCTGGGGGCATCTTTGCATCTTCATTTTCCTATACATAGCTTCGGAAAACTTTTAAAAAAACCTAAAAATTCCAAAAACATTGGTAAAAAATTAAAAAAAAAATCCAAAAAAAAAATTGGTAAAATTCAAAAATCCAAAAAATCAAAAAAAATTCAAAAATCCAAAAATTGTAAAAAACATTTTAAAAATTAGTAAAAAAAATTCATTTAAAGGACACATTTATTCACAGGACACAACATCCTCAAACATCAAAATTTGTCCTACAAAACATCTTTCTTTGGTCCTCACTTGTTCTCACACACGACTCACGGATCATTTTGATCTACCTCCATTAACAAAGTTGGTTTGCTTACTATGTCTGTACTCCCTTGCACAACGAGTTGCTTCTTGGTACTGTTTCATAGTGCACGATTGCTTTTTCATAGGACCCCTGTGTCCTCCGTATATTCACCTCGCATGTATCCTTGCTTGGGGTGCCATTTTTAACCCTTGTCATTAACTCAACATTTGGGAACTAAAGCTCGATAACAAAAACATTGGTGCAACTATCTTGAACGTTGTTTGTTTGAGTATGTGTGTTTTGTACTTGTTTCCCTATCAGTTAGCTTGTTTACTTTCTCGTATTGCATTACGTTATGTATGTTGCTTTGAGTTAGTTTTTTTTTTAGCAATGAACAAATGTTAGTATTATAGTTTTTCATGTTATTTTACACTTTTGTGTATGCTTATATTTTAATAAAGGAGCCGATGACGTAGATCATAAAGCAAAATGATGAAACAAAGTTGCTCTTGAGCTAAGCTAGATGAAAGCTATTTCCATTCTCTTCATCTTCATTCTTCTTCATATCATTTTCTTCTATACCAAATTTTTCTTCAATAACACTTGGGGCAATAGGGATTATATTTATCCCCCTCTCCCCCGAAACACCGATTTTTCTATCCATTTCATTTCACACTTCACTATTTTGTTTGAATTCTTCTCGATCGATCGATCGACCTCTTTCATCACCCCATCGACACTCGAGGGGGCATCCTTCATTCTACTAATTTTTCTTCCATTCCTTCAAAATTTACTTGTCTATAATTGTCTACTATTATTTTTGAAAGTGGCGCATCTTACACCACCCCAAAGAGGGGCAAATGTAGACACCTAAAATCCGCTACGCAGTTTTAATACTAAAATTGCACTAATTACCCTCTTTTCCCATCATTTCCATTATAATTAGTGATTTTCCGCTAATTAACTAACGTTTCCCTCCATTTTGGATCAATTAACGACACTTCATTAATTAACTAGTCTTTACCCCACTCTAGATGCCAATTAACGACACTTCGTTAGTTATAATCCTCTTCAATCAATTAATTAACTATTATTAGTTAATTAAGCCTTTATAACCTTGTATTTAATCAATAAACCTTCTTATTGGTTAAATCCCCTTTCAAATCATCTAAATCATACCTATTTCCCTCTAAATCATCTCTAAATAGCTTTCTAAGCTTATCCTAGCCTATTAATTAATCCTAGTTGATTAATTAAATCATCTCCAACTCCCATGAGTTGCTAATCACTTGTTAATTCCTCTAATCAAGCTTATTTCTTCTAAATCTACTTTATCCTTTATCCCACATGCACTAGTTTGCAAGCTTCTCCCAAATTGAAAGCTATATAAAGAACCTAACCCTCCTTCACACCTTACACCTTTACAAACACCACACTTTTGCTAGTGATTACTATAGGCATATGATAAGAGTCTTCTCCATTGTTGGAATAGCTACTTCATCTTTGCATCCATTCTCTCATATTTGAGTAGTAAAGGAAGATCTAAACATGGCTTTGTAGCCATTTTAGTGAGATCCTTTCCTCATCTAGAGACAACACACAAATTTGATTGCTTATGATCTAAATAGGTTCATAATTTGATAAAGCAATCATACATTTACAAGAGTAGGAATGGTTTAGCATTAGATGTTCATTCATGTTTATGCATTAGAATAGTTATTTCCTTTAAGCTCTTATCATGATGTTAATGGTAGATTAACTTTGCTATTTGGAACTACTAGGTGTTAGTTTCATGCGATGATGTTCTAACTCTGCGACTTAGTTTTACCTTTCGCGGCATTATTGCTCTTTGTTCTCAAAGACTTCTATTTGTGTGGGCTTTTCTTTCAATGGATTTCTCCTTTATTCCTTCTGCGCCTAAATTTCCTTTACTCGGCAAGGTGTCGTGCGGCTCTATTGCTTTGTCCCACAACATATGACTCCACGGGTGTTATCCTTTGTTGCGCGGACTTTCCAACTTCCGTGATATGTTGTCTCTTCATTTTGTGGGATACCATGATACCCTTCATCCCACGGCCTTTCTTCTTGAAGCCACCTAAGTCTATAACTTGAATGAAGTTGTTCAAATAGCATGGGTGCTAATTTGGACAACAATGCCATTCTCGCGAAAACATTTGTATTTCGCAGACTTTTCCAACATATTTTCACAAAGACCGTTCACCGGGACTTTTACGCATAGTTTCACGGCACCGCTTACCGGCGGATTTTTTTGGCATAATTTCACGGCACCGTTTACCGACGGACTCTTTCCAACAGATTTTTACTGGCACCATTTACAAAAGTGCGAGACTCTTTTCTCGGCTGATTTTTGTTGCACCATTTACATGTGGACTCTTTATGACGGGTTTTCACAAAGATAGCGTCGTCTTTCATCTGTTTTATTTTACATTTGTGGCACATCATCTTTTGAATAGTTCACGCTTTTTGGTGTATGCATTTTTTCATTTATAGTGCTTCCTATGATTGTTGCCGCCAATGAATTCTCGGTATGTGTCAAAGCCATAAAAATCTATATTGGTTTTTTGGCAACTCCATGGCTAGATTTCAAAAACTTTAAGAATTTTTTTAAAGTGTGAACCTAAATTGATATTTATAACATATGAATGCAAAGATTATCCCTTTATAGTTTGGAATGGCTTTTGTGCCCTTGGAATGCGAATTTTGTTTTCATTGAACTTTGGAAGGCATATTCGTAATTGTTTTAAAATTATATTTGTGTATCCACTTGGGTCTACTCTGCAGAAATAGGAATGAGGATTTAATGAATATTTTGAGCCATAGAAGTAATTCCAAAATGTAATTGATGTATTGAAGAGGCATATTTGACTTGGGGTGGTAAGGCATGTATTTAGACACAATATTTGGAGGATTTTTGTGGATTTTTTTAAGTCAAAGAGGAGGAGAGAGGAAGGATGGGAAAGAAAACATACTCATCTCGCAACCAATCAACCATTATGTTAGTACGAGGGTCACTTCCATTGTGGTGTCACCCCTATTAGCATAACCGCTTAAGGATCATGATATATTGCCGGGATTTATATGTCACTACAGAATCAAGCCAATCAACCAAAGGTGAGATTAAGTGTTTGATTTAATGAGGATTTTTAGAGTTGTAGAAGAAAATCAAGATGCACTAAAGAGGCAAATTTGATTTGGGATAGTAAGGCGTGTATATGAAGGCAACTTTTAAAAGAATTTTTTTGGATTCTTTGAATGGAAAGAAGAGAAACTACTCTAGATGGATCGTGGATTAAGTGTATAACCATCAACAATATTAACTTATTCGAATATGTATTATATATTCTATCAACTAATTTTTATAGCATTATAAATATATTACTATTAAAAATATAAAATGTAATCGTGTATTTATTTTACCAATTTTCAATAAATATTTTATGTCTAGTCAATTAATTTGTGTGTGTGTGTGTGTGTGTGTGTGTGTATAAATATATATATAGATAAAAATGACATTCTTATTTAAAATATGTAAGTTGGAGCATGATGGTCGGTTAATACATTTACAATTATTTCACGGTTAAAAACACAAAGAATGTGTGAATGGCCATCAAATTTAAACCTTGTCTAAAGTAACAATTCAAAAGAAGCACGTTCCTTTTTAAGCGCGATCTTGTAATAGTGCACCCATGAATGAGCTAAAAGTGCATTGCTCCTTGAACAATTTATATATAGTGTACCCCAGGGACACGTCCCCTATGTTTTGGGGAACATTTCAAAGACGCAGGGGACAAATAGGAAATGCCCCTAGACATCCCCAAAATTTATTTATTTTCGGAAACATTTCGGGGATGCCATGTTTCTAGTAGGGGGGTAGTTAGCCACTCCCAAGTACAAGCGGGGATGTCCAGTCCCCTAGTCGTCTGAAAGGACGGCTAGTCGTCTCCTACATCCTAGCACTCACAAAACACATTTAAAAAAATTCAAAAAATTGCACGTTTCATGAGTTATGACTCCCCTACAGCTACACAATCTGTCATCAACGAGATGAATGGATTCCAATTGAGTGAAAAGAAGTTAAGGTCCAACTTAAGCGAAATAACAAACACAACAAGCCTTCTTGAATAGATACGTCCATCATGCAAAGGGGAGGTTGGATGGATGGTGTTGCTCTTTACAAATTGAGATTGTTTCATTCAAGCATGTAGCAGTTACATGCCCCATTTTTGTGGTTTAAAAAATCGCTCGATGTATGATATTGAAGGGAGCAAATGAAGATTGTGGATGCTTATATATGTGGCTCCAATGTTGTCATATGAAAAAGGTGGGAAGCAATAGCTCCCTTTGGTGAAGATTGAAGGCTTGAAAATTCATGTCATTTATGTGCATATTGCATAGTAGAACATGTGATCTAGGTGCCCTTGTTCCTTTTTTAAATCACTTTTTTGGAATAAACCAATATGTGTGTGTATGTGTTTTGGTATTGATTTTTAATTTTGTTATTACTAGATTAATGTAAGATTATTATTGTTATGCATTGCTTCTATTTCTATATTACAATGTTTTATGCAATAAATTTGAATGTCTAATGGATATGCAATCATTTAGGGCAAATTTGAAGATCACTATGTTTTGTACATGTAATTATGCAAATTACTTGTGGTGAACCCTCTCCTACATAAATGACGGTGTAATTATATATATATATGTATTGAATATTATGCGAAATCTCAATTCAGTTCTAATGTTATGTAATAAGGTTCTATAACATATGTGATGAATATTATATATATATATATATATATATATATATTGAATATTATGTGAAATCTCAATTCAGCTCTAATGTTATGTAATAAGGTTCTATAACATATGTGATGAATGCCTTATCAATGTTATATTATGAATATTTGAAGGTTCCTATATTTTTAATAATCCCTAATTTTAATAGTTGTCCCTTGACATCCCCCTATAAAATAACCTCTCGAAAAAATCCATCTCGGAAACGTGTCCCCCTATCCCCCCGTCGTCCCCATCCTAGAAACTTGGTGGAACATAGTTTATATTTGACTACCATTTACACATTTTGACACCGACTTCTCTTTTGACTTGCACGTTTAAAATATGAGCGTTCTTTTTATATAGATCTATATACAAGCTATGTATGTATGTGTATATGTATATGTGTGAGTCTGTGTGTGTGTGTGTGTTTGTACATGTGTATGTGTGTGTGTAATTGTATGTATGTATGTATATATATGTATTCCAATGGACTCTTTCTGGCAGATTTTCGCGGCACCAATATACATACAATATATATATATATATATATATTGTGAAAAATATTAAACTAATCAAACCATGTATTCTCTAATTTTAGTAGTATAGAAAAGATATAATTCGATTACTCCAATATGAATAAATGGTTGGCTTCACTTCCATCGCTAGATGCATTCAACAAGCCAAGGTGCCATTATCAAAATCAGCAAAAGCAGATTTTTAAGGGGTTATCAGAAAATTTAGTCCATGTACAAGATATTAGTCTTGTTGTGGTTAAGGAAGAGACTAAATTATTAGTATTCAAATGCAAAGGAATATGGTGCAGAAAATGAAAGATCCCTAAATGGGACTCCCTTGTTTTGCAACAACTCTAGGTCAATAAAAAACACCAAATACTGATCTATGATAATTATGGCAATTACCCTAACGCAGATCTGGATTTATTTGAGAAAATGCGACTAGGGTTTAAGATAGATCTTAATGCAAATGACACCCAAAAGTTATATTTTTGATTTCAAATGATTACCCAAATATTTAGAAACTGAATCATGCAAAAAAACTGAATTTATTGCAGCCAAACAACCCAGAAATCAGATCTGAAGTCTGCTTAATATTCTGCCTGAAAACCCTCAAAATATACTTCAGAAAATGATGAAAATACAGCGATTTGGTTTACAATATTATGGAGAATATTTGACAAATATTTTTGAGGGAAATACCTCTAAAATTGCTGCCAAACTGCCCACAATAGATCGATCCAACTGCTGCTCAAAAACCACTGAAAATACCTTCAAAAACTCTTCACAAACACTGCTGAAATGAACCTGGAAATCTGATTAACAACGCTGGAAATTTCTGAGTGAAATCCCCTCTCAATCCCTTGGGGTTTTCGTCCACAAGAGGTAGAATTCACAAGGGTTTTCGTCCTTGGAAGTTACAGCCACAAGTGCTTCCGTTTACAAGCTATTTGCAAAATATAAATGATCATCCAATGCCATGCCCAAGTCGCCCCTCTCCTTTTTATAGGAAAAATATTATAAAATCACCTTTCCATCTTCCAATGAGAAGAGAGTGCCAAAGTGCCCTAAAAGCATGCCCATACCAAGTCGCATTTCTCCCTTGGGCAAATAAACATTACATAATATTTTTATTATTTTCCTAATGTCTAATTTGCCCACCATGTCAAGTCGCACTTTTTGCCTAGAGTGAAATAAAATCACTTTGGCCACTTAAAAGTCACTTTATTAAGTCATAATAATATTATTATAAGTGTTTTATAATAATTATTTTTAAATTGGCACTTTATAATAATTTTATGACTTAAGTCACCCTTAATCTCCTCCTTTGGCCGTCGGGTAGACTAAATGGGCCAAAGGTCTTCGACCAACAACTATCCAAAAAAGAGGGACATTACAGAGAACATCCCATCACCGCTCTGCGATCGGTTTGTTTGCCACAACACATTAGACGGAATTGAAGCACCCTGCAAGGTATAGCTACACAAATTCCTAAAGACTATTGGTTTTGGTTGCAGACCCAATGAAATTTTTTGCCAAAGATCATGTTCTACCACCTATGAATGGTTGGTTTTCTGAATACACATAAATATAATAAGAGAGACTAGCGCACTTTTTTCGAGGAAAATATTTCTAAAAACCATTAAATTATCATGTTCTTTCATAAGTTGACCTTCATGCATTATGTAGGGTAGCTCCATAGTGATTGGTTTTTGAGCAGGTGTTTTCATGATCCGAGAAGGATTGCCTAACAGTTTGCTGACATTTTGATGTTGATAGCTTGTTCATGCAATACCTGCTATGTGCACAAAACAGTCCACCTCAAATCTACTATCTAGCAATGATCATGAAATCCGAAAAAGAAATGGCATCTAATATTTTAAGGAAAAAGTGTAGGGTGTTGCTGCAAAACCAAAATCCTAAGGTAAGGGCATGTAAATTTGGCTTCTCTTACTTGGAATGATAATGAAGTGTATGACAGATGATTGAAATGGATGATTTCATTTTTGACTTCAATGTTAAATATTTATAATGAAAATTTTTAAACTAGTTGGCTACCAATCTAGTGTAAAAGCTCTATCGAATTCTTTCAACAAGGTGCATGATCTTATCCATTTTCAATTTTCACATTTAGTTCATAACAAAATATCCAAAGTCCATACAAAATGGTCATTACGTTTACATCATCGTTACCATGTTGGGAAAGTTTGGTTTGTTTTAAAGAGTTAAAAAGTTCGGAAGTTTGAGATTTAAGAAAAGTTCGGTTTAGTTGAATTTTTTTAAATTTTTAAAATATATTAAAATCTATATACATATCTCTGAAAATTTTAAAATACAATTATACATAATATAAATTGTAACATAAATATAACATAATATTATTATATCTTACTATGACATAACATATACTCCTTTTCATATTAAAAATATACTAGCAATCGCACTAGTGCGCAAGTGCAAAACAATGGATACACCAATAGGAAGGTGTCAAGAAGTTAAAGTTGAAAGGTTGAAGGTGAAACAATGGACAAGGGAAGAGTCGTGATGAAGAAGGGGATTGAGGGAGGATTTCAGCAATGGGGAATCTATTGGAGAGAACATAAGCAATCATTTTTTCCTTCCAACAAGTCACATATGGACCACATGTCACTTTTTCTTACCATTGCCACATTGTCTATTTAATGCAATATTTGTTGAATATTAAATCTGTCTTAATTGCCGCTAACTTGAAAAGCCCTACTTTTTATTGGATCTGCAACTTTTAGGGATTACTGCAATCACATTGTTATGTGTTTTAATAACGTAAGCGTGGAAGGTGAACCAAAGAAAAAATGTAAACACAAGTGAAAACATGGTATATTAAGAATAAATTTCGACACATATTCTAAGGGTCGCATCAAAATTGCTTTTGCATTTTGTATATCAAGCAAAAGTTACTAGAAAGAAACTTGTGTTGAGTCGCTTCCTTGTTGACGAAAGGTTGTAAACAAGGTGTTGGAAATGAAAAAGCTTCTCCACAAGGTTGAACCTAAGAGTTTCTCAACACACATTAAGATATCCTTGTCATACTTTCATGTGACAAAGCCTAGGTGGTAAGTGGTGCAATGTGGCAAAGGGTAGAGATAGTTTTTTGCTATAACATGTGAAAGTTGAAATTAAGGACTATTTCACAATATGATTGGTTATGTCTCCTTCTTTTCAATGGTCAAGTTCTCAATTATGATTTCTAGTGGGAATGTTGGTGAGTGAGTTGGGGAAGTAGCTCGCCCCGAAACTCTCCTTCGCGTAGGAGCACCGACTGAAGGGCATGGACATCCACAACTCCGATGGTAATGCTAAATGATTTCATTGATGCTTTGTTGTCTCTTAACGAAGAGGAAGCTAGTTGAGGAGGATGAGTTAGAGAGCGTCGTGGGAAAGGGTCAAGCATGACAAACTCACACATATGCAAACTTCCCTATCTCGTATGCAATGGTGAATAAGACTCTACAAAACCTCTTAGGGCAAGGAGAATGTGGACATTAGGGTCAATGCCCCGAGGCTTGCCCTATAGGTATGGGTCATTGTGGTTCTTAGTGTGTAATGTCCCCATTTTTAAGACCGTTAGCCTATCATTCCCATGGGCTTTAGGGATGTTGCAAGGGAAAATTATATTAAATAATTTTATAATATTGCCTAGAGAGTGATTTTTATCATTTGACATTATAAAACAATATTTATTTAATTATTTAATATTTATGGAGCAAGTAATTATTTAATTAAATTCCCAAAATGCAAATTAAAAAGGGGAATTAATTAAATAATATTTAGGTGGCTTTTAAATATTAAAATCACCCTTTTAAAAGGGGACGCCACACCTAGGGAAAATAAACTGCTTTTATTTAATAATTTCCCTCTCCTAGGGATTTCAAATTTTGTGCCTCCTTGCTTATAAAAGGAGTGTTAGGATCATTGTTAGACTTATGTTATGATGATATTTATTTTATGCTCCATGCTTGGAGTTGGGATGCATGCCCATTGATGCTCTCTCTCTCTCTCTCTCTCTCTCTCTCTCTCTCTCTCTCGTGGAAGTTAGTGAGCTGGTTTTGATCAATTGAAGTATTCTCTCTTGTTCCATTTGTTGAGTTCTCTTGTGTTGAAGTATGTTCTTTGCATGATTCATACTTGCTAACAATGGCGACTTGATATGGGACTTGTTTTGGCATGTTTTGTGAGTGAACAAGGTAAAATATAATCTGCTCTATGTTGGTATAATTTTCCAAGTGTAGGACTGTTATTTGGAGGGTTTTTGAAGTGTAGAAAGAGCTGAAAATAATTTATGTCATTCCATCTAACCCTAGCGACTAGACTGGGACTTTTGGGGGCTGTTTTGGAGGGTTTCTAGTTGTCATAAAATTCAGATCTTTAGTTCTTTGGAAAGATCTTAATTTATAGAATTATCTGCATTTTATTTGAGGGGAAAATATGGGATATTGAAGGAGTTATGCATTTTTGAATATTTCAGTTGTCTGCAGGCTTTTCTGGGTATGGAAAATTGATATTTATATCAGATATGCAATTTAATTTTGCATATGATTGTAGAAACTGGGAGAAATAAGGAGAAGATGTTTTCATAATTTTTGGAGTGGATTTGATGCCCTAAATGTGTTGGGCGACCTACTTTTTAGGTCAAAATTAAGGTTTCGGGTTGGCTGTGCAAAATCTGATTTTTGCATATTGTCCTTCATATTTTTTTGGTCCGTTATCCAAAATTTCAGCTCATTTGGACTTTTCTAGCCAAAGATATGAATTTTTAAAAATTGCAGCAGTTGGGGTTTGAAAATTAATTATTTATAGTTGTGTGTGATCAAATTTGTATGAATTCCTAACTTGTCCTAGAAGGGGACATTACATAGTGTCCTATGAAAAGCTCGGATTCGGAATTGGGTAAGACATTTCAAAACTGAGTTGTCTCCTCTAGGCATGTACATTGTGAGAATGGTTATGCTTTGCAATGAGAATGTTGGTGAGCCCGTAATTAGTCTCATTCCACCTCTTAGTGCAATTGTTAGTTATGATGAACAATTAGACTTACCTTTTCCATCATGGTCCATTGGAGTTGAACATGTTTGCTTTCCATGAGATCCTTTCTTTGAGTAAGCTTAGGACATCATAAATCATCATTTTCTTAATTGAAAAAATATCAAATGCAAGAAAAAAAAAAAATTATTTTCTTTGAAGGCTTTTGGGTGTGTAGGTCAACATCAACAATAATACACTATAGTGGGTCCATTCATTGCAATATTTTGGGGATGAGAGATGATGTTTGAACTTGTACAACACGGTATTGGTGTTATTTTAGAAAGTTAATAATGAAGTGGTTCATGAGATATCCACGTAGCACCAAATAGGAAACAATTTGCACAAGTTAGGAATATGAGATGGCAAAGATAAAAAAGCTAAATGTGGGAAATGTATTAATGTCAGGCATTGTCTTTTTCACAGGAGCTCAAGGGGACTCATGCTTTTTCTCCAAAAGAATTTGTATGTGGATGGATAGGATGGCCTCTCCATGGTTTACAAAGGGTTAGTTATTTCCAAGTTCCAACGTAGGTAGAAGTAGAACATGACATTTTTTTATATTTGAACTTTGATGGGTTGGTTTAGTTTTATAATTTTTAATATTTTGCTACTTGTGCTCCACTTTATCTTCTTGGTCTTGCTTGCATTATTCACGCGAGTGCAATTTATGCTTAAAGGGGCCAAAATAAAAAAATGGGGAAAATCCAGTAGGTTCCAAGTTCAAACCCAACGGCAATGCTTGCTTCTTGTAGCATTTTGTAGCCCCTCTTTTCAGTTTTAAGCTCAAGTAATTGCAGGAAAATAGGCGATGCATGAACAATCATTGATAATCAAGCCCTCCAATGGTTGGTCATATGAGCAATAGGTAGATTTTATCTACTAGATCAAAAGTTTTAGATTGAGACTTCATATGATTTCTTACATTGTTAAGAGCAAATTGCTCTCTGATTTACAAGGAGGGATTTTTACTAATAAAACCATCAAAGTGTACCGTGTAATGTACAGGTCTGAAAGATATTCCTTGTTTTCTTAATTTAAGATCTGATGTACTTACTCTAGGTTGAAGCAGCTGATTTCTTGCCAATTCTAGCCATGGAATTCGTGAAGAAAATAATAAGTAGGCATATATAAATGGAAAAGTTTTGAACTTCAAGCATGTTGGATCTAAACGTGGTCCCAAAGAGAGCTAACACAGAGAAAACCACAGCCGGGAAAAAGACAAGCAGTGATGATATTAGCAAGCAGAGGCAGCAACACAGTTTAGAAATGTGTTTCCTAATGCAAGTTGCACTGTCATGTGGACAGCTCCGATTCAGCTTCACGCCATCCGTATTTCAATGCAAAATTCAACTGCAACCATCTATCGGCTGACACATGTCAGACCTAGGTACCCTTCACCCGGTAGAATACATGCCTACCGCGTAAATATAAATCAATATAAAATATGCTATCTCCATATATTTATTAAATAGCGTCAAAAAAATTTGACATTATAAAATGTTTAGTTGTAACTTAAAACAACGCCTTATCTTAAAATAATATATCAATGCATATATTAAAACTTAATACTGCACAAGCTAAACTTTCACAAAGCCCTAAGTTTATAAAGAACTTAGAAGTGATACACCTGAATGGACAGCTGTGAATACAATATATTGTCTGCAGGGCACAATAGAGAAGGTTGGAGCTATTCGGATAAAAGAATGAGATGGTATACAGAAAATGCCCCCAGATCGTTTGCAAAATGTCTGAAAATCATTAGTGAAACATGACTGCAGATATTTGGACTGTACAAAATCCTTTCCCACATTTTCAAACTGAATATCTGCACAGATTTGAAAGAATATTTTATGATTTCTGCAGCCTACTTCAGATCCATGGACAACCTGCAAGCCCTCTAAAATTGACCCTGTCAATGGCCTCTTTGTTTAGTTCTGCTGCATTTGCTGTTGGGGTTTGAATTTTGATTTTTAATGTTTTGTCCTGTTAAGGTTTAAATTTTAACATTTTGAGTTTTTTTGCCTGTCCCAACTACTGTGTTTCTTTTGCTTGTTCAATTAAAAATTAGAAAAATCAAAGGTCTGACTGCACCGAACAGATTCACAGGGCCGAAACAATTGGTTTGAACCAGAACTTGTCTGGGTGCGGCCTAAAATGGTAATTATGATTTATATTGAACTCATATATAATAATTCCTAGTCACTGCAAAAACATGCACATGCTGTGTCATTTTCTTTATAAACAATGGACCTCATGCTAAGATGGAAATGGTCCGAAAGTAATATGTTCTCCTTCATGAAGAGCTTGAATTTTTCCTTGAAAAAGAAGCAGGTAAAGCTGAAAATTAGACTCTACCATGTTCCCACTGAGTTTGAACCACCAACCGGAATAACATATGGCTTTCTCCTTCCTTTAATAATCTTTCCTTCAGAAGATTACAAAGAGCCTGCATTAAAACGAACAAGTTTAACAAAAGAAACAAGTTGGAGAGGAGAAAATATTCTCACAAATAAAACACCAATATTCGTATTTGGACACGATAAAAACTTACAGCACTTCCAATTCGGGCATATTCCTCCTTGGAGACAAGTTCAATGTTTGCACCAACCATTCGCTCAACGAGAAGATTCCCAACCAAACCAGGATCTTCATCCACTTGAGCCTGAAATTACTCACAACACGGACAATATTTATTACTTTTTATCCATAAAAGCTTGGTATGTATTGAAACTTGAAATTAAATGATTATATAATGTTTTCATTAACACTGCAAAAGAAAACAATAATGAATGTTATAGTAGGATGAGACATCGGAGAAATAAAAGTAATTACAGAAGAAGAGTTAGTATAGAAACCCTGGTAGTTCGCAATATCAGATGGGAGTCAAGATTTAAGTATCGAGCTGCCACTGCAGTAGCGCAGTGGTTACTCTGAATGCCTCCTATTGTAATAACACAATCTGCACCTTGTGCTTTTGCGTCTGCCATCAAAAATTCGAGCTTCCTCACCTTGTTCCCACTAAGTTGCATACCTGATAAGTCATCCCGCTGCAGCACCAAAATTAGTGCTCTTTTTCAAGTGTGCAAGTTTTGTGCATACAGTCGAAAGCCTCGATATACAGACATCCATGTCAATAAGAACCCAGAAACAGATAAAGGTGGAAAATATTAAGCTGGGAACATCGGATACCACAGAGAAAGATGGAGAAAACTTGTAGCTTTCAACCTCTTTTATTACCTTTATCCAGACTTCAGTACTTTTTGGCAAGCTCGGAAGATCCCATCGATGAATTGGTGTGGGAAGCTGTAAAGATAAGAAACTATACAGTTATATACGCATAACAATATAACCCAAATTTTATTGCACTGCTACACAATTTGCATTCCCATGATGAAATTCCAAAAAAGAACTTTGTGATGGAAATAGATTGAAAAACATGACTCTTCAATGGATAATTATAATTAATATAATCTTCTGTATTTCAATGTATACCATCAGATATACGTGCAGGTTGAATTAGCCAGAACACAGTATGTATAAAGTGAAAAAGTTCATTTTCCTCATAATGATGTGCATTTCTATTAGTAAATAGAAACCCAATTTCAAAAGAACCGAGGCTTTCTTGGCAAGTTCTGTTTGCTGGTTGTGTGTACAGTTGTCATTTCAGAGGTAACGAGGACATTTTACATGTAGGACACTGAAGGCTCAGAAACATACCATTTTCATTATGAACTGCTTCTCCACACCTGCTTATGCACATGGAAACCACGGACTTCTATCCATGTGGTCAGTGTCCAATGGATTCCTGCTTGGTACAAGGTGAAGGTACATAAACAATCCTGGTAAACCCTCAACGTGAAGATTGGAGTATGGCCATTATAAAATCTATCGTGTAAGTCCCGGATACATGCCATTTGACATTCACCGTCAAAATCATGATGGGAATTAGATGCACTAATTTAAGGCTCCAATCAACTTCTCCATATCCAACCTACTCAATACAGCTTCACACTTGAAGCGTTTCTTGCCTCTCGATGCTGCATTTTGAGAGACTAAATGGTTTATCACCATAAACCTAAACAGTCCATCCAAGTAGCTATAGGGCAAACCCACATAACCCACACACATGAGAGGGACAACCGCATACTGTCCAGTTAGATAACAAGATTTCTACCAGCAAAGGACTTGTGCACCACCATATGGCCACTCATCCCAAGGTTACAAATGCAATTATCTCAGAAACAAACCTGTTATATCATTTCATCAGGTTTTATTGAAGATTGTAAATCCTGGATGCATGCCATTTGACATTCACCATCAAAATCATGATGGGAATTAGATGCGCTAATTTAAGGCTCCAATCAACTTCTGCATATCCAGCCTACTCAATACAGCTTCACACTTGAAGCTTTTCTTGCCTCTCGATGCTGCATTTTGGAGAGACTAAACAGTTTATCACCATAACCTAAACAGTCCATGCAAGTAGCTGTAGGGCAAACCCAAATAACCCACACACATGAGAGGGACAACCGCATACTGTCCAGTTAGATCACAAGATTTCTACCAGCAAAGGACTTGTGCATCACCATATGGCCACTCATCCCAAGGTTACAAATGCAATTATCTCGAAACAAACCTGTTATATCATTTCATCAGGTTTTATAGATGATCAATGTTCTCGTCTCCAGTTTCTGCTTCTCCACTGAATACAATCTTCAGCATTTTGTTTGATATGGGTATATACCGATGATAAGTGGGGACACGTCCCTGGGTTTTTGAGCCATCCAGGATGTTTCAGGGATGGGAACAGGAATAGGGATTTACCACTAGTACATTTTTTTCACAGATTGATATTGTGTATATTAATGTAAACAAGAGTAAAGTAATTATTTAATAAGAGTTGGAGAGCTGTCGAGTTTGTTTAGCTACAAAGCAAGCAATCTTTATATATCCTTTAGATAAAAAGAAATTTGAATTAGGTGAAACTTGTATTGGGAGGAAAGTCACACACATATAAAGTCTTCACAATCTTGCAGTCCTCTTAAGCCATTCTTACTTCTTCCAAGTTATACCTAAGTCACTTTTTCATTGAGGCACATAAATGATAACGACAGACCTAGACTTCAACAATTGGTACTTAGCATTCAAGGGTATATAAAATCTAATAACCTACCATAGATATCTATCCAATGATAACCCCATTTTCATCTACATCTCACAACCCATGGTTACTAGGCATTTTCATATTATCAAATAAATCCAAAAGTATTTTAAGAATCCAAGTTATTGCTTTATACATATATTTCCACATCCATCTAATCAGCCTCAAAGAAGTTTAAGGACATTATAGCAGCAAATAATGTTCAAATTTCCTATTATATATAGTATAAAGAAATATAGTTTTCAATATTCATTTTATAGTATATACATTTCATGTAATTAGAAACTCAATAATCAATTTAAAATGGTATACAAACTTGCTCCAGGTTTAATAGGGGTCAGTTATAAGTTTAAATATTGTGCATTAAATTACAAATATAATTAAATATAGTTCTCAACTTACATGAACATTATATACAATTAAAAATTCAATAACAAATATAAAATCTATAAACAAGACAAAAAAAAACTTAAGCATTTTGGGGATAAAAATATGAAATCTAACTGTCGGTATTCATTTCATCCTATGCTTATAAAAACATTGCAATGCCTCACCATCTTCATATATATATATATATATATAGACCTTCAGTGAAAAATGTTGATGTCCAGAGAATATTCTGAGGTTTTCCCATGTTCCTGGGAATGCTCCGTAGATTGGCATCCTTGGGACGCCTAGAAAGCTCCCACATGCGAAGAATGCCCAAATGTTAAGACATCCTCTACATCAGCAACATGTTTTAAAAACATAAAAGATATTGATTTATAATTAGAAGGGCCCCTCACCCTAATATAACCTACCCGACTCAAATCTCCATTCTCGGCAAAAAATTGATCAAAAGTTAACTTTCCGGTCGGGCCAATGAAGGTAATATTGGTGAAATCAGGTTGCTGCTCTTTTGTCATGGAGGCATGCGAGAACATTAGGCACCACCCATTCATCAATGTTATCATCACATTTGTGGCAAACATTTATTTCCTTTTGGTTGTTGATTATTCTAGAAAGCACAATGACATTGAATTTCGGTCCCACATTGCGAGGGATGCTATAGAGGAAGTTGGCCACGACAATGTTGTATAGGTAGTTACAATGCAGCTAGTGTGTGCAAGGGAGCAGGAAAATTACTTGAGCCTACCTGCAGCCACATCTACTAGACCCCTTGTGCACAGTAATGAACAATGCAGTAAAAGATATTGGAAAAATTGATGGTCGAACAGGTGGTGACGAATGCCAGAGAGGTGTATATGTTCTTATGCAACCACACCTCATTGACATTATTTTTCTTTTTCGAAGAAGGAATTCCTCAAACCAGTTGAGACCGAATTTGCATCTTATTTCAGTTTATTGGTGAGAATGCTCGAGTTGCAAGGGCCCTTGTAGCCTATGATTATGATAGAGAAGTGGACTAGGTGGGCAGAGACCGAGACAAAACAAGGCAAGAGGGTGAAAGGTGTGGTGGTCAAAGATTTGTTTTGGATAGATGACAGATAAATTGTCTTTTGTATCCTTTGGGGCTGTTTTTATCATCATTAGACATGGGTAACACTCCTAACCTTAGAGAGATCTAAGAGTGCATTCATAGCATGCTTGGCCAGATGAAGGTCGCATTTGTTGTGAGAGACACCACCTTGACAATTTATACCATATTCAACCTATTGTTCACCGGTGGTGAGAAAAGTTAAACACCCCTTTACACATGGTTACATGTGCAATTAATCCTAGAACGTTCATGGAGAGGCCTAGGAGAATCATCGAACTTAAAATTTTAATTAAAACGAGTCCCTCTTCATAAAGCCTTTTTTACTCCAAAAACAAACGACACTTCTCTAGGTCTCTTCATAACTCTTTTGCATTTGTTTACTTGTTTTTGATCAAAAATATAAATTTCAAGGTGGTAGCAAGGACTTCTGACCCATTAGAAGATCAAATCCGAGGTTGAGAAATTGTAAGGGTAATGATGAAGGTGCATCTAGCGTGCAAAAGGATCATGAAAGGGAGCTTTGTCATTTCAAATCTTTGAATTGCAGCAGTATAGGTGCATGTAGGATAACAAGTCATGTGTATTGTCTATAAGAGCGGATATGCAAACCATAGACAGAGATAAGTTGGTTAATGTTAATGCAAGAACAACACCCCAAGAGGAAGAATTGGTAGCTAGAGGGAAACAAAGATAGGAAGAATATAAACAAACTTGCTCATGACAAACACTAAATTAGATAACAGTGTAGAGGACACAGTCCTCCACAAGATTCAAACAGTGGAATATTAACCTAGAATATTTGACTCCTTTCGAACAAATATAAAGCAATATATTGATATGCAAGAAGATCCACAAGCAAATTGGGAGATTGGATTGAAGAGGTATAACTAAAATTTTGGGTTGTGATGGTCACTAGTAAAGTCGTGCAATTTGAGGCCACTCAAAGAGATGGACAAGGAATGGATGAGAAACAGTACTGCAGCAGATCAGCAACTTGATTAGCATTCTACTTGTAAAGTTGGTTCAGCAATTTCATGGAAGAAACTTCTACAGAATTTCGGTTAACATCTACTAAAGAGGTACTAGTGTATCTGGGAAAGTGAGTACAGCCTCTTCTAGGACTAATGTGCTTTTCTCCAGCTCCTCTCCACCAACCCCCAACCCAAAAAAAAAAAGACAAATATGTAACATTGTCAAATTATAATATCCGCATCTAAGAGATTGAGGTGTAATGGTAATGGGGACATTCAGGAGAGCATGACACCCAGCGCAATAAGAGGATCCAGAAATCCAGTGCATATGTGGTGCCTCGGTGAGATTGTGGTTTAACAAACATTTTAGCATAACCCATGTTTACAAATCGTAAGAATATGATCCAAGATGTTTGAGAGTGACCCAATTTTACAGATACTTAGAATGCAGTTCCAAGCTCACCCCATCTGTGTTAAAGGCAGCCCATAACTTTGCCCAAGATTTACTAAGCAAAAATACTTTATATTGTACCATGAAAAATTGAAACACATTAATTAGTCAGTAACTTAGTAAATAGTTTATTACTATTTACTGAAGATCATGTCCATATAAATGGTACTACCAAAAACCTTCAAGGACGGATGATGAAATGATTTGTTATTGTAGCTGGACCTACCACAGAAATCCACCACAATCTAATATCATCAAGATAGAAGTTCGTTGTAGACACCCACTTTGTGTTTTTAAAATCAAAGGCTCCAGCTGTCACCATCCTAGCAGTTTAACATTGATGTTGTTGGATCTTCCTAAAATCATAATGTATAGATGATGAAATGATTATCTACCACAGAAATCCACAACATGACATCGTTCAAATAGAAACTCCTTGCAGTGGCTCATGGAGTTACCAGAATCAAGGGTTCCAACAATACCCTATTGTAGAATTTGAGTAACATAGAGAATTGGATTTTCCTAGGAAATTGTTTTCCTTTTTTCTTTTCTAAATGCCCCATTGTAGCATTTGAGTCACATAGACATAACTGGTTCTTCCTAAAATCCTAAAGCACGGATGATGAGATGATTTATTATTGTATCTAGGTCTACCACAGAAATCTACAACAGCCTGTGACATCGTGATATAATTGAGACAGACGTGCCTTGTGCACAACTATTGGGTGTTGTTAGAATCAAAGGCTACAACTGTACCCCCTTGTATCATTTGGGCCACATAAAGATAATTGGGTTTTCCTATGTAACTGTTTTTTTTTTTTGACATCCCATTTTAGCATTTGGATGACATAGATATAGTTGGGTCTTCCTAAAATCCTCAAGTTTGTAACCAGTCCTATCACAGGAATCCATAACATGCCTTTGACGTCATGATATCATTGATCTAGAAGCTACTTGCAGCCACCTATTGGGTGATGTTAGAATCAAGGGCCGCAACTGTACCCCATTGTAGCATTGGAATTATAAAATGATGATCGGGTCTTACTAGGAAATTGTTTTTTATAAAACCCTGTTGCAGCATTTGGGTCACATAGATATAATTGGGTTTTCCTAGGAAACTATTTTTCTTCAATAATCATTGTAGCATTTGGGTCCCATAGACACAATTGGATCTTGTCAAATATTTGGTGTTATAGGAAAATCATCGACCCCAAATTGTAGACAAACAAATTTTGGCAATTCACTATTTGATGCTGCTAGTTTTGACAATGCACTCTTGCTAAGATAAATGCAACTTTCCTATTCCCGCTTAGTACATTCCGAGGTCTCGTGTTTAGCTTGTTTATCTTTGCACACTGACATGTTGTCAAATTCTGAGAACATAATGCATAAAATTCATAGACAAACATCAAACAACAAGTCTCAAACTTTAGTTTGCATGTTTTCTTCCCTAGGTAGGGCAGTACAAATTGGTCAGGATAGTACATCCGGTCCTAACTAATTTGTACGGGTCTTGGACCAACATGTCCTTCGGCTTTGCTTTCAAAATCATATCTTTTGTTGGGTCTTCTAATCTCTCTAGGTCGGTTTTCATTGATAAATCATCTATGGAACCCTATATAAGCAAGTAAACACTACCTCATTTGCTAACCTGGAAATTCTATGGCACTACATTGATACACTCACTTCCTACACTTGCAAAAGGCACCCAAGGCTCCTTAAATCTTGCAATAGCACATCTATAGTCATTAGGGCAGCAATCTCTACAGGTTTGAAGCTCCTTACCAGGTCAAGGCAACAATCTCTCTCATCTACAAGCACTCAAACATCCCTTCCCCAAGTATCTTAGCAAGATCAAACTCAATTCAAGCATGGTCAAAGATGGTTGTCAAATCTAGTTGCATTCATTCAAATATCACATGTTAGGTGGAGAACGACATGTGGTTTGAGGCCTCTTCGAGTAGTGCTAATGTTGGCAGTGCATGAGAGTGCCCACAACCCAACTAATATTTGTTTTGCAAAAAAATTCATCCACGGCTAGAGTTTGAGATGACAATTAGAGTATTCAGAGAGCCGCGCATAATGATCACAAACTAGGGTTTGTCATCGACAAACGAGTTTCGATAACCGACAATGTCAAGAAATTACAGAGCCTAGATCCTTGCAGGTCCAAGACCGTACAAGATGTGCAAACCGTATGCATGGTCTTGCGGCCTTGCCCTAGTCCATTTTCCAAAGGATGTGTCTCCAAAACGAAGCTTGTTTCAATCCAGATTTCCCTGTTCTGTAGTGCACCTTCCCAAAACCTTCCAAAATCATCTGTAATCAGCTAAGTGCACTCATTCCTTTGTATTCCCAAGTTCATATCTTGTTTAGCATATTAGTTACAAGTATAAAATTGTTATTCTAATTTTGATAATTAATGTTGGAAGTTAATTAATCATAATATCCACCTATTGCTAACCCTTACATCCTTTAGTGCACTAATTCACTAAAATCAATTAGGTTTCATGTTAAATCTAATTAGGGTGTAAACAAAAACTAGAACATCCACCTATGCATACAAAATAAGTAGTCTCAAAATGAAAAACCTGATTGCAAAGCTAAGAACTAGCTCACACAAGCTACATAATGAAACTAGTAGATGGACCCTCCCAAAGAAACCTTGGGAACATAAAATTTGCACGATGTATAGCTTTTCGCTTTTGTTACAGCAACTAGGATTAAGGGACCCTAGACCCACAAAAATTGTTGATGATATGGAAAATCCTAACTAGTGTTATTCTACGATGTGTAACTTGAATTAAGTAGAAGATGAATAAATTTCATTCCAACAAGCCCACTATATAATGATAGATATTACGAGCAATTACATAGATTTATGCTATCGTGGTTCATAACCTACTACATGAAATCTTAAACCAAAACAATCATACAATTGGGGAATTTATTCTAAAACGAATCAGTCATAGCAATAATCTTCTAAACAAGTAAACACACTTTGATAGGTCCTACAGACCACTTTGGCCTAAAGGATGTAAAAGTCATCTCATCTCATCTCATCTCAAGACATAATTGGATCTTCCTAAATTTTTGTCTCGTCTCATAGACACGGTTGGGTTTCCTAAAATCCTCAAGTATGGATGACAAATGATTTCATTATAGTATCTGGGTCTACCACGGAAAGGCACAACATCCTACGCATCATGATATAATCCGAAAAGAGGCTCCTTGCAGACACCTACCGGGTGTCGTTAAAAGCAGGGGCTGCAATTGTAGCCATTGTAGCATTTGGGTAAGAGATTCAAACAAAGTTAATTGAGTCATCCTACGAAACCATTTTTAATTTTTCAAATATTCTATAGTAGAATTTGGGCCACACAGACATAATTCAGTCTTCCTATGAAACTTTTTAAAAACTAGTTGTAGCATTTGGGTCACATAGACATAACTATGTCTTCCTAATAAACTGTTTGTATTTTGAAACGATGCACCGTTGCAGCATTTGGGTCACACAGACATGATTGGATCTTGTTAGAAAACTGTTTTTTTAACAATAATACCCCTTGCAGCATTTGGGTCACAAAGAAATAACTAAGTCTTGCTGTGTGCTGTTTTTTTATAACAATAATACCCCATTGCAGCATTTGGGTCACAGAAAAACAATTGGGTCTTCCTAGGAAACGGTTTTTTTCCCCATAATAACCCATGCAGCATTTGGGTCAAACAGACAGGATTGGATGTCTCCATGAAATTGTTTTGTTTTATTTTTGAACTGAGATGAGAGATCATAAAAACTCACAGAACAATCAGATCACAGAGCGAACAGAACAATAACAGATACATTCTGAAAATATATTCTATGATCTATGATAGATGTTTGAGTGAAGAACATAAGTTACATTTTGCTAAACAGTTCACATGTCTTTATGTAAGGTTCCACATTCTGCATACATGTCTATCAAAACATTTGCAACTATATCTAACAAAATTCCTCTATATTTTGGCACAGGTTGGGAGTACTTTGGCAAATTTAAACTAATTGGGTTGGAGCCCTGTTTGTTGCATATGGTGAAACAAGGCGAGGAGTATGCTGGCAAATGTAAACAGGAAACCACTCTCTGTGCCTGAGTGGTGCAAGCGGTTGCAAAAGCTGATGAATATGTACAACGGGAGTAGAATCGGATGGATAAGAACACAAAGATGGAAGCCTCGTTTATAAGAAGCGTGGAGATGCTCTTCCGCTACAACATCTTGGGTATCATTGGCAGGTTTCTTAATCTCATCTACCCACCAAACATAAAATTCCCTAGAGATATGTCATCTCATGGAATGAAGTGATTGAAGGATACTGACAAAATGGGATTGTTGTCTACGCTTTGGGAACATTTAAATGCCAAAATATGAACTTTTGTAAATAAACGCCAAGTGTTCAACCAAATGATACAACATGTTATCTTTTAAATGAATATCATAGTTGTATCTTACAAAAGACATGGTCATCGTCAAGAGACATTGTGATTGTTTCATCAAATAAAACAACTGTATATTCACCCCGATCAACTCACCTATACCAACATACGTGTGGCCCATAACAAAATACGAGCTTTATAGCAACGTACGGACATCCATCAAGGCATAGTAGGCAATGTTTTTTTTGTTGGAAGTTACTATATTGTCCTCTCCCCATCACACATCGGATTCTTTAATTGACTTCCAGAGAAAATGCACCATAAGACTAATACAATGACTTTATTTTAAAATAAACACATAAAATCAAAATTAAAAAATAAATACTAAAACGTATTAAACAAATATAAAACTAAAACTAAACAAAAGAATTATCCCCACGCATTTCACTTTTAAAGGACCTCAAAATTAAACCAAATTCCTAAAAAAAAATTATAATTACGTAAGACTTAACATTTAAAAAACAAACTTTAACAAAGACTCCAAAAGATAATTTGACTCTTTACAAGAACAAACTATTTATTTTCCAGGCACACGTATTTAAATACTAAATAAAAAAACTTATTGACACAACACACTAAAAAGTTAAAACAAGACAATTAAAACTTACATAACACGTGAACCAATAAATAAATTAAAAACAAGAGTTACAAGTCGATGGAATGACAGGAAGTGAAGCTAATGTATTTCCAGATTTAAATGTGCACGTTGAGAATTTTTATAGATGCATGTAAAGAACTAATAAGACTGCAACCATTGATAAATTATCAGAATATCAGTAAGGCTCAGACCGTCTGAATTACAACAAGAACTGATTTGGCAACTCCTCAGAATGTGCAGTCATATTTATATAATAAATAATTTCTCATTGTATGTACAAATTCATTTTGTCACTATCTAAAATGAAACGAAATTTTTAAAATATGTATGTATGTGTATATTAAATATACATATGTTAACTTTTTTCCTATTATAGAAATACATATTTGACTCTTTTTAAGAAATGTTTCCAAGTATGTTCCTTAAACAACAAACTCTTGTTGTTAGAAGACAATTTCTATTATGCTTGTGCATATATATGAAAACACAAAATTACAACCTTTAGCAGAGATATCTTGATGCTATCAATTGATAAATTGACAATTTTGAAATAGATATTTGTGGACAAAGGTTCAAGCTATATATTAAAATCACTTCTATGGGCTATAAAAATTATATTTCTTTGGTCTATATTATTTCCATTGATATCATATACGATAAGCTGGAACTGATGCAATAACTATTTCCCTCAAATTTTAAAAATCTTTATAGATTATTTTACATCTATTTAGTGAATAAACAATTGACACATATCTCAGGAGATATCCAAGGCACAACATCAATATATTTTAATAGTAGGAGAAATTATTATTTTCATGATCAAGCGCAACAACCGAAGCTTTAAAAGAAAATCCTAGTCGCGTGACTACTAAAGATAGCGATGACCGATTTATACTAAGAAGCTTGGCGATAAACCGCTTGGTTTTTCTAACACCATCTGGGAAGGATGTTGTAGAGGTTGCTGGCATTGGGTGTTCCAAGAGCACTGGATCGCCTGATCGTTGATCATTCTTTGTTGTAGCTATTGGAGGGACAATCAAAGTGATAGCTATTTCGTGAGTAGGGGGGTGATTTGCATGTTCAACAAACCCTTCTCAGCCTTTCCAATGTTCATTCATCTAAACATTGGCAACCACATATAGGAGGTGAGCTGGAAATGTTGATTACAGAAATAATATACAATTGTTCTTAAAATCTTTCTATTATTTCTATGGACTATGAAAGCATTAAATCTTTGATTGTAATTTTTGTTTAAAAATTGCACTGGTTTAATCATTTATTTTAAATTTCATTTTTAAGAAGAAAAATTAATTATTAGAAATTATTTGGTTTTTTGTATGGAAGTATTACATTATAAACATTAAGAAGTACATTCAATACATATGTTTCAGTGTTCACGTTGTTTGTTTCCTTGGGCTACAAATGGTAGGAGAGCTATTCACAGTTGAAGTTTTTGTTTGATGTCCATTTATTCATTCTGAAAAAAACCATACCTTAATTATTTTGATTCATATACTAATTTTCATAACTTTTTTGTTTACAGACGGGCTTTGTATGATAGAAGTTATTGGATAATTTGTTTGACTGTAACATTTGCAATTTACAAATTCAAAATTTTCAGGCTGAGAAACTTAAAGAGTCTTTAGAACAACACAAGCTGAAGCAAGAGTCCTTAGAATCACGAGGGAGGGAAGATGTGAGCAGAGAAAAAGAACTCTCCCTAAAATTTGAAAAGGTGAACATGGATGTTGGCAAGAATAATTATAGTTTCGGTTGTGCTAAACACTGATACATAACATCTTACCATATATTATACTTGTGAAATTATTAATTACATGCATAAACTGTTTCACTACACACCCATATAAATATTGGTGGGACTGAATATATTCTGAGCTCCTTTGGTTCGCATCTTTGGATTATGAGATAAATTGTTAGTGCCCTCTCTTATTTTTTTACCTTAGCATTTTTTTTCATCTCATTCCAAGGAAGGACTTTCATCTAAAAAGTCTTTGTTTATTTGCAGTATTGATATTGAAAAAAAGGTACCTAGAAATGAATTGTTTAGTACTTATAATTCTAATTTTAAATCGTATCTTCCAAAAGCAATAGTTTATAGTCTCCACTTTTTTTCGTAAAGTAAAAATGATTACAGTCACAACTTGTGCTCGACCAAATATATTGATCTAGGACAAATTGGGTTCACGTTAAAGGGTATATCCAAGGGTCGTCTTTGTTCAGGCAACACCTTATAAAGCTCTGAAACTCCTGCGAAGTTGAAGGAGGCAGCAATGGCAGTTCCCCATAACAAATGTCCCCGTGTCCCCGTGTATCCATCGTAGTGGTCGTTCTCTCAGGGCTCATGTATGCGTAAAAACAGGCTGCCCAATCACACTGAAAACGTCTCCTCCCAATGTTATCTCTGAGCTCATCTATTTTCCTTTCATCTGCTTGCCAAGATTGTTGTGTCACCCAACACTGCGTCCAATCTCTGTCCATCCAAAATGAATTTCTGTAAATGTTATGTTCCTTTAAATCTTACGGCTCCTTGCTCTCAGAGATACATATCTCCATGTAAAGCCTTCTTAGGAGATAAATGAAGCGGTCAAAAAACATAAATTACGGTGGGAAGAAGATGCTCTGTTCTTGTGGATGCCAGAAGGGTTTCTCTGAGAGCAAGGAGCAGAAATGGCATTATTGGTTTTTGTAAATTGCAGATGAAAGGAAAATAGATGAGCTCAGAGATAACACTGGGAGGAGACGTTTTCAGTGTGATTGTGCAGCCTGGTTTTACGCATACATGAGCCCTGAGAGAACGACCACTACGATGGATACACGGGGGACATTTGTTACGGGGAACTGCCATTGCTGCCTCCTTCAACTTTGTAGGAGTTTCAGAGCTTTATAAGGTGTTGCCTCGAACAAAGACGACCCTTGATATACCCTTTAACATGAACCCAATTTGTCCTAGATCAATATATTTGGTCGAGCACAAGTTGTATTTCAGAATCATTTTTACTTTACTGAAAAATAAGTGGAGACTATAAACTATTGCTTTTTGAAGATACGATTTAAAATTAGAATTATAAGTACTAAACAATTCATTTCTAGGTACCTTTTTTTCAATATCAATACTGCAAATAAACAAAGACTTTTTAGATGAAAGTCCTTCCTTGGAATGAGATGAAAAAAAATGCTAAGGTAAAAAAATAAGAGAGGGCACTAACAATTTATCTCATAATCCAAAGATGCGAACCAAAGGAGCTCAGAATATATTCAGTCCCACCAATATTTAAGCATTAGAAGATTGTTTTTTAATAGCATGTTGTGGTTAATACAATTGATAGGTATAGTAGCAAGTATCCATCTTGAGATAGTATTCATATTCTTTGTGCTTATCCACCCCCTTTGGGTGTCGTCCTTTAAGAGAGGCCACTTTGGAGTGCATACACTATGTTTTTCATTTATATATTGTAATTATTATAATATTATTATTAATAAAACACGATGTTGTAAAATATAGTTTGTGAGAGACTTCAAAGAAACTATACATTTCCTTGAAATTCACAACATAAAATAGTGGCTAAACCATTTAAAACAACCTAATTAAATATTTCGAAAATTCTCTCAACATAAAACAGTGTATTGTACATATTGGTTATTTGGTAACCGAAAAAAACACGAACAGTATGGATCCCTCTTGAAGTAAAAGCTATACAAGAAATTTTCTAGCTAAAATATCAAGGCCGGCTGCCGAAGTATAAAAAAGCTTTAAATACATTAAGATTCACGAACGTCCAGTTTTACCAAGAGATTTTTTCTTTCCAAATTCTTTCGAATGTATATTACATCATCTCAAAAACCTTGCGAATGGAGCGTGGTGGACTTCGTAAACCGACTGTTCTTCTATTTGTCTCAGCGGAAAAAGCATTTAACGCGGATACAGATTTTCGCAAACGAGAATTGCCCATAGTTCGATTCGATGCACAAACTACAACGCAACACAGATCCACAAGAATAAAATATTTAAGTTCGAAATGACGACAAGCCAGTTAAAATCGCATAGCTGTACAGCTTGAAAATTCACCGAGGGAGACAAAAGATCGGCGACAAAAATATTCGTGTTAAGAAAAACGAGCGAAACAACGTTGAGGTTAAGTTGCAGGGTCGCTCTCAGCAGGGGGCAGATTTAGATCCAGCAAAAGAGGGACTTTCCGCGGCGGAATTGGAACCGCATTTTGCTCCAACTTGGCCACCGGCACCATGTGACCGTAGCTTTCAGAGAACAGTCTGCGTCTCTTAATTATAGTCGCCAGCTTTACATACAGTTACACTTCGAGATTGGCAGTGGAGCAAACGAAGCCCGCCATTACGAGTGTGGAGGCACTGGTATCAAGTGGCGTTGCTGTAGGATATCAGAAAGGGTCTTTTGTAGGTGAATACCTGTATGAGCATTTGGGCATATCGAAAACAAATCTGAAAGCATATGTAACACCAGAGGAGTATGAAGAGGCTCTGTCAAAGGGTCCAGACAGAGGAGGGGTGGCTGCCATTTTCGACGAGATCCCATATGTTCGCCTCTTCCTCTCTGGTCGCTGCGGCTTTACATGGAGATATGTATCTCTGAGAGCAAGGAGCAGAAATGGCATTATGGCCATTGGATCTGTTTAACCACCAGGACTGTAAATATCAAATTTATAGCAGGTTAAGAGATTTGAAACGAATTGAGGATTGTAAATATCTAGGATAGTAAAAAAATCTAAGATAGATAGTAAAAATATCTAAGATATAAAGTAGGAAAATATCGCATGACATTTCTCCCAATCATTCGAAGGAGAAAAGGTGTGTTGTGTAAGATGATGAGGTAATTGTTAGAGATATCTTAGAATGTAAGGAGTGGTAGAACAATAATACCTAATAAATGAGCCCCTCTAGGGAATGGACATATGAAAGAAAGGAAAATTTATACGTCAATTGAGCTTTGCTATTGTGTAATTTTACTTTTTTATGGCATCAATTTTTTTATCAGTGCGACATTTAATTTTCTAGATAAGGTGAAGACGTGTTCAAAATTCATAATTGAAAGGTGGGATTTAAAACCCTGCATGTCCTACACCTATTCCATAACTCATATTGTTTCCATGAAAAGGACATTAACGCCATGGCTAAGGAACTCAAAATTAGGCTATTTCTTGCGGCAACATTCGAGAACCTGTAGTAAGGAGTGCATGGAAAGATGGTGACAAGAATGTCGCTTCTAGAGGGGTTGCTCATTTCATGAGGAATGAAGTTTTAGAGGGGTCTCTTAATCAATGCCTTAAACTTGTCCATCAGTTCTACAAATGCGGCGTCAGAGAGGGAAACATAGAAAAACGTAGGCATTAAGAGACAAGACCCCGACTCTAGAAATTAAATGTTTGGAGGACCCAAGTTTGAATGTTGCCACTTGTTTGCAACCTATCATAATCAACACCCTAAACACACAAAATCAAATAAATTTACACACACCTAAAAAAAGGTGGTGAAAATATAAATGACAAATTAAATCCCACGAAATGTGTCAAAATTACGCCAAAATAAAATTCAAATGAACCTTCCAATCCAAATGAAACTAAATTAGGCTTGTCCATCGCTTCTCCCGCACTTGCTAAAGCTTGAATTATAAAGGGGGCTACAAAGTGCTCCACAAAGAAAGTATTTCGGTTGGGTTTCAAACATGGAACCTATTGGATTTTCCGCCTTTTAGTTTGTTCCTTCAAGCGCAAATTACACTCAAGTGAATAATTTGAGCAAGATAGAGATGATACAGTGGAACAAAATGCACTTCTCATCCCTCAAACCCCTTCTTCATCACCCCTCATCCTCTCCCTCTTTTTTGCCTCCTCAAGTTTTAATTCTTCACTCCATCCCTTTATGCGTTTCCATCGTACATTTCACGTACGATTGTTAATTTATATTATTTGAGTTTGAATGCAATCCAAGAGCCTGGAAGACAACACTACTTATTAATTCCATGTTATCTTTATCCTATCATGAAAGCCAAAATCGAGGAGTTGGATTGCTTTGAAAATATGGAAATTGTATATTATTAAATCTAAACCCATGACAAAACATGAAAGCGATATTCTTTTTTATCAGATAAGATAATTAAAAAGATCTGATAACATTTAAAATAGACCACCATTTCAATCTTGGCCAAAACACTTTTTTAATGACGATCTAAAAACAAGAAAGGGTCGGTCATGGTGGGCAATCTTTATTACATTGCAATGATAAGAATGGTAAACATAAATGATGATAAGAATGGTCCCTCTGATAGAGATATTTTACTGTATCTTTATAACCGAATGAAATATAATCCCAATCTCCAAAACCTTGGACACGAATTTGTGCCTTTGTTGCACAAACAAATCCTCCCCTGATTCCTCTAAACTCGCCAAAGATGGCAACACAACTTTTTTCCCATCTTCCCCAATAGGAAAGTATCAACCATTAATGAACTCCCCCGATCTCCTCCTCCGTGACAACAACTCATAGAAGAACCATTAGCTTTACCAATCTCCATATCTCTTCCTTTAGAATTAGCATTGATGCTTCATCCGATTTGAGCCGTATATAAGACTTTACTTCGCCATGTTTAGCGCCAAGAATATCTATTATCAACCATGAGAGTAACCAGAGCGCCCGCCATGGCCACAACTCCCGCAAAGGTGAAATCTTCCAAGGGGTGGGCCGATAGAAATCGCTAACAGAGCTAGCTACGAATGCCTCTCGTAAAACATGCACAAAATCGATGGAGAGAATGACCCTCCTCAAGCATTTCACCAACGACAACAAATTTTCTATAAATTTGAGAGCCTCGAAACTTGGCGAATGTGCAAAAATGCGTTGACAAATCGAATTGTTAGAATACGTGGTGATGTGGAATTGAAAGATTTATAAACCACATGGCCATTTAAGATTAATTTTGTACGTCAACGACCAAAGAATTATCTCGTTGATGTCTATGCACGTGTCGAACGCAGCAGTGCCCAACTGGGGGGAATGCCTTCGACATTAATTAAAAATGTGTACCTACAAAAGGATACACTTCAAGGTGGGGTCACAAAATCCACTCGTTAACTTGTTTTCATTTCTCGCTAATAATGTACAAGAGGGAAACAAATAATTTTTAGTATTTTACAACTACAATGGAATCCACATCGCTTCCTATCCGAATCGATGCTTGAAATAATTCCACACAATCTTCCAATGAGATATTGCAATCTTGTTCGCTTTAAGCAATTACGAGATCGACACGCTATGCATTACAAAGTAAGGAATTTGGATAAGGACATCGCCACGTAGCAAGTTAAAAAACCACATTTGTCTAAGAGGTTTTTTCTACACACCATGAATCCCATCGACAACAATAGGTCACAATGCCACAAAATACCTTACAAATGCATCCCACCACATTGATGTCGGGCATCACCCAACCTTCGTTCCACTTGGAGGGCTTTAACCTCCACCTCATATTTGATTTTCCATTCCACATGTGCACCCTCATTGCTCTTTACTTGATTTAGGGATATCTCCACATCGATTCTCGCGTGGCACGATAAGAGACAAGTACACTATAATATGAAACTTTCATACCACTATAAACACCACGTTGGGTTCCACTTCATAAAAACCCCCAATGATGTAGCATGACATTAGTATGGAAAAAGGATATTTGAGGTTGTTGGTACAAAACCCTTCTTGATATTTTCCTTATATGCAAAATTTTGAACCATAAAACTTAGGTGCTAAATCAGTAGAGGGACCATACTTGTAAATAATTATTGGGAGGAGAGACTATGTTTGTATTGGCGCTTAGTAATGAATTTTTTTCCTATAGTCACATTCGATTTTTATATGTAATGAAAACGAGGAAGACAAAATATCTATGTTTTGTTGTTTACAAATTGACGCTTCATAGTAGATTATTTGGCTTGTGATAACATCTAGAGAAGCGCATCGATATCTCGAGGGTGGATTTCAATTTTATGTGTGCAACATTTCTATAACTAATCAATTTTATGTGTGCGTAAAAGCACCATACCAACGGAACAACTCCTGGCTATGTCTTTGTTTGATGAAGAAGGCACATATCCCCAAACCGTAAAAATGCTACCTTGGGCATTCAAGTCCCACGTGGATGAACCCGAGTTCAAGTAAGTCATGGAGCACTGATGAAGGAGCCAGAAACAAAAGGAGTTAATCCTTGGTGAATGCTCAACAATTATCAAATGAGCAGGTCTACAACGCGCTCAACAAAGTTTCAGTTGAGATTGAGGCCAAACTATTCGGAAGGAATAATAGAGTGAGATTCCTGGAGGAGGAATTGGAGAAGGAAAAGAAGGATCTCGCTGAGAAGAGAAAGGACTTGAAGCAAGAAGATCTTATCGCGTAGTTAAGGTGTGAACTGAAAGAGGAGAAAGCAAGGGTGCACAAGCTACACAAGAAGATTAAAATGATTATGGGTGTTATTGTGTTAAAGCATCCTGACCTAGTGTCGCCCAAGCAAAATATGAATCAACCTTGCGCAGGCTCGGAGGATCCGACTCACATCCTCACAATGGAAAGGTGACCACTTGCCTTAGAATCTACAGAAGAAGCATTGGCGCGCCAAGAAAAGGAGGAGAAACTAAAATTTGTCGAGATTGTTGCTCGATATACTAAACTCCTTATAGAGGTAAAGGTCATCGTGCAAGTCACATAAGATGCATATGAAAACTACACTGATAGGGATAGAGTGGCAAGCATCCTAGTCACCACACATGAAATGGAACTCAAGGAGTTTCAAGAAAAGAATAAGGGGAACAGGGTAAAGATATAAAATCCTAGCCGAGGTAGAAAAGAAGTCAAAAGCTATCGAGACCTTATGAGGCTCGATCAAGAGCCGACTAAAAGAATTATACCCCCAGATCACCCGTAGGATGGATGCGCTTGATGACTTGGGCAAACAATTGGAAAGTATTGTTGAGACAATGAGCACCAAAGGGGAGGAATTAAGTTTTGAGGAGGTGAGCACCTTAGTCGGAGACCTCTGTCAGCAAGCCCATAACAAGGTTGATGCCCGAGAAAAAATTGAGGCTCGAAATAGGGAAGGATTTCCCTGTCCTTCAAAAATAAGCATTGTTCTCCTTCATTTTCACCATTCTTTCATTCTTTCTCCCAATTCTTCATTCCTTCATTCTTTTTCATATTCGAGCCCGCCATTCTTTATTCATTAAGAGAAGTGTTTCGAGGACGGAGAACAGGTGTAGTGTGGGGTGATGTTGGGCCTCGAATATCGGCTAAGTACAAGAAGGCGTGTGGGCGTGCGAGACCTATATGAAGAAGGGTGCGTAAGGTGAAGGTGCACATGGCATGGTTCTAGCAGGGTTTAGCAGAACACACGGTCGCGCGCGTAAGACAAGACAGGTTTTTGGGACTTAGCCATATTCGGAGTTCTAGATAGCACATGAGGAAAGCATGACCCGTCTAGCATGCGAAGTGTATAAGGTGCTAGCCTGACACTGTAGGATCAAGAATGAAATATTCCATGCATGTGATGGAAGGATCCAGAAAGACATCATTGCAAAGAGTGGAGAGATCGGATCAAAGGAGGCATGCTCCATTGGAGGACCACTTGGAAACTTGGCAACCGATCTGTTACCTCATAAGGCATGACGGTGAAGGCAAAAAGCTATATATAGAGATGCTCGGGTAGTAGAAGAAGGGGGAGAGAGTAGTGGTGGTGGAAGAGGGGCGAAGCTCTACAAAATATCATGGAGGATTCTATGGGTTGGGATTAGAGGAAACATAGGAGTGATGGCATATTTAGAGGGATGGGTCTGTGTTTATCCTTGTAATATGAAGGATGTAGTTTAGTTTTTGATGCATGACCTTGCTCTGCATTATTATATGGGTTTGTTATGGCCTTAAATGAATGTAATGTGGTTATTGATATGATAACATGAATATAAGGCTCTGTTCTAAAGCATATATGTGTTCATGAGCATAAGTCTAGTGCATTTCCTTTGTGTTATGAATCAATTCTATATGTTGTTATGATACTTCTCTTTTACCTTCTAAATGAATGCATGGCTCTTTTCTATTGTTTTGCACTTAAGTATATGTTATAGATAATGCATTCTTACATAACTCACATAAAGGAGGGGCTCGGCGCCCGCGCATGCCTCGAGTGAGCGCCAAAGACTACCGGGTGATAGGTCGGCGCGCATGGGATTTAACTGTTCTAAGGGCGTAAAATGATTATACCCTCTAATAGAGATAATCTGTGGATCTTTATAATTGAATGAAATATAATCCCAATCTCCAAAACCTTTCACACGAATTTGTGTCTCATTGTACAAACATATCCTCCTCGATTCCTCTAAACTCGCCAAAGATGGCAACACAACTTTTTACCCATCTTCCCCAATAGAAAGTCTCACCATTAATGAACTCCCCTAATCTCCTCCTGCGTGACAATAACTCACAGGAAGAACCATTAGCTTTACCAATCTCTATATCTCTTCCTTTAGAATTAGCATTGTATGCTTCATTTAATTTGTATATAAGACTTTACTTCATTGTGTTTAGCGTAAAGCAAGAATATCTATTATCAACCATGGGAGTAACCACAATACTGCCATGGCCACATCTCCCACAAAGGTGAAATATTCCAAGGGGTGGGCCGATAAGCAATCACTGACAGAGCCGTGAATGCCTCTCGTAAAACATGCACAAAATTGGTGGAGAGAATGACCCCGTCATGAGCATTTCACCACCAACAACAAATTTTCTATAAATTTGAGATCCTTGAAACTTGGCGTAATGGGCAAAAAAATGTGTTGTATAAATCAAATTGTTAGAATACGCGGTGATGTGGAATTGAAAGATTTATAGACCACATGGACGTTTAAGATTAATTATGTACATCAACGACTAAAGAATTATCTCGTTGATATCTAAGCATGTGTCAAAATGATAGTAGTTCCAATAGGGGGAATGCCTTTGGCATTAATTAAAAATTTGTACCTATGAAAGGATACTTCCTAAAGGTGAAGTCACAAAATCCACTAGTTAACTTGTTTCCATTTCTCGCCAATAATGTACAAGAGGGAAACAAACAATTTTTTAGTATTTTGCGGCTACAATGGAATCCACACCTTTGCCCAATCCGAATCGATGTTTGAAATAATTCCACACAATCTTCCAATGAGATATTTCAATCTTGTTCATTTTAAGCAATTATGAGATCGACACGCTATGCATTACAAAGCAAGGAATTTGGATAAGGACACCGCTACGCATCAAGCAAACCACATTTGTGTAAGAGGTTTTTTTTTCACACCATGAATCCCACGACAACAACAAGTCACAATGCCACAAAATACCTTGCATCCCCACCATTTCGATGTCAGGCATCACCCAACCTCCATTCGACTCGGAGGGGTTTAACCTTCGCCTCATATTTGATTTTCCATTCCACGTGTGCACTCTCATTACTTGATTTAGGGATATCTCCATGTCAGATTCTCACGTGGCACGATAAGAGACAAATACGCTATAATATGAAACTTTTAGACCACTATAAACACCATGTCGGGTTCCACATCATAAAACCCCCAATGACATAAAGCATGACATTAATATGGAAAAAGTATATTTGAGGTCGTCGATACGAAACCCTTCTTGATATTTTCCTTATATGCAAAATTCTAAACCGTAAAACTTAGGTGCTAAATCAAGAGACAAACCATACCTATAAATAATTATCGGGAGGAGAGAATATGTTTGTATTGGCGCTTAGTAATGATTTTTTTCCTACAAATACATTCGAGTTTTGTATCTAATGAAAACGGGGAGGACAAAATATCTATGTTTTGTTGTTTACATATTGATGCTTCATAGTAGATTATTTGGCCTATGATAACATCTAGAGAAGCACATCGATATCTTGAGGGTGCATTTCGATTTTATGTGTGCAGTCATTTCTATAACTATTCGAATAATTTCTATTCAAAATAATCAATTCGCCAGAAACAAGTTGTGGCACTTCAAAATTCATCTGGTTGCCCCTGATTTCCCTCTTTGTGCCATAGATTCTTAATACTTTTCTCGGACACATGTTGACGACCAAGAAACTCGTGTTGTTGATATCTTTGCATGTGTGAGAACGGGAGGCGCTTCTGTGGGGTACACCTTAAACATTAATAATAGATATAACCATTGCACTTTTAAATATTTTAATTTTGATGAGTTGATTTAGTTTTTAAGTTTTTTTTTTTTTAAAAAAAGAGAAGTGACGAATTTGAATTTATATTTTGATATACATCAATGTCTCGTCAAAATATTTAACATAAGCATGGAGTACATGAGTCCACTTTATCAAAAATGGGATCGCGTTTTATAATAATATTGCACTTGTTTTGAGAGTCAGGGATCGCATAGACAGTGCCATCAACTTTTTCTTCAGTTCTTAGGCGTCGGCAACTGGTTCTTACACAGCTGAAAGAAACCAAAAGTTCTGAGAAAATATTGAATAACAAACCCTGTGAATTTGTTTTTATAGCGTTAAGGTTTTCGATTGGAAGCTGATACAGGGAGAAACGACTGCCGAGAAAAAGACGGCGGCAATCTCACTTCTGCATGGACAAAAATATCAATATTTTCCCCTCGCCGCCCGAACTAAGTACACACTTACTTATGTAAGTATACATTTTTCACAAGCCACCAGAGAAAGTAACGGAACAAAACCAAAGCGAGATGGTGTGTTATGCACGGGGAAAATGTGGCGTAGATTCCTGCTTTCCATGTGGATGTTTAAGATGAATTTCGTATGTGGACGACTAAATAAACTGTGTGGTTGATAATGTGTTAGAATGGGAGGCAGATCCTACCAGGGGGAATGCCTTCGACAGTAATGAGTGGACAAGAGTTGTAAATCTGAGAAATGTCGCGGCACTTACCTCTTTCTTTTTCCAAATTTGTAAGTTGGTAGAAAGCATAACCTTTTGACCCTTAAAATAAGAAAATTCCCCTACAATCGATATTGAGGAATGAAAAGTAGATCTTTCTTCTAGAGAAAAAAACATCCATTTTGAGTGGGAGGGCCTGCCATTATGAAGTGAGTACATTTTGTGAAAAGTAGATCTTTCTTCCGGAGAAAAAAAAGCATCCATTTTGTTCAACTAATGGAAAACATGAGGATAGACACCTATATATTTCCTATATCTTGTGAGTTTTTCACGATGACCACATTTAAGTTGAATTCATCGTTGTCGGTGCTATTACATCAAGATTTGAACATGTGACCTAACATCACTCTTATTATTTTCTTGTTTCTCGGTCAAACTCATGCACTTGTTCACCTCCTACCGACAATCGCTATTTATGTGAATTGAAATCGCCATCAACAGATGGTTTGTTGTGCGAGATATACGAATAAGAGGATTTAGAAGGAAGATTTATATGACTTTTCTATTTAATGTGGCTTATTTCTCATTTATGTGGTGAACGTAACAAGGGATTGCTTACACAGGAAAATGGAAAATGAAAAAGTGTTGACCATATCTACAATGAAAGGAATATGGCAAAATTTGGTGACTTTGAGATCAACAGTCCATATCATGTATGTCCTCATTCTTCCTTCTAACAATAAATGACAAAAATGAAATTATTATTATTATGCATATTCACGATACCGATTGTCATTTAGCTATGGAACATGAAGTCCCTTGGAACTATTTCCAATATGGGACTTTTTACACCATAAAATCAATAATAATATGGTGTAAGGGAACTTTAATTAAGAGTTCTTTCCTTACTTATTATTAAGTGTAAGATTGTTACAAGTAGAATGTTTTGTATAAATTAATACACATTAATCATGCAATCCATAATATAGCTATTAATATAGTGTTATCTAAAATAAGCCCAGGGCTATTTTGATAACTTACAAGCTTTAACATTGGACTTAGCATTAAAAAGGAGCAAAAACGCTCAAATGCTCATCCAAATACATGTTCAACATTTTAATTAAACCCAAGGGGTTTAAAACTTGACTTTGGTGGGTTAGATATAAAGTGGAGCAGGGGGCAATTCAAATAAAAATGGTGCCAAAAGGAGAGCTCATGTGGCGTAATTTGAACCTCTTATAGCTTTCTGCTCCAACGGATGCGAGGCCGCATAATAAACACAAATTTATAAATCGTCGTGTCCAAAGTGGGGCAAGATTACGGTTAGTGAATGAGAAGTGGCCAAGTGTCATCTGTTCTAGGGCTCTTGAATGCCAAAGCACTCCCACAAATGTGAGGCCATGGAATAAGGTGTAATGTATAAACCATCGTGTCCGAGGCGCGAGGGTCAAGCGGTCAAGGCGAGGACACATAGTGGGGTTTGAAGCGAGCTACATGGTGTAGATCGACGAAGAAGATGGGACATGTGGCGATATTCTAGGCCTCCCCAATGCAAATGGGCTTTGGCAGATGTGAGGCCATAGAATAAACCATGTAACATAAACTTTCGAGTATGGGTGAGGCAAGCCGGCGCCAAGGCAAGACACACTTGTAAGGTAGGGATGAGTTAGGGAGGAACAAGTGACACGAATCAACAATGGGTCATAGTGTCACGCATCGCCTTTTGGTGAGTTTCGAACATATGGGCTCCCACCGACGTAAAGTCCACTGGAATGAACCAAAATTTAACAAATTTCGGGTCCGAAAGGGAGCGGGAAGACATGGAAGTCAGCGTGCACATAGCCAAAAAGATAAACACGTGGACTACACATGTGGAAGAAGGAAATAAAATGCATAGCGAAGTAAATAAACATATAAGCACACACATGGGCATCCCCACACCTAATCAAGGACTACCATGTGTCACAAAATCACTGCTTCATTTCACCCGAGCCCTAAATCTTTAGAGGGCCATAACTTTCTCCCTAAAACTCCAAATAGCATAAAATTGGTACAATTGGAAAGGTCTTGAGGAGCTCTTCACAATAGTATTAGTAGAAGTAGAGATTGATGAGGTTAAGTGGGTTAAAATAGGAAAACAAATCTAGGGGTCGCATGTCACTATAAAATAGGAAAACGTCAAAGAAATTTAATAATGCATTTTTTATCTTCTCTAGCCTTAAGACCCTCCATAGTTCTTCCAAATGGTGTATTCCTCCATGCTCAACTAAAATGATAAGAAATAACAACATATATGCAAGTTGTTTTGGGCATTTGCAATGTTTTGATTGCATCTACCTCCAATTTTACAGGTTTCCTTTGATTTCAAGAATGTGCTTGCCTTAATCAAATTATTTTGATTTTTCTTGCATGTTAAGGCAACCTTGAGGCATGTGCAATCATGAGGAATGAATCAACCTAGTAGAGGCGCCAGAGACACCCAAAATTGGGTCGCAACCCTCTAGGCCCCCTTTGACTAACATACCTCTTACCATGACCCCTCCACACATTATTATTAATTTAACTACCCATATTAAGTTAATAATTCCCTCACCCCTCCACCTCACCATGGACCCTTTCCAAGCCTATTTATTAACCTAGACTAAGTCATTTACTTCCCTAACTAACTATGACCTCTTCTAAACCTAACTATGACTTCTTCTACACTTCTCCCACCTATTTCCCGCTTCATTTAGCGACAACCCACACTCCTAGTCCATAACAAATCTTGACCACCGCTAAAATGGAGAGAAAAGGCTATTTTTGGCAAATATGACCTTTTCTCCCTAACCAACGCTGGTTATTCCTCGGCCGGCGCCAGTCACCTAACCACCATCGGTTCCTTTAAATAAGGAATTCCAATCCTTCTCCCGGGTTCTTCTTCCATCTTGGCTTTTGGAGTTCTGGCATTGGTATTCTCGAGCATCCGGTGACCTCACGACGAACCAAAGATCATTCCAAGCATTCAAAACCTCCACCAAGCATCAACAATGTGTTCTAGAGCATTGGATCACTCACAGGGAAGTCCAGAGCCTTATGTTGCTGTTACACGGATCGGGACTTGTCTCTCCTTCAACCACAACCATTCTTTCTACAACCAGCTTCCATTCTACAAGTAAGTAATCTCTACCTTGTGATTTCTTTCATTATTTTGGTTATTAATCATTTATTTGCTTTTTTTTCACCTTCTACCTCTCCCGGATCTCCTCCGTAGCATCTCCACCCAATCACTTGCATATTGAGCCTTGTACTCTTCTCGATCACCTTTTTACCATCTCTGAGTCTTCACATAAATCCTAACACCTAACCTAAGCACTCCCAACTCTTTGTGCAATCACAAAGAGCTCCCAACCAACCCATTTTAACCTTCTCATCTAATTTCCCTACTAACATTGGTCACCCAATCGGCATTGGTTATTACTAGGTACCGACATCATTCGCCCAACCGATACCGGTCTCTGTGATTGGTAATTTACCTCAGACCAACGAGCTCCTAACTACCCAAAACCTTCTTAAACCTCACACAATCTCACCCAGACCTTCCTAAACACCCTAGCCACACCTACTAGCCTCGACAACACCACGCCTCTTCTAGATTTAGTTGTATATTCAATATTTAGCTTAAATCTAGTCTATTGTTAGTATATGAGATACTTAAATTGTATTGTTACGATAAGACCTTTCTTTTATTGTCATTTCTTTACATTAAGTTGTTTTTTTAAACAGTGAATCGACGACCTTTCTAGGAGTATCACACTTCCCAAATCTAGCATACACTAGGCAGTTTGATAAGGCCAAAATATGCCTCATCAATGTGCAATGAATGATCTCATTTTACTCTCCTTTTAATCAAGTTTGACTGCATTTTGTGGATTTTGTTTGATCTAGTATAAGTTAGGATGTAATTGTCCATCTTTTGTTTGATTTAGTTCTAACGTCTAAAAACTCCATAATTCCTAACAAAATGTGTGGAAATTCAGTTTTGGAATAAAACAAGTCATATTTGGTCAGATAAGCAAAGTGTGAAGCAACCAACACCTTTTGAGGAAATTGGCTAGAATGCGGCTTAGTTCCAGAACTCCAACACTTAGCTCCGAACTCTATCACCTAGCTTTGAAACTCTATCACTTAGCTCCGAACTCTATCACTTAGCTCTAGAACTCTATCACTTAGTTCAAACTCTATCACTTAGTTCAAACTTTCGTAGTTAGTTTCAAATGTTTTCCTTTGGTTCCAGAACTTCTCCAAAGTTCCATAATCAATGGGAATCTTATCAAAATCTGGATATTGAGCAATTAATGGGCCCTCTAATTAGAACATATCAACGAATTTCTGGATCTTCACACTCCAGAAATACTTATGTAAGACCAACAATTGTATGCCCATCTAGTTTTCTAAATTTTAGATCTACTTTGAGCACTATTTTGTTTCACTAGAACCTATAGGTGGATAGACAACTATTGAATGCTCATGATTGTAAATGCATCCTCGATGATGAAATATATATATATATATATAAAAGACCGAAGATAGATAGAGGATATAGATATACAAACATATACACAGTTAAGTTTTGTAAGATAAAACGATTCAATAATAAGATAGCCATTTAATTTTGAGAGCAATATTGCATTAATTCCTGATTCAAGGTGGAGCAAGGGCCCACTCCTCCAAGAAGAAGGATCTTTTTTTTGGTATGTATATTTTTAAATAGTTTGTATAAATCTATTTTCTAGCAATTTTGTAAGTACTTATGGTTCTTCAGTTAAAATATGTTACATAATTGTCCCTGCAAGTGTTGTAGATCAAACTATTATTTCTTTGCAAGCATTTTTTAACAACATTTTTAAATGTGTGTTTATTTCTAGCAATTTATTTCATTCTGCAAAGTATATTTATTTCTAGCAGTGTGTTCAATTCTAGCAAGATTCGTTCATTTTCAACAATGTGTGGTTATTTCAAAGAAGTTTCTTATAGGTTAGCTTTAATAAGGCTTTGGCCAGAAAATCTTAAAGACACTTAAACCCCCAAAAAATTAAAAAATAAATATCCACAATCAATTACCAGTTCACTTAGATTCTTCTTGTTGCATATAGCTTCAGACACACCCCTGGTTTGAATATGACATCAACCATGAGTTGATTAAATGAAGGGAATAATGACACCCATCACACCCACCGTCATATGCTATTTAACTCTATTTGGTGGTATTGTTGTGCTTCTATAGGTAGTCCTTCCTAGCCAAAAATGAGCTCTTCACAATTAGCCGGTCTTCTACAATGCACGTAACCTTCTTCGACTTCACAGTATTCCTCCTCACCTCACCTTTACCTTATCTATTTTATACGCAACATTGTGGTGAAACATTTTGGCACACCCAATGGGACCCTCATTTGTGGGTTTCTTTCTATTCATATAGGTTGCATCTTGTATGTTTCCTTTCTAAATCGTTATTCACTAAATCTTCTTCTCTTGGTAATTTGCTCCTTCTTTCTAATTGCTCTAAATGAAACACTTCTTTTGGTGCATTTAAAAAGAATCCTTCTTCTTTCTTCTGTTCTTGCATTAGTGAAATTCATCCCTCTTCCTATTCACTCTTGTTTACATCAAATATCATATTTCAATTTGGGTTTAAAACACTTGCATTTCATCCCTGTATGTCTGCATATTTAGCTCACATAGTTAAGTAGCAATCATATGATGAAGGTCATGACCATTTTTGATTGATTAATAAAGTATAGTTCACATTTGTGCACACACTCCTTATCTAAATCACTTAACATAATCTACAAACTTCTTAAACATTCCCTTCCGGAAGAAGTCATCAAGGATTTAAAACTTGTTGACGGTGGGCCCCGCTAGTGTTTTGGCTGGTTTATCATATCAAATCTTGGACCTCACGTACCACAAGGTATATTGAGGACTCCTTCACCAAAACAAAACCTAAAACCATCCATAGATTGCTTTCTAGGTACCTTCATTATCCAAACATTCTATATCATTCATATTCATTCTAAAGGCATAAGCCAAATAACACTAAAATCTATCCTAGGATAATGTGTTTATTTAGTTTTTGTTTGTTCAATTGTCGCCTTTCTTTCTTGTCTTCTGCAGTTTGAGTTATGAGGACATATTCACCACTTTTTCTTTCTTTTTCACACTCAACCATCACAACTGGTTAATTTTGGTTTTTCCTGAGTGTGTTAAATCATCTTTGTCATACACAACCTCTTTTGGGGCTTCTTTTCATCAAATTTAACTCAAACAATCATATTTTATTCATTCTTCCGCTTTATATCAAGAATCGATGGCAAGCGTTGGTTCTTTCATCATACCGACACTAGTTTAATGACCGGTATCGATCTCTCTATATTTTTGATTTTATGTCAAAACAACAATCTATTCTTACATACCATCTTTCTGTGTTTCTGATTCTTTCGATTAACCAATTTCTGAGTTTCTATCACCCTTAATAGAGCCCAAAATACCCGTATTTCACTTTTCTTCCCCATATTTTCAAATTTCTTCATTTTCACAAAGAATTGACATCGGTTACCTTCTTACCGACATCGACATTTTTTTAAATTTACCGGGTTCACTAATCGATATCAATCTCTGTGTTTTTATTTTTATTAGAAACAACAACCTATTTATATCTTCCAGACTTCACCAAACATATGTTTCTAAGTTATGTCATTAGTTCTGCAGAGCCTAGAATACCTATCTTCCAACTTTCTTATGGTTTAGACTTGCCAACAAGCGCGAGCACTTTCCTTTCACGTTAGTTACATACCATTACATGCTTCTCCTTCGTCGCTGTCTATTTCTTCAAAAATGGACCCCAACATTCTTGTAACTATACAAACATGTGTGACGAGGAATTCACTAAATTCCTCGATCATAATGTCATAGCCTTACAACATTACCTCACCCACTCTTCTACCCACAACTCATCAGCCAACCACTATTTGGTATGCCTACCTCCATACCCCCTGCCATATCCGTGAATGTTACTTTAGCATTACCTACTCCCACATCAACGCCACCTACTGCACCCTTGACATCTGTCGCACCTTCAACGTCTGTCTCACCTTTGATGTCTATCACTCCCCGACTTCTCGCCAAGACCTCGACATCCGCCATATCCTCATCCATAACTCCTAGTATAGGGATCCCACATCATTAGTACCTATTACTTCACAACCGCCAGTTGCATCGACATCCTCTATGCCTTATCAAAATTTGGTGGTCTTTATTCCTCCTACTTTGTTGCTTACCACGAGGATCTTCCCACAAGTTTCTTCGCCACATACACCCCACCTCGCCATAACCTATAGTGTCCACCTCGTACTCAAGGTACACACCCTCATCATCTATTCCTGCCTATGTACCCACATTAATTTTATATATTCGGCACCACCATTCATTGGCGTGTCGTCTATGACCTATTCATCTCATCCACCCCCTTATACCGCAGGGGGTGCTCCTCAATCTAATCCTACCACAGATCTTATCAAGATGATGATGGATAAGATGCAAACACTCAAGGCCTCCATTTCTAGATCTCATAATGTCCTCACTTATGATGAAATCTGTAACGAGCCCATCCACCCATCCATACCTATCCATCCTTACCCTACGTAATGGGAGTTACCCAAGTTCAATTGTTTTAATAACAAGGAAGACCCTCAACAACATTTATGATCATTCAAACATGTGTGTTATTTGATCACCCATAACGATGCCTTGCTCCTTAGAAATTTCCCCATGTCGCTATTAGGACCCGCCCTAGATTGGTATAGTGCTTTGCCTAGGCACTCGATCTTCTCCTTCAACCAATTGCCTAGACCTTCCTTTATCACTTCTCAATCAACATCACTAAGAAGGTATCTATGACTGATATTTATTCTATTCACCAATACGAGGACGAATCTATCGTTGATTTCATTACACGTTGGTGGGGCCTCATTAATCAACTCACCTTCCAACTACCACAAGTAGAGATCATAGAGTTTTTCACAAGGGCATGTGCTAGACACATTTCCTCGACTCTCCAGGTTCAAATGTTTCATACGTTTTGACGAAGCCTTCACCATGGCCCGAAAACTGGAGATTTGTGCCCTTGAAGAGGAGAAACTTAAGTTGCGTATCAAGAATTTTAACTTCAAATCAAATGACTCTTCTTCTAAACCACCGAACAACCATTCTAATAACCATTCCAAGGATAAAGGATCCACCAACGCGGTGATTCTGAAAGATGACCCCTCTCATCCTGTCTAATCAACCAAAACCACCTACCAACCTTTCTCCTGTTCAAAACTTCCAATACAAGTATGAACATAGGGCTTACACTCCTATCAGAGAACCATATTCTTCTATGTTGGAAAATATTTTAAAATCTAGAGCCATCACCCTTCCACCTATCAAACCAAACACTTGTTTTGATCCTTCTCATCCTACACCATCATGGTACAAAGAAAACAACTTCTATAACTATCACCGAGTTAGGGGACATAACGATGGCAATTACAAAAATTTCAAGAATATTATCTAAGGAATGTTAGATAATGGTGATCTCACCATGGACAACCCTAATGCACTTGCCAACGCCAATATGTGTGTGTTTTAGAAACCTTTTCCTAATCATACTCCATCATCAAACCAGGCTTCAAAGACCTCTACTAGTGACACCCATGTGCATGAGGTTCATGTCATTTTCAACACAACACCTGTTCCATCTAGCCAGTTTCCTCCCATAGCGTCTATCAAGGAAATCCTTGCATGAACTCCTCTACCCACAGAGAAGTCTATCACATCTACTCTTCTCTCCACAGAGGAACCTATCACACCTACTCCTCTACCCACGAGGAGAGTCTACCCCACCTATTTCTCTACCTACCACCAAGCCTATCACACCTACTCCTCTACCCACAGAGGAGCCTACCCCACCTATTTCTCTACCTACCTCTCGAGCCTATCTCACCCATTCCTCTACCCAAGGAGGAGCTAACCCTATCTACCTCTCCACCTAAAGAGGATTCCACATCGCTTGTTTTTCCCTCTCCTTGACCCATAGAGGAGCCACTCTTATTTCTTCTTCCTATAAGCGATGCTTCTCCCAAGGTCTTCCAAGATCCTATCAACCTTCTTACATCACTCCTGCCTACTAAATCAGAGGCAAAAACCTTCCCTGTATCACAGGATTCAGATTTCTAGATGGGTTTCACCACTGGTTCGTCGTCTTCTAAACCAAAACCATTCTCGTGTTTGGTGGATCGATTAGAGTATGTTGATTACTCCACACTTTGGGGTGCCTTCGACTCCCAGTATCCACCCAAATACATATGTTGGCCCTTAATACCTCAACTATCTATCCTAAGGTATTCAAGACAACTAAAACCATAACACCTGAGCCAATCATATCAGCCCCTTCTTCTTCAACCTCGCCTTCACCCAAACCCCTATCCACACCTAAACCTACCACTTCCTTAGGGGTCCTACCAACACCTAGACTATTGCATCCCGAAATGAAACTAGACTTGTCTACTCAACCACCACTCGTCACAAAATTGATTCCCACACCTAAGAAGAAGACCCAACCTCCTAGGCCTCGCACCCCGATCTCTCCCATGCCTTCTCTTTCACCCTCGCCTCTACCCTCAATTTTAGGCCCACACCCTTCCACCTTGGTCAAGTTACCTCTTCACCAAGGCAAATCCAAGGTGAAAAAACTCGCACTCGTACCTTTACCTTCTCTTTTTCCCACACCTTCACCTTTATCGCCTCTTCGCCTACATCTTCTACATTACCTACAACCACATTAACACCGCCACTCTCACCTTGCCTTTCTAGGGTACCCCCACTTTCTACCCCCATCCTTCTACCTTGCAAGCACCCCTCCTACACCTTTACCCAAGAAGGTGCAACCTAAACCAAAACAAAAACCTTCACTACCTACTAGAAAGGTAGTCACACCTACACCACCTCCAACAACACCTCTCCCACGAAAATCACCTGCACCCTCATCCAAGCCAACTCTGACTTCTCACTATGATCCATTGGTAGGATCCTATTCTAACATCCTCGCTAGGTTGTTAAAACCTCCTCTATCTCATTGCCGCTATTAAGCCTTTTGAACCTATTATCACTAATTTTATTGCGTACAAAAATTAACAAAAATGGAAATTTTGAAATTTTTCAAAAGTGTTACTTTGTGTGATTTGCCATTCTCATGGCTGCCTCTCATTTTTGTGATCGTTATGGTCTTCGTTTCGTCCATTTCGGGCGAGAACTCCTCCCGCCAGGTCTTAAACTACGTTAAATATTAATTAATTAATTACTCTTTGTTTGATAAAATTAATTTTTAATAACTTTGGGGTTTTAATTAAATAAATATTAATTAAAATTCATTCGACAAGTTTTATTTTAATTGCTAGGGAAAAATAAGCTTCCGCTTCCCATTGCTCGGGGATGCCAAATTGGCTTCCCGGGCCCGGATTTCCCCTTTCTTGGAAAATTTGTTTTAAATCCCGCTTGTGGGATTTCTTCCCCCGATTGCCAAATTAATGAATTGGCAAACGGGCAAAAAATCTCCCGATTTCCCACATGGGGAAATAAAATGGGGATTGCCAGCCCGCCTTGCCATTTCTGTTGGCAATTGGCAGTTGATTTCCCCATTTCCCCTTGCAATTAATGCCACTACCCGGGAAAGAGGGAAGTTGTTTTAACAGGACGAATTAATCCTCATAAATTCCTCCATCAAACTCGTTGGAAAGAGTCGTGCGAAGCTTTCCAATTGCTTCTTATTTCTTCTGAAGGAACAGAGTAATATTTTTATCACATCCCTCAAGCAATACACTGAAGGCCATTGTAAAAGAGGAAGAGGAAAATACAGTCCAAAACACTGCATACGCCAGAGGGGGAGGGAAAGAGATCATCACGCATGGGAGGTAATAAAGCAACCAAAGAAGACAAGAAGATTTTCCACGCTGCCACAAGGGGGAAAAGGAATTAGTTTTAGCGCCCAAGAAGATTCCACGCATAACCAGAAAGTGGGGAAGTAATAAGTTCATGTTTTTAAAAAAAAAGAAAACCTTCACGCAAGAGTGTAGGGAAAGAATTGTTCATGCAAGGGAGAAGGAAGTGTTGCCCACGTAGCAGTCAGAGAGTTCACTCATTGAAGAGACAAAATTTTCAACGCCAAAAAGATAATAAAGGTAAATCTGCTCAAGGAGAAGACAGTCGCTTTTCACGCCACGGGTGAAGTCTCCTCATGATTCTTTTCAAATGCTCTGACAACGTGGATATCAAACAAGAAAGAATGAATGAAAGAAACCAGTTTCAATGCATTTGTAAGAAAAATAAGATTCTACGCAGGTTTTTTTAAAAAAAGAAATAACAACTTCCACGCAGGTTTACAAATTCATACAAAAAAAAAAGTTTTCAATGCAGCCATAGACAAGAAAGGTAGTTTTCAATGCAGGAGGTTTTAGCAACTTCCCACATATACACAACCAAAGAGGAAAGCCCACACATTGGGTAGAATAAAACACATTCAACAGAGATTCATGCATGCAGACAAGGAAAGAAGACAGTCCACGTGTGGAGCAGAGAAAATACAAAATCCCACACATTTCTTTGGGCAGCATAGTCCAAGCCATTCATTTTCAACGCATCAACAACATGGGACAAAATAGAATAAAGGAGCTCACGTAGGAAAAAATCATGTATTGGCAAAAATAAAATAAAATAAAACTTGCATTGAGTTTTAAGAATAGCCACCCATGATAAAAGCAGGTTTTAAAAAATAGAAAACAGTCCATACGCATGCCTGAGCAGAAAGAAACAAAATCCCACGCATTTTCCAAGAAAATTTTCCACGCACTTGCAATAGGGAGCAACAGTTTAAACGCCCAGCCATTCAAGAAAGAGAGTTCCCACGTTTGCCAAAGGAAAACCAATTCACGTCTCAGCAAAGGAGATCTATTTCCAACGCATTGGCTAAAAACATCAATTTCCAAGCAGTTGTTAATAAAAAGATTTCAACGCATAGCGTGAAATCACGTTCCAAGTACTCAGAAAAAAATATCACGCATTCAAACGCATTACCGATGTATATCGGCACAAAAAAAAATGAATTTAATGAAGAAAACAATAGATGCGGAAAGAACGTGCCGCGGGTAGTAGCTGTCGAAGTAATCAACTTTGGAGCTCGATATCTCGAAGACGGATGATCGTCAGAAGAAAGGTTTGGTTCCTTGAATTCTTCCCATCTTCGTATACTCATTTTCCAAATTTCAAATGTGCAACACCTCATTTGATATTTTTCACGAACCCAAGAAAAACCCAGTTTACTCGATTTTGCCATGCGCGCGCAGTTTCAGCTTGGCGGAAGGCCTACTTTGAGAATCCATATCTCAAGCCCAGATGATCATCAAGAGAAACGATTTGGTTCGTTGAATTATTCTCATATTCATGTACTTATTTGCAAAAATTTAAATGTATAAAGAGTTCGTTTGATATTTTTCACGGAGTCAAATAAAATGCAATTTGCATGATTTCGCTGCATGCGCAGTTTTCAGCCTGTCAAGGTGACTCACTTTGAGAGTTGATATTTTAGACTCAGATGATCGTCAAGAGAAATGAATTATTTCGTTCAATTATCCTCACCTTCATATGCTCCCTTGCCAATTTTTAGATGCTCAAGGTGACGTTTGGTATTTTTACCAGGCTAATTTTACAGTGATTTGTTTGTGCAGTTTTGTAAGATGGAAGTAATCACCTGAAATCACGTTTCTGTCACAATCATGTCATCTCCAAACAAAATGATGTTGCGGTATAAGTTCCAGGGCATTCTAATCACCCCGACACTCCATTCAGAGTATGAGAACATCGTCGATGCCAACTTGGGACACGTCGATGTAAGTCGGTTCTGCGATCGCATATCGACAGAAGGAGAGTCACAATTTTCCTGACGCTTGTTCTGAATTGCATAGATGCACCACGACACCTGCATAGTGTGGTGATTCAACTCCAACAGCTCTGAAGCGGAAAAAACCTCTGACTTCCTCATTATGCGGTATAAGTCGTAGCTATTGGCATATGTCTCTTCGAGTCAAAAACCATTGTTATCGGCAGAAATCGATAATGGGAGAATCTTGTCTACACAATTGTTTTCACTTGATCATTGTACGAATCTATTCATCTACAAACCAAGACCAATGATAAGTATAATTGTGTGGATCATCAAGCAAGGCCACGTCATTCAAGTGTGTCCTGTCAGCTCTTAGTTAGCAGCGGGTGCAAATACTTCATCGGCTAGTCTTAAAGTTGGAGCGTTTTCGAATTGGACGATCATGTGAGCAGATCAGAATGCCAACACTTTGGGATGGTGAAAAAAAAAAAGGACATAACTCTAGGCAGTGAATTGTAATTTTGGCTCTTGGAAGATCTTCTCAATGACAAAAGATTAAGAGCTGGATTCTAGACAAGCCAAGGTGGCGTAACGACTTCGATCTCGTGAAAAATGAAGAATTCACCATGGAAAGGTATTCAGAGCATGTGGAGAATTGTATGTAATTTTGAATGCGAATACAAATGAAGACAAAATTGCTCACACCAGGATGTTGCTCAAATGAAGAGGTGGATGAATTGATCAAGTTTCAAGCTCAGCTCTCTTGTCATCTGAGGATTGCGGAGCACGGTCAATGAGTTCATTCCCGTATGACCGGGATAGGCGGACTCTTGGCCCAATGGATAAGGCACTGACCATAGGTGTTTTGATCTAGGTGGTGCATTGTTGACTAGGATGTCTATGTGTGTGTCCAAGTCATTTAAGTGGGGTCCACATGTGCCCATTTCTTTTATGACTTTTTAACTTAAGTGGTTTCTATTTTTAGTTGTTTTTAATAAAGTTGGTTGAAAAAGTCAAAAGTCACTTAAGTGCCCTATTTAATGTGCATTTAAAACTCTAACTACTTTGTAACCAACTTTTGGGTTATAAAAGGAAGTCAGGGGCTCATTTGTAAGGGTGACTTTGAGAGAGGAGAAGAAAATACTTTTGTATGCAAGCTTTACTTCAAAGAAATAAACTTTGTGTTCTTTTGAGAAGACATTTTGGATTTAAAGAAATATGAACTTTGTGTCCCATTCATTGTCTCTTATAGCATTTGATGTTCTTATGTTCATTAGATGTTAGTGTTTGAATCTTGGATGCAAATATTTTCTTTGATCTTATCATGTCAACGTTATTAATCATTGTTCTAGTTCCACGGTGATCAAGCTCGATTATCTACTTGCTCACATGTGTTCCCTTTTCCACATTCTTGTTTAGCTAACTCAAACTCCATTTTTTTGTGTTAGTTATTCATTTCCTCTTCGTGCAATATTAAGCTCTAATTTTACCTAACTCTTCCATGTTCTTTCAATTCATTCCATTCCACTCCTTTCCTTCATTCCATTCCATCTCCCTCATTCAAGTTTCTTTCCATTAATGTTCCAAAACACCCCCACATACAATTTTGAATGTATAGATGTAAATACAATTTTGGTTTTCAATAAAGGTAACCTCTCACCTTCATTGAGGAGGGACTTCATTCCCACACTGTTGCATGTCATTTACATGCGTGCAAATCCATATGATAACAAAACCGCTCAAGCCCAAATCAATGGGGTTCGACAACACCAAAATCTACGCATATCATCACTCACCAAGGCATGATGTCAAAGGTTGTAAGGCCTTTAAAAACATTCTCATTCAAATTTGTACTTCGGATGGTCTCTTCGATGAAGATGAACTTTTATATGAGAATTCCATTCCCCCTTCACCCACCGCCACACAGCCTAGCCCTATATCTATTTAGCGGTCTAACCCTCTTTTCCTCCTCTGATCTTTGAAATAAATATGGTCCGAGTAGCCACTTGATCACAAAAGGATAAAAGAAAAGAGAAAATGCGGTAGCCCATCCAGTACACCTTCACCCACCATTCCACCTACACCTACCCCCAAGGTAACCATCTGTGGGCCGACTTATCCTATTTCTAATGGAGTCACACATCACTCTATGATTAAACAACTTCATCAATCTCCTCTAAAGATGTCCTTGTATGACCTAATTCAAACCTCTGAGTCTCATCATCAAGCCCTCATTGAGGTCTTGTAATCTATCGAGGTTCCACCAAATGATCCTACACCTATGGCCACCATCTTTACCCCTCATCATGTGGCCTCCTCACTACTTCACCTCAAAAATTTCTCCCCCACTACCTTTCCTCAAGTTTTCACCATCAGTTTCGATGATTCAAAGATTTCCCCTCTATAATTAGATGATCTTGATCCTACCCTCTTCATCACCACCTACATCAATGATACTCATGTTTGACGTGTTATGATTGATGGAGGTGCTAACATTAATATCATTTCTTCCCATGCGTATGAAAAATTACACATACCCACCAACTACATGCATAATAACCCTATTATGTTGTGTTCTTTCAATGATGCCATGACTTCTACCTTGGAACCATCATCCTCCACATCCACGTGGGTCCCTACACCAGTCCCAACTATTCTATGTTCTTGAGGGGGAATTTCAATATAACCTATTTGAACTTTGCTTGACTTGACTTTGATTCATGCCATGGGGTGTGTACCTTCAACCCTTCACCATTTCCTAAAATTTGAATATGAAGGGCACCCCTACACCATTCGGTGGATCCTTCACCTTTTAAAACCTATAACATGCTTTACCAACCAAATGATGTCCTTGTTCTAGTCAAGGTATCTACCACCCCTACCACTTCATCTTCTTCCACTACCTCATCTACCACTTCTACCGCTTCATCTTCTTCCACTGCCTCATCTACCACTTCTACCACTATACCTTCCACAACTAGCCCATCTATCCCCACTACTACCATAACTTCCATAACTAGCCCATCTACCAACCCACCTATTTCACCAAAAAATGCCCCACCTTCTCAAGGATTCAAGTAGCTCATCCATCCCACTACCCAAGTACCAACTCTCGACCCTTGGTAGGTGTTTTTCAACGCCTTTCCCTGGGGAGTACCACTATACAACATAGACACTTTCCTTACTCCTCAAGAGTACGAATCCTTCACCAACACCCACATTACGACCATCATGTAGGAGAGGTTTTTCCATATGGTCCTCCCCACCTTTACACCAACTCTGACATATGGGGGACTCGACACTTCTTCTTATTCTCCTAAACCACCTACCCAAACCCAACCTTTCTCATCTAACTTCCAATACCTCACCAACCACCACTTCACCCACACTTTTCTTCATCGATGTGCCTAGAAGGGCTTTGGCTTTGGTCTTTATGAGAAAGGTCATCACACAGTCATACCTTGCACCACCCAAAAACACAAAGACCATTGTGGTATTGGATTTTCCATGCCACCTATTCCTAAGAAGGCTAGAATTGACCTCATAGAGGAAGATAAGCCTTCCCCACCTAACTCACCTACCACACCGCCTTCACCCATGGAGTCCATGGATCCAGAATCCATCCCTCCTAACTTTTTTTTTTCATGAACACCATTTCTTTGGGACCTCTGACCTATCATCATGATGGTGAGGTGCCCTCTTCCCTTCCTCTTCTTTATCCTAACATGTTGATGATGACACACCTTCTATCAATGTCATTCAATGTCAAGATGATGATTCTATTCTCACCTATTTAGGTGCAGATGATTCTTACATTCACCAGTCATTACCTTCTAAGACACAAACCATGTTAAATGAATCAACCATAGAGATCAACATTCACACTCAGATGACCCTCAAATTCTAAAGATAGGCCAATCTTTAGATTCTACTAAACAGGAAGCCTTCACCTCTTTCCTTCAAGATCATAACAATGATTTTTCTTGGTCTTATGCCGATATGCCCGGTATTGACCCTAATATCATGGTCCACAATATCATGACTATCCCCATGCCAAACCTATGAAATAAAAGCTATGAAAAATGCATCCACGCATTTCCCTTCTTGTGAAAGAAGAACTCCAAAGGCCTTCTTTTTCTATTTCCTTCATTCTACCCATTGACTATCCACAATGGATTTCTAACATTGTTCCTATCACCAAAGCGATAGGGGACTCCACATCTACATGGAATTCCATGACCTTAACCTTTCCTACCCTAAGGATGACTTTCCTCTACCTAGCATCGACCAACTTGTTGATCTTACAACCGACCATGAGATGTTATCTCTTATGGATGGATTCTCGGGTTATAATCAAATATTACTCACTCCAGAAAGATCAACACAAAACCACCTTCATCACCCCTTAGGGGACCTTTTATTATCATGTCATCATGCCCTTTGGCTTGAAAAATTGGTGCCACCTATCAATGCATATGACCTATATCTTCCATGATATCATGCATGACATATTGAAGATTATGTCAATGACCTTCTCGGTAAGTCCAAAAGTCATGCCAAACACCTCATAGTTCTTAAAGTCATCTTTGATCATCTCATCCAATACTATGTTCACCTTCAACCAAAGAAGTGTGTCTTTTTCATTCTCTCTCAAAAAAATCCTTGGTTTCATCATCTCTTTGTGGGGCATCAAAGTCAATCCCACCAAAATCAAGGCTATTCTCAAGATGCCTCCACCTACTAACCTTCGACAACTTCATAGTTTGCAAGGAAAATTACAATCCATTCGACGCTTTATTTCCCAACTTTTTGACCGATGTCACCCTTTTCATCATCTCCTTAAAAAGGATGTCTCCTTCAATTGGAATGATGAGTGCCACAAAGCCTTTGAAGCATTGAAGAAATACCTTCTTAAGCCACCTGTGCTCATCCCACCTAAAGATGAAAACCTTTTTACCTCTACATTTCTACCACTGACCATTCCTTGGGTGCCATGCTCATCATCAATGAGAAACACAGAGGAGAAAGTGGTTTATTACATAATTCATACTCTTTTAGACTATGAGACTAGGTATACTCACGCTGAAAATATTTTCCTAGCCTTGGTCTTCATGGCCACCAAACTTCACCACTACCTACTTAACCACAAAACCTTCATCATCACCAACACCGACCCTCTACATTACATGTATGCTAAACCTTACCAACACCAATGCACACACATGTGTTGGCTCATGCTCCTTGCAGACCTAGACCTATAATTCATTCATCAAAAGTTTGTCAAGGGACAAACCATTGCAGATCAACTTGCAGATGCTCCTCTTCCTAGAAATCAATCTTCTAACTTTGATTTTCCCGATGAATCTATCACTACCCTCTCCTTGATGATATTTTTACCAAATGACCTTATTCTTTGATGGTTCCAAATGTCAACATGGGGTGGTGTAGGGGTCATCCTCATTCCTCTTGATGGTGAGCCTATGCCTTTATCCTTCAAACTCAACTTCATCGCACTAATAACATGGCCGAGTATGAAGCACTTGTGTTAGGCCTTCAAACTTCCATTTCCCTAGATGTTAAATCCATTAATATATTTGGTGACTCTCAACTAGTTGTGAACCAAGTCAATGGTTTGTACCAGTTGTCATAATGAGGAACTTCAAAAGTATAAACATCATGTCGACATACTTTTGACCACGTTTGATCACTTCCTCATTCAAACCACTCCATGATCCACTAACAAATTCATGGATACCATGGCTTGTCTTGCTTCTCAAATACCTACCTCACCTTCGACTCCAAAATATTTGTCACAATACAATGGTTTGCAGTCACCCTCTTATATTATCTATGGCATAAATTTTGTGGGAAGAATCAAAACCAACCCACATGACATTTGGTATAAGCAATTTGTTGACTACCTCTCCCTTTCAATTCTACCTCCTAGATCTCACTCAATGGATGATGAGCCTTCCTCAAAAGTGTCTCTCATTATGTCATCATGGGGGTCTTCTCTACAAATGTGGCTTTGATGGTATCCTCCTACGGTGCCTCACTAGTTCTGAAATCCCATACACCATCAAAGAAATTCATGATGGGATTTGTGGGGACATTTTAGTGGCCTTACTGGTTTGCAAAATGTATCCTTCACCTCATGGCTATTACTGGCCAACCCTTAACCAAGATTATTGTGACTATGTCAAATGTTGTGTGAAGTGTCAACAACATGCTAACCTTCACCACACCCCTAGTCACCTTACAAGTCACCAGAGACTTTTGGCCCTTCTCTCAATGGGGTTTGGATCTCATTGGAGAGATTAACCCTCATTCCTCTCAACATCATCATTGGATCATCACAATAACTAATATTACACTAAATGGGTGGAATCCATCCCTCTCATTTCTACCAAAGTCAAAAAAATAATTGAATTTATCAACCACCATATCATTTTTTGCTTTGGTGTTCCTCATCACCTCATCACTAAAAATGGAAAAAAAATTCAAAAACAAAACCTACAAAAACTTGTGTGACAACTTTGGCATTCAACTCAGTTTTCTTCACCCTATTACCCACAATCAAATGGTCAAGCCAAATCTTCTAACAAAACCCTCAAAAAATTCTTATGAAAGTCATCATGACACACTAGTAAGGATTGGCACACGCACATTCCTTTCACCTTATGGGCTTATCATACCAACATTCACACCTCTACCAATGCCACACCTTTCTCTTTGGTCTACAATACGAGGTCCATCCTACCTCTCAAAGTCCAAATTCCATCTCTTCATATATCACTCAAAGATATGCTCTCTGATGATGATTTTTTCCAAGAACATTTGGCACAACTTGAGCTATTGATGAACATCATTTAAATGCTCTAGACCATCTCCAAATCTACCAAAAATGCATCAGCATGCCTATGAAAAAATGTGTTCATGAATGAACCTTCAAGATTGACCCTTTTCCTAAGGAAAACCAACATGTAACCAAAGTGGAGAAAAGTAAATGAGGCAAAGTTTTCTCCTAATTGGCTTGGACCTTATATTGTCACCCATACCTATGGATCAAGAACTTATCATTTATCTTCTCTTGAGGGTAAACCCAACCTAAGCCCCTTAATGCCTTGCATATTTCGACCATTCTATTATTGAATAAAGTACTACATCACTTTATGTCACTTATATGCTCATCCCTTGAGTGAAACCTCTCCTTCCACCTACCTCTTTTAAGGACCAATGACTAAACTAGAATTGTGTGATTATCCATCACCATTCAGCCTTGTCTTCAATATGAGTACCATGGCTCTACTCATGGCATGATTCTCATGGATACTTTTCATCCTTTTTAGGATGGAATCCCATGGTCATTCATCACTTAAAACCCCTCTTTCATAGCTAACCTTTTTGTGTTATGGTTTTTCCTTCATAAAAGAGGCCTATACTCCTTTATAGTCTTGTCCATGACTTCAAGTCCAAAATAAAAAAAAAAAAATATTGGGATAACAAAAATTACTCCTTGAGTCAAACTTCTTACAAATAGATGATTCCCTCAAAAGGACATCTATGTCTCTCTCTTGCTTGCTATAAGTAGATTTCTCCCTCGAAGGACAACTATAAAAAAAGTTAGCCACCTATTGTACTTAGTCTATCCAAAAAAGAAGACTAATCTATATTTGTCAAAAAAAAAAAATATTTGAGCTTCCCGCATCGATCAACTTCACGAAGACCTCAAGGAGAACTATATTTATCCCAATATAGACTTCCCACATCGATCAGTCTATACATGCAAAAAAAAAAAAAAAAAAAAAAAAATCAAGAAAAATACAAACTTTTGGTCATGGACTTGCCTATTTAGTTTTTGGGTATCTTGCAGAAGGGGCATGTTGTCCCACAACAAGGTTACACTTAACAAACCACTCCACCTTACCTTCATTTATTTATCTTCTAAATCAACTCAAGGGACGTGGCATGTATTCTACACATTGTGATCATACAACTTCTTTCAACTCTAGACCCATCGCTCATGCAACATATCTAGGGACTTATGTTCAATAAGTCTATGGGTATGAAATTATGGTCCTTTCCAAATATGGGCATGCCACTTCTTTTGGTTTCTTATCTATGTTTACTTGTTGTTTCTTCAACAGGACAAGACCATCAAAATTGAATCAACCATAACACCTTCATCTATGCCTATGCCTAATTCACCTTTCCTATTACCTATTCAACATTCAACCTTGCATATTTTCAAACATGCCTTACCCAACCAACTTACCTATCTACCTACCTACTCAACTTACCTAACCTAATCTCATTCTTCCCTAGTTTATGGGAGAACTACATCGGCCTGAGGCCCCTTTTGCAAGGGCTATGTAGGCAACACTCCGAAGGGCATGGGGCCCTCGAGGTTAGCTCAACCACTCTTTTCCCCACCATTTTTCCCCATAAAAAAACCTAGTTAGTTAGTTTCCATAAAAAATAATAACTTGGAAATTAACCCAAAAACAAACCATACATCACCCATACACATCATCATTTACTTTCCATAATACCAATAACTTGGAAATTAAATTAAAACAAACACAAACCAAACCATGCCTACATCTAATTTCCATAACATCAATACATTGAAATCCAAATCAAACTCAACCATGCCTACATATCTAGTTTCCATAACATCAATAATTGGAAATCAAATCAAACATCAACCATCCTAAACCATAATCATCTAGTTTCCATAACATCAAATAACTTGGAAATTAAAACAAATCATCTTAACATCAACAACATCAACCAAACCATGCCTAATCATCTAGTTTCCATAACATCAATACATTGGAAATTAAACCATTCAATCAACTCATACATTACATACATCATCTAAAATCATCTCATGACATCAATAAAATGGAAATAAAATCAAACAAACATTCATCAACATACATCATAACCAAACATGCCTACATCTAGTTTCCATAACATCAATAACTTGGAAATTAAACCAAACCATGCACAACATCATATTTCCATGATAACAATACAAATGGAAATAAATAAAAATAATAAATGAAATGAAAAAAATAATAAATATCAAATATCATGTCATCATCTATATACTGGAAAGTTTGTATGTCAATACAATGTATATACATAATATAAATAAAGTATCTCAAAAACTCTCATGTACATCTCATCTTCGACATGCGCAGCATATATATATATCAAAAATAAAAAAAAACAATCTAATATCTCCATCATCTGCTCATCTCTAGGAGGGCCCAAAACCCTCTTGTTACTCTCTCTCTCTCTCCCCTCACCTAGCCTCTATCTCCATGAACTAGTCACCTCTCTCTGGCCTACCCCCCATGAGACCGATGGCTCCTCGAACTACTGGCTGTACTACTGTCCATGAACTGACCTCTCTACTTGGCTTCTTATGGGCTCTATAAGTGGCATAGCTAACAAAAGGGATACCACTCTATAATCTGATCCTCATAATACCTGCCTCCACCAAAACCTCCTTGTATATATCCATAGATATCACCTGTGGAGGTGCCATCACTCTAACTCTCATCTATCCTCTGGTGTGGACCCTGTCCTAATAATGTGTGTCCTTATACCTATGTATGTGGACCCATGGACTTCTTGGTATCCCTTTCCTCCCCATGGACCTTGCCTGCATGTGCCCATCATGTGTCCTAGGAGGTGAAGGAGGGGAAACCATGTGTCCCCCATGTCATGCCTATGTGTCACTGTCTAAATGTGGCCACATGTGCTGTAATGTAGGCCACTGGCCTCCTATAACGTAACAACAGGCCTGTAATGCTCCTCATGCTACCTACACCCCCCCTACATGTGCCATGTTACTTATGCCTCTAATATCCCTATAAGGTAGTCCACCTGTGCTTAGCCCTACTAGCTTGCCCTTTATAATGTCCATGACTGGCCTCTAGTAATGTAAACACACTGTCCCTCGTAATCTATCCCTCTCAACAATAATAAGTAGCCAAATCAGGTTGTCCTGGCCTCGGAGGTGCTTCCTGTAGTTGGGCTATCCACCACTACCTATATCCATCCATATATCCTACATCATCAATCCTCCTATCTTCCACCTACTCCTCCTCTACCCTCCTACTGATCTTTGGATGTGTGGTGGAGATAATGGTCTCTCCACATCATCCTCTACGGTACTATGGGAAGGGTGGAGGCACATCCTTGTCAGTAGCCCAAACTGACGTCTGACCCGGTCAATCAATGGTATCATCTCATGCTCTCTAGGTCTACATCCCTATATCCATCACACCAGCTATAAACCTACCAACTCCTCCTCCATACCTCCAAATGAAGGGTAACCAAGATATGGCCTCCACAAAATATCAACATGATATGCCATCTAACACACACCTATAATATGTCACATCTCATGATGCCATGTCCACCCTCACATGTGCCCCTATCTAATCCACCATCTGAAACCTACTCTATAGATACCCCTATACCAATCCTATTGTGGAAGGCTTGGTGGACATAGTAGACATACTATATGCTCATAGGCCCAATAATGAAGATAGGTGCAACACAAACCAAACCATTGAATCCTCCTATATGCCCACAACTCCTATATAACTATACTAGGTAAAGCTGGCCCATGCAAAAAAAACTATCCTCAATCATATCCTCTAATACTCCCATCAATTCCCATGGAAACCTCCCACCCTCTGAGTCTGGGAGCATGCAAACAACCAATCCCCACCATCATCAACACTTGCTAATCTAGTCTCCTGTGGATGTGCACATATACATCTCATCATAGCTAATGCTCACACTATGATAAGACAAATCTCCCATGGCCTCTCCAAAAAACTATAACCATAGGATCAAATGACTCATCCGAAAGATATCTGATACAATGGCTCCCCAATAATAGGTAGCCTCAAATCCTTGTAGACATCCTCCAAGGTGATAGTCATCTCCCCGGTAGGTAGGTGGAATGTGTTGGTCATCAGGTCCCATCTATCGATGAGGGTGACCATCATGCTATGATCTCAAACAATCCACTATACCATCTAACAATGCCCAACCCAACATCCCTCATGTGATCCCACTCATCCTCTATAACATGGGTCTCATCTCACTAATAGGGGTGGTAGTCTATCTCTCTCTCATCATTTGTTGTCATGTCATGCCTACATCATCAACATTCACACCAATTAATCATTTACCCTTTCCTACCATCTACATTCTACCTTGCCTTACCATTTTTTACCCTACCAATACCTACCTATCCTTTTTACCTATTTTCCTACCCACCTTTACCTTCTCTTCTACCCTACCTAAACATCTATGTTTCTCTTTTCATTTCCCCCTTCACCCACCTATTGACCTAACTTACCTCATCCATCTTGCACCCATCCTACACTTTTTGACCTATACCTTTATCTGTCCCTACACCTTCTCATTTCTTCCTACCCCCTTACCCTAAACCCACCCATTCCTACCTTGGACCTAACCCCAAACCCACCCATTCCTACCTTGGACACCCCTACCCACCCTTCCCTTACCTTTCAGACTCCCCCATTACCCTTTTCTCAAAAACTTTGGTCACTTTTCACAGTGACCGGTATCGGTCACCCCAACCGATACCGGTCCCCCTTTTTTCACCGACCATTACAGTAGGCCTACCACATGGCCGATACCAAACCGACCATTGATCGACATTTACTATTTGTTCACCCTAGGGCCAAACCCCATCCCCATTTCCAAAAAAATTCAAAAAAACACCTAAACTACCCACCCCAATCACCCCCAAATTTCTCTACATGCATTTTCACCCCTAATTAAACTAGTTTCACCCTCCCCATACCCAATTTCACCCAATTTTAACCAAAATTTAAATCAAATTTCACAAAAACCAAATTTTTAATTTATTCTACCTTATTTTTCACCAAAAACAACAATGGAGCTTGAATCCTACCTCTACTCGATGTCACCTCCATGGTGGGATCTCTGGAATAGGAATATGACCTCCCCCTATGCCCTCTCCTACCTCTGTCCATGTCTAAATCAACCTCCCAACTCTCAACCAATCAAATCGATCGGGTAGATCTCATGGGCCCAAAACTCCACTCCTACAACCACTAACCTCTCACCAAATCACCTCTCTCAATCTCTCTCTCCATATCATTTTCCACATGAATATGCTCTCTCTCTCTAGTCATTTTCACCAAGTCAAAAGGTTCAAATGAACCTTTTCCATGTGGATTTTACATTTTAACCCAAAATTAGGCCAACACGTCATGTCTGGTCATGTCATGCCCTAGGACCGATGCATCACCCACCCTTACCGCATCGGTTACCTCTCAACCGGTATCGGTCACCCTTGCCTAAACCAATTTTTCCTAATTTTCCCAAATTTTTTGCAGAAGATGCCATTTTCTTGTTGCCACAACCTTACCACCACCCTACAAGCTCACCTAATAGCCCTACCACCTAGCCTACACCCTCCTAATTATACTTAGGGGCACATTTTTCCTACACCTCGGCCTTACCCATGGCCTTACCTATACACCCACACCGACCTCACCCATTTGACACTCAAATTTTCTTACTCATTGTACCTTGTGATGATGCTACTCATGTTGTTTAGCCTACCACCTTGCCTTGCCTTATGTCCATGATGTTTATCTCACTAGACAAACCTTTTGGTGCTTTGGAACACACCTATGCCCATTCCTACACCTAGCCTCATTATGTTTCTAGAGCACTTCCTATACCTTGGATACCTAGACCATATCAACCTTGTTTGGATAAACTATCAACCTTTGATGATGTAGAGTTTGTGAGCTCTTCATCCTAGTGCCTTGTCATTCTAGATGTGTGTGTGCATTTGAATTCCCCCACCTATTACCCACACCGATATCACCATTTCCTATACCCGCACCTTACCTCATTTTCATCACCTACCACTTTATCAAACCCATCACCATTTTTCCTACTCCTTCATCAGTTCCTTGGTTTGAGGGGGATCACCTCCACCCATACCTAGGGGCAACCACTTCCTTACCTTTTTTTCCTATTTTTTCATCATCACTTATCAATACAAGCTACGTGACAAAAAGGGGAAAATGTAGACACCCAAAATTGGGTCACAACCCTCTAGGCCCCTTCCAATTAATTAATAACATACCTCTTACCATGACCCCTTCACACATTATTATTAATTTAATACCCATATTAAGTTAATAATTCCCCTCCACCCTCACCTCCACCTCACCATGGACCCATTCCAAGCCTATTTATTAACCTAGACTAAGTCACCACTTCCCTAACTAACTATGACTCTTCTAAACCTAACTATGACTTCTTCTACACTTCTCCCACCTATTTCCCACTTCATTTAGTGACAACCCACACTCCTAGTCCATAAAAATCTTGACCAATGCCAAAAATGGAGAGAAAAGGCTATTTTTTGAAAATATGACCTTTTCTCCCTAACCGACGCTCATTTATTCCTCGGCCACTGCCACACCTAACCACCATCATCGGTTCCCTTAAATAAGGAATTCCAACCTTTCAGGTTCTTCCATCTTGGATTTTTGAGTTTTGGGCATTCTTGGTATTCTTATTCTCAGCATCCAAACGACCTCACAATGAACCAAAGATCATTCCAAGATTCACAACCTCCACCAAGCATCAACAATGTGTTCCAGAGCATTGGATCACTCACAGGAAGTCCAGAGCCTTCTACTACTACTACACAGGATCGGACTTGTCTCTCCTTCAACCACAACCATTCCTTCTACAACTAACTTCCAATATCTACAAGTAAGTAATCTCTACCTTGTGATTTCTTTTCAGTATTTTGGTTGTTAATCATTTATTTTCTTTCTTTCACCTTCTACCTCTCCCGATATCCTCCATAGCACCTCCACCCAACCACCTACCTATTGAACCTTGTACTCTTCAACCACCTATTTTACCATCTCTCGAGTCTTCACATAAATCCTAACACCTACCTAAGCCTCCCAACTCTTTGTGCAATCACAGAGAGAGCTCCCAAACCAACCCATTTTAACCTTCTCATCTAATTTCCCCTACCAACATCAGTCACCCAACCGACATTGGCTATTACTAGGTACCAGCATCGGTCACCCAACCGATACTGATCTTTCTATGACTGGTAATTTACCTCAGACCAACAAGCTCCTAACTCACCCAAAACCTTCCCAAACCTCACCCAATCTCACCCAGACCTTCCTAAACACCTCTTCCACACCTTTCAACCTTGACAACACCCCTTCTTTTCTAGATTTAGTTGTATATTCAATATTTAGCTTAAATATAGTCTATTGTTAGCATATGAGATACCTAAATCATATTGTTACAATAGGACCTTTCTTTTACTATCATTTCTTTACATTAAGTTTTTTTTAAACAGTGGATTGACAACCTTTCTAGGAAGTATCACACTTCCTAGATCTAGCATACACTAGGTAATCCACTGTCATATGCTATTTAACTCTATTTGGTGGTATTGTTGTGCTTCTACAGGTAGTCCTTCCTATCCAAAAAGGATCTCTTCACGATCATCCTGGTCTTCTACAACATGTGCAACCTTCTTTGAATTCACATGTATTCCTCCTCACCTCACCTTGAAATGTGGCAAGAATATTCCCCTTCTACCTTACAATTGATCTCCTTCCTTCTTTGAAACTTTAAAGGAGAGTGATCAAACCCTTTCTTAGTGTTATCACCACTCTTAGCTTAGGATTTCATTATGTTTTCCTCTCCCTCTCTCCTTGGTTACTTGGATCTGTTAGAGTAGGTTTAGTCTAGGAGTAGTTTAACATTAGAATAGGTGAGGAACCACCTTCTCTGGAGGATTGTTTTGTCTTGCAAGGTACCACACTTGGAAAAATCCAATGTTGTCCAAAATTCCTTGATCTTCCATGATCAAATCCTAAGGATGCACTTGAGCTACAATAGTTTTTGGCATGCTTGGTGGGACAGTATTGAAAGCCTTATATTCCAAGTGTTCCATTGCAACATTTCACCAAGTTTTATGTGTTCTTGGTGGGATTCAGCCTTTGGATGCATGTTTAAGCACATCTTACAAATCCATTGATTCAAACAACCCATTCTTTGAGTTGAGAGACCATTCCCTTCCTTCTTTCATCCATTTCCATTCTTCTTTCTTCCATTTTCCCATCCATGAAGTTGTGTAATCATAAATTCATTCCCTCATTAGAATCCTCTCGCATCCTAAGAACAATATCAGTTCCCTCCTTCCCCATATTTTCAAAATCCTCCAAATCAATTTTATGAGCCCTATCATAATGAATATGCATATAACCCAACCCCCATCGATCCATATGGGTATTCTTACAACCAAAATGTTTGTTAAGAATAGGGTTATACAGTGATGATGGTAATTTCATGGTGGATGTTGATGTCTAGAGGAATATTCTAATGATGGAGGAAAACATGGTATATATTAGGGCCACATTACATATCAAGGCATAAACAATTAGCTTTATGGTCCCTTATCCATGGGGTGGCCCTATGCCAAAATGTGTTGGCCCGACCAAAAGCTAGATTTTACGATTGAAATGATACCTTAAATAACATAATGAGTTCAACAAATGGAGGCTCATCCATCTCGTGGTAGGAAACCCATCAATGGGGCAACCCTACACTAGCATCTTACACCCCTCCCATTTCTCCTCCCAATCCTACATCATCTCATCTTACTTTCCACATTCCTAACTTTTTGCATGATCCTCCCAAGGATTCCACTTCTTCATCTCCTCCCCTTCCATCCCATCTTCATTTTTCCACCCTCTCTCCTCCCAAATCCTCATCTCATCCGCAAGAATATTTCACACATTCACCCTCATTGGAAAATCATGTTGAAAACCAACCCACCCCTCCTCTCACATTCCCAAATCCATTTTGGGAAGAAAAAAATAATAACATTTGTTATGGAGGGCATCTCATTGGAGAACCTAAAGCAGAGATGAACTCATGCAAAACTTGAAGAATTGGGGTTCAAAATTTGAATCCAATCCAATGCCATAGATGTTTAAATCCATAACAGAGGCTAGGATTGAAGAGCACAAGGTGGAGGATGATTATTCGAAGAACAAGCACAAGAGACCAAGTGTATGTTAGCATCCCAAGCACCTTGTCTAAGCTTTGTACTTCACTTTATCCTCTGCCTTTCTTTTTCTAGCTTTTTGACCTTCAAAATCTCGCGAGTGATGAAACCACCCTGCCAGGCTGGCGGTCTCTAGAACCTTCACCGCCTCCCGCTCAGTGGCGGTGGTCCTTCACGCATTTTCCAGCACGTTCCTTTGATCACGACTTGCATAATTTTTCAACATTTACCAACTTTTCTCAACCGCCTTAGCTCGTATTAATGTTTTATGTTCCTTGGAATAGTGTTTCTTCATTGTTTAATGGTAAAAGAGTTCTAATAGGAATCACCTTTGGGTGAATGTGAAATCTATAAATAGCCAACTTGTTTTCAAGCAAATGGCCCCTCAACTTCTCATTTCCATTGTTTAGTCTTTCAATTTCTTGCTTAGAATCATTTTGTTTTCATGTTTGCATCCATGCTAGTTTTCCTTTGCTTTTTAGAAGCCATTCGATCTTCTTGCTTCAGTCTTGTTCATTGTTGTTCATACAAATTAGTTTAGAGCAGAGTAGTGTCATTTGTAGATTGAATCCATTAGAGTTGCAGGTTGTGTTCTTCACAGAAGGTAGATTCTAGAATCTCTCAATACACTTGTGTTGTATTCCCACAATAAATCCCACTAGGAATTGCATACGCCAAGCTCTGTCACTTGCGTTGTCCCTCTCCTACTCGCATTATATTCGGTCTATATCCAAAGCTGCCATTGTTCAAATACCTTCTTCTATTGATGCTAGCATATACACGCTCTTCTGGATTCACGAACACGAAGGAATGAGGAGATCATTCTGAGGGGACAAAGTCATACACTACTAGATTCACCACTGTTATCTAAAAATTCCAAGTTTTATCTGTCAAAGTTCTAGTTAAAACATATCAAATAGAGTAGTGAATTATTTCATTTCAGTTAAATTTCACTTTCGATATTGCCGGGAAGCTGTGGGGATTGATAGTTTCTCAGAAACTATGATTCATTCCTCACTTCTAAGGTAGGATCGAGAGTCTTTCAATTAAGTTAATCAACTATTTAGTTATTTAGGATAAACTCACAACTACACAAGCAAGTAGCTACACCGGCTACCTTGCTTGTTTTAATTTTGTTATTAGATTAGTTGTCATTTTCTAAATATATTAGATTAGTTGCTCTTTCAATTCTATTAAAAATTCTATCAAAAATACAAAAATAGAGGAATATATATATATATATATATATATATATATCTTCCATATATTAGTTATTTCATTTCAGTTAGGTTTATATTGATCTTGTATGACAATCACGGACCTAGGGAGCCCAGGGAATACATTTTTGAGCCAATCATGCCTCAACCAAATCTTGTTGTAGCATTAATTGACATAGACCAAAATCTCAGAATTCAGGTCTTCCGAACAACAACAGACCTACAAGAAATCAACACACAACTAAGAGGATTAAACATAGAAGACGACAAAGCACACACATTCTAGTCAAATCAGCCAAATTATAGACTGACCTTGATAGATATCCATATGACTATAGAAGGACCTGAAAGAGAGAAACATTCGGTTGTGATCCACTAGTCCCACAAGCCGTGACGCACAGAGACCTCCTCATTGATATAGACACTAGCTTACGTATCCAAGTTTCCAGAACACCTGTTAGGTACTCCGAGAAAATCGTGCAACTTCTAGTTCTAAACGTAGAGGCCGAAAAGGCATACGATTACTGGATACTCGGAATCAGTGATTGACTCTTCATATGACCATAGGAGGTCCACAAAGCAACCACAAACTTACGGTTGTGATCCACAGGTCCCACAACCCAACGGGCCTACAAATCAATCAAGTATTGACACCAACTTGCAAACATTAGTGTTTAGGTCCTCTCCACTTCCACCAGACATTATCACACAACTATCATTATTAAACGTAGCAGCTAATCAAGCTAAATATTTCTAGACTAGACCAGAGAATCATCCATAAAACCAAAAGATCCACTACACATTTAGCCATTCCATTTTCATGACCTTGTCGGAGATATATACGAAGCACCCACAAGTCATCTTCCACGTATCCCACAACCCATAGATCGATCATGACAGAGAGCTCGATATTGATTGGAGCCTTCGAGCAGCTATCCTCACCGAACGATCTATCACACCGATTCAAGTTAGGAGGGCCTTCTTTGCCTTAGATTCATAGATCCCATTATTGCGTGTTGAAGACATAAGATTACCTAACTAGTTTATCTACACCCCACGTGTATTCCATCCCCACCGGCTATCTCTCAAGATGACCTCGGAGGTCGGGTGCGAGGAAGAGTTACTTGTAGATTCCCATGCTCGCATGTCACTTTTCCATCGTACAAAATTGGTGAACCCGACGTGAACTTCCTACCTTCTGGTTCGAGTCATATTTCTACTTGTTCTTCCAATTAGTATACTTTTCATCTTTTCCACCTCATTAGCCTTCACATCAGCTTCACCAACAAAATTGGTGAACCCGACGTGAACTTCCTACTACTTTTCTACTTGTTCTTCTTAGTATACTTTTTGTCTTTTTCTTGTTCTTCCAATTAATTTTTTCAACTTCAACTTTTTTTCACCTTTTCCAATTTCACATTTTTTTTTCACCTCAACAAAATTGGTGAACCCAAAATTGGTGAACTTACTTTCGTTCTCTATTTCTACTTGTTCTTCCAATTAGTATACTTTTCATCTTTTCCACCTCATTAGCCTTCACATCAGCTTCACCAACAAAATTGGTGAACCCGACGTGAAACAAACTAATATTCCTCTTTTTGTTTTCATTTCTTTCATCCACCTTCACTCTTTCCCATTATTCTGCGGGTATTCATATACCCCCCAAATATGTCGGGATACGATGCATATGGCAGACCTCTCCTAGGTCTTGAAGCATACTACGATCAATTAAATAGACAACCATCACCCTCGCTCTCAGCATGGGGTGACAACTATTCAACTAACCAATTTTCAACACAAACTCCACCTCAAAGGACTAGATATAGTTCTTCTTTCCAAATAGAGGAGTTGGATCAGCTCACTCAAATGCAACAACCAGAGCCTTCAGGCTCAAACAACATGACGCTCACTTGGAGAATCTGGTTCATCTCCTCGGGTGTTGCTTAGACCACAAATTAGTAGACAGTCAGATCCATATCTATTTTTAGATGACGAATACTTAGCACGTTATGCTAGGAGTGAACAACGCTCTCAAAATATGTACCCACCTATAGGAGGTTTGCAAACACAACCCGAGGTCTCGTTCCAAGAAAACACCCCCATTCCTCCACCTATAGGAAATGCCCTCGGTGAAACTTGGCAGGGCACCGATCAATTCATAGCAGGGTACCATATGCCTATACAACCTCAAGATATACAACAAACACCACTAAGGAAAAATACCATGTCTTCACCAAACGAGGTCATCTCAGCCTTAGTTGAGAAGGTTAGAGGGTTGGAACTTGCTCAAGAAAATCAAAATTCATAGTTCATGCAAGCAGAACTTCCAATCCTCCACATCATCCCAGCCAAGTAGACCTCCTCACAGGAATAGGCACGTTGGGCATGCCTCCTCAATATTTACAACAAACACCAACTAGAACCACATTTTCTAACGCCACTCCAGTTGAGAATATAATACCTCCCGGTTTAGTACAAAACAACCCATTCCTGAGCAATGCTCCTCCATACTTAAACATGTATTCCAAATCACCACAGGAGATATGTTCTCTTCTCCCATGATGTTTTCTCAAACACAGGATTTCCTTATGCCCCTACAAATACATATGCTACGCCATATCAACAACCCATTCCACCTCCACCCCCTCAAAGAAGCACCATCAATGGTCGAAACCTATGCGATAGGGACTTATTCAGAATATTTGAAAGAACCTTTAGACTTCACTATACGAAGCATCATGCTTCCAAGACCTCTCCCCAATCTACCCAAGTACAAAGGGGAGGGAGACCCGAATGCACATATTAAGGCCTATGCCACAACCATTCGAGAACTACTCCCTTGGGATGGAGTTGTTGCTAAAATATTCCCAAAACTTTAGAGGGTATCACCCTCGATTGGTATTACAAAATACCTGAAGCTTCAATATTCATTTAAACAACTCATTTCAGAGTTCATCAAAGGCGTTCGACATGAACAAATTGTTGAGAACAGAATCAGGGAATTCTTGCATATTAAACAAGAACACAATGAATCTGTTGCTCATTTCATCCAAAGATGGCGTATAGTCCTCTATTCTTCAACAAGCACTCCAAACATGGATCAGATGGAACTATGTGATTTATTCCTTCATTCTCTCAGCAGAGAGATAAAGGAAGAAGTCCAGAAGTTCCCACTAAGAACTTATGATGAAGTGCTCGAGAGCGCTCTCCGAATAGATCAAGCTGACAATAGATAGCGGTCGTAAGACATATGGAACAAATGGGAGGTTAATCATCCCCAACCAAAACACTACGACTTATCCTACTACCACAAATGCCAATCAAGGACCTAAAATCCTTAACAAAAACCACGGAGTGACAACAGATGGAGTGACTGACCAAACTAAAAAGAAAATGTTGTAAATGTTCCACCACCAGTTAACAATCAACGAAACAACAATTTTACCCCAACAATCAACGCGGTGGATTTTAATCATCCCCAACGACAACAACAACAACAACAACAACAAATCCAGACACAGGGTCCAAGTCAAAACTCAACTGGATATCAAAACCAAAACCAAAGGCAACAAACACAAAACTTTAATCCTAATAGTCAATAGTTTAATCAGAGTTTTGGACCACAACACGTGCCAAACCAACAACCTAGGAGTTATAATCCCAACTCGTATTGTGGTTTCCACAAAATTCAGGCCATGACACTAGGACTTGCCATGATTACAATAAGTTCATGCAACGTTTTCCAGAAGAACAAAGACAACTCTTCATAGATATGTTCTTAACATATTTTGTGACACCTATGCCAAATACTTTCACAGGGGCAGTTTCCCCTCAAAACGCACCTCTTAAGATCTTCAATGATCCACTTCCAAATCACAATAACAATAATAAATTAAATCCAAATGGGACGAACAAAGGTGTAATGATAGGAAATAATGATCATGAAGCCTCAACTTCACTAAATCCACCTGTCGCACCACAATTAGGAAATCAGCCACGAACCAAGATAGTTGGTCTAGTGGAGTTAGATACTGAGCTACACGTAGAAGCCATAACAAGAGCATGAGAATATTCTTCTCAACCAAATCCAATCTATCCACTAGAGCCAGATAACATTCAACAAACGTTGGTAAAACCCATAGGTGCTTATGATTTAATTAATGACTTAACAAAGACCTTCTCTCACATCTCCTTTTTGGACTTATTGAAAAATTCTCCTGCCCATAGGGCTGCTCTTTTAGAAGCACTAGGTCTAGGTCATTTAATTAACATCACTCCACCTCCCAAAACACAAGTAAACCATATAGACTTTGATATCCACCCTCCAGGGCAGCCAGATAGGGATACCGAGTTTATATTCGACATAAACAAAATGCCAACAGATGCTGAAATTACACGTAGAGGTGATCCGGCCTTGCATTTACAGGTGTGGGTTTACAATAATTACGTTAAACGCGCAATGGTTGATGATGGGGCAGCAGTTAACATTGTCCCCTTCTCTTTCCTTCAAAAGCTAGGATATGGAGAAACAAACTGTTCCACAACAAGAAATACGCTAAGAGGTTATGATAGCCTTAAAGCTACTTCAATTGGGACTATAATATTACCAGTCACCTTAGGACCCAAGACAATCCTCACCGAGTTTTATATCATAGATCGGAAACCAACTATAATATGATCCTCGGTCGACCATGGATACATCGCATGAAAGCAATCCCTTCTACGTTATTCCAGAAATAAGATTCTTACACCTAGGAAAGATATTCATAGCAAAAGGTGACCCAAAACCATTCGACATACACCTAGCAGACCTGAAGAAAAGACCAGGCATTCACTCTGAGTTTGAACTCCCAACAAACCAACTTAACAAACCAATCGACTCAAAACCAGAAGAAAAATTAATACCTACAACAAAACTAGAAATTACGAACCTAGTCAAGGGCATCCCAGCCCTCAAGGATGAAGCTAACGTTGTAGAAATAATATCATTAGGAACTACTACAAAAAATTGTCAATTACTGGAACAAGATCTACCAATTTTCCTACCATTTGATTCCACAGTATGGGATGTACCAGAGTTGGTTCTCTTCCAAAGCAGAGGAACTTTGCATGGTAGAAGTAACCAAAATAGAAGAAATAGATGCAAAGAATGTCCCAACATCCATTTTTCCTAGTAAATATTGGACTCTCCACTTCGATGGAGCTAGATGTCACTATGGAGCCGGGGCAAGTGTGATCTTTACTTCCCCTGAGGGAAAGATCCTACCTTTTTCTTTTAAGTTAAACTTTGAATGTACAAACAATGGCACTGAATACGAAGCCCTCCTCCTTGGCCTCATCATAGCCAAAAGGATCGGTGTTAATAACATCAGAGTGTTAGGAGACTCACAATTAGTTACAAACCAAGTCTCTGAAGTATATGAGACTAGAGCTGAGCACTTACAACTCTATAAAACAACGGTATTAGATCTAAGCAAAGGATTCACTTCATATCCATTGAGGCAATCCCATGAGAAAAAACCTTCTCATAGATTCAATAAAACCTCACTTCACGTTTTACCCCAAGTAATGAGTTGGAAGATACAAGTTTCAAGGTATCACTTCATATTGAACCATTGGTGAAGAAAATATCAACGAACCCTCTTCTAACACATACAACTAAGAATGAGTCTTCTATCTTACATCATGTTGATAGTGATAAAGTCACTCTCGAATATCTAAATGCCTATGCAGAGCTACACCTTGCTCACCGTATAGTTGATCTTTCCCTAATACCACACTCCTCTTCCTACTTTGGAAATCCCATGGTAGAGTCTCCTCCACAGAAGGATCTCGATATCTACGAGATAGAAAATGGAGAAAGCTTGGAACTACCTCCAGCCCCACCTAAATTTGAAGAAGGTAACACTTCTTTGATAGAAGAAACCATTGACATAAACATTGGAATGGAGGAAGAACCAAGAATTTTGAAGTTGGGATCCTCGTTAACTCCGAAGAAATAGAAATACACACCCAAATCCTCAAAAAACATCAAAAGGATTTTGCATTTAATTATAAAGAAATGATGGGTATCACACCACAAGTTGTGGTACATAATCTCATCACTAAACCAGATGCGAAGCCAATTAAACAGAAGTCAAGACCAATGAAGCCAAAAGTGGCTCTCATGGTAAAAGAGGAAGTAGTAAAACTTCTCCAAGTAGGATTCATCAAGCCCATTGACTATTCACAATGGGTGTCTAATATCGTTCCCATCCTAAAAAAGAATGGGAAGATACGCATTTGTATAGATTTTCGGGATATTAACAAAGCTTGTCCCAAGGATGATTTCCCATTACCATCCATTGACATTATCGTTGATGCAACAACTAGATTTGAACTATTGTCCCTCATGGATGGGTTCTCAGGGTACAATCAAATTAAAATATCTAAACAAGATCAAGCCAAAACCACATTTATAACTCCCTGGGGAACTTATTGTTATGTTGTCATGCCATTTGGTCTTAAGAATGCCGCGCTACGTATCGTATCAATGGGCAAATGACTTATATATTCCATGATCTTATCCATAAAATTGTGGAATCATATGTGGATGACTTGTTGGCCAAGGCCAAGAAATGTTGTGATCATCCGGAAGTGCTCCGTATCATCCTCTCACGACTAATTGAGTATGGTGTCACATTAAACCCAGAGAAGTGCGTATGCGTATTCGTAATAACAGAGGCAAACTTCTAGGATACATTATATCTTCACGAGGGATTGATGTTGATCCGCCAAAATATGGGTTGTTCTCAAATGATCCCACCTTCGATGAGTCTAGAATCAGGTCATTTCTTGGGAAACTCGGTGCAATCCGAAGGTTCATCCCAGATTTAAGCTTTTCCATTCATCCAATCAACAATCTACTCAAGAAAGATTATAGTGTCGATTGGACTGAAGATTGCAATGAGGCCTTCAAGTAGTTAAGCGCTTCTTGTTATCACCACCCACGCTAATGCCTCCCAAGCTAGACCACCCTTTGATCCTATACTCACGAGCCACTCATGTCTCACTGGCTTGCATGCTGGCTCAAGAAGATGATGACAAATGAGAACGCGTGATCTATTTCATTAGCCGAACGTTGCTCGATTATGAAACACATGTTACACACAGGTAGAGAGAGAATGCCTTGCCATAATTTTTGCAACAAAACGTTTGAGACATTACATGTTAAACCAGGAAACAAGGGTCATTGTAAAGATAGACCATTTACGAACATTTCTCACACAAGGATCTTTATCTAAAAAGGCTGGTCATTTCATAACCCTAATGGGAGAATTTGAGTTAACATTCGTAAACCAAAAATCCATTAAAGGACAAATCATTGCAGATTGGTTAGTTAACAATCCACTAGATGGAGGTGAGTTGGTAGATCTAGACTTTCCCGATGAATGTGTATACTTTGTCAAAACCAGACCCCCCATTTCTACATGTCCCTGGTATACTGATATCATCAATTTTATCATGGACCATACATACCCGGAAAGTGCCACGTCACAACAAAGAAGGTGGTTACACATTATTACCACTAAATATGTTGTTTTAGACCAAGTACTCTATCGTAGAGCCTTCGACGGCATGCTTCTAAGATGCGTCGACATAGAAGAATCCAAGAGGATTCTTCATGAATCCCATAGTGGGATATGTGGGGCCACTTCGGTGGTCACGCCACCACTTGCAAAATACATCGATGGGCTATTTTTGGCCCACTCTCGAACATGATGTAGTGGAATTTGTACATAAGTGCCACAAATGCCAAGAATTCTCCCACGAGATTCACATGCCAACGCACAATCCCTACAACCAATAGATGACTCCATGGCCCTTCTCCACGTGGGGTCTAGACTTGATAGGGAAATTCTCTCCCTCATCAACCGATGGCCATAATTTTATAATCACAACCATGGAATATTTTACCAAATGGGTGGAGGCCATGCCTCTCACCACCGTACTAGGTTTGGTGATTGCCAAATTCATTTTGAACCAAATTATCTACAGGTATGGTGTCCCACAAGTCATTATCTCAGATAATGGCACGTCCTTTAAGAATGACGAGAGGTTCATGAGCTATGTAGCAAGTTCAAGATAAACCATCACATGGCCTCTCTTTACTACCCTCAAGCCAATGGGTAGGCTGAAGCGACAAACAAAATGTTGAAAGCTATTCTCCTCAAAATAGTCAAGGAGAACAAGTGAGATTGGCATTTAAAACTATATCCGGCCTTGTGGGCCCATCGAACCTCAATAAGAACACCAACAGGAGCAACTCCTTTCTCACTGGTATTCGGGCAGAAGTAGTTCTCCCACTTGAGGTTGAAATACCCAGTCTCCGCATCTCATTACAAGGGATTCTGGATGAAGAAGCTTATAGGAGGCACGCCTCTCCCAACTAGAAAGCCTAGACGAGGCCAGGTTAAATGCCAAACAACGTGGCATAGAGCCTATGCTGACCGGATGTGCCAGTAGTATAACAAAAAGGTCTATGAGTGAGAAATATATGAAGGAGATCTAGTTCTAAGACTAGACAACCGGATCGATAAGAAAACCGGTGAAGGAAGAAAGTTCCGGCCCAAATGGTTGGGCCCATATCGAGTCATGAAAGACTACGGAATGGTGCATATCTCTTATGCACACTGAGAGGGTGAGGAATTCAATGAATCAGTCAATTCCTTGCATCTTAAATGGTTTTACGCATGAAGCATCAACACTATTTGTATAATTATATCTACATTACATATTCATTTAGTTAGGTTCATTTTGTTCACTCACTTCATAAAACTTGGTGATCAAGGGACTTATTCTTAAGCAATTCATTACAAACTTCTGATAGTATTGGCAGGAGCATTCAAATCATACTTCTTCATTTTCATAACATCATCAACTATTTCAAAATCATTTCATCAATTAAAGCCAGATATGACAAAGTCTTAACGGTAGCCATACCAAGGCCTGCATGCTTGTTCTCACTTTTGGTTTCTTCCTAGGATAGGTGTCTTGCCTATGGTCTATTCTAGAAGCTTCATGGTGTCACATCTATCCCGTATATATATATCTCTTTTGGAAATGAGAACATCCTGACATTTTTCTCAAGTAAGTAAGTCAAATATAGATCAAACAAAAAAATTTACTTTTACACATTTCCTTTCCCTACCAACCTTCGGTGTTGAGCTTGTGTCTCTTACTAGTGACGTAGGGTTGGGAAAGGATGGGAATGCCTTTACTCACCTATGCCTTGTCCATGGTGATAAGCCCATGCTTCCTACTAGTAGCATGGGGCAAGGTGTAGGGGGTCCTCTTGATAGTAAACATTGAAGGTCATAAGCAAATAGTTCAAACAAACCTTTAAAATCTTGAGTCAAAAACAAATGAATCAGATGTCCAAAATTCCAAGAGAGTTCAAAACCCTGAAAACCAGATTTTGTCAACCAAGTGGCCATCTACGGATCTAAGTCTGGATAAACTACAAAGCAAGTCACATTCTAAACTATGGAGTCACTTGAGTAAGATAGGTTTGTAGCATCCTAATTTGGTGCCACCAACTCTTTGTCTATCTCCCATCATTACCATTTCAACACACCTCATAGCTTGTGCCCTTTCTAGCTCTCGGTGGTGAGCCCTCGCATCTTACTAGTTGCGTGGAGTTAGGAGTGGGGCAAGTTCATCTGCTCATCATACCAGCTCATCATCACATTTTGTCAAAACAATATGAAGTACCGGAAAAATTGCTTATGAAAACTAAAGTTCAAGATCACAAGTTCATCTGTGTCATCATACATCAGCATCACAAAATACAAAAAGAAAACATTTGTGATATTTGTTCTCCATTGCATACATTCTGAAAAGCATATAAAAACAAAAATTTTAATAAACATCTAGTATACATGTGAAAATGAATCACAAAACTCTAGGTACAAAGAGATCTAGATCCAAAAGAGATATATATATATATATATATATATATATATATAGTTTCATGTACAATGCCATCATGCACTAGGCATGGTCAAAATGCTCAATGAGCCCGAAAAATACAAAATGGTCGTATAAACAATCTAGCAAGAGTCACTACAAAAAGAGCCAAGTGGCCTCTCAATCCCTATGGGATCCCTCAGAAGGCACATGATCACATCTAGGACTCCGGCTACGCCGGCGCTCTGAGTGCACTGAGGGCTCACGATCCCAAACAATAGCTATAGTCTCACTATGAGAATGGCTCCTCCTCATCAGTGCTCTATAGCCCTATACCCAGCTACCTCGGCATGGAGGGAAGTCACCATCTTGGCCACATGCCAGATAGGGGAAAAAACATCGGTATGCCTACCAGCTACTTAAGGCTCCCCTGCATTCACGGATAGCTCAGCACGAGTCTTCTCCATGGGGAGCAACAGGGTGTCAGTACATACCCGTGAATCAAGTCTCACCACTCATCAATAGTCTCTACAAGCAAAGGAGAAAACAAATTAGAAAATAATCAAAAGGTGAAACCAAGAATGAACAAAAGGAGAGATAGCAACTAAGGCAATTCTAGCTAAAATAAATATCAAAAGAAGAGTGACAACTCACTTGATCTCCGGGCCTCCAAGAAGGATCTCTGGGATCCGTGCCTACCACGGATGCCACCACCGCCGACTCGACTGTGTCCCCTCCTACGTCTGGGAAAACATGGCATCCTACCACGGACTCATCCTCTCCACCTAGGTCCTGAGAAAGCAACTCCTCTGAGACTAGAGTCACCCTCTCCATGCTCTGCTCTACCCTCTCAGCCTGTAGGATCTCCTGAGTGTCATGCCACTCGGGATCGCTATCCTCTTCCCCACCCGACTCACTAATCTCCATGTCCTCGGTCTCCTCCTCCATCTCTCCCCCTATGAACTCCTCAGACTCGGAGTCTATATCAATGGGATCATCACTACTATGGGTAGGACCGCAAAATCCGAAGTAAAGGTGCCTGAGGAGCACCGGCTCTCTCTCGAGCACGTACCACCCTCCTAGGGCTGCAATAGGGATGCCAGAGTAACAACAGTCCAACCCCGGCCTCTAGGACCTCCCCTAGCCTCCCAAACTGATCTGAACAGCACCACTGGGGAAGCATGTCAATGTAAGCAAGGCCAAACTGCTGAGGCACTCGATCAAGGGGTGTGTCTCTACCTTCCCCATCCTATCCACAAGCTACCCTATAGTAGAGCAGAAATCAAAGTAAAGGTCTCCTCGCCCCACAACCCCGCCATGGCCTGATAAGGTGTGGCCTCCATATCCTCAGGTAGTCAATGGAAGCAACTAGGCCGGTGGGGGTGCTCTAAGAACCATCATCCCTGTCCATCTAGCTTCCCTCATGGCCCCGGATCCTCCACCTCTACGCCTCTCCCATAAGGGATAATGCGCTCATAGACCCAACTCATAACTAAGGTCGATGGCTCAGTGACTATCGTCCTTGTAATCGAACCACCCTGTATAAGTCGTGATAGGTGGTCCCAAGTATATCGGCTCCCTAGGCATAAATCTGACCATGTGCCTCAATCTGTGCGATGATGGGGGCCCAACAGTAGAGAAAAGTATCCCCTCCCTTGTCCCCGATCAATCTCAAGCAAGGATGCCCATAATGGCCTGACAGATCAAAGGGATGGGCAAGCCAGGAATAGAATGGACCTTCACCCCTTCTTCAAACCAGTGGAGACAACTGCGTCTCCCATATAGGTGGCCCACTGAGTCACCTGAGCTCTGATACTGTTGTAGTATCAAATGAAAGTCTCCTCCCAATAATCGGGACTCCCAAAATGTGGTAGACATCCTCTAGGGTGATGGTCCACTCACCCCTAACACCTGGAAATCGGAAGGTGTTCCGATCTACATCCCAGTAAGAAAATAAGTCACATAGTATGTGACTGGCAGGTGCAACGTGGGGGACCCATGTGCGATCCTCAATATACCTTGCCCTCTGAGAGTATCCTACTCAGCCTGAGAGAGTGCATCTAACACTGCTGGAAGCCAATCACACTCCCTCTCTCGGCTCCATCTAATGTACTCTTCCTTCTTCTACAAAAACACCCAAAAACACGCAAAAAGAAGCAAGTTAGTGTCAAGATTGCATTGGAAAAATCATTAAAGCAAGTAGGAATACTAAAAATGCAAAAATAAACTCAAAATAGTGTTGTTTTAACACTCTGTAGAGGACCGCCACCCTGAGCAGGGCGGCGGTTCCATAACCGCCACCTTAAAAGGTGGTGGTCCATAACCACCACCCTGCTCAGGGTGGCGGTCCTGTCCCGACTACAAATGGGTCGCATGCCCTAAAAATGCTTAAAAATGCAAAAATCGACCATTTTAGCTAAAACGAAAGCCTACCCATTAGGCGTCCCCCCTAAGAGACACATTTAAAACTAACATTTCTAAAAATAACCCCCCCACAAAAAAGATTTCATCATTTTAACATTTTGGGTGCAAAAACGTTAAATCAAGAAGAACTAACCTGGGATCTCACGGGTCGAGGTTCTCGCTGAGGAGGCATGATCGCTATCTCGATACGAATGTTTCGACTATACTCTCATTGAAACCATCACCATGGGTCCCAGAGCTCAAAAACTATCAAATCGACACGCACAAATGAATAGGAAAATAAGCCCATTTTATATATATATATATGTTTTGACTCATTTTGAATGCCCCTTTCGCAGGTTTAGAGTGCCGATGGAGGTAAGTTCTTATCCCCGCGTAAATGGTAAGTCCTCATTTCATACTAATTTAGTATTTATTTTTTGATTTATTTTATCTATCTGCACTTGAGTCTTCTTTCCATTTTGCAGTAGTAATGGAACTTGATGGCAACATTTCGACACACGGCATGTCAGGTATAATTTCTAGCTTCCCATTTTGGGACCGCCATACTGGACCCACCGTTTTACGCCTCTTCATGGTTAAAACGCTTCTCCGAGGGGGCAATATGTACGTACCCAAAATTGTAGGGTACTATACCACCAGAACGATGTTACACATGCCCCAATGATGATACAGGTCACCTCGCAAGGTGTTCGGAATCCAGGAAAGCTCACCAAGTGTATGTTAGCATCCCAAGCACCTTGTCTAAGCTTTGTGTACTTTGCTTTATCCTCTGCCTTTCTTTTTCTAGCTTTTGACCTTCAGGATGAAACCCACCCTAACAGTGGCGGCGGTCTCGTGATCGCCGCTGGCGGGTCCTATAACCACCACCTCCGCTGCTTAGGATAGCGGTCCTTCATGCATTTTCCCTAACACATTCCTTTGATCACGACTTATGTAATTTTTCAACATTTACCAGCTTTTCTCAACCGCCTTAGCTCGTATTAATGTTTTATGTTCCCTAGAATAGTGTTTCTTCATTGTTTAATGGTAAAAGAGTTCTAATAGGAATCACCTTTGGGTGAATGTGAAATCTATAAATAGCCAGCTTGTTTTCAAGCAAATGGCCCCTCAACTTCTCATTTCCATTGTTTAGTCTTTCAATTTCTTGCTTAGAACTCATTTTGTTTTCATGTTTGCATCCATGCTAGTTTTCCTTTGCTATTAGAAGCCATTCGATCTTCTTGCTTCATTTGTTCATTCATTGTTGTTCATACAAATTAGTTTAGAGCAGAGTAGTGTCATTTGTAGATTGAATCCATTAGAGTTGCAGGTTGTGTTCTTCATAGAAGGTAGATTCTAGAATCTCTCGGTACACTTGTGTTGTATTCCCACAATAAATCCCACTAGGAATTGCATACGCCAAGCTCTGTCACTTGCGCTATCCCTCTCCTACTCACATTATATTCGGTCTATATCCAAAGTTGCCATTGTTCAAATACCTTCTTCTATTGATGCTAGCATATACACGCTCTTCTAGATTCACGTGAACACGAAGGAATGAGGAGATCATTCTGAGGGGACAAAATCATACACTACTAGATTTGCCACTGTTCTACAAATTCCAGGTTTTATCTGTCAAAGTTCTAGTTAAAACATATCAAATAGAGTAGTGAATTATTTCATTTCAGTTAAATTTCACTTTCGATATTACCGGGAAGCTATGGGGATTGATAGTTTCTCAGAAACTATGATTCATTCCTCACTTCTGAGGTAGGATCGAGAGTCTTTCAATTAAGTTAATCAGCTATCTAGTTATTTAGGATAAACTCACAACTGCATGCAAAAGTAGCTACACCGGCTACCTTGCTTGTTTTAATTTTGTTATTAGATTAGTTGTCATTTTTTGAATATATTAGATTAGTTTCTCTTTCAATTCTATTAAAAATTCTATCAAAAATACAAAAATAGAGGAATATATATATATATATATAGATATATATTGCATAATTAGTTTATTTCATTTCAGTTAGGTTTATATTGATCTTGTATGACAATCACGGGACCTAGGGAGCCCAGGGAATACGTTTTTGAGCCAATCGTGCCTCAACCAAATCTTGTTGTAGCATTAACTGACATAGACCAAAATCTCATAAATTCAGTCTTCCGAACAACAATAGACCTACAAGAAATCAACACACAACTAAGAGGATTAAACATAGAAGACGACAAAGCACACACATTCTGGTCAAATCAGCCAAATTATAGACTGCCTTGATAGATATCCGTATGACTGTAGAAGGACCTGAAAGAGAGAAAACATTCGGTTGTGATCCACTAGTCCCACAACCAGACGCAGGAGACCTCCTCGTTGATATAGACACTAGCTTACGTATCCAAGTTTCTAGAACACCTGTTAGGTACTCCGAGAAAATCGTGCAACTTCTAGTTCTAAACGTAGAGGCCAAAAAGGCATATGATTACTGGATACTCGAAATCAGGGATTGACTCTTCATATGACCATAGGAGGTCCACAACAACCACAAACTTACGGTTGTGATCCACAGGTCCCACAACCCAACGGGCCTACAAATCAATCAAGTATTGACACCAACTTGCGAACGCTAGTGTTTAGGTCCTCTCCACTTCCACCAGACATCATCACACAACTATCATTATTAAACGTAGTAGCTAATCAAGCTAAAGATTTTTGGACTAGACCAGAGAATCATCCATAAAACACCAAAAGATCCACTACACATTTAGCCATTCCATTTTCATGACCTTGTCGGGAGATATATACGAAGCACCCACAAGTCATCTTCCACGTATCCCACAACCCATAGATCGGATCACGACAGAGCTCGATATTGATTGGAGCCTTCGAGCAGCTATCCTCACCGAATGATCTATCACACCGATTCAGGTTAGGAGGGCCTTCTTTGCCTTAGATTCACAGATCCCATTATTGCATGTTGAAGACATAAGATTACCTAACTAGTTCTCATAGCCAAATGCAAATCAGATCAAGAGGTATATGTCTTGTTTCTAGTTGATTCCTTATGTTTTATTAAAGTGCAAGAAATGTTGGCACTTCTACCATGCATTTTGATTGCCAAATTAATTACATGGTCTTAATTTGTAAGGAAGGGAAGCTACTTCTCTAATACGGTTTCAAGTTTCATTTAACCTCCCTTGCCTTTGGTTAAAATAGTGTAGGCAGGTGTGATTATTGCAAAATAAGTGTATTGTGCACACTCCACATATTTCATTTAAAATATGTATGATTTTTCAAGTTTGTACATAGTTTTACGGGCCTTTTGTTGTTGTTACACGGTCTGGATTAAAAAAATCATGGTGAAAATTAGATATATGGGGTAGTTTATAAAGTTCAATCATTCATCCCCAAGATCAATTCCAATTCAAAGTTCTCGGTCCTCTTTGCTTGGTTAAAATTTAAAAATTTGGGACATACAAGTTAATAAAAAACTCCCAAAATCAGTTGAGTAGGTTTAATGGTGGGATCAAATGGTTCAAAGCTCCATAGATCAACTTTAACTAGAGAAGATCACTTCTAAGTTCACTTTGTGCTACATACGGCTCAAGGTCGAGTTATTACATTTGATATCAATTTTCAAGGTTTTTTAGGCTTAACTCTATGCCCAATGGATGCTCGAAGCTACTGGTCAATTATCTAGTAGGAAAATATCCCTTAGAGGTCACTAAAAATGTTATCTAAAATAGCCCCTGGGCTATTTTGATAACTTACAAGCTTTAACATTGGACTTAGCATTAAAAAGGAGAAAAAACGTTCAAATGCCTATCAAAATACATGCTCAACATTTTAATTAAACTCGTGGGGTTTAAAACTTGGACTCTAGCGGGTTAGATATAAAGTGTAGCGGGGGAATTTCAAATAAAAATGGTGCCAAAAGGAGGGTCTACATGGCATAATTCCGGCACCTCTCATAGCTTTCTGGGCTCCAATGGACGCGAGGTCGCAGAATAAATGTGAGAATATAAATTGTTGGGTGTGAAGTAGGGGTAGTGTTGCATTCAACGAATGAGGATCGACCAAGTATCACCTATTCCGGGCTCTTGAATGCCAAATCACTCTCACGGATGTGAGGCCACAAAATAAGGTATAATGTATAAACCATGGGGTTCAGGGCGAGGGTCAAGCGGTCAAGATGAGGATGCGTAATGGGGTTTGAAGCGAGCTACATGGCACATATAAGACATAAAAGATTGGACACATGGTGAGATTTTGGGCCTCCCAATGCAAATGGGATCTAAGAAATGTGAGGTCATGAAATAAACCATGTAACATAAACTTTCGGGTTAGTGTGAGGCAAGTCGCTGGCCATGGCAACACACACGGGCTAGGTAGGGATGAGTTAGGGAGGAAAAAATAACGTAAATAAATGATAGTTCATAGTGTCGCATTTCCTTTCCATCAATTTTTGAGAAGATAGGATCCCATATGTAAAGTCCATAGAATGAGCCAAAATTTAATAAATTTTGGGTCCGGATGGGAGCAGAAGATAGGGAAGTCAGTGCATGTAGCCAAACAGATAAACACGTGGGCTGCACAAGTGGATGAAGGAAATAAAATGCATGATTTAAGAAGGAAATAAACAAGTAATAAGATACATGGGAACCCCCACACCCAATAAAGGACTACCACATTTCACAAACTCATTTCACTCGAGCCCTAAATCTTTAGAGAGTAATAACTTTCTTCCTCCAACCAAATCATATAACATTAGTACCATTGGAAAGGTTTTGAGGAGCTCTTCATGATGGTATTACTAGAAGTAGAGATTGATGAGGTTAAGAGGGTGAAAAACAAGGAAAAAAAAGCAGGAAATTTGTATGTCACTATTAAATAGGAAAAATGTTCGGCATTTTAATAATGCATTTTGATCTTCTCTCGCCTTGGACCCTCCAGATTTCTTCCAAATGGCATATTCCTCGAAGCTAAACTGAAATGATGAGAAATAAAAACACTCGTGTAAGTTGTTTTGGGCATTTTTAAACGCTTTAATTGCATCTACCTCTATATTTTATGGGTTTCCTTTGATTTCAAGAATTTTCTCACCTAGAATCACATTATTTTGAGATTTCTTACATGTCAAGGCAACACCAGAGGCATGAGAAATCATGAGGAATGAATCAACCTATTAGAGGAAGTTTCAAAGTAGAGTTACACAGTTTTAGAAGGTCATTAATCCTATGACATCTTTCAATCCCCTCTCCTCTCCTCCATTCTATAAATATTGCTATATTTTTCATTGTAATTATCCCTCTCTGGCTTGGCAATGCTATAATGTCAAAATTGTAACAGAATTGAGGAGCCTTAGACCTAGGATTGATTTTTGTGAATCATTTTTGCCTCTAATATTTATCGTAGTAGTCTCAGTGCATTTAAATACTAGTAATATGATGTAATTTGTGCCCTAAATCTACTCTTTCAATTTTGTTGTGTATGTATGGTGTTTGCAGATTTTTTTGTCAATTGTGTCAAAACAAACATGGTTATGAGTTGATTTAGCTACATGGCTAAAATGTGGCAAGAATATGCCCCTATACCTTGCAATTGGTCTTCTTCCTTGTATGAAACTTCAAAGGAGATTGATCAAACCCTTTCTTGGTGTTATCACCACTCTTAGCTTAGGATTTCGTTATGTTTTCCTCTCCCTCTCTCCCTGGTTACTTGGATACGTTAGAGTGGGTTTAGTATAGGAGTAGGTTAGCATTAGAATAGGTGAGGACCCATCCTTCTTTGAAGGATTGTTTCATCTTACAAGGTCCCACACTTGGAAACAATCCAATGTTGTCTAGAATTCTTTGATCTACGATGATCAAATCCCAAGGATGAAATTATGAGCTAGAACATATAGAAAACAATGATAAAACTATGAAATAATAACATGAAATGCAATAAGGGATGAGCATTTAGTTGTTTATAGGGGTATAAAAGTGATATAGGTGTGCAAATTGGTTGAAAGGGGTGATTTGAACCTAGAGATGCTTCATTCTTAAGACTCGTAGTGGAAACTACTCTTGTATGAACCGTATAACTCATGTTAGGGTATAGTATGGTTCGATCTTGCTTTGTATGGTTTTGAAACCTGTGAATAATAGGGCTTTGTAACTTTGGGTACCTATTTTTTGTTTGGAATTGAGCTCATTGTTTGTCGCTAGATTTTTCACAAATTTGGTGTCATGTGTAATGACCAATGACAAACAGTAAAAACCCTAGATACCTACAACAAACTTCATAAAATGATTAGATAAAAGGTGAAATTCATGTATGGGTGAGGTTGTACTAACCCCACGATAGCTAATGCTTACTAAACCAATCACATCCTTCGAGAAGGAGAAAGCCTTATGTATTTCTTTCTCCTAGTGTGGGTGTAAGTAGTGTAGGTAATCTAATCCAATCCCTTATCATTCCTTTCTGTCTCTTGACACAACGATTAATGGACATAGCTATATATAAAATAGAAATTTACCAATATGGTAGTGATATAGTGTTATGTGCTTCAGATGCTAAACCATTCCCTTTATCCATTAATACCTTTGACAAAGCTTGAAGTGACTTTCTCATTGTCAAGATATAGCTCTAAGACCTTTGAATTCTTGGTGATGGAGGAAACTAGACTCTTTAACCTAGTTTGAGTGCTTTAGACATGTGTTGTGGCTACTCTAAAGGGTATGCATTTACTTTTGGAATATTTAGGAGAGCCTTGAGTGCTTTATTGTTGATTTTTATAATGGGAGTGCTTGAGAATGCCAAGTGAGTTTTCAAGTGCATGTGACTTGCTTATATAGGCTCCATGAGTTAGGCATTGCATTAAGGCCAGCTTAGGGGAGATGAAATGATGCATAGAAGGTAATAAAATTAAGAAAGGATTCATTAGAAGAGAGGGTACATGACTATACAAGTCGACCCAAAAATGGTATGGCTTAGTCTTGTATTATAGGGTCCCATACAGGATTTAGTGACGACGAGTCAAATTTTGGGAAAGATCCCTATGGAAAAAATATCGCTTTAGATAACCAAGTTTTCATGAATGGATTAGAATGTAAGTATAAGTCATAGTATAGAACAAAGCCAAACTTGTCGTTGTAAAAGAATAAGTTACCAAATTTGATTGTCTACATTTCCCCCTTTAAGTGTGGAATTGAAAATTGTGTACTTGAAGGAAAAACATACATGAGTGTGTGCACACACTTTTTCTTTTCTAATATGTTGTTCTTGCATCGGTGTTGGCATGTTCCGTGGTGATACTTGTAACATAGAGTATAGTTAATTTCCATAGACGAAATTGAATTGTAATCTCATTTGTGAAAAAGCATACATAATTTTAAAAATGAATTTTGTAAAGTAAAGAGAGAAAAATCATGGAAGGAATATACTCATTCACTTCGTTGAGGAGGATCTCTTTTCTTGTTATGCTTTGCAATTAATATTTGCATTGAGCTGCAAAAGGATCAAGGTGATCACCCCAATTTTTGACAAAGGAGAATCCAAAGTAGGAGAGGAATTGAGTGTGCATTACGTAAAAACCAAGAAGATGTACCATGGGATATTTTCCCAAAGACCCCAAAAAGAGGTTTAAATGTCCCCTTTCAATATAAGTCAATAACCCATGCAATTTTTATTTTCTACTCATTGGAAATTGCCCAAATAGTTAGCAGTATATAAAATCAACACATTGTTTTTTATTTCGGTACTTAGGAATAACCGTAACTATCACAAGAATTCATTAACATATTTGAAAACATTTAGTAAACATTAAACCACACATTTACATTTTCACAAACAATTGGAAAGTATAAAACCAATGTTGATATTTCTGCATTAACTACTAATTAACATTCGTACATTCTTCATGACTAAATTACAAAACCATAATTTATCAAAGTTGGTATTAATATTGAAAACTCACAAATGACAGGTACTGTAGCATACTGTAGTAGTGGTATTGTAGTGTACTATAGAAATGGTATTGTAGTAGTACTTTAGAACTGTAAAAATCCCTCAAATCTACTAAATTTTCCCTTAAAACCCTAATCCAACCTTGGAGAATGGTACCTTAGCTTTGATGATCTGAATATGTGCTCAAATGTGGCCTTTGAATGAAGTCACCTAGTAGATGTTGAGGGTTTTCATCCTCAATAGTGGTTTAATACGAAAAATACTCAAAATCACAATTTAGAGAGATGTGTGTAGAAAAATATCCATGAACCCTCCCCTTATTTCCTTTTATAATCTTTTGTCTCCCTTTTCCAAGTGGGGCGCTCCATGTGGGATATTTGCACTTTTAATTTTTAAAGTGACTTTCTTATTTTCTATTTTAGCATTAAGTCACTTAAAATAGAGAGTCCCCTTTATTTTAATAATAATAACGTAAGTTTCCTTTATAATATTATTTTTTGGCTAACTTAGTCATATTATTACCTTATTATCTTCTTTCTCGCATTAATTTCAAAAAGGGGACATTATAGTACTGCCCTCTTAAAAGTTTTTTTCCTCAAGTAATTGCAAGCTAGGGTGTACCAAAATTGCAACACCTTCCCATGTAACATCCTCAATAGGTAGATCCTTCTAATGTACCAAATATTATTTTATGCTCTTGTTCCTTGGTTTATTTTACCTTACATCAATGATAGCCTTTGGAATTGGAATCAAATTTCTCTCATCATCTAAAGGTGGTAATTTAGTGAAAGGAATGATATGTTTTCCTAGTTCTTTTTTAAGGCACGAAACATGGAAAAATTTTGTAGATCCAATTATGATGAGGCAACTCTAACTCATATGAAACATCTTCAACTCTCCTCTAAAATTTGTAGGGGCCATAAAAACAAGGTTTAAGGGAAGAATATTTACATGGTTGTAACCTCAAAAATAGAATATCTCTCACTTCAAAATTCCTCTCTATGGTGTTTGTCTGCACACACTTCTCGCTAATTTTGGGCATGTTTGAGGTTCTCCTTGAGCACCTCCAAGATATCATGAATTTGTTGTACCAAATATTGGGCTTTAGGAACTATACTATCTATCATGAACAAATTAGAAAAATAAAGTGCATCATATCCATACAAATATCTAAAAGGATTCATACCAATGGACATGTGATATGATGTATTGTAGCAATGCTCACCCATGTGTAGCCATTTGATCCAAGCTGATTGTTTTCCCTGCTACATAATTCCTTAGGTAGCCCTCAATCCATTTATTCACTATATATGTTTTCCCATTGGTTTTGGATGATATCTAGTACTAAGAGTCACTTATGTGTCACCAACCAAAATAGATCCTACCAAAATAAGCTCATGAACTCGTTATCCCTGTCACTTATGATGTTCTTAGGAAGATTGTGAAGTTTAAAAACTTCCATGAAAAAGAGATCAACTACTAAAGGTGAATTGTACTTGGTTGGAAGTGAAAAATAGTGAGAATATTTGTTGAGTCTATTAACCACCACAAACATGTAACTCTTACTTTGAACTATGGGGAGTCGAGTGATGAAATCCATAGAGATGTTTTCCCATTTCTGAGTTGGGATGGGTAAGGGATGCAAAAATATTGCTGGAAAATATTGCTCAACTTTATTCTATTAGAAAATTAGGCACTCCCGAATGTATTTATAGACTTATCCCTTGAATACCTTCTAAAATAACCTTTCCCTTACTTGTTTGTATGACTTGAAATACTCTACATGCCTAGCCAAGGCTATATCATGTATATTCTTTAAAATCTTATTCTTCATCCTTGACTCCTAGACTAAATAAATCTTATTCTTGTATAGAATGAGATCATCCAATACTTTTTACTTGTGATTTTAAATTTTCCATTCAAGGAAATAAATAACAAATTCATTCTTTACATATTCAGTTGTTATAAGAACCTTCCAATCAGTTGTAATTTAAAAAACATGTAACAAAGAATTGCCTTCCCGCATAATGCATCAATAAAAAAATTGTTTTTCCTTTTGACATATTTAATGTCAAAGTAATAAGATTAAAATTTACTCACCCAATTGTTTTGACTATCATTCAAATTGATTTGGCCATGAAAGAACTTAAAACTATTGTGATTTGTCTTGATAACAAACTCCGACACAAATTAAATATTGCCTAAATATGGTCAAAGCGTGCATGATGATGGCCAACATTTATTTGACATATATAGATAACCCATGCTCCAAACCTTTAATATTTCAGCTCTCAAAGGAAATGGGATTTCCCTTTTGCATAAAACATCTCCTACAACCTCACCGAAAGTGTCACATTCCAGCACAAAAGGAGTGGAGAAATCTAGGACAACAAGTACGAGACACGAAATCATCACCTCTTTGAGTTTATCAAATAATGTTTGGGCTATTTAGACTAGCTGAAAGTTCCTTTTTTGTTCAAACCTATTAATGGGATATCAAGTTGAGAAAAATCCTTGACAAACCTTCTATAATAGTTGTAAAAACCCAAAAATCCCCTCAAATGTGTCATAGTTGTAGGAGGTGGCCAATCCAAGATGCACAAGATCTTTTTATGATCAACCTGAACCATTGGGTGTTTATCATGTGGCCCAAATATTAAATTTTAGACATACCAAATTCACACTTAGATTCTTTTGCAAAAAGTGTTTGTTGTTCCAAAATTCCCAGCACTATATCCAAGTGTTGAAGATGTTCTTCCCACGTTCTACTATATACCAAGATGTCATAAAAAAAGACCAAGACAAACTTCCTCAAGTATTTGCTAAAAACATGATTCATACATGATTGGAAATTTGTTGGTGCATTAGTTAACCCAAATGGCATAACCAAAAACTCGAAATGTCCAAAGTGACATCTAAAAGTTGTCTTTTGAACATCTTCATCTCTTACTTGAATTTGGTGATATCTAGCCCTAGAGTCAATCTTTGAGTAGTAGATAGCTCTATGTAGCTCATCAATTCTAGGTGTAAATACCTATTTTTATTTTCTTCTTGTTTTAAAAGGTGGTAGACAATGCAAATCCTCATAGTTCCATCCTTCTTCTTCACTAGGAACCTTGAAGAAGTGAAAGGAATAGAACTAGGCCTGATATGTCCCGTCTCCAATAGTTCTTTAATGGCCTTATCAATTTCCTCCTTGTATGGTTTAGGATGGCGGTAGGGAGTAGTTATTACAACTTTATTGTCAGTTCCGACTCAATAATATGCTAAAACCTTTATCCAGGGGTAATTTATGAGGTATAACACTCAAAACTTAGCATGTTTATTAACTATAAGCTGAATATCCTTATGATACGACCATTGTTTTGAAAATTTTATTGTAGAAATCACAAAAATTATGCTACCCAAGTGACCTACCTATTATTGAAAGTCATTTCCATTCTCTTATCTAAGACCACCGTAGGGGATACTTTGGGCATTGCACACAACACTACTTCCTTACTAGTATATTTAAACTTCAGCTCCATGGTTTGGTAATTTTAGGCGAACTCTACTAGAGAATGTAGCCATTGTACCTTAAGGACTATTCCAGTCTCACCAATACCAAATACATATAAATTATCATCAATTTTATGCCTTCCCAAGGTGTTTAACTATTGAATTTTCTTAGTACATGAGATGGTGAAGCCATCCGCCATTGTCACATTGAAGCCTTTGAAATCTTCTACTTTCAGCCCCATCCTAGACACCAATCCTTCATCAATGAAGTTGTGAGTTGCCCCACTATCAATTAACACGACTACCCTATTTCTTGTAATACTCCTCTCACTCTAAAAGGGTGATATCTAGAAGCACTTGATAATGTTTCAAGGTTACCATCCATAACTTCAACCTCTATGCTCTTGTGCTTCCCCTTCCAATTCAAATTCTTTTGATTTTGATTCTCCATCAGAAATCACTTCTATGTAATGGACTTATCCTTTTCATATACAACGGTGTCTTGAAGTCCATGGATCCTTGCATGTGAAACACAAATTCTTCCTTCTTAACTCATTCCTAGTTTCCATTTCTTTGCTCAATTTTGGCTGCTCTTTTTGTTGAAAGCCCCTTGCCAATATGACTTCCTTTGTTGTCCATATGGTGTTGATTTTTCCTTGGCCGCATAAAGGATGTGGTTCTTTGTTTTCCTATAGGTGAAAATTTTCCTTTTGGAATTTTTGTCTCAAGATGTAATGCCTTCTTAATATCTTTTCAAGAAAGACAGGTTGAAAGATTTGATTAAACCCTGGATATGTCCCATCTCTAATAGTTTTTAATGGCCTTCTCAATTTCCTCCTTATATGCTTTAGGATGACACTAGGGAGTAGCTATTACGAATTTAGTGTCGGTTTCGACTCAATAATATGCTAAAAACCTTTATCCAGGGGTAATTTATGAGGTATAACATTTAAAACCTTAGCATGTTTATCAACTAAGATCCGAATATCCTTATGATACGGCCGTTGTTATGAAAATTTTATTGTAGAACTCACAAAACATTATGCTACCCAAGTGACCTACCTATTATTAAAATTCATTTCCATTCTCTTATCTAAGACCACCGTAGGGGATACATTGGGCATTCCACACAACACTACTTCCTTACTAGTAGATTTAAACTTCAGCTCCATGGTTTGGTAATTTTGGGTGAATTCTGCTAGAGAATGTAGCCATTGTACCTTAAGGACTATTCCAGTCTCACCAATACCAAATACATATAAGTTATCATCAATTTTATGCCTTCCCAAGGTGTTTAACTATTGAATTTTCTTGGTACATGAGATGGTGAAGCCATCTGCCACTGTCACATTAAAGCCTTTGAAATATTCTAATTTTAATCCCATCCTAGATACCAATCCTTCATCAATGAAGTTGTGAGTTGCCCCACTATCAATTAGCACAATTACCCTCTTTCCTTGCAATACTCCTCTCACTCTAAAAGGGTGATATCTAGAAGCACTTGATAATGTGGCAAGGTTGCCATCCATAGCTTCAACCTCTATGCTCTTGTGCTTCCCCTTCCGATTCAACTTCTTTTGATTTTGATTCTCCATCAGAAATCACTTCTATGTATTGGAATTATCCTTTTCAAATACAACGGTGTCCTGAAATCCATGGATCCTTGCATGTGAAACTTAAATTCTTCCTCCTTAACTCATTCCTAGTTTCCATTTGTTTGCTTGCTTTTGGCTGCTCTTTTTGTTGGAAAGCCCCTTGCTGATATGACTTCCTTTGTTGTCCATATGGTGTTGATTTTTTCCTTGGCTGCATAAAGGATGTGGTTCTTTGTTGTCCTATAGGTGGAAATTTTCCTTTTGGAATTGTTGTCTCAAGATCTAATGCCTTCTTAATAGCTTCCTGAAGAAAGACAGGGTTGAAAGATTTGACTAAACCCTTGAGTGGATCAACCAACCCTTCAACAAATAGAACCACTAATCTCCTCTCGGTTACATACAAAACCATTACTGACAACTTTTGAAATTCAGCCACATAATCCTCCATTCTATTATATTACTTTAGTTTTGTTAACACTTTGAAATGAATCTTCGGATAAGTCTGGTCAAACCTCTCAATCAACCTCTTGTTGAACTCTTCATAAGAGTTGATGAGATTGTGCCCTTGTGTGACCAACCCATGGTACCACCACTCATGTGCGGTGCCCTCAAGGTGAAGGGTTGCAAACTTGATGGCCTCATCTTCCATCATAGGCCAAAGAGAAAGGTATGTGTCCAACTTCTGTATCCAAGCACGAGTTGTACTCTTGTTAGATCCATCATATGTAGATAATGCCAATTTCCCCAAAGCTTGTTGAAGATCCCTCTGGTTAGACCTTGGCCTCAAATCAGCTCTTGGTCCCTCTTTATTTCTCTTTATCCGTATGAATTTTCTGAGACATTTCTTCCTTAATTTATGATGGAAAATACTTGTATTCGTATAACCGCAACCATACCATCCATCAAAGAATGTTAAACTTTCATCTATGGAATCAATTCCTCCCTACAAATGAAATTAGACTAGAAACGCCTAATTGTAGATCCCATAATTGTTCACCGTGCATTGTTGGCTCTTGAAGTAATCCCTTCCCCATTAGAGTTCTTGAGTGCATGCATAGTTTTCATGGTATGGGCTAGTTGAGCCATCATATCAGTCAACTACTTTTTCCTTGGAAAATCCTATCCATTTGCACATCATCAAGATATCTATCAGCCATTTGTACCTACTCTTTCTCTATCTTTGACTCCAAATTTGGTTATAGAAACCATTCATATGTTTATTTTGTACATTTTATTCTCTCTCTTATAGTATCAAAACTCTCTATCATTGCCGAATGAGAATACAATGCAACAAATATAACCCCACAGATTGGTAAGGAGATTTTTCTAATACCACTAAAATGTCCCCTTTCAAGATAATTCAATAACCCATGGATGTAATTTTCTAATTTCCCTGCTTCGTTTACAATTTTCCCAAACAATTGGCAGACATAAAAATAACACATTGTTTCTGATTTTATTTTAATACTTAAGAACAATCATAACTATCAAAAGAATTCATTGACATATTTACAAACACTTGAAAAACATTGAGCCGCACATTGACATTTTCAAAAGCAATCAACAAGTATAAAACCAATGTTGATATCTATGCATTAAATGCTAATCAACATTCATAAATTATTCATGACTGAATTACAAAACCATAATTTATTAAAATTGATATTACTATTGTGTTGGCTAGATTTTATGCACAACATAAAACCTAGGCAATCGTGAGATAAGTCTCCCCATTTAACGGGGAGGATCATGTGTAAGATTTTTACTTATTTTTCGGGGATGAATCCTAATAACTACTTTTAGGGGTTTACTTTAATTCCCACAACTCGTGAACCACAAATGGGTAATTTGGTAGTAAGTAGCTATGATGGATTATTTATAGAAGGGGAAAACAAAAGTAGGGAAAGAAGAAAGTAAGATGTCTTTGAATCAACCAATAGTTATCGAACTTTGGTATTATCCACAAAAATTAAATAAACAAATAAATCATAACATTCGGTAGAAGAAGAAAGAAATGAATTCTAAACCTAGATTTGAAATAACACAAAGTTTATCTAAAACCTTAAATAGAAGTGATCAACAAAGTACCGTAGACACAAAGTTCTCCAGAAAATACACCTTTTATTCAATCCCAAGCCTTCACAGAAATCACACCAAGGGTTCTAATACAAATTTGAAGACTCAAGAATGCTCAAATTACAAAAGCTCTTGCTAAACAAGTTACTAAAACAAATTGTGATCTTTTAACCCATAGGATCTTCCTCTATTTATAGTGTATAGAGGGTAATTACAAATATGAAGCTTTCAATGAATCGCCACATGTGGAAGCTATGAAAAGGGGAAGTAGTTGGTAGTATTTTCCTCTACACTCTCTCTTTGCATGACATGCATCTAAAGACTAAATCAAAGTTTTGCATATGTCTGCCACCTATTCTTAATTAAAGGACCTTTTCAAATAACTTAAAGTAATGGATTTTAACTAATTACTTTATTTTTATGGATTTTAACCAATTACTTTAGTTTTACAATTTTGTCCGAGAAAATAAGAAAGAAAAGAAAGAGAAGAAGAAAGACGTAATTCCAGTTATGGCTGCAACACTTCATAATTGCCCTTTGTTCTGACATCGAATGTATTTGTCCAACATGTAATTCATTGTCTTTCCATCTGTCTTCCCTGCTGCATCCCTAATTGTTCTGGATAAAGGATGGTAGAACTTTGCACACTCTAGAACAAATTATGATAACTAGGCTGCAGTCAAAATGCTTTACTTGATAATTCCACTATTTCTCATAGCCCGCATGAGAGGTGTCTTTCCTTGCCCTGGATTTGTCAATCAAATCACTGATAGATTCGTGGCCCATGTTTGTATCACTAATCTCTGCAAGCCTGGATGCTATGCATGGCTCTGCTGGATCAACTTTATCATCACCCTTCAACATATTTGAACCTGTTTTTGCCTTCTTTGCTCCTCCGGTACCTGAATCTTTAGCAATTGTGAGAGCTGGACCTATTTGTGCAGAGGTTGCCATGATTGCCCTTGTATTTGACATAAACACTAGCTTAATTCACATAAATATGAGCACCGTGAATTATTCCTGCAAATAATTCAGACAAACATGAAGTTCATGGCATGAATGTCCAATTTCTTCACCAAAATCTGATTATAAAGCCTGTTGCCCTCTATTTTTAGACTTTGCTTGCATGCCAAACAAGCTAAAAATATTATTTTATTCACCTGTGCACTCACATCAACATGCAGATAGCCAAAATAATAAAAAGAAAGCTTTTCCAACCTTATGCACCAAAATTGGATGCTTCCCGACAATTAAAAATATTTTTAATGCTCACAACTTCTTCCTTAGGGGCAGACAAGGCAACATTAAATTACAACTTGTTGGGCAGCTCCTAATTTCACACTTTTCACTTAAGTGTATTGGCTTATATTGTGTGAAAAACATGAAGGAAGGGCAGCGTTAAATTACAACCTGCCGGGAAGCTCTAATTTTCACACTTTTCACTTAAGTGTTGACATTAAACTCCAACCTGCTAGGCAGCTCCAAAAAGTGTGACTTGCATAAGTGAATTGGTTAACTTTTGTGTGAAAAACATGAGGGAATGACAACGTTAAAATTCAACTTGTCGGGAAGCTCCAAATTTCACACTTTCCACTTAAGTGTTGACGTTAAACTTCACCTCCAACACTTTTCACTTAAGTGTTGACGTTAAACTCCAACCTGTTGGGTAGCTCCAAATTTCACTTTTCACTTAAGTGTTGACGTTAAACTCGAACCTGTTGGGAAGCTCCAATTTCCATGACTTGCACTTGAAATTAACTTCCCAAAATTGGTGTGGAAAACCAAGTGGAAGGGCAGCTTCAAAAAGTGTGACTTGTATGCAAATTTCTTTTAATAATTGCGTGAAAACTCATCACTTAAGGCAACGTGGAAATTGGACGTGGAAGGCAGCTTGCACTTTTACGTTTTGGTCTAAGCAACATTTTATTTCCATCTTTGGTGAAGAAAACACAAGAATAAAATTAAATTTTCCATTTTTGGATTTTTAGTGAAGAAAACACAAGAATAGAATAAATTTTTCCATTTTTGGAAAGGGTCCGGGAAGATGTAGTAGCAAAAACTTGCAAGTGCCATAACTTTCACTCCATGGCTTTGTTTTAGGTGTCATTTTTTTTTTCAAAAAGTGCCTATTTTCTCAAGCTCTACGCATTGGTGGAAATATTTTTCTTATTTTTATAAAATCCATTATTGCACCTTTTTAGACCAAGCAACCTCTTACAATCTCCTGAAGGAATCCTAAGCGAATTAGCACAAGTCAAGAAGACCAAAATTTTGAAGCAGTCTTGGGGACAATATTGAAAACTCACAAATGGTAGGGTATTGTAGCTTACTATAGTAGTATGAAAACACTATAAAAAGCCCTCAAATTTTCCAAATATACTCTCAAACCACTACACCAACCTTGGAGAATCATGCCCTAGCTCCGGGTGATTTGATCATGTGCTCAAATTTAGCCTTTGAATGAAGTCACCCAGTAGATGTTGAGGGTTTTCATCCCCAATCTAATTGTTGAAGATTTTTTCATCCTCAATAGTGGAAGTATAAGAAAAATTCTCATACTCACAATGCAGATAGGTGTGTAGAAAATATACCCATGAACCCTCACCTCACTTCCTTTTATAATATTTTGTCTTCCTTTCCAAGTGGGGTGTTCCATGTGGGATATTTGTACTTTTAATTTTTAAAGTTATTTTCTTATTTTCTTTTTCAGCATTAAGTCACTTATGTTAGGAAATAAGGGATAAAATATGTAGAATAATCCCTCACTGAATCACAACACTAGAAACTAATATGCAAAAAATATTACAGATCTCAAATAAAAGTGCAAGATAAAATAACACAACACAAAGAGACAATATTTAACATGGTTCACCCAATTTGGGCTACGTCCACAAGAATTACTTGCTCGATTTTATTACAAGCCACCACTCTTTCAATACAATACCCATATATGTTTGGAGCTATGCTCAACAAACTCTACAAAATTCACACCCGAATTCAAACACATATGTAATATTACATCATCCTACCATATGCATAAAACCATATAAGTAGAAAAATTCTTAAGCAGTTTTACAAAACCGTGGGTATCAAAACCATGGGCCAAAACCGTCCCATAAACCTATGGGTCAAAATCCCACCCATATGAGAAAAAAACATTTCCCAGATTGGGCATGTTTTAAGGCCAAAAACTATGGAAAGTGTACAATACTCTTAATGTACAATCTTCAACACTTTCTCACATGAAAATAGGCTCCACAACCTAACAATATCCCACTTGGAGACTAGTTTTCCTCTAAGCAAACTTCTCAATCCTTCACTAGTTTCTGTGAAGACCAACCAAAGCTGAACACAACTTCAGTTTTTCCCTTGTGACCACCTTGGTCATCATGTTTGTAGGATTTTGATTGGTATGAATCTTCTCCAGCTTCAACTTCTCTTCCTCTAAAGTTGTCCTGATGAAATGGTACCTTAATTATATATGCTTTGTCCTAGAGTGGAAAGTAGAGTTCTTAGCTAGGTGTATAACACTCTGACTATCACTATGCAACTTTCCTTCCTCTTGCTTATGCCCCAACTCCTCAAGTAATTGTTGTAACCAAATCATTTATTTTCTTGCCTCTGTGGCAGCAACATACTTAGCCTCCGTGGTTGACAAAGCCACCAACTTCCGTAGTTGTGAAATCCAGCTTACTACTATCCCACATACAAAGTGTAAACATAACTTTATTGTGCTCCTCCCGTTGTCTATATCTCCTCGACCATATCTGAATCAACATAACCACACAAAGTGGTGTCTGATCCATTATAGAAAAAAACTATCCCCATGGTCCCTCTCAAATACCGAAGGATCCACTTTACTGCCTACCAGTGATCTCTTACCTGGATCACTCATAAATCTACTCACCGCTCCCACTGCATGGGAAATATTAGGTCTGGTGCACACCATGGTACATCAAACTGCCAACCACTAATGAGTAAGGTACCTTGGACATCTGGTTTCTCTCCTACTTTGTCTTAGGACACTTCTCCTTTGATAACTTGAAATGGCCTACCAAAGGAGTCCTAACCGGTTTAGCATCCTGCATATTAAACCTCTCCAAGACTTTCTTAATGTACTCTTCCTGAGATAAATTCAACTTCCATTCCTTCCTATCCCAAGACATCCTCATACCAAGGATTTGTTTGGCTGCCCCCAAATCCTTCATAGCAAAGGATTCACTTAGCTGCTTCTTGAGTACTTTTATTTCCTGCATGTTTTTACCTGCAACCAACATGTCATCCACATACAAACAAAGGATAATATAATTTCCATCCTCAAATTTCTTTGTATACATGCAATGGTTGGAATGACATCTAATATAATGTTGCTCCATCATGAAGCTATCAAATTTCTTATACCATTGACGTGGATCTTGTTTCAAGCCATACAAGCTCTTCTTCAGTTTGCACACCATCTCCTCTTTACCTTTGACCTCATAGCCCTCTAGTTGCTGCATATATAGTTCCTCCTCCAAATTACCATGGAGAAATGCAGTCTTTACATCAAGTTGTTTTAAGTGCAAGTCTTCTGCTACAACTATTCCTAGAATAGTTCTAATAGAAGTCATTTTTACTATAGGAGAAAAAATCTCATCAAAATCTATACCTTTTTTCTGTGCAAACCCCTTGACCACCAACCAGGCCTTGTATCTTTTCTTGCCTCCTTCCTCTTTGACTTTGAACACCCACTTGTTCTGTAATGCTCTTTTTCCTTTAGGTAGCTTCACCAAATCCCATGTCTGGCTCTCCATGAGAGCTCGATGCTCCTCATCCATGGCTTGCTCCCACTTCTTCATGGCGTCTACCTGCATTGCTTCATCAAATCTCTCTGGCTCTCCACTATCAGTGAGTAATAAATAATAAAGAGAAGGAGAAAAATGTTTAGGTTCTCTTCTTACCCTAGAAGACCTCCTCAATATAGGAGTTTGGGGTTCCTGTTGAGGAGGTTCTGAACTGATTCATGTGTCACTTTCCCATCCGAAAGATCCTCTACCGCTGCATATTCTTTCTTGGATTCTTCCCTATTTTCCTACAACTTTTGCTTATACATGAATTTCTCATTAAAGACCACATCCCTAGATCGAATGATTTTCTTGTCCTTAATACTCCAACATTTATATCCAAATTCATCACCACCATAACCAATGAAAGTACATTTTTCTGATTTAGCCTCTAGTTTATATGGACAAACATAACACATCCAAAGACTCTAAGAAATGAATAATCAAATTTCTTACCATACCAAGCCTCCTCAGGTATGCCTCCATCTAAGGCACTTGAGGGTCCTCTGTTTATCAAGTACATAGTTGTGCTCACCACTTCTGCCCAAAAAGAAAGAGGCAGTCCTGCATGTAACCTCATGCTCCTAACATGTTCCATTATTGTTTTGTTCATCCTTTCTGACACCCCATTCTTCCACGGAGAGTTCCTGGAACCGTATTTTTCCTATAGATTCCATTCTTAGAATAGTAATCATCAAATTCATTGCTGCAATACTCCCCTCCATTATCTGACCTGAGACATTTTAGCTTAAGACTTGTTTCATTCTCTACCAAGGATTTCCATTTAACAAAAGTGTCAAATACATCGATTTTTTTCTAATACAATAAACCCAAACTTTCCTTGTTACATCATCAATAAAAGCAACATAATAACTTGAACCCCAAGAGATGATACCGAGCCGGCCCCCACATATCAGAATGCATCAACTCTAACTTACTCTCTTTCTTTATAGGTCCAACTTTGAGAAACCTTACTCACTTATGTTTCCCATATATGCAGTCCTCACAAAATCCAAACTCTGTTTCGTATATCTAGGCAAATCCTTCTTTATGATCTCCATGCCCTTATGGCTCACATGACCGAGCCTATAGTGTCACAATGTTGTATTTACTTACGAAGCCACAAGATTACAAACATTAGTGCTATCAGTGGTTAAATACAAGGTTCCAACCTTCTTACCTCTTACCACCATAAGAGCACCCTTGGTAACCTTCCAAGAGTCCGATGTAAATATCACAATACAACCATCACTTCCCAACTACCTTGCCGATATCAAATTTCATGTTAATGTAGGCACATGTATGACATCCTTCAATAATCGAGTATTCCCATTCTACATCTTAACCTCAATGAACCTTTTCCAACTATCTTTGTAAGGCTCATCATCACCAAGAAAACATGCCCAAAATCTCCTTAAACATAATCAACAAAATAATGCCTATGTGGAGTAGCATGGAAAGAATCCCCCGAATCTAAAACCTAAGATTCAATAATATTGTACAAAGAAAGAATCAAAGCATCTTGACATACATTACCCATTGCCACATTTACCTCCTTGTTTTCTTCATGTTGTTTCTTCTTGTCCCGAAGCTCCCAACATTCCTTCTTTGCATGCCCAGACTTTCCACAATGCCAACATACTATCTTGCTTTTGGATTTTGACCTTGCCTGATCCTTTGATTTTCCATGGCTTCCTCTATTCTTCCGTCCCTCTAGTTTCCATTGTCAAAGCATTCCTTGAAGTAGAAGATTCATCGAGATTTTTCTTCACATTTCATCACTTATAATCACCCCTACAACATCCTTAAACTTCAACTTTGAGTTAGCTGGAACCGAATTTCCTTACGGCCATTACTGGGCTATTCCAATTCTCGGTAAAGAGCACATAACTAATAAATCCCTAACTTCTTCATCAAATTCTATTGTAACTAAAGCTAGCATATTTACAACCGTATTAAAATCATTTAAATGATCCGATCATCGAACCATTCTTAGAGATCTTCATATTAAACAACCTTTTCATTAAAAATATCTTATTAGAGGCGAGGGTTTTTCATACAACTTACCTAATGCATCCATTAGTTCTTTTGTAGTCTTTTCCTTTGAAACATTAAATAATACGAAGATGCAAGACATAGCCAAATTGTCCCAAGTGCCTTCCTATCCAAAGGAGGGTTCATTTTAAGACACCTCTAGAAAATTGGAGGTGGAAAATACCTGTGAATATCCCGGAACCGGTTTCAGTGAAAGGTGAATTTGACAGTTTTTCAGAATCAATTTTTGTGAGTTTTTTTGAGCTAGAGAGACTACAGATTTTTAGAAACTGACGCCTCATTGACGCACATCAACAAGAGCTCATTGACATCATGTTGACACATGTCAACAAGGGCCATTGACACGCATCAACAAGGGCCATTGACGCGTGTCAACAAGGGCTATTGACACACGTCAATGACCCTTGTTGACGCGGCATGTCAATTGCCGTTGTTGATGCACGTCAATGTATCCTCTTGTCGCATGTCAAAAAGGTTTCAACCGTGTATGTATCATGCATCACCAAGGTGTCAAATGTCTTTTCGCGCATCTACTCTTGTCATGTCACATGTCAACTTCTTACGCCCTTGTTGCTTGCCAACTTTCTCTGTCGCACATCAACAAGGTGTCGGTGTATCTATTTACGCATCAACTCTATTCCTCTCACATGTCAACTACTTACCCCCTTGTCATGCATCTGCAATATCTCCTTGTCACGCATCTATAATACCTCTTTGTCACGCATCAACTATATCCTGTCATGCGTGCAACAACTAACCCTAACAAGCTAACAATAATCTCTAGTGCTTAAGAGTATGTGAGTTCAAACTTCACGGTATTGGTAATTTGGTAAGCTACTTGTGGTAGTACCATAGTATACTACCCAGTGAATCACCTAGGTTTTTATAGGATATGTTTTCAAATGAAGGCAAAGCTGACCCAAAAAAATATACTATAAATTTTAGGTGAACAGGACACCGACCCGCTCCAAAAAAATCACCTTTTCAAATTTTCCTAAAATGAAATTTTTTCCATATTACGAATATTCGCCACTAAAATTATCCCCGTATCTAGAAAATCTCATTCCACATCCATTATGCTCGAGGGTTTGTTCACCTTCTTAGACATCAGAATATAAAGATCCTTCTGATAAAGGTAATCTTCCATCTGCATCTTCTAAAGACTGAAATTCTACTCGTTGAATTTATCAACCCTAGATCTTCCATCATCTTGCCATAGCTCCCACTCAAGATAAAACTTTCCCTATGATTCAACACTTCAACAAACCAAACCAGGCTCTGATACCAATTGTTAGGAAATAAGGGATAAAATATGTAGAATAATCCCTCACATAATCGTAATAATAGAAACTAATATGTAGAAAATATTACAGATCTCAAATAAAAGTGTAGAATAAAATAACACAACACAAAGAGATAATATTTAACGTGGTTCACCTAATTTGGGCTACATCCACCAAGAATCACTTGCTCATATTTTATTATAAGCCACTACTCTCTTAATAAAATACCCAGATCCGTTTAGAGCTATGCTCAAAAAACTCTACAAAATCACACCCAAATTCAAAACACATCTGCAATGATACATAATACCTACCATATACACAAAACCATATAAGTAGACAATTGCTTAAGTAGTTTTACAAAACCATGGGTATCAAAACCATGGGCCAAAACCATCCCATAAACCTATGGGTCAAAAATCTTGCCTATATGAGAAAAGCAACGTAACCAACATGTAGTCATTTTTACACCCATCATAAAGGAAAGAAATCCCATGCACATCGACCTATCACCTAGCGGGCAACCTGGCGCTCACCTAGGCACGCGTGGGTGCCGAGTCTCTCTTTATATGAGTTAAGTGGGAAACCATCATCTATGTCATGAACTAAATGAATAAAGGTGGAAATGAGACATACAATCATCATAGGGATCATAATGGCCTCTAGACAAATGTATTCATTCCAAACAGAAGGTACTTACATATAACAAATAGAACTACAATAGAAAGGAAAATACATAAGGATTTACATCTATTCCATAACATCCATGAACAAAAATGAAAAGATATAGATATGAACCAAATCAATTTCATTCACACTCATTCAATTTTTTAATCTCATTACATTCAATGGATCCATTAGACTACCACAGTTTGATTAGACCAAAGTCATACATCACAACAGGGATCATGTCCTTTATCCATACAAATAAAAATTTATATCCCAACCCCTTAATACATTACTTTCTTATATAGCCTCTACCCAATCCCACAAAGTTCTCGTAGTATTTCTGCAGAGCTCCTCTCTCTATATTCTCTTCTCATCTATCTGATCTATCTATCTTTTTCTCCTGTGGGCGCTTGCATATATAGGCATCCCAAAGTGCCAACTCATCCTTCTGCGGCCTCAAATCTCGATGCCAAGTGTTTGAATGTGGTCCTCCATGGGAGCATGCTTCTCCAGGCCCGAGCTCTCCACTTTTTTCCATGATGTCTTCTATAACCTTCTATCTCAGGGAATATTCCTTTCGTGGGCATCACGTTATCAGTCTGGCACCTTATCCACTCCACATGCGCAGTCAGGTCACACTTTTCTCGTGTCCTACCCAAAATGCCCAATATGGCTAAGTCTTGAAACCTCATCTCTATCCACGTGCATGCCATGGGTTTAAACCTTCCTTAAACCTTGTCCCTGCATGCCTTCTCCTTGCGCACCCTTCTTTAACTAGGCCTTGTGCGCCTATGCATGCGCCTTTTTGTACTTAACTTAACCAATATTTTGGGGTCCAAACATTACCCCACACTACGCCCTATTCTCTGTCCGTGGGAAAACTTCTCCAATGAATAAAGAATTATAGTAGACTTACGTCTTGGAAAAATAATAAGGGGATGAAGAATTTGGGAAAGAAGAAAGAATGGGGAAGTGATGGCATTACTACAACAAACTATGAAAATCTTTTTGCAAGTCGGCCTCCAACTTGTTCCAGGTGTCGAATTCATTTACACTCTCTCGACGAGAGGTTTCCGACTAGGGTGCACTTATCTCCCCAAAATTAGTCCATCTCCTTGAGTGTTCATAGTGTCAACAAATTTCTCCAACTCCTTACTCATGTCTTCAAGTGCATCCATCCTTCTAGTAATCTATGGGTACAATTCCTTCAACCGGTTTTTTATTGAACCCCTTAAGGTTTCAATGGCCTCAGATTTCTTTTCGACCTCGGCAAGGATTTTTTCCCTTTCCACCCTATTTCCCTTATTCTTATCTTGAAACTCCTTTAGCTCTGCTTCGTGAGTGGCGACCAAGATGCTCACCACTCTATCCCTATCTCACGCAATTATCATACGCGGCCTCAGCAGATTGGGTAGCAATCTTGACATCCGCAAGTACCTTGCTATACTCAGCAATGATTGCTACCACTTTCAATTTGTCCTCCCTCTCCAAGCGTGCTGCCACTTCTTCCATAGACTCCAGGGCCAACAGTTGTCTCTCCATGGTGAGGATGCATGTCAGATATTCTAAGCATTCAAGAGCGGATCCATACTTCTACGTGGGCGGTGTTAGGTCTGGATGCTTTAACATAATGGTGCTTGTGATAGACTCCATCTTTTTGTATATTTCACACACCTTCGCCTTCTCATCCCTTAGTTCGTGCTTCAGCTGCGTAATGATCAACTCTTCTTGTTTCAAGCCCTTAGTCTTCTCAGCTAACTCCTCTTCCTTCTTTTCTAGCTTTTCCTCTAGAAATCTTACTCTTCATTTCTTCCAAAGAGCCTAGCCTTAGTCTTGACCGCGACCTTGTTCAGCGCATTACATAACTGCTCATCTGAGATTTTCTGGGCATTTATCAAGGGGTGGGTTCCTTAGACTTCGATCTTGGCATGATTTCCCCTTGGTATAATTCAAACTCGAGCTTGTCAATATGGGACTCAAACACCCAAGAGAGCATCTTCCTTGTCCTAGGGTACGTGCCCTCCTCATCAAATGACTCCATATCTAGAAGTTCTTCCATGGGTACAATGTTATGGAAACACGAGTGTAATACCTTCCTTTGGTCATCAACATAGCCCATGACCTATCCTTGTTTTGTATCAAGGCTCTTCCTTCTCGCGCACGGCTTTGGGGAAACTCACCGTTAGACTGGGACCTCTTCCCACACTGACTTGTTCTTTCTCAATGCTTTCCTCCTTACCCTCTTCCATCACTATGTCAGCACTACATTCCAATTCTTGATTCTACCAAGGCCTCGATTATTTTTGTGGCTTATTTTTTGTCGCCTCATTTACTTGCTCCTACGTAAGGCTTGGAGCTTTCCGCTTTGTCGCACCCAACCTACTCACTTCTTTCCATGTCCTAGGTCCCTTCCTCATCCTAGCTACCCTTGTGCCACATGAAAAGGAACTCTTGTTCTTCTTCTCTACCCTCTTCTTCTGAATCATGCACGCTGAAGATAGGTGGCTCTTGATCTCTTTCAGGATCATCTTCTTCATCGTCATCATCCTTTTCACCTATGTATCTCTCCAAGCTCTCCATCTCCTCCGAGCTCGATTCCTCTTCTATCCTCTACTTCTTTCTGAGAGGTGACTCTTTGGCGAGGGATTCAGCCTTCTCTTATTCCTCCGGTGACTTCTCCTTGGCGAGGGTTTCTCTGGCACCTCTTCTTCTGGGGTCTTCTCCTTTACTAGGGATTTATTCTTGCGCGTATAGGTGCTAGGTTTGGTGCTTGCTACCAAAGGCGTGGTTCTTGGGTGAGTAGTCTGCACACTTAGTGCTTTTTATTATTTTCTCTCCTTTTATTAGCCTAGGATTTCTTCTACCCGTGGATCTTCGGGTATGGATACATCGTCTCCATGTATGCTCCTTTCTTGAATTTTGGCATAATGCGGAGATATACATGCGCCATGAACTTTCATGCAATTGTTAGAGTCAGGATTTCATCATTATGATTTCATGCGCTATGTAATTTTCCATGTATATGTGTGCTTCTTGGGGTAGACTAATGTCCTTGGCATCTCCCTATGGTCCTAATCAACTTCAGTAAGGTCAAACCTTAGTCTCTTTGCTTCTTTGAACTTGTTAACTCCCGCTTGGAAGTACTGGGTGGTGAAGGAGAATGGGAGTTTACACCATGGGCTCATGGTTTCATCCACCAACTTGAATCTGCCTATGTAGAAGTGTTGGTACACAACAAACTCAGCTTCTCCCATTATAAGTGCCGATAGTTGTTATGGGATTCTCCACTCTTCCCCAAACACATCCCTTAAGCGCTTATACCACTTGTCTAGGCGCACCTTGTGGGAGGCTATCATTGTTTCACATGTATACTTTGAAAATATTTTTGTGGGTGAGGGATCTTCAGCTGGATACTCCCAAACAAAATTTTCTGCCACGTCAGGCACTCCTATCTCTGAAAATACAATTATCAGGAGGACATTTCCAAAGAGTATCTTGTCTCCTTCCCGGTACTGCTGATTATCTCATCTGCAATGAAGGTTAATAAATTATAGATTGTGCCTTTGATATTTTTTTACATACATTCAACTAGGCCTTATTTACCTATGTCCACCTTTCTTGATCATTTAACTTTGTGACCAGGTGCGTGACCATTCTCATGACGAGATCTGGGATTTCCACAATATCAAAATATCTTGACCCCTTCTTGTAATCATATGTAGTGACGGTTGCTTTGATGGCTTCCTTGTCACTCAGGTCATCATCTATGTTGTCTCCCTCAGATGAGGCCTGTAAACTTTGAAATCAGCTGAGGGGTTATGCGCATCTTGCGCCCCTGAAGTAAAAGTGGTCCTCATGCACGCATGACATCAGCCACTGATAGATGCACTCAGCTTTCCAAACTAGGGCAACTCATAGAGTTGCAATAACTCTGCCTTCTCCAACTTCACATTTACCTCACTACTATAGATGGGAAAACCCTCACGGTGTCCTTTTATTAAGTCAGCACACTAACTCAAACGCCATTTCCTTCTTCGTTGTGCTTGTGTGATGGTTATAATCACTCACCACCATCTTTCTCAAATGGTATTCCCACTCTTTCCCAAGCAAAACCCCATTCGAGTACTTGCATTTCTACATACCACTCCTCATTCATGCTTTCGGTGGTTCTTGTTGGCTCTTTGCCCTTGCCCTTACCCTTACCCTTTCCCTTGCCCTCTAGCTTCTTGGGTGACATGGTTTGTTTCTTGGGTGCTATTGCCTAGGTCCTCTTATCACTTCAATCTCTTCTTATTACTTCGCTCTTCCACTTCTTCCAATCTTAAGATCTCAAACTTGTGAAGGAAACCTCTTAATCCGGTGCCCTAGTTTTTCAAACCCTAGCTGAAATAATACTTTCACAAGACAATTCCTTCTCACAACTTCTCTTATGCATGTGAAATCCCTTCATTCTAGTTTACAAATCCAAACTAGTTACTCATGCTCAAACTCTTCAAATTTTTCTTCACACGAATCAGTTCTGGAAGCCCTAGTTTATAGTGATGTAAAAGCGCGTCTTGCTTTATATATGCAAAGTAAATAATGAAATGCCTCAACCTTCTATTTATAGTTTTTCCTACTTTGTAACATTAAATGCTACCTTACCTACGACCGTACTTTAACTCTTAATGTGGCTTTTTCAGAAAAACCCGACTTTAGCGCTTTAACTCACGTGCCCAACCTTACGTGGAAAATTCTCCAACATTCAGCGCACAATCAATCCACCTTGACAGGAGACTCTTGCGCACATAACCAGCACCGAAGGCACTTCTTCTGTCATGATTTTTTCTCTCACCTACCTCATGTTGCTTATGTGCTTCTTCTCTTGTACATGGATCCCCAATGTAGCCTTATCCTAACACCAACCATCATTTTTTCACCTTTCCTTGCATGTACTTTCTTCATAGGGCCATTCAACCGGGATTTCCAATGCAATCCTTCCTGGCACTTCATACTTCAATTTATTCCACCTTACTCCACCCCACACTAAAATGATGTGCGATCCTCTCACAGTTACAACTTTCAAAAAAATGTAATGAGATTACCGGCACCTAAGGCGCAACACAAAACAACAACGAGAAAGGGAAACACAAGAAAGGAAAATACATTAAGGGAAATCCTAAACTAACTGGCAATACTACCTTATTTACAAACACCAAGAAGACTTATTTATATTAGGGCTTTAGCCTACTCCCATTGAAGTCTCCCTCGGCAATCTCGTCCCATCCAATGCTTGTAATCGGCACGTGCTCGAATAAAGGATGTATGAGATGGTGTAAGGACCCAATTAATGCACTTTTAACTTCCCAGGATGGCACAAAACTTAGAATCATACAATCTTACCATTTGCCCAACCTCAAACTTCTTGTTCTTATTGTGGTGATCATGCCATGCTTTTTGCTTTGATTTTTTTGTTGTTTGGCTCCACCTAGCGAGTGATCATCTTTCATCCAATTTCATTAATTTATCAATCCTTTCTTCCAATGATTGCTCATTAACTAACCCTCCTACACACGCTTATTCACGAGAGAAGGTAACATGAACTCAACCGACATAACAACTTCCGCGCCGAACACCAATTGAAACGGTGTGGCTTTGTTCAGCCTTTTATAAGTTGTCCAATAAGCCCATAATATGGCTGATACCTTGTCATCCCAATCTTGTCTTCCGACATCACAAATATTTGTTAGAGTATGACTCAAAGATCTTGTTAAATGATTATGGTTCCATTTACTTGTGGGTGATAAGGTGTAGTTTTGTGATGAGCCACCATGAACTCTGCTAACAAGATCCTCACGGTCTCATTCAAGAAATGTGTACCCCTATCACTAGTTAAAATTAAAGGGTATCCATACCTCGTGATAATCTTCTCCCACAAAATTTTTGTTCTTGAATTCACTATATAATCTTTAGTTGGGGCTACTTACGCCCACCTTGTCAAATAGTCCATGCAAGTGACTACATAACATGATCCAGTCCTATGCACTGCCGGTGCAATAGGGACAACAAAGTCTATTTCCCATTTCTCAAAAGGTTTAGTGCTAGGTATAGTGTGCAAAGACATTTCATCTCTCTTCTGGATTGCCAACGCACTTATAATGGTCACATGCTTTACAATACTCCTTATAATCCTTATACAAAGTTTCCCACCACAATCCTACCATTAATATTTTATGTGCGGTGACGTTGCATGCATAATTTCCACTTGCACTTCCTCCATGTGCTTCCTCTATGATGTCGAAGCACTCATGCTCTAGTACACACCTGCATAAAACTTCATCACGCCCTAGTTTGTATAAGTCCCCACTGATCAACATGTAGGGTGCCTCACATATGGCTAGTTACTTTTTCTCTAATGTCTTCATTCCTTCCAGTGCCATACCTATTTTAAGGAACACAACAATATCCTCCAAGTTCGAGGGCATGTGCCATAATGCAAACAATTGTGCATCCGGCATGGTATCTTCATGCTCGCATGTCCTCCCTGAATCAATCCTGAGACAAATGGTCGTGCCTGAATTACTTTTTCCTGGTTTGACAACTACGGTGAACTCAAAATCTTTGAATAATAACACCTACCGACATATGCTCCTTGTAGTTGTTGTATATATTTACCCCCCCGGGTAAATATAGATAAACGCAAGCAAATCGGGTGTCGGAGGCGGAAAAAAACCCGACATTAAAGAAATGTGTCGGAGGGTTGGAAAACCCGACACAAAGGCAAATCGGGTTTGAAGTCGGGAGATCATAGAGGAAAAGCATGTTGGAAGGGTTGGAAAACCCGATAGGAAGAAATGTGTCGAGGGGTTGGAAAACCCGACAACAAAGGAAATCGGGTCTTGGAGTCGGGAAACAAGTCGGAAAAGCATGGGGCGAAAACATGTTGCGCCACCTCCCAAACCCGATGCATATGCAAGTTACATCTCCGAACCCGAAACAAAGGAAAAACTTGGAAATAGCGGCGGAAGCGGGTTTCGGGAAAACAGGAACATCAAACACATGTCGAGGCATCCTCCAAACCCGATGCAGATGTAAAGGAGAAACCCGAACCCGATCCGAAACGGACCTGATGTGGTAAATGTTCGAGATCGCCATAACTTTTCACAGGGAGCTCGGATTCACACAAGGTTGGACTTTTCGGAAAGCTCTCGGCGTCCTCTACGCAACTACAACTGGATATCTTTAATTGGGTGGGAAAAAGTTCTTAAAAATGTAAAATACACTTCGCCACTGTTGGGTTGTTGAGATTCTCACCTACCGCCATGATTTGTTGAAGTTAGGTGCAGTCTTGGAGGTAGTTGGGGGAGCTCCGAATTCTTCTCTTCTCCCTCAATTTTCTTGTATAAATGGTCAAGAGAGGCTCTTTGAAAAGTGTTGGACACATTTTTGCTTTGCACTCTCCCTTCTCTCCTGCTCGCAAGAAGATTTGTGGAGTTTTCAAGCCTCCCACATAGATTGTAATGCCGTTTTTTGCCTCTTGGCCACTTCAATGTACTGTATCGACCTTTGAGCAATGAATATACGTCTGTGATTGATTCTAAACCCTCTCATGTATTCATTGCTGTTATTTTGATCTCTCATTGTATTTTGGTTGCCTGTGCATGGTGTTGTATTACATCTGTGTGGTCTGTGTTTATTTTTTGCAAAGCAAGTGTTCAACATTCCTCGGTGCATCACCTCCTTAGCTTAGGTTTATTTTTATGCATTTCTCTCTCCCTGTCTCCTTGGTAGTTAGATTAGGTTTTTTGGGTAAACCTCTGCGTTTTATTGGTGCATCTGAACAGAGGAATAGGAGCCGGCCTTCATCCGGAGAGCTTTTCCGATTTCGCAAGGTCCCACACTTGGGAAAAGCTCCATGTTGTGCAATCGCACTGAGAGTCTCAACCGATCGCGTTGTAGAGTCTCAGGGGTGCTGCGATTCGACACCAACAATTTTGGCACGCCCGGTGGGACCAAGAGGTCATTCTATGAAGATTTGAAGGAGTTTTCGTGAAATTCGGACTAAGAAATTGCAGTTTTAAAATTTTGGATTTTTGCTTCTTCCAGGCTGAACTCCGAAATCATTTTTCAAGGGCTTAAATTGCTCAAAACAGGCCGAATTTTCACCGGTTGGTAGATCTGAGGGTAATCTTCAAAAGGGTATTTTTAGTTTTTTGATATTTTGATTTTCAAAATTTCATGTTTTTAGTGATTTCAGGTTTTCGGGGTCCGAGAACATCAAAGCAGACCCAACAGTCATTTCGGGTTTTGGGGGATGCATTGCATGGTCCTATTCCCGACAGTAGTCTTTTCAGGTTTTCGGGGTGTCGGACATGTTCCAAGTTCTGACACATGGCAGTTTCGGGTTTTGTGAGTTGCATTGCATGACCTGAGTTCCGCCTATACCTTTCGGGGATCTGCAGCTGCATAGCATGACATGAGTTCCGAATTGAAGACTACATCCTCCGGGTCCTTCAAATTTTTATTCCGATTTTCAATATTGCCAGGTTTGGTGTGTAACTTGGCAAAATCTAGCCTTTTAGAGGCATATTCAAAAGCACATCTGGCGACTCCATCTGATCAGTAACCCATTTCTCTGAGTTGCAGACCCGTTTCCATTCATTTCCATCCATCTTTCTTTCCATCTCTTTCATTCTTTTCCATTCCATGAAGTTGTGCAACCATGACTTCTTTTCCATCATGGAATTCACATTTCCAACAACAGCAGTATATCACACCTCCAACACGTTTTACAAATCCTCCAGATCAGCATGCATACTCATATGAACAGCAGTGCCAAAGCCAGTTTGGCTATGGAGCTTTCCAAGAGCAAGAGTATGCATATAACGAGACCATCAGATGCAAGATGCTGGTCTGCTGGAGAAAATCCAAAAAATGGAGGAGGGGATGGTGCAGTCCAGGGCTCAAGCACAAATGAAAGCTTTTGGAATCGGTTGTGGAGCACCCTGTCCATGGGTGGGACCTTTTCCAAGGTATTACAGCCCTCAGGAGAAACTTGACTTCATGATTGCAATGCTACCTTTGCTTGCAAAGTGGATCGAAGGAATAGAGGTGTATGAGAGGAGTATTCAGCAACCTTGTCAACGGGTAAGCACACCATCTCATGCCTTTTTGTTTCCTCTTTCCAAATCTGTCCCATTTCAGCAGTGTCAAGTTTCAAACTCTCCATCTGCTGTCCCAAGTGTTGAATCCATTTCTCCACCCCCTAGTCTTCCACCTCATCTCGATTCTTCTTTCCTTTTCCCTTCCAAACAGTCATCCCCTCCACAAAAGCTAATAGAAATACCCCCTCCTCCAAAGAAACAAGAGGTTTCATTGCCTCCACCACCACAAAAAATTGTAAAACCAGTTGAGGTACAACCCATCCCTCCTCTTGCATTCCCAATTCCATGTGGGGAAGAAGAAATTGCAAAAATCAGTCATCAAGGACAGCAAGAGGAAGAGCCAAGAAAAGAAGAAATGATTAAAAGCTTAGTAAGTTTGGCTCTTAAATTTGGAGTTGATAAGATCCCTTTGCTTTGGTAAAGCCCGCAGAAGAGACTAAGGTTGAACAAATGGTGGTGGGACTGATTTTGTTGCGGCGAAGAGGAGCACATTCTAGTTGTGGAGGAGAAAAGTGCAGATCCAGGGCTTTGAGCACGGCGCAAAGCTATAGGAGAACCTTCGGTCCTTCCTTCTACTTCACCTCTCCCAAGTTCTAGTGCTGAAGAGGAGTTTGATCTTTCAAACTCAATATCGGAGAGTGAAGGAAACCATGGTGGTCAAGTTGCAGATCAAGAGGACACCATGGGAGAAGTTGAACACGAGCGATGGGACAGCAATGAGGCGGTTTACATCGATTTGGAGGATTGTTTTGATGGAGAAGAACCGGTTGAGTTTCTACCATTCTCTCTTCCATCATCCCCATTCCAAACACTTGAGTCTGCTGTCATGAAGGAGAGCATTCATTTACAGCAGCCTGCATCTTATAGCAGCTCTTTGGAACCAAGATTGGAAGATTTTAATCTTTCACAATCAGCCATGGAGGAAGAGAAAGGACGGAAGAGTTTCACCATTTCTTCCACACCATCCATTCAGGAGGGTCTACAAGAAGACTCCATTTTTGGAGTTGAAAATCAGAGCAATGGGCATATCAAATGGATCGGACCTTGCCCAATCGGTATTTGGGTTCATTGGAGCCAAAGGAGAAGCCTGAACCAGTCATGCTTGCCAAAGCATGAGGGTGAACTACAAAGTACCAAGGATCAGCTGCCATACCTCTCAATCCAAATGCGAGCAACTAAAAGAGGTATTGGATTTGTTTTCAACCGATACCTTGATGATTTGGATAGAAGACCAGCTTCTTGTTGATTTTCCATCCATCCAAATAGCCATGATCGGTGCCAAATCAATTGCATGGCTGCCAATTTTGAAGAAAGGAAGTTATTTTGCACAACCAGTTGTAGGGTTTGTTTAGCTTGCCTTTGCTTGCGCTTAGAATAGAGTAGGTAGGTTTGCTTTCAACGAAGAAGAAGTGTTGTGCACACTCTGCATGTTCCATTTGGAGCATGTATGATTTTCATTTTGTACATAGTTTTTGGTGTTGCTGGTTTTGCTCTGGCACAGTCCATTTCAGTGGTTTTTTGGTGAGGTCAACTCCAGGTTCAATGGGTTTGAAGTGGCTCAGGAGGGGGTTTTCAAAGATATCAGGTTGGTTTCAGGTTATTGCTTATGACTCCATGCCCAATGGATCGCTAAAAGGCCATTGATCTTCTACCTAGCAGGCAGGTAACCCCGTGAGTCGCCAAATTGTTGTATATATTTACCCCCGGGTAAATATAGATAAACGCAAGCAAATCGGGTGTCGAGAGGCGGAAAAACCCGACATCAAAGAAATGTGTCGAGGGGTTGGAAAACCGTAGACACAAAGGTAAATCGGGTTTCAAGTTGGGAGATCATAGAGGAAAAGCATGTCGGAAGGGTTGGAAAACCCGATAGGAAGAAATGTGTCGGAGGGGTTGGAAAACCCGACACAAAGGAAATCGGGTCTTGGAGTCGGGAAACAAGTCGGGAAAACATGGGGCGAAAACATGTTGCGCCACCTCCCAAACCCGATGCATATGCAAGTTACATCTCCGAACCCGAAACAAAGGAAAAACTTGGAAATAGCGGCGGAAGCGGGTTTCGGGAAAACAGAAGCATCAAACACATGTCGAGGCATCCTCCAAACCCGATGCAGATGCAAAGGAGAAACCCGAACCCGACTGGAAACGGACCTTGATGCGGGAAATGTTCAGATCGCCATAACTTTTGACAGGGAGCTCGGATTCACACAAGGTTGGACTTTTCGGAAAGCTCTCGGCGTCCTCTACGCAACTACGACTGGATATCTTTAATTAGGTGGGAAAAAGTTCTTAAAAATGTAAAATACACTTCGCCACTTTGTTGGGTTGTTGAGATTCTCACCTTCTACTTTACTTTTGTAATGTGTCAAACACCTTCTACCGTACTTCTCCCCAATGGAAGGCACTTTTATGTCGATAAACTCTTCTAAAGGTGTGGAGATCTTAGCATACCCTTTGATGAACTTTCGATAGTAGCCCGCATGTCCAAGAAACTGCAAGCCACTTTGCACTTTGACTAGTTGGCTCCCCCAATCCCACAATCACTGCAATTTTGGCAGGATCCACCAAAGCAAGCCTTCTTTGCATATGATGTGTCCCAACAGGTCCCAAATTGGGTAGAAATACAAAATTCTTGATGTTGAGGGATATTCTCAACTGCCGACACCTTTCAAACATCAATCTCAGATTGTTACAATGGTCCTTGACCAGTCCATACACAGTCCAATCATCAAGGTACACTTGAAGGAATTTATGGTAAAGTCCTAGAAAGCTTGTACCAAAATGCGCGAGAACACAACAGGCACATTCTTCAACCCAAAAGGCATGACCGTATAGGTAAAAATTCCCCACTCGGTGGCGAAGGTTGTCTTCCTTTGGTCTTCCTTTGCAATCCTCACCTGGTGATAGCCTGAGAACCCATCTGTGAAAGAGTATACTTCGTACCTTGCCACTCCTTCCAAGATTTCTTCAGTGAACGGGGTTAGGAAGGGATCAATGACACACACTGCATTTAGATCCCTATAATCAACACATATCCTTATCCTTCTATTTTTTTTATACTAATCACCATTGGACTTATCCACTTTGAATCCTCCATAGCCTTTATGATTCTTGATGCTATTATCTTGTCTATTTACTCCTTGAGCTTCACCAGTAGATTAGGATTCATTCAATATAGTCTCTTCTAGACTGGTGTGCACCTTCCTTTAACTTAATTTTCATTTCCCCCAAGGAATGGTGAACTCCTTTGAGTTCATGATACCCACGCGGGAATAAATCCTCAAACTCATGTAAAAGATCAATGATCTTAGAGACTTCCTTCTCCGACCAATAATCTCTAATGATAGCTTCCTTGGGTTCCACCTCTGACCCAATATTAACCTTTTTGTCTTTAAAGGCTCATGATAGGCATGTGTTCTTTCATTAGCACTATCCATCACTTTGTGTGAGCCTAGAGAATGGTTAACCTCCAAATTTTCCATCTCTTCATCATCTATGACATAGACCATCTTGCCTTTTTCTTTCTCTGTGCACATGCACTCAAACTATATCTCTTCTTTCTTCTTCCTCAAATTACCCCTACATGCCAGGTTCACCTAGCAACTCTAGTAGCCTATCTTTTGCCATGGCACTATCCCCAATGGTAAGGTGCTTGAAAACCTACAATACCTTATCCACTAAGGGTTTTGTACTCCGATACTCAAATGTTTGAATGAGATCATCCGCTAACTCTTGTCAATTCCCTATTTGGCGGTGTGTCTCAGAGTGGATGTACCATGCACGCACGTAACCCTGCAGTGTAGAATACAGTTTGTGTACCCAGAGGGATGGTGGCAAAGATTCCGTGCCTTCCCTCTAGGATCTCTCACAAGCTTGGATGTGGAAAGAGGCGGGCTCCTTACCATGGTAGTATTTGATGGTGGTGGGTGCGTTGCTTCTAGAGAAACTAAACAAGAAGGCAATTCTCACTTCGCGCCATTCTAAGAGATTATCTTGATGTGTTTCCCACCAACACGCAATAGTTCCTAATAGGACGTAACTTAACATCCCCCTTATTTCATTTTCCTCCTTCCACTAAGCTTCCATATTCTACAAAAAGACCTCAGGGGAGGCTCCTCTTGAGTACTTAGGTAGCTCCTTTCCTCCTAGGTGTCGGACCGTACATGCCTTTGTCACCTTTGTCACCGATCCTCTCAAATATTGTTTGATTAACTCATAGGTTCCATGTGCCCAATTATCACATGCTATACTGGTGGTGTCACTTAGGGACTAAGAGCATCCTCAAACTGGATAACTCCATCTGTGGGATGAATTATTTCGGATCCTCTGATTGAGTGCACATAAATTCTATCTAGGACCTCTTCTCCCAAAGGTTCAATATAGGGTGTTGACTTCCCATCAGCCAGGGGTATGATGACCCGTTCCTCCTCATTTTCAAAGATTATGTACCCCTTGTTGAACCGAAGATCCGCATTGTTCTTATAACACCATGGGCACCCAAGTAGTGCTAGGAAATTGTCTACCTCAGCGAGCACCAAGACTTTGAAGTCCCCAGTAAACTTAGCTCCCTGAATGGTGATAGCTACATCCTTTAAGACACCGATGGGAATTGCCTTCATTTTGTTTGCCATATACAACACATTTGAAGATGGCTATAATGCAGCCTTCCAATCTGATGCCAAGCATCCAAGGTGAGAACATTGACCTCCATGCCTGTGTCAATGAGGATATTCCTAAGGAGCCATCCATCCATGACCATATTTAACGCGATCTCCCTATCATAGTCAAGGTTATGAGGGGGAAGGTTTGCATGCAAGACTTACCTCTCACGCTCTTCCTTGGTGCGTGGTACCTTCTCTCTCAACCATGCTCCTAGCATGGGAATAATATTCTCTTGCCTTAGCATTTTACATACTTCCTTGACCTCATCCAGGTCATCTTTTGGCACCTCAACCTTCCTTCTTTGCTCCTCCCTCCTAGACTACTCCTTTAGACACTGGATTTCTCCTTGTAAACTCCGAATGAAATCCATGATATCTTGATATACCTCCTTTTGATGCGCAGGGTCAGGGTACTTTCCATGTACCACTTCTTCCCTTGAAATCGGGTTCTTCTGCCTTGGTATTTCCTTTGTGCACATGGCCTCTTGCTCTTGTTGTTACCATAACAAGTTCTAAGCCTGCATCACATGTTACCCATGACATCCATCGTGTGTCCATATTCTTAATGCTTACCATTACAACACCCTTGTCTTTCTCGGTGTTGCTGATTCATGTGCTCAAACAACTCAGGTCACTCCTCATACTTGTGTTTCTTTCCACACCATGAGAACTGCAATAAATCTAGGCACTCTCATTTGTAATGCTCTATAGACCCACAATTAAAACAGGTTCCACATGGGAACTCACTTTTTCCTCCTCTGCGGTTACCATGACCACGTAATCCTTCGTGAAATACCCTTCTGCGTGCCTCCATCTGCACACTCCTTATAATGGTGGTCATCATTCTTAGAACTACTGGTAATGCTAGTTTGGTGCACCCCATGATCAATGGCCTCATGGATCTAGTCAATAATCCTACAATCCTTAGTATCATGGGTTGTAGAGGTGTAGATCTTATAGTAGCAAGACACATTCTTCCGAATTATGCATTGTAACAAGGGGCATCTACTTGCATCATGGTCCCCATGACAGATTTCACAGTCTACCATCACAACACATACTATCCTCTGGGGAAACTATCCTTGACATGCCCCTCTACTTCACAATCTATACACCATATACCACTTTGTGAGTCTCATGGGATGAGTTCACAGAAAAATTCTCCATCTGCTTAGCCATAACAACAATTTGAGCTTCCAGAAATGGGCTAACACTAGTATCAACACTTCCAACAACTTTGGCACACAGAGCAACTTCTAACACCTCGCGCGTGTCATGAAAGTTTTATGAGATAAAGCTCTTCTAAAAGGTGTTATCAACCCCCAACAAACCATTGAGCATGTTGTGAAGGGTGAATGTCATATGACAATTTTGACAGGAGGGTTTTGAACTGTGCATCATACTCACACACACTCTCTGCCATTCCCTGTTGAATCTCCTTTAGGGACCGATTCTCTTCTATTCAAACTCAGGGATGTGGAATTCTGCCAAGAAGGTGTTCTTTAAGGAAATATAATCCACCACCGTTTGATGAGGGTCATATTTCCTATACCAGCTAGTATGTGCGCCCTTGTAACGTCGTTCTGTTGCAAACTAACCAGCCTTCCACTCTGGGGTTGTGATCCCCTTCATGCGCCCATAGTAGCTAAAACTTTTGAACATGTTCTATAACATCTTCAATACCCCCGTAATCTAGAAAATGTAAAGAAATCTCAAAGAAGACTTGAGGAGGTTCTTTGGGGCCCTTGTCTTCTGAGCCAAAGCCTTGGTTCCCTTTGGTGTTTCCTCCACCGCCCGATCCACTAAATCCACTGGTCCTATGCCTCTGAGCCACCGGATCATTTGGATCCACTAGGTCCTATTCCTCTTGACCCACTAGATCCACTAGATTCACTGGTAATGTTCCTCTTGACCCACCGTCCACCGGATCCACCAAGTTATGTAGTGGTCATGCCAATGGTCCCTAAAGTTCTAGTGTACTACACACCAATGGTCTATGATAATGCCCCACTACCACTAGTGTACCCCAGCACCACTCCTAGATGTGAGACTGAAGGCTTGTGTACTTTCTCCTTGTCTGAAAATTCTTCCAAATATTGGAATAGTATGCATAGCCATAGAAGTGGGAAATGAAAAATTATATCTCCTAGGTGCAGATTTGTCACTTCCACTGATACCAACTGGGTCAATGATACTCCTTCCTTGATCTGGGAAACCAAGTGCCAGGGTTTGGTCACTAGGTGAGTTCAAATACGTGCAAATGAATCTTCTCTCTCCACGTGATGAAATCTCATCAGAAGCCAAAGGGGTCTCTCTTATGCACTTGCCAAGAAGGGGTAGAAAAAACTACTCGGTTCCGTCCTCCGCGTGAACCTCAACTCCTTCCCATAATGTCTCCTCTATAGATCCATCACACTTGTAACCTCACGTTGTCTAGTAATCTCTCTTTCACGTGCTTCACTATACTTGAGCCACCTCTCCTCCCTTTCTTTCTCTGTTGTAATATCTTCCATCTTCCTCCACCCTAGCTTCCTCACCCAGCCTCTCGAATGGTTTAGCCGACCATCAAAAATGCCTCTAAACTCAAGGTAACAATCAAAATATTCATTGTTAGAGGAATAACACATAGAAATGATCCTCTGGGCTCCCATAGAAACTCAAACTCAGCAAATTCTAGACAAGAATATGTAGAAATAACGTACTCTAGAGTTTGGCTAGCCAACACACCTTTCCACCAATGATCCACAACACGAGTCCATGTCAAATCTGCATCCTGTAGCCTCTAGTAGTCTTCTTGGGTCCAGAACATGATCTATAATGCCAGCTTGATCTAGATGCATATGTCGAGAGCCATTCATACATCTCTACTAGGAAGCAATAGAAAAAAATTTCATACAAATCATGGTAGAGGTTCTCTTCTACCCATCTACGTGCATCAAACTCAGATCCAGTGTTGAATCTCTGAGAAAATTCATCCTCTGTGCTCTTGAACCATGATTCAACACTTTCCAAAGTTAAATACTCTATCATTACTCATTACACAAATCATGATGTATGCCATTTCCCACTACAACTTTGAAAAGAGGTCCCGGCAACGAAACCAAGATGTAGTCATTTTTACACCCATCACAAAGGAAAGAAATCCCATGCGTGCCGGCCTATCACCCAGGTGGGTGCTTTGGGCACTCACTCGAGGCAAGCGTGAGTGCCAGTCTCTCTTTTATGTGAGTTAAATGGGAAACCATCATCTATGTCATGAACTTAATGAATAAAGGTGGAAATGAGACATACAATCATCGTAGGGCTCATAATGGCCTCTAGACAAATGTATTCATTCCAAATACAAGGTAACTATAGATAACATATAGAACTACAATAGAAAGGAAAATACATAAGGATTTACATATATTCCATAACATCCATGAACAGAAATGAAAAGATATAGATATGAAACGAATCAATTACATTCATATACATTCAAGTTTTAATCTCATTACATTCAAAGGATCCATTAGACTACCACAACTTGATGAGACCAAAGTCATACATCACAAGAGGATCATGTCCTTTATCCATACAAAGAAAAATTTATATCCCAACCCCTTAATACATTACTTCCTTATATAGCCTCTACCCAATCCCACAGAGTTCTCGTAGTATTTTGTAGAGCTCCGCTCTCTATATTCTCTTCCCGTCTATCCATCTATCTATCTTTTTCCTGTGGGCACTCGCATATATAGGCATCCCAAAGTGCCAACTCATCCTTCTACGGTCTTAGATCCGATGCCAAGTATCTGATGTGTTTCTCCATGGGAGCATGTTTCTCTAGGCTTGAGCTCTCCACTTTTGCCATGATGTCTTCTAGAACCTTCTATCGCAAGGCATATTCCTTTTGTGGGCATCACGTTACCAAGGCCGACACCTTATCCAATCTACATGCGCAGATTAGGTCACGCTTTTCTTGTGTCCTACCCAAAATGCCCAATATGGCTAAGTCTTGAAACCTCAGCTCTATCCACGTGCATTCCATGGGATTAAACCCTTCCTTAAACCTTGTCCTATGTGCCTTCTCCTTGCATGCCTGCACCTTCTTCTCCTTGCGTGCCCTAGGCCTTTTGTGCCTATGCTCCTTTTTGTACTTAGCCAATATTTTGGGGTCCCACACCCATGTTGGATAAGTCTAGTGGATCAAATGGAAGGTTATCGCATTGGCCACTATTAAGATCATACTCCTACAAAGGAGAGTGCAAGATGGAGACCATGGTGCCAAAAATAACAACATGCATCAATCAACAATCACAATAACAAACATATAGAAGATAAACAAGCATAGAGGTAAATAAGTATACAAATAAGATAAAATAAAATTACATAAGTAATATCATGTAAAAGGTTCATATTAAGGCATATAGATAAAAACATGGGACACCAAAGTGTCATAATACTATCACAAAGAAGGCACGTAGTATGCATACAAAAGATAAAGTGTACACATAATTACACATGTAAACAATGTCACGCACAATAGAGGCATAAAGCCACAAACATGGACCATAAAAGTGTCACAAGAAAAGCATAGTAAATTCACATAGGTCAAATACAAAGAGGAAATAAGAAATTAAGCAATCAAATAATACGTAATCAAGCAAACAAGGAATTAAGTAAGTGAAAATAAGTAGTAAATACTATCCAAAAGGCCCATAGATCAAGATACATTAGTGTTACATAAGGCACATATATTATCCTTGTTAGTCCAAAATATAACATATACACAATATAAAGTATTGAACATAATGAGGAAGTGAAAGTATCGTAATAAAACAAAATCATCTATATAGTGTTGGAGATGCCCCATACTATCGTGGTCAATCTGGGTAGGGACTAAATTGACACTTGTCATCGTGTATTAATCTATGTATGCTTGACATCAAACTCAACATACCTTGTGAACACATGCACGTAAAGAGTATATAGAAAATATTATCTATCAAATTGATACAAAAACAACATATGTAAAGTAACAAGCTAGCACATCAAGTTACATGTGGGTCTTGATTTTTGTTTTTGTAAATATTTAAATGTGTATTCCTAGATTTGAATCACTGTAAGATGGATTAGTTAACATGAAGACCAAAAATCAGCTACTATAACAAAATGGGCTTATTTTTCCATTGTGAAGAGAGGGACAATTGTAGTTTCTTTCATTGAATAAAGTGGGTAAAAATCTTTTTGATCTCGAATCTAAATCTACACACAAGAACATTTGAAAAATGTTAGTTATTTTTCATGGTTAGGAGACCTGCCTCCTTATCAAATCCCTAACCCTTTTAAGGAGATAAAAGACATTTTATTGATTAAAATGACAAAACACTAAATTAAATTACAAGTATCCCCATCTCATATCGTAAGATAATCACATTTGTGTTTCACCGATAATCACACAAAGATAACAAGCCAATCACATTTGTGATTCTTGCATGTGTTGAGATTTTTCTAGAATAATGTTTCAATAAGTTAGATCTATCCTTTGTGTTTCACCTTTTATTCTTCAAAATCTGTAAAACCAAGATATGCGAGCAAGAGAGAAAGAAAACTCAAGTATAGGATGTTGAAAGTTGCTAAGAGATGAAATGATGTGGGTGAGGGTGATTTTATAGATTTGGAGTGCATATGGGAGTGGGACACACATGGGTGAAATGTGCATTGGGAATGTACATGGGTAGGTGTGATGGGACAAAATTAAATGTGAGTGGGTGAGGGTTAGTAAATGGATGGTGAATTGTCTTTTATCCCCATTTTTGGGGTTTATGATTTGTTTGGTCTTTTTGTGTTTGATAATATTTTTGTGTTTTTGAATAAGGTACCTTACGCATAAAGTGAATTTTATAGTGTCTAAATTTCCCCCATTTTAGGATGTGTGTTAGGTAGGCAAAATGTAACATAAAAACTGAAGATGAGATGCAGGGTCATTTAACCCTATAACAATAGTTGCCATAGTTGCAAACTTAGATGGTTGAATAGATAGACATGAACTTGGAAATACGATCAATGGGCCACTTCAGCTAGATTATATGAAGGGATCAATATGTTTATTTCATGAGGCAAAGACTATAGATTCAGTTGACTAAGATGATTGTTTATTTATTGTCATAGAATTAGATGAGAAGGGTTGTGCATGATTCTCCCTCAAGTGAAAATTTTCTAAATTGCAAGTTGCCTCGGTGTAATGCGGGATGAAAAGTGGTAATTGAAGACAAGGTAGAAAATGATCCTTAGTGAAAGAATGTTGAGAATAAGTGATGATAAGGTTTTTGTAGTCATGTGCATGTGAACAAGTGATGATGTGTATGTACTAAAGAAGATGCAAGTGTTAATATGTTGTGGGGTGAATAGGTTGAGTCGAGTGATGGGAAGTTGACGAAAAATGAACTAGGCATGTGAGATAATGAGATACATGACAAGGTGGGTCAAGTTGAGGGAAATATGGCCAGTTGGAAGAGGTGGAGGATGAGATGGATGAGTTGGAGGAGATTTGGTCGAGTTGGCGAGGGAGAGGAGAGTGGGTGAAAGGTGAGATGGTAGGGCTAGTGAGAGCTGGTTGGGGTGGCTCAGGTGAGTTGGATCGAGAGTGTGGATGATTTGGCCATCTCGGTAGGCAAGTCACAAAAGTGAATCAAGGCACAAGTAGGGGAGTGTTGGAGTGAGGGGAGTTGAAAGGGGCAGAGTGTGTGGATTGGTGGTTGGGTGGCGAGTCGGTGAAGGTGAGTTGGGTGAGTTACATTTGTGACTCACCGAGCTCGAACAACAAGTTGGCGGCTCGAGAGGGGTCGAAGGAGAGCAAGTCATGAGGCTTGAGTGGAGTCTCCATTGTGACTCGGGATTAAATCCAAGGGAAAGGGGAGCGCGGGATGGGGAGCTCGAAGGGGAGTCATTACAATGAATGGGAAAATGGAAGGTGGGAGGGGTGTAGGGAGTTAGAGTGGTGAGAGAAAGGTGAGTAATGTGAGGAGGGTGTATAGGTAGGTGTGATGAGTGAGTAACATGGAGAAAAAGGTAAGCTAGTCACACTAATGACCGAAAGTGGTGGCATTCGAAGATAGGCTAGGGCGGGCCATAATCTAGCGAGTGGTGTCGACGTGACTTGATGGGCTACGAGTGTAACTTGTGATGTGAGGGCAAGAGATGTTAGTGCGTAGAATGAGAAGAAGGTTAGGAGTTAGGCACAAGATTTTCTACGAGTTGCGCTAATGACTCGATAATCCATGGTGAGTGTGGGTGTAGCGAATAAGGTGTGGGTAGTGAGGGGAGTGGATTTGGTAGGTGAGACATGCAACAAAAAGGAGGGGAGCTCAGCAAGGGGAGAGAGATCATTCACAAGCATGACTTGGGGAATGGTTATCTCGAGGGAGGAAGGGATAGAGTTGGTCGAGTCACACATGAAACTTGGTAGGGTTTAGGGACTTTGTAGGTAGGTGGAGTGATTTTTTTCTTGGTGATTCGGGGATTGTGGGATGTGAGAGATGAGGAAGTGAAGTGCAAGAATCACGAGCACTACATGCGAAGGGATGGGAAGTGAAATAGTTTGCTAGAGGGGAAAGGAGGAACTATGCGGGGGTGAGCTCACAGGGGAGTAGGGCATGGGACAAGTTGCGTGAGCGACTCACCGGGGTGTTGGGGAAGAGCGAGCATGAAATTCATGTAGGGTTAGGCGGTTGAGTAACACATGTAACTCGAAGTGGGGTGGATAGGAAAATTATCAATTAGGGAATGATGAGGGAGTGGAGAACAAGATGAAAAGCTTATAGGGGTGAAAAAATGAGGTAGGGAAAGATGATCTCATGGGGAGGTAGCATTAAGGAGCGGGGGTGAGCCGAGACATGAGCATGACTCGACCCAGGTAGGTAGGGCTAGGGAGCGGGGTAGATAGGTGGCTTGGTGAGTCACTAGGATGACTCACCATGTGAGTTGAGCTAGTGATGGGGGAAGTTAGTCGAGCGGTGGGCTAGAGCGACTCATTGGGGCAAATTGGGGATGAGAAGGTGAGGTGAGGGGAGATTGAGGGTGTAGTTTTATGATGATTTTAATGTTTTTGATTTTTTTTTTAAATTTGAATTTTTAATTTTTTTTTGGTCTTTTGAGGCATAGATTCAGATGTGAGGTGAGGAATAAAGGATAGTAGCTTGAATAAGGAAGACAACATGAAAAATGGAAAATGGTCGAAAATGTAAATGACGTAAAAAATTGAAAATGTAAAGTGATGATAATTATGTAATTAGGCCATGCAGACGAGGTAATTCAAAAAAGTGTGTAGAAGGAAGTATATTCCCAAGGATATTAAGTCTAACATAGGTGAATTGTAAAAATTCATTATGAATTGGTTGTGATGATGAAGTACAAGTGTTATGGTTGTTGGAATATGAATACAATTGTGTGATAAACATGGTAGTAAACACATGATGAACTTAAAGACACAAAACATGAGACAGTGAGTGAGATAAAAAGGGATATTTAACAAGGTCTAAACCATACCAGGTGACATATAAGTCATGAAACTCATCGAGATCTTGTGTGTGCACTTGAGAGTTAATTTATTTCTTGAAATGAAGACTTGCGAGATAGTGAGTGAAAACAAAAGTGAACATGTAGGTGTGATTGAAACAATCGATTGGTAAGTAGTGAAATTGAATGAAATTATAAGTTGTGCATTTCTCTACTACCAACCAAATATCCATAGCCCCAATGACTATACATTTGATTCTAGTTGCATAATTTCTCTACTCGCCACCAGTGTCCATATCCCTAGTAGAGATACTAGAAAGAACCCTTGAGAGAGTGTGATTGATATTGTTCTTGTTTTCTTTTTTTTTGAATTTTAACTTTTACTTAGTTTGATTTATTTTTTCACATGATATAGAGCTCTCTCGGTTTACCAAGGGGTTTAGAACCAAAAGTAGCTTGATGGAGGGAGTATATGTGACTATGGAGACAACAATTGGCAAACATCAACAAATAATTCCATAGGATATTCAAGACAAGGTTTTAAGTGTGTAAGTGTTCATGGATCTCTAAGAGGACAACCGTTCTTAATTCACCGAGTAAGGAGAGACTAAGTTCAAGAAACTTTAGTAAAGACTTTCAAATTAAAAATGTGACAATAAGATGATCAAAGCGTGCACCAAAATTTGTGAAACAAACCAAGACATGTAATGTGAAATAGCCGTAAGTGAAATGTGTGTAGTGAACGGAGGGTTGGAATGAAATACGAATGAATGGAACAAAATCATAAAAACATATGTGGGTAAGTGTTGTTTATTGCAATTTTTTGGAATATCGAGATTTTTGGATTTTTGAAAGACGTTTAGCTATGTGAAAGTGGGTGTTTGTGTGGAGAATCAGGTTATGTTTCAAATCCAAGCCAAATGAAGAGAAACAAAATGTAAGGATCATGTAAAATATGATAGTAAAGACAAATGAAAGTCCCCTAGGTCATACAAGGACTAGGTGAGTGCGAGATATGATGTATAAAAGCAAGTGATTTATGAGGTAAATGATTGGATTGGTGGGTGCGAGGTTAATGATAAGTAAAGAAATAATGCCAAATAGAATCCATAGAATGGAGGTAGGTTAAGAACATGCGCATGGGGATGAATCGCGTAAGAAAGGTGTTGAGTATGGTGGATGTGTGAGAACAACTAATGGACAAGGAAATGAGAATAAACCAATGGTAAACGGTGGAGTGTTATGAAGCATGTGGCTAGTGATGATATCAGGTGGATGATGAGTGATGTTTAGAGGAGTTGTAAGGGCCGAGGGTGCGAGGCTTGTGATGAATTAATGTAATCAGCATAAGAAAACATGAAATAGGAAGAGGTATTTAAGAATTAATGTCCAAGATGTGAGAATGTGGGGAAAAATTGAAATGATTGGAAAGTGTAATTGGATGTGGAGAAGGCTTGTGAGGCCTAAGTGTAATAAAAAATGGCCATGTGGGTGTGATTGATGATGTGAATGCATAATGAGGAGTGGTGAATAAATATGGTGGTTGAATGCGTGGTGATGAATGCAATATGGTGACTATGGTAGAAATATTGAAAGGAGGTGTAACAATGGGAGCATGTGGAGGTGACTTGTGAGGAAGGGATGAAAGAATATGTAATATTAATAACGAGGAAGAGGAGTGGAAATGACCGCAATAGATGAAATAGGATGTAATGATGGGGGTGGAAGTAAAAATGGTGCTTGAATGAGTGATGATGAAGGGATTGAGATATATGTGGAAGAGGGTGCTAAGGTAGGTGAAATGATGCATGACACCATATGTGATGAAGAGTGGGATGTAGGTGTATTAATTGGTTGTGGGATAAGTGGAGGGTATATGATTGAAGAAAGTGAAGAAGGAAGGGAAGTGATGGGCATGATAGAATCACATGGTGATGGGTAATTAGATAGTGGTGGAGACAAAGTGAAAGACACCAAAAATGATGGGGATGAGACCACATCCAAAGTGGAAGGACATGATTATGGAGTTGAATACAAAGATGAGGTTGAATTTAAGGTGGAAACATGTAATGAAGTGGATTGTTAACTATTGGATTGAGATGATAAGGCATTAAGTTCACATGATTATTGTGATATAGTGGGGAATGATGGATCGGATGAGTGAGACATGACACATGGAGTAGAAGTGGGAATAGGATTGTGTGAAGTGATTGGATGGGTATTATTAGATGAAGGCGGAGGAGATGGAGGTTCAATTATAATGTTCCTCTTGTCAAGAAGGTCCTAAATGATATTGAGAAGTTAAGGACACTAGTCGATGGAGTAAATGTCAAGTACGATGGTAATAACATGTGTCATGAGAGGAACATAATAATGGTGGGGGTGTTTTCATGCAAATGTGAAACAAGAAAATTCTAAATGTTCAAACATGACAACTAAGCCAAAATTGAATTTTTTTCCCGAGTCTTCCCAAACCCTCCTAATAATTTCTTGAGATAATTTTTCCTTCATGTCATGCCTATCCCCATATTACAAGTATTAATATGTCTTGTGGCAACCTTGCCCAAATTTTTGAAACATGAAAATAAACTCATGAATTTGTTTTGATGTCTTTTTTTCTCAAGGAAGATACTTGATAGACTTAGAAATGGCTATTTTAGCCTTTCTGAGACATGTGTACATTCTTTGGGAAATAGTTTAAGGAAACCATTAATTGAGAAGTGGTATTGAGGAGCTAAGAACACTTTTCAAGCAATTAATGAAGATTTTAAGGTTTAGGAACAAGTTTAGTGAAAGCGGGGTTTTGAAGGTGAAGGAGATTGTAGTTCAAAAAACACATGAGATTTAGAAGATTATTATGGGAGATCCAAATGAGTTTGAGGCCAAACAAGATATCATTGGAAATTTGATTCAATTCCCCACATGGTGATATTTTTTACAAGATCTAGAAATTTCTTTCCACAACTCATTCTTGCGGATACATCTTATGATCTTGAGAAATAAGGATATTTTTAGGGGTTTTAAGGAATAATAAGATATTGATACCCATCTCATTTTCTTTAGAAGGCTCTTGGGAGTCAAAATCATATAAGGTTTCATAAAAAAATTCCTCCTGGAGCTCTAGAAACTTCATCTTCAAGGTCCTTCCCAAGGTAAGCCTTCCATACTTAGCCAATTTTTCTAGTGCCGTGTCAGCATGAGGGTGAGGCACACTTTTTTGTCCCTTTCTTCCCATCCCAAGGGGAAAAGGAGGACACAAAAATGTTCCCCATTCCTAGATGATCCCCTGGACCCATCAGATGACCCTGGGAAGCTTCAGTAAGCTCTTTTTCTATTTTTCTAGCCCCCACTCCATAAACCTCAGATTACCACTTGTCACCATAGGGATAAAGCACACTTTTTGACCCTTTCATCCATTTCATATTGGAAAATGGGGACAAAAAATTCACCCCTCCTCCTTTCTCTCACATGGTCTCTCATATGATCTAAACTTGGCCCTTGGGTGCTAAAAACTAGTTTTTCTCCCTCATGCACCAACAAATCGATAATCGTCACTTTTTATCATAGTGCTAAGGCATATGTTTCTATCCCTTTCATCCCATCCCAAGGGGAAAATGGGGAAAAAATTGCCCCCTCCCCAAGAGGATAAAAAACCAGAAGTTAGAAATTTTTAAGCTTCCATTGCTCCCTCCTCCATGTGCTTCCTTTTTCCATCTCTCACTCCACAAATGCATTCACTCATGCTCACCACCACTCAAAACTTGAAAACATGACTTAAAAGCATAAAAACTTACTTGGTAGCCATTAAATCATATTTTGGATCTGGTCATGACATTCAAGCACAAAAATACCCTCTGTTGTGCCATATCTCCCGATTTAACAAAAATAAGAATTTTGTTTAAATCCACGATTATAGAAAACCGAATTTACAATATGATATGCAACTGCTAAATACAATATGACATAAGCAATAAGCAAGAAAATTAAAAACCCTAAGTAAGAGATATAAGAAAGATGACTTAGCTGATTTGCGTATGATCCTAAAGTGGGTGAGTCAAGAAAATTGATGAATAAGAGGTGAACTATGTCGTCAATGCTTAGGATAAATTATAGACTGTAAGAATATGGCCAGACATAGGTGCCCACAACAGGATAGGGGTGAATGGACAATTGATGACCTTTACCAAGTGGTTGTGATTACAAAAATGGTTAGAACTTTATCTTTACTGTGTCACACAAGTGTCACAAAAATCTTGTGTTGATCACTGTGTATGGCAATATGATCACCGAGGTACTGTAAATTGTAAAACAAAGATTTATCTATAAAATCCAAAATATCACATCAAATACAAAAAAGAAAGATGCAATATGGTGAGTTGGATTGACCCCAATGATCACCCCAAGAGTGAACTTACGACCGAGCGCTGCACTATATCTCAGACTCCATGTAGTTTTGGTGAGTGTGTGAAAGAATCATGCCCTAGAATGCCCTTGTGTAAGTGCACTTGATAGTGGGCTAGATCTAGAATGTAATAATGTATAGGATGTGTGGATGGAATCAAGAAATTCCTCTTCGTATGCAGTGTATGCGAGAAAATGCGCATTGTCCCTTGATTGAATGAAAAATGGATGCTTTGAAGTGCTTTAAGTGCTTTTGAGTGCAAGATTAGGTGATAATAATAGTTTTAGAGCTTGGTCCCTTATTTTGAACACATAACTATGTATTTATATGATTCCTTTGTTTGAATTTCGTAATTGACAACTAGAAGGCCGACCCATAAGTGAAAAAGGTTCCCAAAAGATAAAAGAGACCCAAAAGAAGCGAGTAAGGTAGAAAAGGGTCAAGGGTACCTAGAGGGGACAAGGGTGCCTAGGCGCTCTGTCTTGGTGGGCACTAGTGTCCTGGAGCCATAAAAGATAAAGTAAAATATTGATTGGGCTATAGGGTGTACAAGACCAAATAGAAAACAAGAAGCAAAGAAAAGAGGCCAAAGACAGTCATCAATTACTAGTTTTCTTGCTTATGAATCATATGAATGCTAGTATGTATTTAGGACCTAGAAATGTACCCAAGTGCGTGATTTTGTGTCTAAACTTCCAAATCTTGTTTTGCTCATAACTCATGCTCCCGAACTCCGATTGCCATGAGATTCAAACTAAAGGTTCTTTGTGTGAACACCTTCAAGAAGATTATTTTCACACCCTCATTAATTCCCTCATCTATTTTTATGGCCACATGAATTTTCCCACAAAAATTACCTTTTCTCATATCTACAATTATCTGGAAAGCAAATTCTCTTGAAAATTGGAGCAAAGCCTTGAAATGAATTTTGTAAACTTCTGCAAGTGGTTTTGTTTGAATATGAAACAAGGAATACCACTTTATATTTTTAGTAAGCCTCTACTGAAGCACCTATGAAAAATATTAATTTTGAGGAAAATATGGTTTTCGTTACTTGAGATATTCCTTCAAGTGCAAAACATCCAAAAGTGGAAAAATTGGTAAGAATACTCACCCATGTGAGATATGCTTAAAAATAGTAAATGGGTGAAATGAGCTAAAAGTGGTCACATTGTAGTCCTTCACACATTATTAAATGATCTTGGTACTAATAAATGTTTCCCGCTCAAGTTTCAAGCCAACCCCCACATTTCCCAATATGGTGAGAAAAAAGTGCCAAAATTGGAAAATGACAAATTTTGCCTCAAAATCTATTTCAATCCATTTCACATGGAGGGAACGATAAAAAGGTGGAGGGAATTAGTTCTGATTTCATTATCCTTTCCTTGCTCCATGATCAGAAGGATTTTGTCTCATGTTTCATTCATCATCAATGCTCTCACAATGGCATATTCATGGTCATGGCCGTGTGAACAAAGTGCATTCAATTTCTCTCACATGAATGGATGGTCATGAATATGTGATAGTGTAACAAGGATCAAAATAATTTTATCAATAAGGGCAGTCATATTTTAGTGTTCTCGGTGGTCTACTTCTCGGTGCTCATCACTCCTCTTCTCTTGTGTGTTCAAGTAGTGTGGCAAAGGTTCATCATTTCAAGGGTTTTCAAAAGAGGCAAGGTGTTCAAAGTGGTCTTCATCGGAGCTTTTCATCATTGCATCATTGTGGAGGGTCATAAAGAGATAGATTGTCATCTTTAACTTCTTTAAAGTAAATCTTTGTCAACGACGAATGCATCTTCATCCATGCTTGAGCATTTCTCTTTTCTCCTCTTCTCTCATTCTTTCTCCCCTTCTCTCCCCCTTTCTAATTCTTCGTTGAGTGTAATCATTATATTTTGTCCTATTCACTTAAGTGACATATTGTAAATTGTAAAATTATTTTCTTAAAATTATAAGAGAAATACTTAATTTGTCTCTTCTAGGAGCAATTGAAAGGTCACAAGTGGAATAAGAACATGAAGAGTCATGTGGGGGGATGAAAGGTCAATTCACATTGCTATAAATTGGGATGGCTTCTCCATTCCAAAGGATCCTGAAAATTTTAGTTCTTGGTAGCAATTGTGAATTATGGTAGATTGATTGATGCTTTGTATTTCATCACTACACAAGGAAAAAAAGCTACATTTCTTCCATTCCCCTTTTCCTATGTGTTCCTATATTTCTCTCTTATATGCACTTTGCAAGCATAGTTATTGATTAACTAAAACAAGAAATTATTCTCATATTATAGTGTAATCTAATGTTATGTAAAGTAGTAAATAACAACTAAATAAATAAAGGAAATGACCCAAACAACTAAGTAAATAGAAATGTAAAACCCTAATGTGCAAGAGGGGTTAGGAAATCCTTAGATAATTCGATGAAGGTGTTGGACTATGTCACATGTGAAAACCAGATGAAAAGGAGGAAGAAAAGACCACATAAAAGCCTCAGAAAGTGAAGATTCGAGATCTCTCACTGACCTGGGCACCTAAAAAGGGACAGGGGCACCTGTGGTCACCCTGATATGAGATCTGGGCATGGTGGTTTGCGGAAATGGTCTAAAAACCTAATTTGAGGTGTCACTGGATGTTTTCATGTATGTACTTCCTATTGTACTAATTTTGTCACTATATGATCTCCAATGTCGCTGCAATACCCGCAATAAGGAATCACCTGTAAAACCCCAGATAAAGCATCAAAACCATAAAAAGGAAAGACGCATATGAAGGGGTCAGATTTTCCTCGATGCCACAATTGTGGACTTATTAATTGAGCACTACACTACATCTTAGACCCAATGTAGTTTTAGGTGTGTGTGTGCAAATCATGCCCTAGGTTGCTCTTGTGTTAGTCACACTTTGTGAAGTAGTGAGAAAATAACTAGATGTAGAATGTAATAAATGTGTGCATGGAAACAATAGACTCCCCTCCTATGAAGTGTGATGTAGATGAACCGAGCCTTGTGCCTTGTGATGGAGCTAGATGGATGCAAATTTAGCTTTAGATGCCTTTAATGGATGCAACCTAGATGTGTGATAGTAAGTGCTTAGTGTTTACTCCCTCATTATGGTCACATACCTTTATATTTATATGGTTCTCTTACTCTAGTTTTGTAATTAAACCTGAAAAGGCCAACCACTAAAAATATAGAAAGCTCAAATGGCTAGAAAGTGCCCAAAAGGTGAGAGTAAAGTGTAAAGAGGAACAAAGTGCCCCATATATGGGAATAGGGTGCACAGGGGTGCCCTAAATCGAAGTAGGTGGGCAAGTGAAGGTGTAAGATAGAAAAATAGGATAATTAGATATGTAAAAATGGACAAAGAAAAGGGTTAATTATTACTCTTTTCACTTGAGAACCATCTAAATAGTAGTATGAGACCGAGACTAAATATTGACTCAAAGTGCGTGATTTAGTGACTAACATTTCCCCCACTTTATGTCTAATGAGCATCATGCCATCACTTCTAGTGTTCCTTCTTCCATCACTCAAGCACCACCTATGCAATCTACTCAAGTCAAGAAACCACCTCTCCAAATTAGTCCAACACTTCCTCCTACTAAGTCACCTATAGTATTACAGAGCCAAACTAAGAAACCCCCTTTAAAGATCAATAAAATACCTCCACCTCTCAAGTCATCTCATGTCAATAAACAACCTACTTTTAAGGATGAACTTGATCCTTCTCCATTAAAGGTATTTGTGAAATCACATAGTCATGCTCAAAACCACCTCCTATAGTTGAACTTGTAATTCCGCCACCCTATTATAGATCATACCTATTTCAAAAATTGGGATCCGATGCCTCTTATTATGATGATGAACCAATTGATGGTCACACTTCTTTATCACCTCAACGTTCCATCACTTTTGTTAAGGCAACTACTTCTTACATTGATCCACTTATTGTATTTTGATTAGACCTTCATCACTCACATACTTGGTGGTATAGCATTCCCACATCTACCCCCACCATTCTAGCATCGACACATGTTTCATAATCTCATTATCACACATCAACATCCTAACATACACATCTTCATCTACACATTAGCATCGTCACTACCCTATAAAGCACTCTTGTGATTTGGTTCACACTTGACTATTGAGGGCATTCTCCACACATGAAACACACACACTACACTGTAGTCACTACATGTTAGGCACCACATATCATCACATCATCACTAAATTATAGGCTATAGACATTGTACATCTTCGTACATTATACATTTTTCATACTACATCTTGTGCTACATACATCACCCCATAGTTTTCATATATTGCATGTTTTACATCTCATATATATAATCTTATATCATGTCTTACATTTTCTATGCTACACATCTTAGGTTATGTATATATACTTGCATTACATACTATTCATTCTACCACACATAGTACACATTTTACACATTCACCTCTACTCGGTGCACTCATTACCCGATGATGCACTCTAGTCTCATGCTCCATACTGGAATGCTGAGGGTATACAACATAAATGGACCTCGAAACCCTTACACATTAATCATTTGGTCTTCTTCTCATGTGACATTCCTAGGATTAGTGATATACGCTTTAGGCTATAGGGTCACTTCTCCTAGCATCATCTCGTGATAGGCTACATCATCACTTTCTCTTACATTGTTTAGTGGTATACACTTTAGGCTAAATAACCACTCCTTTCTACTCATCTTATCATGATATACACTTAGGATATAGGGTCACGTACGGTTCATTGTTATGTCACATATCACTACTACACACTCATCACAACACACTACACACAACTCATAGTTTAACCAATTCCCGATGACACACTCTTGTTTATGGTTCATTCTTGACTACTGAGGGGGAATACTAAATGAATCTCACTACATACAAATCCATTCACTTGGGGGGAACGTGCCTCCTATCACCCACTTTGCAATTCATTCCATCCATCAACAACATACTGCATTCTATGGTTGCATTTACTCTTTCTTGCACTTATTTTTACATGTTCACTTTGCTACACATGTTAGATAAATATCTTGTATGTCATTATCTTTACCATACACACATGCACGTTCACATTCTTTTCTAGTTATGATTATAACACAAAAATTTTCCACACATAGTACTTGATGCTTCACACACTACCTACTGGGGGCATCCACATTTCATACACTAAAGGTGTTATTCTTTCATTCTTGTTCATAGCACATTACTTTGGTTTATGTCTGATTTGACATACTTGCTATTTTTATAACATGCTAATGGGTGCTTCATGTGAAACATTTGTTATGCAAGGATATTTTCTTCCATACTTGTTTGTTTATCTGCTATTTCTTGTTATTATTTATGAGCCTTACCCTTTGTTGTGTGTACACACTTATTTGGTTCTAAAGCGATGACGGCCTTGAGTGTCTAGCGACACCATGAGTGGTATCCATGTTTATAACCCAATTTTCATGGTCTATGATTATCTTCTTGGGTGTTTACATTGTTTTCTTATGTTCTAGCTTATACATTGTTTGTTTGGCTTATACTTGTTCTCTACATGCATGCTTGTTCGTACTAACACTTGTTTCTAGCCATTTATTTGTGTGTGTCTTGGTCTTTACCAAGAACATTCTCCACTATAGAGAAAAATTTCATTTACTCGGTCATTCCTCTTTTAGGGCCACATTCTCTTATCCATGACATCGCATGCACCCCTAAAGAGGGGGCATCATTTGGGGTTTTACACATGGTACTAGTACAGTTCGAGTCTCGAGTACATAGTCTATAATCATCATCCATTAATATTTTAGTTTACAATGAGTGGGTTCAGACTAATCTATGAACCCCATACATAATGAATTTCATAGGGTAGATTATCTTTAGCATTCTAGGGAGTAGTTACAAATTGGAGGATATAGCGGACTTTCCTCCCTACACTATTTCGGCCAGTGGCATTAGATCACCCAAAAAACTAGACAATATAGAGATATCTTCAACAATCTCAGGGAAGTAGTTATAGATTGAAGAATAACATATCTTTCTCCCTACACTTCTTTGGCCACAATGGTGTGAGATTGCTAAAAAACTCGCAGTTCACTGATAGTTACAAGATATCCTTTTTACACCCTTTTGTCTCTACACAAATTAGGTACATATGTTCCTTTTTCATTATTATTTTCATACTATTTTTACATGTTTCTTTACATATATACATGCATATTTGACTACTTGATTGTATTCTCTTTTGCAGTCCGTCTGTATGGGAAGTAAGCGATCAACAACAACAACAAACAACACACACACATGGCAAGTACATCACACACATGATACTAACCATGCGGTACACCACACATATTGGAATTTACACACGCACTTCCACCCTAGGTTCACTCTCATCACTTTTTTACACTTTTGCATCTTTAGTCTCCACGCTCCATATTTTTGTTACTCCACGCTTTTCTAGTCCTTTCACATGTTTGCTACATCACTCTATAAGGATTATCATGTATGCATCTCTATCTACTATATGTTACCAAGATTTCCACTCACCAACATAAAGTGGGGGAAAATGTAGACACAAAATCATGTACTTTGAGTCAATATTTAGTCCCAATCTCATACTACTATTCATATGGTTCTCAAGTGAAAAGAGTAATAATTAAGCCTTGTCTTTGGCCATTTTTACATTTCTTGTTGTCATATTTTCTATCTTACACCTTCACTTGCCCAGTCTATATTATCATTATGTGTCTTCCTTTCTAAATGGGGCACCCTGGCATCCTAGTCCCATTTGGGGTGCCCTGGTCCTCTTTACACTTTACTCTCACCTTTTGGGCACTTTCTAGCCATTTGAGATTTCTATCTTTTTAGTGGCCGGCCTTTTCGAGTTAGTTACGGAATTAGAGCAAGAGAACCATATAAATATAAAGTTAATTGACCATAATGAAGGACCAAACACTAAGCACTTACTATCACCATCTAGGTTACATCCATTAAAGGCATCTAAAGCTACATTTGCATCCATCTAGCTCCATCAAAAGGCACACAAGGCCGGTTCATCTACATCACACTTCATAGGAGGGGAGTCTATTATTTCCATGCACATATTTCTTATATTCTACATCTAGTTATTTTTTCGCTACTTCACCAAGTATGACTAGCACAAGAGAAACCTAGGGAAAAATTTGCACACAAACCCCTAGAACTATATTGGGTATGAGATGTAGTACAACACTTAGTTAGTAAGTCCACTATTGTGACAACTGAGGATAGTTTGACCCCTTCATACGCATCTTTATTTTTTAGGGTTTTGATGCTTTATCTGGGGTTTTGTAGGTGATTCCTTATTACAGGTATTACAGTGATATTAGAGATCATATAATGACATTAGTGCGACAAGAAGTACATACAAAAAACATTCAGTGACACCTTAAAGGAGGTTTTCAGACCATTTCCATAAACTAGGGCATCCAGATATCGGACCAAGGCACCCACAGGTACCCCTATCCCTTTTTAGGTGCCCCAGTCTAGTTAGAGAGCTTAGATCTACACTTTCACAGGCTTCTATGTGCTCGTTTCTTCTTCCTGTTCACCTAGTTTACACTAAGACACACCCATCACCTTCATCAAATCAAATAAGGATTTTGTAAACCCTATTACATATTAGGGTTATACATTTCTATTTACTTAGTTTCTTGGGTCATTTCCTTTATTTATTTAGCTATTATTTATTGCTTTGCATAACATTAGATTACACTAGAATAGGAGAATAATTTCTTATTTTAGTTCATGTGATCAAAAAGATATTTGTATCTTTGATTAATCGGGCCTCGAGAGAAATGTGTGTCTCAGTGTAGGTTTTGTTTGTCTCACTTGTGGCTTCATTGTTTATTTCTTCTAATTGAATGTTCAACTACTCCGGTTATTGGTTGTGAATGTTGTAATTGCCTACTCACATTAATAAAATTCCTTTCCCAATTTCTCTCCTTCACCCTTCATCATTGTAATTTCCTCCCTTGTACCTCCATATAAGCACTTTTCCATAGGTTTAGTGGAGTGTTCCTATGTGATCCTTGACCTATTTGGCCAACCCACAACATTTAGATAGGAATATATTAGTTTACATTCAATAATGGGAGATGCACTATTCAATGTAGAGGGGTAGCCCTAAGAAAGTTAGTGGAAAGACCTAATTTTCCATATTGACAAATTATTTCATCAACGGAGGGAGATTGGTGAGATCAAAGTCAAGTAACTTGTGAAGAAGAGAAGAAAGTGACTCACTCAAGGGAGTAAATTTTCGGGGTTAGATGAATCTATGAGCTTTAGTGGACATAAGGAATGTGAATATGCGGGTGTAGGATGCGATGAAGTGTGAAGAGAATTTTATTGGATGACATTGTGAACATGGGAGTGTAAGGGTGTGGTAGGTGGTGGAGGAATAAAAACAAGCAATAAGGAGGGAGGATGCCAAGATGAACATCCTTGAGGCGTTGTGCTATTTGTGTAACCTCATCAAATTTGTATAGTGGATGAATTTGTAAGTGGTGTGAGATGTGAGGGACATAATTTTTTTCAAAGAGTTTACATGAGTTTGGATTGTCTAATGGGAAATGAAAGGTGGTTGACAATAGCATGCCAATGCATGACAAATTCAATGATAGACTCACTATGGGATTGTCGAACCATGTGAAGGTCAACGAACATTGTTTTGGAGGTGATATAGATGAAGAAGTGAGATAAAAAGTGTCAACAAGTTGTGTGAAAGTGTAAATGCTATGTTATTAGAGGAGTGAGTACTAATCAAGTGCATGATCAATGAGTGAAATTGGGAAAGTGCATAAGAGGAGAGCGTCATCATGTGTGATGAGGTGACATGTGTAGTGAAAGATATGTAGGGGGTCCTTATGCGATTAAATTGATCAAAAATAAGCAATTTGAAATGTGGTGGATAGGGATGGCATGGTGCCATGGGATGAATAGGCTCATTGAAAATGGTATGATAATCCGTTGTGGAGGAAATCCCCCAAGTGTTGGGAATCAATATTAACAATGCGGTGAAGAAGGTGTTGATAAAGCAAATTAGGATGTGAATGGACATGGAAATGACTATAATCCATGAGGAGTGACAATCACACATGTGACTAGGACTTTGAAACATGAGCGGAAAAAGTAAACAAGTTGGTAAGACTAGAAAATTATAGGTCACTCATAGTTGTGACTAGATCTTGGATAAATCAAGAATCAGAACAAAATGTAGAATGGATGAGTTGGAAGGTGAAAAGTTCAGTCATAATTAGAATCGACTCTCGGGAAAAATATGAGTTGGGAAAATCGTAGCATAGCTACGAGTTATGAATGAGACTAGGAAAATCAAAACTCAAAATGGATGACAAAAATAAATATGGTGGTGTTAAAGGGTTGTGAAGAATAGAAGTACGGTCGTAGATGCGACTTACAAAATAATGCTATTTTTTTATCTCAAGGTGGCATAAAGGGGTTTGGTCTAATTGGATTCCTATAAAAGGTTCTCTCTAAATCCCAAGGGTTACTTAAACAAGTGTGATACACTAGAAAATTTCTAGTCACTAATTTATTTTACCTCCTTGATTAACCGAGATAGATTTTATTTCACTCGATCAATCAAACTAGCACCATCACTAAGGATAATCTTGGCTCTAAAATCATAGGTGTACTAGTCAAATAGGCAAGGGTACCCATTTTTTTTCTAGTTCCCTCAATGTGCCAATTACTTTGGGGTTCATATGGTACTCCTCACAATGAGTTTTAAGGCTTATTCCCAAGCACTTTCCATAGTTATGTGGATGGGTATTTACCCTTATCCGGACCTGTAATAAAATGTGTAGTTCATTCTCGATTCATTCCTTTAAGAAAAATAAATGTGTTTTAATTTTTTTTAGAAACAAAGTTATAACACAATCGTAGTTACGACTGCCATACAATCATATTTTAAGACTTTTTTGTGTCAGGAAATCGTAACCTAGTCATAGTTGTGATCTACTTGCATCCTTTTTTTTTTTTTTTTTGGATTTTTAGTAGACCTACAAGAACCATATCTTAGATATGCAATAGATGTTAAAAAAGGATTAAAAACCTAAAAAAACCCTAAGAAAAACAATCTTAGATTCAAAAAATAAAAAGAGTTACCTATAACCAAAATGCTCCCACTGTGGTCGCCAAAATGTATGCCTAGATTTAGATTACATGTAATATGGATTAGTTAACATGAAAACCCTAAATCAGATACTAAAAAATGGGATTATGTTACCATTGTGAAGAGAGGGAAAATTGTAGTTTCTTTCATTGAATAAAGTGGGTAAAACTCTTTCGATCTAAATCTATATCCACACACAAAGCACACTTGAAAAATGTTAGTTTTTTTTTGGTTAGGGGACATACCTTGGTCAGATCCCTAACCATTTTAAGGATATAAATATATTTTATTGATTAAAATGATAAAATAGTAAATGAAATGAAAAATATGCCTGACTTAAATAGTAGGACAATTACGATTACATTTTACCGAGAATCACATGGATATCGCAAGCCAATCACAGTTATGATTCCCACATGTGTTGAGATTTTGTTAGAATAATGTTATAACAAGTTAGATCTATTCTTTGTGCTTCACCTTTTATTCTTAAAAACTTTCTAAACTGATATATGTGAGCAAGATAACAAGAAAAATCAATTATAATATGTCAAGAGTTCTAAGAGAGATGAAATGATGTGGTGAGGGTGGTTTTATAGATTTGGAATGCATAGGGGAATGGGACACACATGGGTGCAATGTGCATTGGGCATGCACATGGGTAGGTGTGATGGGACAAAATTAAATGTGAGTGGGTGAGGGTTAGTAAATGGGTGGTGAGTTGTCTTTTATCCCCATTTTGTGGGGTTTTATGATTTTTGGTCTTTTTGTGTTTTATAATGTTTTTTTTTTTGTGTTTTCGAATAAGGGACTTTATGTGCAAGGTGTATTTTCTAGTGTCTACATATTTTTTTTTTGTGTTATGTGATTATTTGAATTTTCTTATAATGTTTGAATTGGGTATGTATAGGGGAAAGGGCAACACAAGATCTACTCGATGGGAACATCAATAAGGTGGGGGAGAACCCTATAAAACAAAAGGATTAACCGCTTATGGAATAATCATAAGTGTATTAGTAATAAGAGCATGTATACCATCAATAGACACAACAAAAAAAGTAAACACATTGTTATCAATAATAGAAACAATAGTGGAAGCAAGTGTAATAAGTGCAAGATTAATAAATAGTAAAAATGAAGGAAGGGTTGCAAGAGATGTGAAAAACCTTAGTGTCTTGAGGTATGTATGTATCAACCTTAGAAGAAGGTGTTAACCATGGTTTTGTCATTGATGTCAAAGGAGTTATGTTTTAAAAAAATTTCATTGATGTCATGCGGTGTGTTGAAGCTCCTATTAGGTGTTAGAGGTTGGAAAAGTGATGAGAAGATCAATTTTAGTGAAACAAGCATGTTCTAGATGTTTGTTCTTGAGGCCCAAAGAGTAGAATGAGGTATGGAATGTTGAAGTGAAGCACATAGTAGATGGATATGCATGGTGAGTAAATAGGGAGAAAAATGAAGTTTTAGGACATTCAAAAGTGTCTTTGAGTGTTGGTTCAAGTGTTTGGCATGGTTTCTAGGTTTATCTTAGACCCAATCATTAAGAAAGCATGGCTAAATGAGATTGGTTGGAATGATGTAGAACTATATGACTAAGGGTGATTATTAGAGATGTGTTGGAATGTTTATATGAAGGTGTGGTCCGATTTTCAAATTTTGTATGTTGAATATTTTGCAAGATATGTGATTTTTAGTCCTACTGAGTTCACAAAGGTGAGATTTTGAGCTAAAAGTTGACTTTCTAATGTTCATTGGAGAGTGTGCTTTGCATGGGGACCCAAGATCTCTTGGGGATAGTTGAATAGGTATATCATGAATATTTTCCAAGTGGAATTAGGTTGTTTGATCATCATGTTTTTATGAACAATCGTTAAGAAGGTAAACAACTTTTAAACCCTCTCAAAACCTTAACTTGGTAGTGACTTGGAAGAACTTGAGTATAGTGACCCAAAATTATTTTATGAGAAAATGTGATGATTGGATGTTATATAGGACTCCTCAAGTTTTCTGTTGATGTGATTTATAGGTTGTGATAGTATGTGGGCACCACTCAAAAGGTAAGTTTATGAAGTTTTTCTATTTATGGAAAAGTTTTCCATTAGAACATGTGACTAATTTAGAATTTATTAAAGCATGGGAGTTTTTCTTCATGTACATAATGGTTTCATATGATGGTTGAGCCTTTATATGGTCAAGTGTGACCTATTTTGTAAGACTGGTCTTTGGGGATGAAATGACAGCTTCGGGAAGTCTTCTTGCGAGTTGTTTTAAAAATCTAATATATGATTTTTTGTAGTATGAGAACTTGGTGATGTAGCTGATATCTAGATATTTCTATTGATATATAAAACTTACATAGTTGAGGTCATTTGATGTGGTTTTTGCCTCATATTTGAGGTCTAAGGTTTGGTACAAAAGAACAAGCATGTTTTTGAGATGGTTTCATGGGATGATATGATGATGTAGAGCTTTCCAAGTATGGTGGAAGCATGATGAAATCTTTTATGATGTTCCTAAAGAGTTTAAAGGATTTGGTGATGACCATGTAGGCAAAAAGTGGTTTAGTTTTGGTGAGAAGGATTTTTGGTGTAATTAGGCCTATTGGAGACCTAATGGAGAAAATTGGGTATGAAGGTGATATGGCTGACCTATATGGTCTTGTGTATGATGTCCTCATGATGTTTTTATTATTTTTTTGTGATATATTCCCTATGAATGCTGACCTACATGATGTGGGTGCATGTGACTTGTATATAAGCAAGTTGAGAAGGCTCATTTGATATTACTCAAAGGATTGGAGTGTAGAAAATTTTGGAAGAGGGTATGAGTGAGATATGAGGGAAGAGTTGAAGAGTATGAGGCCTTTAAAATTATGGATAATGATTCTATGTTTCTGATATAAAAATGGTGAGCTTGAATAAGGTCATCCATACATGACCTAGTTGGAGAAGAAGACCTAATTGGTGTGCATGAGGATGAGTGAGCTAGAGGGATGATTGAGGATGTGTTGCAGGTCTTAGTGACCATGAAAAGAGGGAAGCTATGATCCTCATGATATTTTGAGTGTGTTTTATAGCTGGAGAGATAGGTTACTTAACCTAATCATGCTTGGTGAAGAATCCCTATAGTGAAGAAGACAAGAAGGTTGTTTTAAGAGAGATAGAAGAAGAGTGATCTTCATAGAGTCATCATTAGTTGTGTGAGAAACATTTCAGAGATGAAATTCATTTCAAATGGATTTTTTTGTGTTGATTCATCTATGGGGTTGGTGCCTCCTTGTAGGGTTTGTGCTCTACTAAACTAGGGGTTGGTGCCTCGTGTAGGTTTAGTACTCTACTAAAATATTGGTTGGCAAGCTCCTTGTGGGGTTATTGTCTCTCTAAGAAATATCTTGTGTGGTGTAATATACATATGAGTCCTTTTTTTAGTAATATATGTAGAGGTTTAGTGGGTTTTCTTCCCCTTAATGGTTTCCCACTTAGATATATTGTCCATGTGTTATTGTGTTCCTCTTGCATATGCTTTGATGGTTGTGTTATATTGATCAATCTTAATGAATAAGATAAGTTGAATGGTTGATGAATGTTAATGGTTAAAGTGAATGAAAAATTTGCATGCACACTAATTCACTCCCTTTGTGTTTGTGCTTTCAACAGAGGGAGATACATGAGGCTAACCACTAGCAAAATTTTTTATAGAATCATTGGAAGCATTAAAAACATATATACATGCTTACACAAAGTATCATATGTAGGCATGGTAAAATACATAGGAACAATCATAGTAACTAGTTGAAGGGGGATATGGGTTTCCCCAAAAGATATGGGCACAATAACTTATAGCAGTAGGTGTAACCACATGAGAGGAGAGGCACTCAAGGGGAACACTAGAGGTGGGCAATAATATAACATAATGAATAAAGGGGTTGGAAATCATATGTAGGATCAATATGAAGGGTCTCATGCAAATCAATTATAAGCAACATACAATAAACAAGGGCAATCAGTTATAGGGCAAAACAAGATCAAAACAAGCAACTGCATATATTTACTATTGCATTAGATGGAGATTTAAGCTTAGTCAAAGCAACATATATAAAAGCCACATACATTGTAATATTTTTAATGGGGATGCGAAGTTTTCTCGAAATATATAACCACTATAGATGTAACAATAGTAGGCATAATCACGGGGGTAAAATGTTAGATACAAATGAAAGTATATCATCTTGAACTTTGTATCTAGCATCACTTATAGGATACAAAGACGTGTAATCAATAATAACATGTAATTAATTTGTAACATGAATAGGAGAAATATAATCATGTATAAGATAAGTAACACAAACATAAGCATCATGTCTACTTATACATTTACTTGTAACATTATCCATATCAAAAGGGTGTTCAAGTGTATCATTTGTATTTGCATTAATCGTATCATTTTCCTTTTGAACAGAAGATAAAAACTCATTACTAATTTTTTCACATGCTTATGTATAGGAGGAAAATAAGTATCATCATGTTCATTTTCATTATAACTATTGATAACATCATCATCAAAATCGTCACCATCATTATAATGCATATCATGTGCATGCATAAAACTTAGGTGTAATTGCTAGATCACAAGTAGGGTATGTGTCGAGGGAAGAGGGCCTAGGTAGTTTGAATTGAGTGAATGTCATAAAACATAGAAATAGATTACACATATTAGAATTACATATTAGGGGGGCCTTTATTCATTATAAAACCTTATGAAGTCCATCTTTAAGTGTGGGGTGTTTTTGGATAAACTCATAGAAATATTTTGTAGCCTTAAGAGCATGGGCCATTATAGAAAACATGAGAGAAAAACCCCTTATTAGATAATAAATTAAGCATTAAGTAGTAAATGCATGACCGATATGCAAGAGACCATAAAGATAGGACACAAAAGTGATTTTTTTAGAAAAAACGATATTTGCCAATTTTAATAAAATGATTATTTTTGAAAATATCATGTGAATTTTATGAAATAAAGAGAGGTATTATAGGATCTCAATATGATATGCAAAAACCTCCAAGGTATTTTGAAATAATTGTAGAATTTTCAAATTATGCCCTTATTACTAAAAATAGAAATTTTGAAAATCCAAAAATTATACTAATAATCATGAAAAAGGATGTTGTTCTTTTAATGTATAAAAATAAAGAAAAAAATCTAAGGGATTTGAATATATACTCGTTTTTAGATATTTCATGAAAGATGATTTTGTGACTATGAAGCCTCGAAAGAGGCCTTAAGAGGATAATTAAGTATAGAACCCTAACGAGTTTTTGAAAACCATATTTAGGGCTAAAAATATATAAAAATTAGAAGTAAATCTGATTTCAATCCCTATAATATTTAAGAAAAACAAAACCTAGGGTGAAAGATGGTTGTGTAAGATCAAAATGTCGCATTCACCAAATGTATACACCTTAAAATCAATAATAATATGGTGTAAAGATCTAATTAAGAGTTCTTTACTTAATTACTATTAGGTGTAAGAATGTTATAGGTATAATATTCTAAATAAATTAATCCACCTTAATCATACAATCCAAAATAGATTTATTAATACAATGATTAATACAATAAACAATGACAATACGATAAAACAATATCGTGAAATGCAATAAGGGATGAATACTTAGTTGTTCGTAGAGGTATATAAGTGATATGGGTGTTCAACTAACCAAAAGGGGTGATATATTTATCTATATATTATTAATTCCTGCAATTGTAGCTGAAAATTGCTCATGTACGAACCATACAACTCCCGTAGGGTGTTATATGGTTATAGTTGGTCCCGCTTCATAAAGTTTCAAACTTGTGAATAATTACGTTATGTAACTTTGGGTGCCTATTGTTGGTATAAAAATTAAACTTCATTATATGTTGTTAGGGTTCACAACTTTGGCTTCATTTGTAATGACTTGTAATAAATAGAAAACTATAGATACCTATAATAAACCTCATACAATGATTAGATAAAAGGAGAAATTTGTGTGGGTGAGGTTGGAATGAACCTATTAGGTCAACTTCGGATAAACCAATCCAATAACTACACTACATCCCCTACGGTGGGAGAAATCCTCTTCTCTAGTGTAGGTGCAAAGTAGTGTATGAAATATTATCGAACCCCTATCGTGCCCTTATGTCTCTTGACACAATGTGTAAGGGGTGTGACTATAGATAAAATAGAGATGTTCCCAACATGATAATGATATAGTGTGATGTGCTTTAGATGCTAAACTAATTCCCTTTATCCCTTGAGACATTTGGAAATACTTGGAGTGACTTACTATTGTTAAGACATAACTCTAGGACATTTGAATTCTTGGTAATGGAGGAAGCTAGACTTTTGATCTTGGTTTGAGTGCTTTAGTTTATGTGGTGGCTGCTATAAAGGATGTGCCTTTTGGAAGATTTGGGAGAGCCGTGAATACTTTAGTGTTGATATTTTGTAATGAGAATGTTAGGAAAGTTCTTAAGTGCATTTGAATTACTTATATAGGATTTCATATGTTGGGTATTGCATTAATGCCAACTTAGGAGAGATGAAATAATGCATAGAAGATATTCAAATTAAGAAAATATATGTTAGAAAAGAGGGGATAAGATGTATAAGTCATCCCGAGTTGTGGTATAACTTGGTCCTATACTATATGGTCTCATATAAGGATTTAGTGACGAATGAGTCAAATTCTAGGAAAGATCCTTGGGGAAAAAGTATTGCTTTAGATAATTGAGTTTTCACGATTGAGCCACAAATCAATACGTGCAGATTAACACACCATGCAAGAGAGAGAGAGAAGGATATGCCAATTAAGCTTAAAATATAAACATACATCATAGTATAAGAACAATTCCAAACTTTTCATTTCCAAAGGATAAGTTGCCAAATTTGTGTGTCTACAAGGCCTTGAAATTGTATGGTGTTTTCAAATTACGATGCAATACGTCAAATCACATGGTAAGTTATTTCAAACTTTTTTATATACCTAGGATTTATATGAAAACAAATTTTTATTATATTCTTTGGTTACACAAGAACATAACATACCCTAAGACTCATCTACCTCCTCATAACGTTTTCAAATATGGTGAAGAAAGAAGTGACACCTTATCAAGGAATTTACTAGTAGATGACTCAAATTCACCAACAAAAGTTATGAAATTTGTGATTTGGATTATATTTCAAATGTATTCTCTCATGTGTGGCATGAGATGTCCACAACATAAGTGTATTCAAAGGGGATATAGTAGGTGAAGCTATGGGAGATAGTCAACGCATTTAAAATCCCCCAATATCTCAAATCCCTCTTACACCATCTTTTAAAGACCATGTAGACACATAATCCTCAAGAAAATACATTAATGTGTAAACATATAAACAAAGGTTGTTAGGTTATCTAGATATATGTATAATTAACAATTAAAAATCAACTTTCAAATTCCAAAATCAAAATAGTTTTAATTATATTTAATGTAAAACCTATCAAACTTGATGGTAAAAACAAATATTTTAAAAATGCATCCATATATTGTAAGAAAAGTATATAACACGAGGGAAAAATCACATCTAGATTGTAATAGAATATGAAAACATCATGTATTTATTTCCCTTTTAACAATTGTCATTCAAGTTAATTTATGTTTAGTTGGTAATTTTTGGCCTCATGTAGACATTGATATTTAGATTAAAATTTATTCATGGTTGCATTGTTACAAACTTAGATATTAATAATTAATACAAATGATTATCCTATTTAATGCAATGTTTTGTTGAGTGTTAAATTTTTCCTAATAACCTCCCCTAGAAAGCCTTATTTTTAATGGCCTTGTAATTTTTGGGATTACTTCAATTATATTATCATAAGTGATGAGCCAATACAACAAAAAATATCTAAATGTAATGCAAATAGAAAATACTTCAAAACTGAAAAAATGGTATATCAAAAATAAATTTTGACACATATTGTAAGGGTCGACAAATTCCATAACTTTAAATACTATATAGAAAATATAGGTTGTAAACATCAGAATGTAAGGGACATTAACTCCCGACACATAACCAATCAAAATAAATTACTCAATAAAATGTTAGAGCAATATTTACAAAATTAAATCTTCAATGTTACTCAAAGATCGAGAAGGAAAAATATGTGTATGCATATTCACTGGCCCGAGAAATGATATTCACTAGCCCATGATTTATATAAACATGATATATATGTGTGTGTGTGTGGACGATTTGATAAGGGGAGTCAGATTGTCTGTACAAGGCTAGAGGAGGAGAGGAACGACATGTAGTACTCTGAAACCCTAAATCGATTCAAGGTAGGGGGAATTTTTGACTATGGGTATGATCCTTTAGATCTTTCATCCTTCGTGCACCCCTTATCATATAACATTCACGGGGTTTTGGGGAGGAGGAATTAAACATAGGTTCTATGAAAACTTCACTTGTGGGGGATGAGGATTATTTTTCTACAGATGATATGAATTTGGAAGAGGGTGATTTTGGTGGGTATGCAGGCGTTACCTCCGAGTTCTCAGCTCACAGGAGGTTGTTTTATTTCTACCTACAGATTTGGGAGCAACCACATCCCAAATATTGTGCTTCTAATAGTAGAGGTAGGGATTAATTGCAAGGATAATAACGGGGACATTACTCAACCCCAAGGGAATATCCAATACGAACTTTCTCTGTAATATGTTGTTTGTATGATTGAGTTTCTGTATTATGATGTTGTATTTTCTACATTTGGCTCTGATACGTAAGGTAGTGAGGGTTTTGTGGGGAGGGCACTGGATATGGCTAGTTTATATGGTTTTATGGTTCCTCCCATGACAAAGAAGGATCTAAGTCTGGTCTCAGGGGTGGACGATGGTGTCGAGAAGTTTTCGAAGAAGAAGAGAAATGTGGTTAAGAAGCGTTACAACTCTATCAAAATGACAGTTGGGGAGGAGCTTCGGGTTGAGAATATCTTGGAATACACGAGCAAGGATCATTTAAGAACATTCTTTGGATTCCAAATTGTTGATGTTTCACTGCGTTCATGTCTGCATAGGTCGTGGAGCCCATTATCAGTTATTCTCTGGTATATTTCATATTAATCCGAGGCTGGCTCGGTTTAAATTCAGGTTTGAAGTGATGATGTGAAGATTCTAAATGGAAGGTTGATATGGGTTTCTTTCTATCTAACCCTTAAACTTTGGCACCCGTGTTCTGAGCCTAGGAGGGAGGTATTTCACAGGGTTCTGATTTGGGTAAAATTCCTAGGACTCCCTTTCAAGCTGTGGCATGATCGGTTCTTGACAGATCTATGAAATTTCATAGGGAAATACTTTTTGTTGACCTTTCATATACATATAGCTCTATTAAGACAATTGTAAAAATCTTGATTCATCTCGATCTCTCCGAAGGACTTGCATATTCAAGTGGGAGACTCAGTTATTGTGTAGGCTTTGGATTACTACAATATTCCATTTCATTACGTTTGGCTTGTTGCCACAACATATGGCCATGTCATTGATAAATAAATAAGTTCAAGAAACAGGTTTGGGGTGATATTTGGATGGGTGCTCACATTTGGAGGTTTAGGGTTCTTTGAGAAAGGTGTCTTTTCTAGAAGTGGAGTCCTTGTCCCCTTCACGGAAGGTTCATGGATATGTTGTTAAGGGCTCTCATGAGGGAACTTCAAAACTTAAGTCATTTTAAGGTCCTTTGCCTAATCAAGGATACTCTATGTTCACCCATATGTCTCAATATTTTACAATGGAGTCGTTGAGAAGAATGCTGATATTTCTCTAACTAACATCGCCGAGGAGGTGGGAAAATCCTTAGATGTTTTACAAAGGTTCTCGATTCTTGATATTAGGGATGAATTTACTACTAATTTATAGGGGTGGGATATCTAACTTTACATAGAGGAACTCACTTATTTCCCGACAAACAAACCCTCACACTACGTTGGTGGTTTAACAAATATAGAATTTGTGAAATCTTAATTGTAGAGTCACGTATGATAAATAAATGATAAAGTATAGATTCGACAAAAGAAATAAGCTAAGAAACATAAAACCCTAAATTCAAGAGAGAGGGTATAAGACTTAGTTGATTTTGAAATTGATCCCAAAGTGTTCTATACTGGAAGATTGATGAACATGAGGAGAAAAATGTCCCAAATGAACATAGAAAATCCTAGAACTTCAGAATGAGCCGGGACTAGGGCACCTAGAACAAGATTAAGGTTCCTAGGACCAGGGGACCTCTGCTAGGTGCCTGATCCAGGGGGCTTAGAAATTGATTTTTGTTGGGTCACACAAGTGTCACTAACCTTAAATTTTGATCACCTATATGTTATTAGATAATCGTTGAATTTTCCTGTAACATTGATCCGAAACCGTGTTGTTGTTTTTTTCACTTTTATAAGTTTCAAAAGATCGTGATTTTCGTAACCAATTTTAAGTATTCTAAACTCCACAAATTGATTAAATTCTGATTATTATGCATCCATAGACATGTGAAAACTTGTGAAGCAAATAAATAATCAAAAATCAAAACATTTAGATAACAAACAAGATTGTTTACTGGGTTCGAAATTCCTACGTCCCGGGTTCGATTGAACCGATCCATTAATAATATTGAAATGCAAGTACAATAACTCTTAAAAACAATCAATAATGAATCAAAACCTGCAAATGAGCTGATCAATGTCCCAAGAACTCGAAAAATAGCATAAAACTGTCCCAAGAACGATCCGTGGCTCCTACAATGTTTTCACAATGTGATCTCCCCGCACCGTTTAGAAAAACACCTACAAATGGAGATTTAAAAATATTCTATGAATAAAAATCATATTTCTGAGATCATATCTGAATTCTTAACACTTTTCATGTTTACACCAAGTCACAATTCGGACCGTGCATTGAAATTCGTGTTTTCCAACTAGCTATCTTGTAGATCCTGTTAAAAACTGCATTCAAAGCTTCCAAAAATAGGTTAAAACTCAACAAAAAAGATCAAATATTATATGGTTGGAATCATCTCAGAATTCTCTAAATTTCATCTTTTTACTCCAAGGTCCCAATCTGAGTGCAAGACCTTCAAAAATGGCGTTCTTCGAGATCTCTCCTTCTTCCTCCACTTTTAATGACTGCACTCAATGCTATTCAAATGCAATAAAGCTCCTTTTATGTTGTTTCTAAGCTAGAGCGCATTTGTTAGGTGAATACTTTTGGATGGGAGGTCAAATCCCCTCCAACTTCTCCTCCTTCTCCTTAGGCGCTTCTTTTGTTTTAATCCATATTTTAAATGCATTTAAAAAGGTTTGCATGTATTTTTAAATGGAATAAAAATCCCATAGGCCGCTTAGCATGTGAGATGGGATAAATTCCCATATTTGGTGGCATTTTTAGTGGGTAAATCCCACATTTTGTGGGTGAAAGTTTGTTTAAGGCTTTAAATAGCCTTCCTCCACGCATGTGTAGTGGTAAGAGGACTACTTTGGGAGATATGTGGAAATGCCCCACCTTAATCTTCACGTGGAAACATAGCAATAGCATGGTTAATTGCCAAATAATTAGGTAACTAAGTGAAATTTTGATACTAATGTATAAAAATGATTAATATATAACGGTTTGGCATATATGTGTGGCCTTTGAGGACCCAAATGGATTACCAAGTAAATATAATTTCGACCCTTTATGTAATGTGGTATGGAAATAATTGACTCGGTCATTACGTATAAACCACTTTCGTGATTGAACTCCCTTTAGGCAAATTTAGCCTTTCGTGGTGGTGGCATGCCACATGGTGGCTTGTGGACACCACGTTGGCGATAATTTCCACAAAAGCCAAACTAAAATAAGAGCCTGTTCCCACCATTTTTACGCTCTTGCAAGACCGGTGGGTTAGAAAAACATTTAAACAACTCCCTTTTGTACACTTTTATAGCCACGTGTCGCATGCACCATTATTGACCCCTCAGCAAGAGATGACTTAGTTGACTTTCCGCTTTGAAACTTTGACCTGATATCTAGAAGATCTCACCTACACACAGAATCTCAGTTTGATGCCACTTACACGTTGGAATAGATCTCGAGATGATATCTCTGCAGACTAAAATGGGCCATTTAGGGATGTTTTGGGAACTTTCAAAAATGATCCCCGATCAAACATGCAAAGAGAAGATGACCTAGAAACCCTCAAAGTACATCAAGTCCCAAAAATAAAAGATGCATATGAGGAGTCAAATGACCCCGAATGTTACCCGACAGATGAGTGAACTTATGACCAAGCATTGCTAATACATCTCACTCCATAGAGTTCTTATGTGTGTGTGTAGAAATTGTGCCCTAAGAAGCCCTTATGCAAGTGCACGTGATAGCGGGAGATAACTAGATGTACCAATGTAGATAGATGTGTGATAAAAAATGAACTTCCCTCCCTATGCATGTATGCATAAAATGTAGTCCATTGTATGAGTGCTAGATGAATGCCTTTGATGCTCTTAGATGCCTTTGGATGCAACATTAAGTGGTGATAATATATGCTTAAAGATTGGTCCTTTATTTTGGTCACATAGCTTTGTATTTATATGATTCTCTTGTTTGAATTTTGTAATTAACAACTAAAAGGCCGACCTACAAGAAAAAAAGATGCCCAAAAGATAAAAGATGTCCAAAGAGCAAGTAAGATAAAAAGAGTTCGAGGCACCTGGGGGACAAGGATGCCTTGCTGCTTTGGCATCTTGGTTGGCGTTGGTGTTTGAATTCATAAAAGATAAAGAAATAAAGTACCAACTAGGCTATAGGGTGTAAATGAAATGTAAAAAGAAGACTAGAAACAAATAAAAAAGCCAAAGATAGTTTTCAATTACTAGTTTTCTTGCTTAGGAATCATATGAATGCAAGTATGTGTTTATGGACCTAGAAATGTACCCAAGAGTGTATTTTTGTGTCTACATTTGCCCCCACTTTATGTTGTTGAGTGAATACTCGATAACATAAAGTAGATAAGAGATGCATACATGATAACAATGTAGAGTGTGATGGCGATAGCGTCTTTGAGGAGACAAGTGAAAGCGTGGAGTGATAAAAATGAAGTGTGGAAGCTAAGAAAGAGGAAGTGACCCTAGGGGTGAAGTGTATGAGTTGTGTCATGTTGTGCTTTGTTGTGATTGTTGTTTGGTGATGTGGGGCTGCTTCTTATGCGTATTAAGAATGGACTTGCAAAAGAAGAGTGAAAGATTAATCAAAGTCATGTATTATGAAAATTCTATAAAAAGTGTGTAAAAGTATGTAAAAACATGAAAATGTATGAAAAGGAAGCGTACACTTGATCCATGAGTGAGTGAAAGTGATAGAAAATGTCCTAAAAATGCTAGAGAAGAGCGAGTTTTTTTGGGTGATCTCACACTAAGAATGAGTTTTTTTGGGCAATCTCACACCACGAAAGAAGAGTGTTGGGGAGAAAGGTCTAGTGTTATTCTCCTTCCATGATTGCTTCCCGAATTTATACACCACTAAAATGGTGTGATCCGTTTAGTTCATGTTGTTGTTCTAGTTCGATCCAAGTAGAAAAATGAGATATAATGCATTTTGATTGTTGGAGGATTGTGCTTGTACTATGAAAACTACTCTGTGAAACTGCTGAAAACTATGATGATATGAGAAAGTAACTATAACTTCCCCTAGTCATAAGCACCCATGAAAGGTCAGGAGCACCCAAGTGTTAGTGTTTGTATCTGGGCATTGGTGTCTGTGCTGAACTAAGGACCCAAGTAAGATTCTAGGTCGTTTTGTGATTGTAACTCTATTCGTAATAGTGTATAGTCATGTAAGAAGCTCTGAGTTGTTATATGGGGTGATTGATTTACCCAATGTATACCCCCTTGTTTGGAGTGCATGCAACGTCTTTAGGAGGATGCAACCCAAATGAGAGGACCTGATGTTGATTTGAACTTGATACCTTATAGGGAAGGGAATGTGCATGGTAGAAACCAAGGCATATGCAAACAAAGTGGCTATAAACATGTGTTAGTAGAAAAATTGAGAAGCATGCCATAGAAGAAAATGTAAATAAAAAATAGTGCACACAAAGTAGACCATGTGAAAAGTGGGTTTCAAACATGGGACATCACTCACAATGTCACAAGACAATCAAGACCAAAGTGGCCAAAATCATACAATTGGCAAACAAGACAAAGGGCATAACCCGTAAACAATGAAAAACAATGGAAAAAATAGTAAACAAAAAAGTATCAAACAACCATGGTGGAAAATAGTTCCTGTAAAGAAAATGTTGCACATGAAGCACCCATTAACATGTTAGAAAGATAAAAAGTATGTCAAGACGTGTATGATGGAAAGTAGTGTGCTAGTAAGAATAGGAAGTAGTATAAAATGAAATAATAACACCTGTAGTGTGTAAGAAAGTAGATGCCCTAGGAGCCTCGGTGGGAGTGGTAAGAGGTACAATGTCAAGCATCCATGGTACATGTAAATATCTATAGAAAGGTTACATTCACAACTAGATAACAAGAGAACGTGCATGTGTATATGATAAAGATAATGGCATAGAAGTATCTATCAACATGTGAAACAAAGTGTACATGTAACTAGTATAAGTAAGCAAGAAGAGTATGTGCAACAAAGATATGTAATATGTTGTGAGTGAGTGAGATGGAATGGTATGTAATGTGAATGTGATAGAGAAATGTGCCCCTTGAGTGGATGTGAATGAGCATGAGTTAAGATTCATTTATAAAATACCTCTCACAATCAAGAATGAACCATACAATAGGAGTGCGTCATCAAGAAATGGTTCAAAATTGTGCACTAGATAGATAGATCAATGAAGCATAGAGCATAAAGAGTGTGAATGTGGTGAGGTTCATTTCAGATTGAAAACCTAACAAATGAGTATGAACCTCAACTAGAGTGAATCATAGGGTAGTGTGATGTGAAAATAGAATTCTAGAAAGATGTATCATGAAGCACGAAGCATGAAATGTGTAGTGTGTGAGATTCATGGATGTAGTATGCCATCAATAGTCAAGTGTGAACCTTAGCACAAGAGTGTGTCATAGGCTAATGGTTTGAGAGTGTATTACTAAAAAGATAGAGTGTGAAATGCGTAAGTGAAAAATGAGTGAGGTGATATTCTTGTTGTATATGAGATCCCTCAACACCATGTAAAAACCTTAAGAACATGAGTGCATCATTGGGTGATGACAATACAATGCATGTATCAAAGGGTTTGTATCGATGCTTAGGAAATATTAGACATTAAGTGTGGAGCATTAAGTCGATGAGATGATACATACATTTGATGGAAATGCAAAAGGGGGAGAAGTTATGATGCCCACTTATGTAATGATGATGTAAGTGAATGATGTGAGAAGGACCATGCCATGGTGGTGGAGCTAAAAATGTGTCTTGGCCATCAGTATAAGGAATAGTTTTCTTGAAAAAACGAATTGAAATGGAAGTGGAGTAGGATGGGAAGGGATCTTGAATGGTGGTAGCTTATTTGGGATTGATAACGCTACAGAAGAATTGATAAGAGACGAGGATGGACTGATTTTGAGAGGTGGTCGCTGAATATGAATTGGTAATGTTGTAGAAGACTTGAGAGGAGAAGGGGTTAGACCGATTTTGAGAGGAAGTTGCTTATGAGGCTCTTGAATTACTGTAGAAGGAACATTAGTAATGATGGCATGATGCTCATGAGACATAGATGAATCAGATTTAGGAACCCATTGAGATGTAACAATTGGAGATGAACATGTAACAATATGTTGTGTAATAAATGAGATAAGACCATAATGCTTAAGGTGGCCAATTTTTCATTTTAGAGAATAAAAATCATTTTCATTATGTCCATTAATTCGATGATAATTACAATATGGATGACCTTGATATTGTGCAAGCCGATAAGGAGGATAACAATGAGTAGATGACAAGTTGATCAATTGATGAGTGAGGAGATGCGGAAGAATATCTTATTGCTTAGCATTGAAATCAAACTTGAGAGGTGTGGGGAGCGGTAAGACTTGGGGTTCACTGATATGAGCACATGTAGAATACATAGAAGGAAAATGAGATGTGGAAGAAGAACAAGCATGGGCTTGAGAAACATCCTTGAGATGTTGAATTTCAGATTTAAGAGATGCAATCGTTGTCTCCATAGTTTGAATTTTGTCTTGAAATAAAGAATGTAAATCTTGAATTGACTCTAATATGGGTTTTATGGATGGAGGATTAGGAACAATAGAGTCATCAAATAGCTGATCAAAAATGGAATTTACTTGAGCGGGTGACGTATTGCGAGGAAGATACAAAGTGTCTAGGTTTTTTTTAAGAACAACCTTACAATTGGGATGCATTTGAAGTAAATCATGCAAAGAAATTTATGAAATTATAGGATCCATGAGAGAAGAAATTGAGGATCCAAAAGTATTCAAATGTGGGTTCACCAAATGATTTAACAAATATGAATTTGTGAAATCCTAATTATAGAGTCATGTATGATAAATAAATGCTAAAGTACATATTTAACATAAGTAATAAGCTAAGAAAATATGAAACCCTAAGTGCAAGAGAGAGGGTAGAAGACTTAGCTGATTTTGCACTTGATCCCGAAGTGTTATGGACTAGAAAACTGATGAATAGGAGGAGTAGAAATGTCACAATCAAACACATAAAATCATGGAACTACCGAAAATGAGCTAGGACTAAGGCTCCTGGAATAGGAATAGGGCGCCTAGGCACCAGGGACCTCTACTAGGCACATGTGACTCACAGGGGCTTAGAAATTGATTTTTGTTGGGTCGCACAAGTGTCACTAACCTTCACTTTTGATCACCTATATTTCATCGAACGATTGTCGATTTCTCTTATAACCTACAAAAAGAGAAGATGACCTATAAAAACCTCAAACTACATCAAATCCCAAAAATAAAAGATGCAATATGGGGAGTCAAACTGAACCCCAACGGTCACTCGACAGAGTGAACTTACGACCGAGCGTTGCACTACATTTCAGAATCCATGTATTTCTTGTGTGTGTGTGAAAAATCGTACCTCCTAGGAAGCCCTTGTGCAAGTGAATGAATGTGATAGCAGATGATAACTAGATGTACGAATGTAGATAAATGTGTGAATGGAAAAATAAACTTCCCTCCTATGTGTGTATATCTAAAAATGAATTCTCTTGTCCCTTTTATGAGTGCTAGATGAATGCCTTTGATTATCTTTGATGCTTTTGGATGCAACCTTAGGTGGTGATAATAAATGCTTAGAGATTGGTCCTTTATTTTGGTCACATCACATAGTTATGTATTTATATGATTCCCTTGTTTGAATTTCATAATTGAAAAATAAAAGGTCGACCCATAAGAAAATAAGATGCCCAAAAGATAAAAGAGGCGAGTAAGATAGAAAGAGGTCGGGGCACCCAGAGGGGATGAGGGTGCTTGGGCGTTGGTGTGAAAATTCATGAAAGATAAAGAAATAAAGTACCGACTAGGTAATAGGGTGTAAAAGACCATAAAGAAGACTAGAAACAAAGCAAAAATGCCAAAGATAGCTATCAATTACTAGTTTTCTCACTTAGAAATCATATGAATACAAGTATGTGTTTATGGACTTAGAAATGTACCCAAGTGTGTAATTTTGTGTTTATAGTTGGAGGGTTGAATGGTCTTTCCTCCCGAGGATTTAATCGGTCTATATTTGAATATTTCTTTGAGTGTTCCGACTCAAACTTATGGAGGTCAAGGTTAATATTAGAGATATTTTCTCCGAAAGATTCATGTTAGATTATGGTAAGAACATTTAGATTTCAATTTAACCTCTTAATTTTCTTTGCTTTGATCTTGGGGCTGCTGGTTTATTTGTTTTTTCTGGCTTATAGGGGGTGTCTATGGTAGTTTCAATTTGTTCCTTTGAGTATAATACCTCTGGTTTGCAGGAGGATGGTTTAGTAGATCATGTAATTTAACCTTCCCCGTGATCGCTTTCAACTTGCACAAACAAATCAACTGGTTCCCTAGGGAGATCCAAGTCATCGAACACTCCATGTTTTCCTCTAGCGTGCTTTTATATATACCATATGCACTCAAGTCTAAGGGGCCTATTACTTTTGTTGGGGATTTTTCTTTGGCGAGTTTAGGTGGTGACATTAGAATGGAAGGGAATATTATATTACTTAGTCAAAAGTCTCTTCTTCATTGTTCTCAATCCAAAGATGCCATATCGGTATCACAGTAAAACAAATGCCAATTTTAGGGTGCTTAGAGGTCAAAATCTCTCACATGGGGGTTGTAAATGAAAATTCTTTCTTTGAATATTAGGGTCCGACTAACCTTGCTAAAGATCAATCCTTTTAGTTTGACACAAAAGTATTTTCCGATATTATTTTGATCCAAGAAATAATGTGAAATGGATCATTGATACTTTAAATTTTAAAATATCTTTTCAAAAATTGGAAATTTATGTGTGTGGATGCTTGTGGGATGTTTGGTGGAATACTCATTGGTTTGTGATCACATAATTATAATCAATTGTTTCACTATCTTCATGGTTGTGCATAACCTTCAACTATGGTTATTTGGACCGTTAAGTTATACTTTTTAATATATATGGCCCATATTTTCAAAATCAAGAGTTATAGGATAATTTTTTCAATTTATAGGTGGTTAGGGATCTAAATTTGGTAATTAGCGAGATTTAAATTTTACTTTTGTCGAGATGAGGGTTGGGGATGTATTTATCACTGATCCACTCAGTCAAAATTTTTACTTTATAGACATAAAATTTTGGGTCTTTTAGATGTGGTTCTAGTAGATAAAAATCCCACTTCATGTAATAAGAAAAAGGTTCAAATGCAATGTCTAAGCATCTTGATCAATTAATTATGTTTGAGCATCTCAAATGGTGTAGTAAATTCCGAACTTGGGTTGTTACACTAGGTCAATCAAACCATAATTCCATTTATTTACATATGGATATGGATGATGCTAAACCACCTACCCCATTCAAATTTAACCCAAGTTGGCTTGGGAGGAATCCTTTACAAGATCTTGTAAAAGGAGGGTGGATAACTAGGATATGAATTCAAAGTTTCTTAGGTAAAACCTAGTATAGTTAATTTATGCATTTACTATGTAGGTAATTTTGTATTACTATGGTAACTTGTTGGTTACTTAGGTAACTAGGTAGATTATATTATTTGGTTATGTTGTTATAACCATTCATATTGTTTTATTATACTATGAATGTGTTTATTGTTGCATAGTTGTAACATCCTATTTATCTGTATTGTTTCTGTATGGTTTCTAGTTGCACATGTGCAACTTATTATTTGTTTGTACTCGGCTATGCAATATCTATAAATATTGCAACCATCACTATTGTAATATGTTGATTGAATATCAATATATTTGTGAGGCTTCCATCCCTCTTCTATATTTGGTATCTTCCATCCCTATTCTATATTTGGTATCTCGAGTAGGTTATAGTGTCTCTGAAGAGAAAGTGCAGAAGAGATAGAGGATCTTGGAGAAACATTTGTAACATTTGAGAGCCCGTGAAACCTCCTATAACTTCCTAGCCCCATCCCCGCATCTCCACAACCTCTTTTAGTTCTAGGTGTTTGGAAAGTAATTGTTTTTTTCACTGGTGCCTCCCGCACCAATAAAAAATTGCTGCATCTGGAAGAATTCTGATTCAAGAAAATTAGACTTAGAAAAAGAAAATCATAAATTCAAAAATAAAAGGAAGAATCAATAAATTTTAATTGTAAGATAAACTCTCTACGGACCGAGCTACTTGGGCGAGCAAGTTGCCTAAGCGAGCTATGAAGTGAGTTGAGTTGATGATCGAGGTGTTGGGTCTCAAAGGACTCCATCGAGCTAAAAGGGTGAGCTATTGAAGACCAAGTTATTCGAAATATAGAGGTCCTATTGAATTCTAATAAAATTGAGTTGGTTGCTTACCCCCGCACACTAAGCCCATCCTTGCATTGGAGGGTTTTGACATTGTGCACAGAGTTATATTGGCATGTTATGTTGGCCGAGCCAACATATCTACAACAATGATGAGATCGGTTTTGCATTCTACCCATCCCGAGGGGCGAGGCATCCATTTATGCCATTCACGACCTACATTGGCCAGGCTAGCAAAAAGAACCCCTCCGCTCTACACCCCGCACACAATGGTGAGAAAAAGAAGAAAGGTGGAGGATACCCGTGAAATAGTACAACGATAATACGAGACAATAAAAAAGAGGCGGCAAAATCAAAAATGGTGGAAACAATATACTCCAAAGCAATGGATAAACAAAGAAAGTGGATTCTTCATAACTTAATCCACCCCTCCTCTCTACATTGTGACGCTCCAATTGCCACTTGGACACACCGGACTTCTAACACGCTCGACCTATCAAAAGGTTAGTTGATTTGCTTGTTTGTTTAAATAAAATAATTTAAACTTCATATGGTATGCTTATTAAGCACTTTGTTCATTATAACAAGTGCTTTGGGAGGTTATGGTCCTTAGTTCGATCCCACCACAATAGATTTTTAAAAACTTTGGTGGATATTTAGCAAGAATCGCCATAGTTAGTGGTGAAAACTATCATTAAACCTACCTAGTTACAGATAAACCCCCGCCAAATTTATTTACAAAAACACTAATTTTGGTCAAAAAAATTCTCCTAGATTGCTTAAAAAATAATTCTGAGCAATTTTCGTATAGGGAGGGGTATCTAAAAATTCATTTTTCAAGTTGTTTTTTGCGGTTTTTTGCATAAAGTGAACCATATCGAGCTCTAGAGGCCACCAAGGCCTCATGAAAACAAAAAAATAAATTTTCTCTCTGCCATTCAATTTTTATGCACATTTGGATGTAATCATATATTTTTAGTGTATATTTTAGTGGATTGTACTAATTTACAAGTTGCCATAGTTAACCGTAAATCATTGAATAAAAAAAAAGCTCGCAGAGATTTGAAAACAAAAACAATGAAATTTTGTTCCATAACACTCACACGATCTTCGGATCTCTTTCGTAGTGTTCGGTATATATAGTGCCTTTGGGAAGTGCTTACAGTAAATCCATCATGATTACTAGTGCACTTAATGCCTAATATAGCTACAACAATGTCATATGGGCATCATCCCTATAAATCAAAGGGGAGAAATAAGGACACAATGCACACACTTTGAGCCCTCCCATCCATCTGTGAACAATGAGTGCACGATATAAATTTAGACACTAAAATTATCCGAGTATATAGTGAATTTATGCACGCGTATGAGGATATTTCTTTGAACCAATGTCAATAATCACACATACCCCTTTCAATACTATCTTGGTACCACATATCAAATTCTTTCATGTATGTTAACACCTCTTTCACGTACTACATGGTGTGTATTGAAAGAGCGAGCTTCTTCCATGTACTTGATAGGTATATCATAAGAGAGCGTATTTAGAAAGGTTTGGTATATCAGAATGACAATATATAGATTGGGATATCTTATACTTGGAGTTTTAAGAGCCTTACCCTTTGTCAGTTGATTCAGAAAATGGGCACCAATGCCCTAAGTTCTTTCTTCTAGACTCACATATCCTAAGAGGAGATAATTATGTTGTATGGAAGACTAAGATAAAAACACAACTTGAGTTTGAATAGATTTTGCCTATTGTAAATGGTCTTACAACTAGATCTATAGATGATTTAGTACATCGTAGATAGTTTGACATGGCCAATCATAAGGCCAAAGTCATAATCTTGTTCACAGTATCCAATGACGTGCAACCCCACATTTAAGATGCCAAAATAACCAAAGAAGTGTGGGATAAGTTGAGTACCTTGTATGGGGCTAGAAATAAGAATACTATATTGAATTTATAGAGTCAGTTACATACACTAAAATTAAAACTAAACAAGCAAGTGGAAGCTTTCTTGTGGAGAGTTACAAAATTGAGGGCTTCATTTCTATCCCGGGAAAGGAGGTTATTGATACAACTCTAGTGCCCATTGTTTTGAGAGAACTTCCTCCTTCTTACTACATTTTTGTGATGACACTAAACTTGTCAGATTAGATAATTAATTTTGAAAAGTTAGTAAATCTATTGCATCAAGAAGAAGCAATGTAAAAAAATATGATGAAGAGGAGTTGTAGACACCTAAAACATGCTTACACTCAGCATTTCATCCAATTCAACCAATTGAAAAATTTCGTTAATCAACCCTTCTTTGCTCCACTTTTAGATGCCCATTTACAACACCTTCTTAGTCATATTCCTCCTATAATCAGCTTATTTGGCTAATATCTCTATTATTAGCTAAACATTCCTTCTTTTGACCATTTAGAACCTCCCTAGTTCTCTTTAGACCACTTCTATTGGCCTTCATAGGCTATCTATCCATCACAATTGTTTATCCAGGACCCTCCCAACTCTCAACGAGTCTCTAATCACTTGCTAATCAAGTTTAACTAGCCTAAACCTAATTAACTAGCCTAAACCTAACTTAACTAAGCCTAAAGAATGTTTATCCTAATCTAATCTAAAAGTGCTTTTTGAGCTTTAGTCCCACATGCACCCAAATTCCAAACTCTTCCATTTGGAAAACTATAAATAGAAGGGTCACCCCTCCCTCTCAACCTTACAACTTCACTCACAAGTCCTTCTCTCTCACATTTGGAGATATTAGCATTAGACCTCATTTACATTAGCCAAGCTAATAGGCATTTGATCTTGGCTATCCTCCATTGTTTAAGCTCCTCCATCTTGCATCCATAACTTCATAGTAGGTTAGTAGGAGGGTATCTAACTTGGCCTTGTATCCATTTTAGAGAGACCTCTTCACCTCCATTGAAGCAAACAACAAATCTAATTTGATTTCTCATAGGTTTAACTAGGTTCAATTTATGTTTTAAGTAATCATAGAGTAGTTAGAGATAAAATGATAGTGTTTTAGTTTAATTCATTATTGTAGAAGTTATCTTGTTTAGCACTCATCTTGATGTTTATGATAGGTTTAGTTAGATCATGGAACTACTTAGCTAGTTTCTTGTTTATTAACATAACTAATCTTCTCATGCATACATTTGGCACGCCCGGTGGGACACTTATGTCCATCCTCCATTAATGGAGGTCTTTTGAGTTCTTCAAAGTTCATTTTCAAGTTTTTTTAGTTAAAACAACTTGTTATTTTCTCATTTATATTTCTAACACTAGCTAAATCATGCTTATTTGCATATGTTTTGTGGGTTTGAACTAGAAATAGGATACTTTGACTAACAACTAACTTGTTTTCTCTTAAAAAATTTGAATCCGTGAGTTTTGCAGGTTTTTCACAAGGTACACGTAGGTGTTGTAAAGGGGCATGTCCATGTTGAAACCCTAGCATTCCCACAAAAGCAGCAGGCTTGCACGAACTTGTTTGGATGTACTTATCATTAACATGTTTTCTCTTTGCAAGGATGCACACGCATCTCAAACGGTGGGTCAACATCTCTGTCTCTCTGATGCGTCTGTAAATAACCCCATTGTATAAAATTGAAACTTTTTTTTTACACTCGGGACATGTCTCTGTTGAATCCCAAGTGTCCTCTCGCGTCTGTGTTTTTGGTATATCTGTGGATTTTACTAATTTTGTTTTGCAGGCATATCCATTGAGTTAGGCGCGTATACCCATTGGTTGGGCACCTGGTGGGTGTTATTTTGGGTGCGCATAGGCATTTGTGTTAAAATTGGAAATTTTTCTACAGTCTGCAAAATCTATTTTTCTGATCTTTGTTGTAGGTTTCTAGGACTAACAAATTAAATACAAAGTTTTCTTTGGTATTTCAGTTTACATAGTTAAGTGTTTTTGGTTCTTAGCTTAACTAGGTTTGTAAAAGTGCGTATGCTCTCTCCTCATGCCTTCAAAAGCAATCTTGGAGATCAAAACACTTGTACAAACTTGTATCAAATGTTTAAAACACTTGTTCTATAAAGGATAAAGTAAAATTTCATGTGATTTAGTAGGATTTTCACATTGTGTATGCTCTTCCTTCACGCCTTTTGGCGATCTTAGGAATCAAAAGCAAGGTGTAAAGTTCTCTTTCTTGACATCAATCTGTGAATTGGAAAATTACTAAAACTTATTATCTACAGGACCCAACACTTGTAGAAAAAGGTGTCAAAAATAAGACACAATACTTCTAATACACATGTTTTCATACAGGTTGCCAAATGGTGTGATACTTAAAACCACATTTAAGTTAAAAAGATTAAAAAAACACCACCTTCATCACACTGTATTGCAAGTTTCAAAAAGGGTACATCCTATATCCGCTCAACTAGAACATAACCCCTTTGGCATAATGCCTTAAGCTATAATAATGGGTGTGGTTCCAGAACCCTAAAGTAATCCACCGCCAGTAACCTCGTGGATGAATCAAGAAGCACTCCGCTTACCCACTTGACTAGTTTTACATTGTGAGTTAGCATCACAAGTTATCCGTATGGAAACCCGGTGATTGCATAACCGAATGCTTGCTTGCTCAGTATCGTAAGGGGTAAAGTAAAGCTTAGATACTCCCAAATTAGTTAGTGTGAATTTTTGGGTAATCAAGCTCGCTTAAGATGGCTTGTGACACCTAGTTGAGAGATCTTGTTAGGAAGCCATTCCATCAAGGAGCCCACTTTACTAGTCCATTATCATGTCTTAGCCATCATGAAGTGATAACTTGTTTGGATTCAAAGCCTTGTTTTTCAAACATGGTAACAAATCCATTTAAGTTAGATCTAAGTGTATCTCATCACGGAGTTTACAATGTGTTACTTATCTTGGTTTCTTTCTTGCCTTAGACGAGGTGAAACTCTTCCCAAGTAATGCTTAGTTTATTTCCATATTTTTATCTACACCTTTGCGTTCTTGTTGCCCATTTGGGACAAGAGAAGGCATCTTTCGGGAGTGTTGTCATAGATAGTGCTCTCCACTTTTTTGTCCATTTATGCTCATCCATGTTTGTGTCTGACGTTGTTAAACATTTAAAGTGCGTGGATGTATCCTTATATCTTTGATGGCCACTTGATCTTGATTTCAAGATCATCATCATAGTTAGGATTGATTCATCATTTGATCTCCCTTTGATGTGTTACCTTGTTCGCATTGTCTTGACACAATTAAGATACTTATGTCATGTTTTTCGTAAACGTGATCTAAGTATCCGCATTGTGGTGTTATGCTACTGCACATTTTAGCACATCCTTAGTATACTTTGACTTAGTTTGACTTCAAACATTGTCCAAAATATTGAAGAGTTTTGTTTACTTTGTTTGTGTCATTTTGATACCACTTTGGCACTAATATCTCACTTCTTCGTGAAGCTTGATTAACGTGTCCAATTGGTGTGGTTATGTGGCTTACATTTGTAATCCTCTCCCTTTGACATTTAGGCCTTGTTGGCTGCTAAACTCGTCATGGTATCCTTTGATTGGGAGTCACATCTACCCTTTGTTAATATTTATGCCTTGTTCATTTTGAGCTTGACGTAAGTATTGACATTGTGTTGATCATCTTTGCATCAAACTATCATTTTGCACACATGTTTTTAGGGAGTATTTCCTTAATGATTTCCTTTGTGTTTCACACTTGTATGATTGTTCCTTGGTATCATTCATCTAAATTTTTTTCTAGGGCAATCCTTTTTGATCTCATCGAGATTGTGTCATCATGATGTCTATTTTCCTTAGAACATCTTCAGAAAATCACACACGCATCTCCGTACTTATGAAATGTCTATTTGGATGTCATCATACTTCCTTGAATCGACACATCACTTCCTTCCCTTTGAAGGAGTTCCATTACACTATCTAGATCTAGAAATTTGTGCTTAAACAATGCCAAAAATGACTGAATATTGCGCAGTTTCTCACACTTACTACAATACGAAACCTAGGTTTAGCAATTCAAATAAAAAGATTCCCATTACAACTAAACCTCATTTGGTTATTCATGATAGAGGGCCCATTTAGGTACCTTATTCCCACCTTCATCTCATAGTTCGGTGGTATGGTTTGATGCTTCGATCCAAATTATTATTTAGTTCCCCCACTCTTCTTCTTCGATTCATATCCAAACTACCATTCAAATTCCAACTCTTCTTATGAAGACTTAGATCCCAACTATTGTTTGGATACCCCTAGATAAAATCTTGAATCATAGTCCTCCCTTCCTTCATAGGACCTTTATTCCAAATCACCTCAATAATGTCTTCCTCCTTTAAATACTCATGCGACTCCATGTTCCGTCGATCGAAGATATAATTTGGTTCTTGAGTCACGGTCCTCCCTTTCTTCACAAGACCTCCTTCATCAGTCGATCTTGATGACCTCTTCCTCTATCGAAGAGTTCCACGACTCGAGTTACCTTTAGTCAATCATCTAATTTGACTCCTACATTGCAACTTAATGGATGGCTATGTGATCCTAGTTTCCAACCTACATTATGTCATCTTCTAGAAAATGACATAGGTCCAAATCAAAATCATCCATTCATGAGACACTTGCCTCCAATTCTACTTCCTCTCTTGAGTCATCTTTTATTAATCAATCTTTTCCCTCTTGTTGAACCTGTTTCTTTTAGTCAACCTCCCATAGTCAAAGAACAACAACATCTACTAATTTATTTCTCTTATAATTAAGGAAAAATTAGACTAGATGATGATATCCCTTTAGAGGATTGTAAACAAGGTTTTTTTCTAGAACTTGATACGCTCGCGTATTGGGAAAAGAAGTCTATCCCTTTTGTCATAATATAGATGAGAAGCCTAAGGTCATGGAACTTGATTCTTCTGGTATTCCATCTTCACCTTCTTCTAAGCATGATGAGATGTTAGGGTCTAGCATTGAGCCATGTCCTATCTTCGTTACCAAATCATTCCTTATCTATCATCATTCCTCAATCAAAATCTCACCTTGGGTCACCATTGAGTAGCCCATCATCTTCTTCTATCATGGGGCCACATCCTAGTAGTCCTCCATTTTCTACTTGTGGGTCACCTCTTGGTAGCCTATTACCTTCTATTCTTGGGCCACATCCTAGTATCCCTTCATCCTCTTCTATCTATGGGACCCCTCCCGGTAGTCCCTCCTCATCTATACTTGGGCCACACCCTAGCAGCCCTTCGTCATATTCTTCTATTCTTGGGCCATGTCCTCGTAGCCCAATTTCTTCCATCTTAGGGCCATATTCTAGCAGCCCTTCATCATCTTCTATCAGTGGCTCACCTCCCGTATCCCATTCTCTTTAATTCTTGGATTGTATCCTTTTCATCCATCACATATTTCTTCTATCAATGGTTGTGGCAAGCCCGTAGTCATTTCTCGCATCACTTCTAAACATCAATGTTCACTTTCTTCTCCTTCTCGGGATTAGACAAGTCACATAGTTGCTTATAAAAAACCCAAACAAGTTCATTATCAAGCTCAGGTCAAAATTGCCAAGAGCTTAAAATCCCCCAACAACTCGAACAATATCAAAATTGTAAATCAAGCACGATTCAAGAACGCACATCAATGTAACCATCAAGTATGGCACAAAGTGCATAAACCTATGAATCAAGAACTCAAGCTCCCACATAAAAATCCTCATTTCAAGATAAATCGCAGTCATTTGTTGAGTACGATATCACCGTGATCATTGAGATCGGAGAAAATATTACGCTTGATAAACAAACACGCCTAGTCTCCCTTATTAAGGAAGTCACAAACATCGTTGTTGGATCTTACCATGCAGAGTGACTTTGTTGGTCCCACCTTTCCAAAACTATAAAAAATCTAAAAAAAAAAAAAACAAATGCAAAAATACAAAAAACATTGAGAAAACATAAGAAAAAAAGCAAAGGTATAAAGATCACACATTGTAATCAGGTATTGCGTACACATGGATGTTTCTTTCTTCCCTTCCTTGCTTCTCTTCTACAAGCCTTTCTACCATTTTCATCCCTTTGATGATATTTTGGTTAGCTTTTTCACATGCATTTTGCGACATTTATCTCTATGGTATTTGTTTGACCTTGGTAAATTAAAGAACGAATGACCTTTTAGAGATCCTATCACATTCAACAGCTAATAATATTGTTGTGAAGAATTTTTGGACATATTTGTTGACACTAGCTAATGTTGTCATCATAATCACTTCCACATCCTCTCATCAAGCCATTAGTGGTTCTTAACCCCTTGTCAAACAAGAGAGTTGAAATAAGTTTTCAGAAAGCAAAAGAATCAAAATCAATCAAAAAATCAAAATCTAAAAGCTACAAAGCAAAAGCAAATTGATATATTACTCTCTCTTGGGGTATTTCCAATAATATCTATCGGGCTATGGACACCTAACGCAATAGAGAAATTTTGCAATTAGAATCAAATACATCTCCATCGGGGCTATGGACACCTGGCTGGTAGCGGAGCAATGTACGACTATCCTTCCACCATCCATTCACAAAATCACCTTTCAAAATAAATCATTCCTACACATTGGCTAGGGTGTTTTCACTTGTTGTCTATTAAATATTCACTTCAAGAGGTAATTAAATTCCACATACATACACTTGGATCTCTATGAATAAACATGATTAGTATGTTACCAAGTGTCTTTTTTAGACCTTGTTCAAACTCTTACTTTAGTCCTTATCTCGTCTCACGATTTGTGCCTTTGGCTAATCACTTCTTCATCGCGAGGCTTCTAAGCTACATTCATATCATTCACATCATTCTTCTACTTCGTTCAGAACATCCATGTGTATAAGATTACTTTTTGCCATGTTTTCGGACACCTTTGTCCCCTTTCACAAAAATAATCTACTCCTTCCTTTCTATCATGTGGTTTTAGGCCAAATTATGCTTTGAGGGCATCCTTGCTCCTTCCCAAAGCACTTCATTGGTGTATGTTCATCATCATGTTGAACCTATCCATAATGGCCTTGGGTCCCGCTTCTACCTACTGTGAAGAGTTTACTTTGAATACTCCCACCTAATCCTTTGAATATTTTTGCATCTTCACCTTTCTCACATACACATGGCCTTATGCCATCCCCATCTATCGCTAGGGGAATCCATGCTTCCTTGTATTCCTATACATAGTTTCAAAAACTTTCAAATCATCAAAAACATTCAAATATGTTAGAAAAAAATTAAAAACATTCAAATATGTTAGAAAAATAAAAAAATTCAAATATGTTAGAAAAATCAAAATATTCAAATATGTTTAAGAAAACTTATAAAAATTGAAAATCATCCTACAAAAATGTCACTCTTTAGTTCTCACATGTTCATGTGCATGACTCACGGATCATCTTGATCTACCTCCATCAACAAAAGCTAGGTTGCTTACTTCGTCTATATACTGGGGGGCACAAGTTTCTTGCATCTTGTTTCGTAGTGCACATTGCTTTTTCATAGGACCCAAGTGTCCTCCCTTATTCCCCTTTCATTTATCCTTTCTTGGGGCACCATCATAACCCTTGTCATTAATTCATACAGTCGGAATAAAGCTTGATAACAAAACATTATGTTATGTTTCTTTGTTAGGTTCACTTGTTTACTTTCTCTTATTGCATTGCATTTTGTATGTTGCATGAAGCTAGGCATATTTTACTTTCTCATATTGCATTACATTTTGCATGTTGCATGGAGTTAGGAATCTTTTACTTGCTCATATTACATCACATTTTGTATGTTGCACGCGAGTTGTGTTTTAACAATGGACATTTGTTCATATATGAATTTTCATGTCATACTACACTTTTTTTCATTCTTTTTAATAAGGACCGATGATGAAGATCCTTAGCAATATGATGAAAAATAAAGTTATTTAAAAGGAATTGGATGGATGTTAGCTCATTCCCTCTTCCTCATACTCATTTTTCTTCTATATCCCCTTTCTTTTCTTCTTCTTCACACTTTTCTTTCTTTTGTTCTCTTTCTATCATCTTTTGATCGTCAATCGAGTTCTTCTATCACCCCATCGATAATCGAGGGGGCATCCTCCATTCTACTCATTTTTCTTCTATCCCTTCAAAATTTTCTACTTGTTTATGCTTTTCTACTTTCTTTGAAGTGACGTTGCTTACGCCACCTCAAAGAGGGGAAAATGTAGACACCTAAAACATGCTTACACTTAGCATTTCATCCAATTCAACCGATTGATGACATTTCGTTAATCAACCCTTCTTCTCCACTCTCGGATGCCCATTTACGACACCTTCTTAGTCGTATTCCTCCTATAATCAACTTATTTGGCTAATATCTCTCTTATTAGCTAAACATTCCTCCTTTTGACCATTCAGAACCTCCCTAGTTCTCTTTAGACCACTTCTATTGGCTTTGTAGGCTATCTATCACCACAATTGGTTATCCGCACCCCTTCCAACTCTCAATGAGTCTCTAATCACTTTCTAATAAAGTTTAACTAGCCTAAACCCTAGTTAACTAGCCTAAACCTAGCTTAACTAAGCCTAAAGCATGTTTATCCTAATCTAATCTAAAAGTTATTTTTGAGCTTTAGTCCCACATGCACCCAAATTCCAAACTCTTCCATTTGGAAAACTATAAATAGAAGCGCCACCCCTCCCTCTCAACCTTACAACTTCACTCACAAGTCCTTCTCTCTCACATTTGGAGATATTAGCATTCTACCTCATTTGCATTAGCCGGGCTAATAGGCATTTGATCTTGGCTATCCTCCATTGTTGAAGCTCCTCCATCTTACATCCATAACTTCATAGTAGGTTAGTAGGAGGGTATCTAACTTGGCCTTGTAGCCATTTTAGAGATACCTCTTCACCTCCATTGAAGCAAACAACAAATCTAATTTGATTGCTCATAGGTTTAACTAGGTTCAATTTATGTTTTAAGTAATCATAGAGTAGTTAGAGATAAAATGATAGTGTTTTAGTTTAATTCATTATTGTAGAAGTTATCTTGTTTAGCACTCATCTTGATGTTTATGATAGGTTTAGTTAGATCATGGAACTACTTAGCTAGTTTCTTGTTTATTAACATAACTAATCTTCTCATGCATACATGATCATACACTATCTCCTCATCGGAAAGGAAAAGGAAAAGAAAAATCTCCTCAAAAGTCCTATAAACAACATCACCAAGGGGAAAAATAAAATAAGATATCTCCTATCTGCAAAAAGGAAATGTGTTGAAATATTTTTGGTTCAATACATACAAGAAATGTTCATCAAGGAATTCCAGGACCTCAAAATCAGCAAGTCTTATCGGAGACAGTCACACTATAAGAAAGGGAAGAAGAAGGGGAAATAGAGAAGAAAACCCCATCGAAAAATTAATGTAGTTGAGAAAGAAGATCATTCAAAAAATGAGGACTTATTGTACACTTCTCGTTCCAGTGAACCATCCACGTCATCTAGTGTTGTTTGGTACATTGATTCAAGAGCCACTCAACACAATACCAGACACAGAGATTGGTTTAGTACCATGAGGGACACACCTTCAAAAAACCATGTTTCATTGGTGATGATTCCTCTTGCACTATACAAGGTATTAGAAACATTTCTCTACCTCTTATTTCATGAAATTGTAGATTAACAAATGTATTATATGTCCTTGGCTTAACAAATAATTTACTATCAGTTATTCAACTTCTAGATCATAATCTGAAGATTGAATTTGATAGCCATTTAGGTAAGAAAGTGTGTTTGATTCAAGACAAATAAAGATGCTTGAAAATTGTTACAAAATCCTCTAATGTGGGACGTATGTTCCATCTTGACTTTTCCACAAGGATGATCAAACACTAGTGGCTAATAATTCTTCCTCTGCATAGTTATGGAATCAAAGACTTGGTCACATCAATTTCAAATATCTCAAAACACTTTCCGATACAACATGGTGAGAGGTTTGCCATCTCTCAAGAAGGATACATATAAGTTTCCTCACTTCCTAATAGGTAAACACCATAGAACTTCATTCCAGAAAAGTAGTTATCGAGATTCGAGTTAAGCTTGATTTGGTTCATATCGATCTTTGCGGTCTGATGTAACCTAGTCATTCTAGATTTCAGTATTTCATGCTATGTGTTGATGATTATTCAAGAAAAATTTGGATATTTTGTCTTCATAAGAAAAGTGATGCTTTTGATAACTTCAAAAAGTTCAAAGTGATTATAGAGAATGAGATTAGTCATCATATCAGTTCTCTCCACTCAAATCAAGGGGGAATTCACAATAATGAGTTCAAATCTTACCTTCAAGATCATGGGATTTGCAGGTAGATTCCTCCTTCATGCAGACGCCACAACGAGAATGGTGTTTAAAGATAAGAAACCATTCTATCATAGAGATGGTGCATTACATGATCGATGATTTTGGACTAGTGAGGACATTTTGGATAGAAGCAATGAAGACAACAATATATTTGCTAAACAGAGTGCCCATAATTGATCTTGATGGAGTAACTCCACATGAATCATGGTTGAAGTGGAATCCATCCGTTGCATACCTCAGAGTATTTGGGTGTAAAGATAACATGCACATATCCAAGTAGAACAAAAATAAGTTGGATATGAAATCTCAAAACTCATCTTCATTGACTACAATGAAGAGGTTCTTGGGTACAAATTGATGGATCTGAAGACCAAAAATTCTACACCAACAAAGATGTTGAGTTCTTTAAGAATAAGAAAGGTGAGAATCCCTCTATGAGACTCACGTGATGTAGATATTTCACTTGTTGTGAAACCAGAAGTTTATGTTCTCACCGATGAAAATGATGATGGGGATGATGGTGAAGATCAGACAAGACCACAACCCACAAGAAAAATACAACGTATGCCCAAGTGGTATAAAAATATGATTCGATATGTAAAATTGGATGCTCCACCAGATACATCTACCACTGGACCACAAAATCATAGTAAAGCACGAGAAGAGGTAAAATTTGATTTGATGAGTCGAGTTGTTGAATTTGTTGAGCCCTTTACTGTCTAAAAATCCCTACAGTCGAAATCTTGGAAAGATGCCATGGATGTTGAGTATCAGTCAGTGATGAAAAATAACACTTGGAAGCTTTTTGATCTTCCATCGGGGAAGAAACCCATTGGTTGTAGATGGATATTTAAAATAAAGTACAAAGTATATGGGAATATATACAAGTATAAATCGAGACCGATAGCAAAGGGGTATGCACAAAAGAAAGACAGGACTACGAGGATAAATTTTCTTCCACAGCTAAGATCAACATGATCAAGTTGATATTTTCTCTAGCTACTCAGTTTGGTTGGAAAGTCCATTAGATGGACATGAAAAGTGCCTTTCTGAATAAAGATCTATAGGAAGAAGTCTAAATGACTCAAGTTGAGGGTTTCATCATACCTGGCAAAGAAATAAAGGTATATAAACTCAAGAAATATTTGTATGGCCTTAAACAGGACCCGTGCTTGCACATAAAAATTGATGAGCATCATGTTCAACATGGATTCACAGAAATCCATATGATCCCAATATCTACCTCAAAAAGAAAGGATGAGAGATTGCGGTAATTTTTGTTTATGTTGATGATCTAGTCATCACTAGAAGCATAGTGAAGATGATCGATGCAACAAAGAAAGAGCTTAATCGATCATTCAACATTCTAGATCTTAGGCTCATGCACTATTGTCTTGGATTGGAAGTATGGTTGAAATAGAATCACATATTTTTTCTTAGTTAAAGTATAAAAGACAATGCTTGAGAAATTTAGGATGATGGATTTGATCATTGAAAATTCCTATAAACGAAATTTTTTCTAGCGGCCCCTCAAATGATCACTCTAATACCGGATGAAATGTACATACGAGTTTTGTGGATTCAAAGTAGATTAAGAGCAACACCATAATTCAAAGAGAGAATGATATTCTATTAAAATCTCATAGTTTGATTACAAAAAGGCTCCCATATATATATAGAAGAAAACACACCAAAATAGGTGTAAAAAATATTTGTCTTTATGTTGAAACCATATAGATGGTTTCAACCACTCCTCAAATAATAAACAATAAAACAAACCTAAGTTGTTTATGTAACAACTTCATAAACAACTAATTATATTTACCTTTTTACATTTTACTAACTTACTAACCTTCACATATATTTACCATAAGTAAATATAAAATATAATGTGAAGCACTAACCATAGTTTTCCTAACAAATAAGTCTATCATTTAATATAATTTAATCCTGGAGGGTGGAAGCGGAGTCCTTCAAGATATATTTTAGTTTCAAAGTGTATTTAACCTCAATTCTAGATTAAAGTATTTGGGTTATACTCTCAAGCCAAATGGTTATAAAACATAGGATTGGGGATAGATCTTAGCATATATTTATTGGAAGCACAATGAAATGAGAAGGGGGTGAATTAGTTCTTTAATCCTTTAAAATAATTTTCAGATTATCATACATGTACCATTAACATTTATCCATCCATCAATGTGTGATTAGCAACATAAAAATTCAACCAAATAAGAAATCAAGAGAGAATAAACATGAACACAAGATATAATTGGGAAACCATCATGGGGAAGAAAATCCACTGAAACTATTCTTATATTACACAAAGCAAAGAAGTTTAGTGAAGCACCAACTTCAAAAGGAGCACCAACCCACAAGGAGAACCAAACCCTATTTTAGTATAGAAAAACACCTACAAGGAACATTAACCCATAAGTTATTGAAGCACCCACTCCATAAGGAGGCTACAACCCCCTAAGGATGACCAAACACCAACTCAAATGACCTAAAGATATCGATCTCGATTTTATGCTACCACAATTGATGGAGATCACAATTTTAGCTCAAAACCCTAGCTCACATAGTATGTTTTGAATTACAACATTACATATGACCCATATAGGTCAGCCTAGCTAGAACCCTCATTACATGTGCCAAAAATGGCTCAAAACCCCATGGGCACAATCTTAAAATTACCCTAACATTAATACCATACTTTATCATGATCCATAAACCCTTACACATGATTAAAATATTATATTAAATTAATACATGGTCAAAATTTATCTCAACCAATCAAATTATTTCATTTAATGGGCCCAGTTCACTTTGCAAATCTCAAAATAGTTGTTTCTTACACCCTTCAACACCCTAGAAACTTAATAATGACACCAAATCACTTCTACAGCTCAAATTATGCCATGTAACAACTCAATAGAAATTTAATAACCTTTATAACACTTATAAGCAATGAAACATCCATATCTTCAAATCACAACTACTTTTTCCTTCACCAAGGTAACTTGCCAAAAATGTTGTTTCCAAAAGTTAGCTCATAAAAACATTTATACATACATTAAAGACCTTAACATAGATTTATTGGATGAAATTTTTTTCCTATTCACATTAAATGTGATAGAAATCATCACGAAATCCATTTCATGATTAAAAAACATCAAACTTTAACAAGAACACATGTTGTCTTGAATTGCCAAAAATATTCCTATCCAAAGAATGACCTAGAAACTCTATCATATGACCTAATAATTAGGAAATCACATATCAATGGAAATATATCTGAATCATATTTCCATCACAACTTGAATTATATTCAAAATCCACATGTAGCTCAAGTTATGCTCATTTTACTAAACCTACTATTTGAGACCCCAAAACTACCCTTTGACTAGTCAACCTATTTGAACCTCAAAACACCATGTAAATGCATAAATTGCTTTGAAAACTCCATGTAAATCAAAAAAATACCATACATCATGAAACATCATTTTTTCATGCTATTCTTTTGGATCATCTTTTCCTAAAACCTTCTTCTTTAGAAACTACTATTTTTAGGTGGGGCCCACTCATGACCATGACCTCAACCATACATTTATGGAAATATGACATATTCCTATACAACATCCAATCATAAATTTTGATGAAACAATAAAAATTGGATCACTATACTTAACTTTCTTCCAACTTCTCCTAGCTAGGGTTTAACTAGGGTTTTAAACCACTTTATCTTCTTAACATTCGTTCATAAAATGTGATGATCAACTGACCTTATTTTTAAAAACCTTATAAAATCACCATATAAGATTCCCTAAAAGTCACAATGTCCCATGAAAATCACACAATTCACAACGAGCATATGAAGTTCAACTTTGAGTTGGAAATTCACTTGTTTTTCACCCTATCTCACAAAATCAATCATATTCATAGGAACCTGAAACTTTAGTGAGAGCACTATGACTCATCCCTCTAACATATCCAATAATCATAATGTCAATTTTTATCTCAATCTCTCCATCCTATCTCATTTGCATAGCTACACCTTATGGATTCTCACCGTAGAATCTAGGGTCAGTTGAAATAATGCAATAAATGAGCACAAAACCTCTGAAAATGACCCAAACATACCTGATATGTCATGATATACCTAAATTCAATATTTAATGAGCTCATATGGCTCTAAACCACTCTATCACACTTCCAAACAACCATACCTACTTCCAATGAGCACTTGTAACAAAGTGAAACACATGTACATGCACCATGCCACTACTGTGAGTGCCCAAAATCCCCTAATAACTTCTATCCATCATAACAACATGCTTCCCAAGAATCCAAGAATCTCACACTATCAAGTTACATCTCATAGGCACCTGTATAGGCTTGCAAGACCAAATACACGTCATCAATCCCAATGTATCAACTCATATACATCTGAAACATCATGTTAGCACCATGAAAAACATAATATGACCTTAAAAAAACATTCAATTTGTCATTAATGTGGTTTTTGCTTCAATGACAACACCTATTAGGGCCACATGCCAACAATATCCCTCTTTTCATTAATGGAAAATACCCTTAATTTCTCCCCCTTTTCATATTAATGACAAAGGAATACCTATAGCTCACCTTTTCACCACCTTCTGCTTCATACCTTCATGTTTTGGTTAGAAACATCAACCAAAGGTCTCAAAAAGCTCCATCTCTTGATTTTTCCCAAAATATGATTTTTTCCTTCATTTAAGCATGCAAGAAACATGCTCCCCATGGAATAGGAAATTAAAATATGAAAAACATCAATAAGGAATGAAAGAAGCAAAATCATACATTTTTAGGAGCAAAAACTTCATAATCTAACTCCTAAGCATGCAAACAAGCACATTTTCACCTATAACCCTATTTTGAGCTTCTTAAGGGTATTATAGTAGTCTTGGATCGGGGCATCAACACCTTTAGCATGCAAAAATGACATGAATGACCATGCCACATCATTACTCCACTTTTATTGACCAAAAAACAGCTTATCTAGGCAAAAAACCATGCAAAACTAGGCATATACTTGCTCTTCATACCATACCATGGATTGTGAGTCCCGAACATACCTTTTAGAGCAAAAATGACAAACTTTGGAAAGCAATAAAATCTCAAATTCTCATGAAACTTCCCTTTGATCCCCCTAGGCTTAAGAACATCATATCTAGCTTCCTAGTATAATAACATACCTCTTAACTTGATCACATGGCTGTAATTCACTTTGAGTAAATTTTGCTAGTCCTTAACACCTTTTCGAGTCTATAACAGATTATATTGGGTGATATCATGCATTTAAGGAACAAAAATTGCTAAATCATATTATGTATACCTTAATTTTCTTAAAAAATTCATTCTCACCTTTTTAAAGTTCACACTAGTACTCCCCTACTATGAACACCCTTAACCACATTTTGATAATCTACATGTCCCCTTGAGAATAATGCACCCTACCTTTTGTACGCATATCTTTGTAGCATTCATTCAAATTCAGATTTTTTAGTCAATAAGGGCCTTTATTGCATCTTCTTTGTCTTTTTGTGATTCAAATGAACTCCCCCTTCCTTTAAAAGGCATAAACACCTCATTCACCTATAGAATCAAAATCCCGGACTCACTATATAGGCTTACTTTTAGTACTAGGACCAGTGTGACAAGAATTTTTCATATAATCATCATTAAGCATTCAACATGCATCTTGATCCATATACAACATCCTTATGAATAAAATATTGGGTGTTTTATACTTAGCAAGATCTTGAATCATACTTTTCAATGCACACACGCAGTTGTAGCTTCATCATTTACCTTCTTAGACTTGGGAGAGGCATTCACAACTTTTTTGCTCTCTGTAACTATACTGTTGATGTAGAGTTCACACCATATGATTCTAAGGCCTCTAAAGCCAATCACCTTCCTTCAAAGTTTGTGAAAGACATAGAAATCAAGTCTCATATATCTACATAGCATACATAAACATCACAGTCTTCTAACGTGGCTTTGTCTAGACATTAGGATCACATAACAAATTTATAAACTTCAAACCCTCACCTAGACTTGTAACCCTTAGGTGAACTACAAATACATACCTTATTTTTTCTTCTCTTCCCGTGACTTCAAGATATTGAAAAACATACTTCATATGAACCTTAACCACTTGCACTTTGCATAAGAACATTAGTGCATACCTATACGTGAACAAAAGATGACTTGGAGCTTCCAATTCCTTGCACATCTTATCCATTTCTGTATAAGTTAACTTGCACATGAGTCAAAGCTTCAACTAATCATCACTTCTAGTAAACATAGACATATGAAGGGCTATTTTTTCTTCTTGAAGCTTCATAACAGGTCCTTCTACATGGGAAGAACATTATCATCATCTTTCACAATATTTTGAGCACTACCACATCATTCACTATCATCAAGGATTTATAGATCCTAGTTTCTTTCACTTCATGGTCTTAGTACCTTTGATCCCAGTAGACCATTTCTTCATTTCAATTTTATCCATTCTTCAACATGATCTTGAGTACTCAAAGAGTTTAAGAACAACAATTACTTTGGATAGCTATAGTGTTAACTATAGGAGGTAGAACATGATCATCCCAAGTAACTTCAAGAGAAGTATTATGCTATACATGTCATTTCTCATATCCATATGACATAACACAACTCATACCAATAGATACATCTTCAAAGAGACAAGGATAAATATTTTAGAGTTACTGAAACCACCTTCCATACTATGATAGAGAAACATAGTTCAAACATAGATGTCCATGCTACTATGTACATAACTTTTAACTTCAACCTTGAAATGGATTTGAGCTCATTGTTACACACCTTTGAATACTTAATAAGGTACTCACACACTTTTTTGATTGTATCCAACTTCTCACGAGGATATATATGTTATTTTGCACTCAATTTCTCTTTACACCTTTTGAACCAACTATGATTTGGAGTAACAATCACTTTTTGATGGCCTAATATACATTTTTGACTTGATGGAGATAGAGTGAGAGCTCAAACTTAGGACATATGATACTGAATCAAACATCATTTAGAGATTGTAAGGAAACCACTTGTTTATGCTTGAAACCATGATTCATTATGTTATAGACTTGTAGCATCAACTAGGTTTTAGCCATCAAACTCAAACCCTTTTGAATCAACAAATTTTGAAGCTTCTCATAAGAATGGCTCTCCTAGAATTTCTTGACAATCAACTCAATTTTTCTTATATAATCTCACTTAATCCTATGTAACAAACATGTTATTTAGGACTTTTGAAGTGACTTAGGTAAAGAAGACCTTACACACCATTTGATTAACTAAAATTAACTAATAAGAGGTAGTATGGGGATAGTTAATCTAATCTAGGAGGACATAAATGTAGTAAATAACTATGCTAAAATAATATGTAAATGAACTAAATACCTAAAGTAATGTAATAAAAACCCTAATATTCAAGAAGTAGGTAAGGAAAGAACTCAATTGATAGTTGGTGACTCTCTGCAGAGGTGACTGGAGAAAACATGAGTAGGGACGAATGTGCAGAGGTCCCAAAATACTAGGATCTGGATGATATGAGTGGACTAGAGCGCTGGAGAAGGAGGACCGGGGTGACCATGGGCACTCTGGTCTACTAAAAAGATTTGTAACTGGTTCTCATAGGGTCACAAGGTGGTCCGTGACCCTCGTTGTGTGTCACATCGACTTTGACATCCTGTGCTTAATGTCACCAATAACTCAAGATGAAGGGAAGACCTGTAAGAAGACCAAAAGAAGTATCAAAACCCTAAAAATAGAAAATGTAAATGAATGGGTTAGACTAATCTTAGCTTCCACAACAATGGGCTTACTACTCTGAGTGTTGCACTACATTTCAAACAAAAATGTAGTTCTGGTGTGTGTGTGTGTGTGCATGTCATGCCCTAGGTGCTCTTGTGTTAGTCACAATTTGTGAAGTAGTGAGAAATAACTAAATGTAGAAAATGTAATAGCATGTGTGCATGGAATAGAATAAAATCCCCCCCATGAAGTGTGATGCAGACTTCCTAGCTTGTGCCTTGATGATGGAGCTATGTGGATGTAAATGCAATAGATGGATGTAACTATAGATGAGTGATAGTAGTAGATGATGCTAGGTCCTTCATTATGGTCTCATAACTTTATATTTATAGGGCTATCTTGATTTGATTTTGTAATTAACCCCAAAATGGCCAAGTACTAAAAAGATAAGGATGAAAAATGGCTAGAAATAGCCCAAAAAGTGGCGGGAAACTAGAAAAAGGACCAGGGCCCCTGGTGGGACTAGGTGCCCAGAGCACCCGATACCACTGGATGCCCTAGCCAAGGATAAAATGATGGAAAAATACCAAAAATACTAGGGATGTAGATAAAAATGTGTGAAAATGACGAAATAAAAATAAAATAAGATGGCCAAAAGATGGGGGTTAATTAGTACTTTCTTCACTCAAGAACCTTCTAAATAGTAGTATGAGACCGGGATAAATATTGTCTAAAGTGCATGATTTTGTGACTACATTTTGCCCCCACTTTATGTTGGTGAGTTGAAATATTTATAACATAAAGTAATTAGAAATGCGTACCTAATGTTCATGAAGAGTGTAGTAGAAACGTAAAGGACTAGAAAAATCATGGAATGAAAAATAAAGATGGAGGAGCGTGGAAAATAAAGATGAAAAATGCGTAAAGAAAAAAGTGATGAGAATGAACCTAGGCGAATGCATGCATGTGTAGTTGTTCACGGTGTGTAGTATACCTACATGGTTAGTAAAGCATGTGTTGTTGCAGAGTGTTGTTGTTGTTGTTGTTATTGCCCCCAATTTGACTGCTTATTTCTCATACAACCGGACCTACAAGGAGAAAATGATCAAGTAGTCAAATATGTATGTATGTAAGTGTAAAAACACTATGTAAAATACACAAATGTAAAGTATGTGAAAAGAAAAGTGTAAATGGAACATGTGCACCTGATCCATGTTGAAAGAAAAGGGTGTAGAAGGATATCTTGTATTGCAAGTTTTTTTGGCTATCTCACGGCACCCCCTAGGCTAAAGAAGTGTAGGGAGGAAATGCTTTGTGTCCTCCAAGATCTAACCGCTTCTGCTGAAATGTATGTGAAGAGATCTCTGTATTGTCTTGGTCTTTTGGGTGATCCAACGCCACTAGCCAAAATAGTGTAGAGAGGCACATCCATTGTAACCCTCAAACTTGTAATCTTTCCCATAAATGCTAAGGACACCATGTCTTATAAAATCCTCTATGTATGGGGTTCATGACTGGTTTGAATGCACTCACTATAGAAAATTGAACCCTTCCATGTAGAATATCTATGTTTAGTACATAAAAAAACCCTCAAATTATGCCCCCTCTTTGGGGTGCATGTAATATTGCTGATAGGAGAATGCAGCCCCAAAAGAGGACCAATTACATTCTGAACTGTGTACCTAGAAAGTGTTTGGTAGAAACCAAGGCATGCAAAACAAGAAGGCTAGCTAAAGACAAGTGTAAAAACACAATGCATGCATATAGAAAACATGTGTAAGCTACGTAGACAATGTAGAACATGCTAGAAAGAAAGTAGGTTGCACAAAGTGGGCCATAAACATGGGACATCACTCACGATGTCATAAGACATGCAAGGCCATCATGGCTGAAAACAACAAGAAAGTGTGCACACAAACATAGGGTAAAACCCACATATAATGAAAAACAAGTTTAAAGAAACAAACAAGTAGTCATAAAACATATAATCCTACAAAACAAGTGCTACACATGAAACACCCATTAACATGTTAGAGAAATAGCCAATATGTCAAAAGCATGTATAATCAAGTAATGTAAGATGCTAAATACAAAATGAAACAATAACACACCTAGAAGAGACAAATGTGGATGCCCCCAATGACTAGTATAGGAATGTTAGAAGGTGAGCATCATGTCTGCATGTAGGACTCTAGTAATCACACTAAGAAAATGCATGAACACGTATGTGTGGATGATATAAATAATGACATATAAGAAATCAATATAACATGTGTAGTAAAGTGATCATGTAAAACACTAGTAAACAAGAGTAAATGCTACCAAGACAATGTGGTATGTCGTGGATGGATGGAATGGAATGCAAGATGGAATGATAGGAGCCATGTGCCCCGAGGGAATGGATGTGTATGTAATGAGGTTCATTTTTTTTCCCCCTCAGCAACCAATAATGAACTATAAATGAGAGTGCGTCATCGGGAAATGGTCAAGTAGTGTTTGTTGTGTCTAGCGTGTTGTGGTGAATGTGTATGTGTAGTAATGAAGTGTGACATATAGAAAGGATATGCATGAACCCTATAGCTGAAGCATATATCATCGACTAAATGAATGGATGAGTGATGATTTAGCCTAAGCGTATATCACTATAAGATGAATAGACAAGTGATGATTTAGCCCTAAGCGTATATCACTATATAATGATGAAAGTAAGGAGTGGTGATGTAACCTAAGGTGTATACCACTATAAGATGATATAATGGAGGTGGTGATCTAGCCTAAAGCATATACCACTACTAGATAGAAAGAGTGAGTGATGATTTAGCCTAAAGCGTATGTCACTAGCCTAGGAATGTCACATGGTGAGTGTAAGGTCCATTTGATTTGTAAACCCTCGGTAGTCGAGTATGGACCGAGGAAATAAAGTGCATCATAGGGTGGTGAGCGTAGCACATAGAAGATAATGTAATGGTGAAAATAAATGACCATGTGATGAGTAGAATATGTAAATACGCGGTGTATGAAATGCAATGGTAGGTATGTAGCATGCATAAAAGGTAATGTGTAACGTATGTAAGTAATGTAATATGTAGGGATAATGTAATGATACTCATATGTGATGAATACTAGTATAGTATGTAGAAAATGTATGATATGTAGGGATATGTGACTATGTAATGTAATGATAGACTAAGGTATGTAATATGTAGGATGAATAGTGTATGATAGTGAACACATGGATGATATGAAGATAGTATATGTAAGGTGAAGACTAGTATGATATGTGATGGATAAATGTACAAATGCCAAAATGGTGTAGACAAATGTAGAATTTATGGTGTTTGATGCGTGCAATGTGGGACGAAATGCAATGTGTAATGCCTATAGTGTAGTGTGTGGGGTTCAGTGTAATGGTAATCCCTCAACAATCAAGTGTGAACCAAAGCACAAGAGTGCGTCATCGGGTAATAACGATGGTGCTAGGACATGTGATTGATAGATGAAAATGCAAAGATTATAGATATGGTGATGACATAAGGTGGGGGAAATTAGGTGCTATGCCCCCAAGTATATAGAAATGAATAAACTAACCAATGATAGTGAAAGATGAAGGTCCTCCACCTGATGTCTGTGAGGATGAAAGCGTAGGACCATGATCTAATAGTGGTGGTATAGTAGACAAATGTTGGGCCGGTGAATGAAGCCTATGCGCATGGGATGGATGAATATATGATGAAGATGGAGGCATAGTAAAATGCTTCGGCAATGGAGATCTATATGAGATGGAGCACGAAGGTGATGAAGAACTATGTGGAATAAATCAAGGTGGCGATTGAAGTCAAGATGTAGTGACTGTCCTAGGGATAGGCCTATGTTGATGTGTATGACTAATGGAATGATTGACTCACATAGACAATACTCGAGTAGGTGAACTAGGAGTAGAATGCACTTTGAGTAACATAAAATGAGATGTGTTAGAAGGGTTAGATGACACACAAGAAACTATATGAGGAGATGACGATAATGGAGGAGATGGAGGAACATTGTTAATAGAAATGACTTGCATTTTGTGAATGAATTTGAGTTGCAAGTGATTCATATATATGATAGATTGAGAGTGATGAATCCAATTAAGGCCTAGAAGTAAGTCACATCCCTCAACTATGTTTCCAACAAGGAAAGGGACAAGCATAGTAAGAGGGCCAACTGTGACATGTAGTTTGACAACACCAAAGGGTTTACGGAAATGGTATTTGATTTGTGATGGAGGATAACCGATAGCCTTAAGGAGGGCCATAAAACATGCACTAATGGAGGTTGAGCCCATAGATGCATGGATGAGTCAATGATTAGATGTAAATGTAGCATGATAATCGGTGTTGGAAAAAGAAATGATTGTGGTGAAGCTTCAATGTTAGTAACTAAGAAATCGAGAAATCTTGATGGAGAAGGTACAATGTGATAGACATAATTAGCGAGAGAATCACCATTTTTGTATCATGTTTTGGCAAGGGGTTGTTGAAAGTCTTAAGTTTATGATTTTTTAGGAGGTGTGGATGTGGTAGATTCTGGAAGCTCAATTTGACCATCATCAAACAAATCTTGAATGATATGTTGTAACCAAAAACAACGATAAGTGGAATGTCCTATGTATTGGTGGTAATGACAATAAGAGCTATCATCAAAATTATGCCCTTTGGGTCGATATGGATCAAGTTGTAGAGGTGATGGTAAGGTAATAATATTACTATCGAGAAGTTGTGATAGTAAAACACTCGGTGGTGTACTAATCTTAGTAAAAGTATGTCTCTATGGTTAAGATCTAAGTGCCATAGGAGTAGATATTACATTGACGATAGTTTGTCTATCCATGGGTTTAGTTGTAGATGCTTTGGATGGTGGCTTACTTTGAACACGAGAAAAGGATGAAGTTTGTTCCTGATATTTAAGTTTCCCTATGGCGAGAAGCTTAGTTTCACGAAGCTTGAGAGTTTGAAAAAGTTGGTCAAATGAGGAATATGTCTCAAAGAGAATGCTTTCTTGAAGTGGTGGTAATAGACTCTGAGTAAATAAATCCTGAAGCTTAGAATCCACAAAGGACATTAGTCATCTTAGCTAAGTTGTTTTTGTAGTGCAACACATAATTAGATAAGTGTTCATTAGGCCCTTTCTTGAGTTGTGTCGAGTAAACATAAGAAATATTAGAGACAATATTGATAGAAAAGTGTGTGAGAAATATGTCAACAAGATGTGTGATAAAAACTACCGAATGGAAAGGTAGGTCATAAAACCAACGCATCACATAGTCTTGTAAACTTCGAGGAAAAAACTTGGCAAGAATGGTATGATCATTTGCATAATCGAGACACACTACATGAAAAAGTGTGGAGATGCTCCTGTGGGTCACCATGGCCTTTAAAAATGGGAAATTTAGGAGAGAGGAAGTTGGCATAAATGGAGATGGTGGGGGAAAGGGGTATGTAAAAATGAGGTAAAATCTATAGATGGTGATATGTGAGAAGTAGCTAATTGGAGTTGGAAAATTTGATTTTGTAGGTCATGATATAAAGATGTGAAATCATGAGTATTCAAAGAAGAGCCAAGTTGCACATTAGGAGTGCCAAGGTGGGTGATGGGAGCGGTAGTTGTAATAATAGGAGTAAAAACATAAATGGGTGGAGTGGAGACCATGGGAGCCGAAGAATCCATGACAGAAGTGGAAGCATCACGAGCTTGCTTAGCGGAAATTAAAGCGTGCAAGACATGTGGGAGATGAGTGGGGTTTTCACGCAAAGCTTTTTGTAACTCGAAGTAGTATTATTAATTTGTTCTGGTCAACATTAGTGTCTTCATCATAGGGATTTTCACTATCAGAGGCTTCGATTTCATGGAGAGGAACACATTTGGAATTATCTAAAGGGTTTTCAACCGTAGAGGTAATTTTATCAGCCATTGACCTAGAAATATGATGGGTAAATGAAGGAGCTCACAATATTGAAGAGATCCATAATGACCGTTACAGTGTCGAGCATAAATTGAAAGAAGGAAAATTCACAAGATGGGTTCACCAAAATGATTAACTAAAATTAACTAATAAGAGGTAGTAGTATGGGGATATTTAATCTAATCTAGGATGACATAAACACAATAAATAAATATACTAAGAAAATATTTAAATTAACTAAATAATCTGAAGTAATGTAATAAAAACCATAATACACAAGAAGGAGGTAAGGAAATAACTCATTTGATAGCTGGTGACTATCGTAGAGTGTCGCAGAGGTGACTGGAGAAAGTAGGAGCATGAACGACTATGTAGAGTCTTAAAAAGATTGGATTTGGAGGAGGATTGGGGTGCCCACGGGTGCTTTGGTCTATAATCTGGATGCCCTAGTTTGCTAAAAATCTTTACAATTGGTTCTCACAGGTTGAAAGGTGGTCCGTAACCTCACTGTGTGTCACATCTACTTCATTTTCCTACACTTGATGTCGTCAATAACTCAAGATGAAGGGAAGATCAAGAGAAGTATCAAAACCATAAAAATAGAAAATTCAAATGAATGGGTTAGACTGACCTCAGCTACCACAACAATGGGCTTACTACTTTGAGCGTTGCACTACATTTCAGACCCAAATGTAGTTCGTGTGTGTGTGTGTGTGTGTGTGTGTGTGTGTGTGTGTGTGTGTGTGTGTGTGTGTGTGTGTGTGTGTGTGTGTGTGTGTGTGCATTTTGTGCCCTAGGTTTCTCTTGTGTCTGTCACACTTTGTGAAGTAGAGAATCATAACTAAATGTAGAAAATGTAATAACATGTGTGCATGGAATATAATAGAATCCCTCCCCTATGAAGTGTGATGCAGACTTCCTAGCTTATGCCTTGATGATGGAGCTATGTGGATGAAAATGCAATAGATGGATGCAACTCTAGATGAGTGATAGTAGTAGATGATGCTAGGTCCCTCATTATGGTCTCATAACTTTATATTTATAGGGTTCTCTTGATCTAATTTCATAATTAACCCCGACATGGCCAACTACCAAAAAGATAAGGATGAAAAATGGCTAAAAAGAGCCCAAAAAGTGGCGGGAAAGTAGAAAAAGGACCGGGGTGCCCTAGCCAAGGTTAAAATGATGGGAAAATTCTGAAATAGACTGGGCATGTAGATAAAAATGTGTGGAAATGACAAAATAAACGTAAAATAAGATAGCCAAAAGATGGGGGTTAATTAGTACTTTCTTCACTAAATATCTAGACAATATTTAATTAGTGATGCAAATATAGATCATAAGGACATCATACAAGTATAACTACTAACCCAAGACTGTGAATGAAACTCCTTACACAAGAGCATCCATCATGTACCAACAATATCATGAACAAGAGCACAAAAAGACATACCTTGACCTTATGGAGGAGACACAAGATGACTTAGACAGCTCCCCTCTCTTGAATGCTTCATATGCACCTATACACCTTTAAGAATCATAGTGAAGGCATATAATCACCATGAAGACCTAAAATAAGGTCTTGAAGAGGTCCCAAGCCCCCTTAGGTGCTTGAGAAACTCCTTCTTCTTATATTTTCTGATATGATCTTTGTAACACACCTTTTCTTCCACCATCACCAGCTCTCATTGAAGTATGAAGATCTCTCCTTGGTTCCCAAGTCCTTCTTGACTAATTTCATGCATTCTAGGCATATGAATACCCATTTCTTGTATAATAGAACCACATAAACCCCTATTTTGAATTGAGATAACTTGATCGTAATCCTTACTGACATGACCATCTTTTTACAAACTATAACATACTAATGTTCTTCTCCTTTTTAATCATCAACATGATTAGATATTTCACTCAAACAAGCACTAGCTACATGGCCTACCTTATTGCACTTGAAGCATACAACATCTTTAGCATGATCATTTCTATTTTCTTTCCATGACCGGGTATCTCTAGGATCAGATCTTTTGATGAGCATCCTCTTACTTTTTCTTGGCTCAAACACTCCTAGATTCCATCCACAATCCTTGGCTTTGTGACCATATTCACAACATGAATGACATTCACCATGAAAGAATACTATATCATTCCTAGGAGATTTGTCTTGCATTATTTAGCTCTATGACCAAAACCAAGACATGAGAAATAATATCCATTGAATGATCTTTCATACATTGATGCATTAGGTTGCCTAATAGGCTTGTTCTTCTCATTTTCCTTAGAGTGAGTCACCTTATTTTATTCCTTGGTACTTGGTTCACCATATTCCTTGCTTGAAACCATGTCCTCTTGCCTCAATTCATTGTCCTTGAGGTCTTCCTTGAGTCCCAAACCAGCCTTATCACCTACTGGTATTTGTTGGCTAAGAATATTATCTAGGTCATTCACACTTTTCTCAAACATTTTCAATTTGCTTGAAACTAGATCAAGTCTTGAATGTAGAGATTTCATGCCCATTTCATACTTGATGCACTCATCCTCCTTAGTCTTGAGTTTTTCATTGATCAAAGAAACTTGTGATTTCAGCTGAGTACATTCTTCCTCTTTGACCCTTAGGGTTTTAGACACACCTTCCAATTGAGATTTCAAATATAATATGGCTTGATTATGCTTTTGTCTCCATATCCTTGAATTTAATTTGATAGGACTCAATACATGACTGAGATATTTCATTCCTTTTTCTATATATAGCTTAAATATCTATAGATTTACCCATCGCTTGTTCTTCAAAGGATCTCGCTTTCAAATTGTCAAACTTATGTAAAAAGTACGAGCTCTAATACTAATACTAATTGTTGGAAGAACAATGAACTAAGATGGGGGTGAATCAGTTCTTTAATCATTTAATTTAATTTTTTTCAGATTATCATACATGCACCATTAACATTTATCCATCCATTAATGTGTGATTAACAACATAAAACATTCAACCACATAAGCACAATCAAGAGAGCATACACATGAACACAAGATATAAGTGGGAAACCCTCATGGGAAAGAAAACCCACTAAAAATCTTCTTATATTACACAAATCAAATAATTTTAGTGAAGCACCAAATTCAAAATGAGCACCAACCCCTGATTTAGTGAGGCACCAACCCCACAAGGAGCACCAACCCCTAGTTTATTAGAGCATCAATCCTATAAAGAGCACCAACCCCTAATTTAGTGAAGCACCCACTCCACAAGGAGGCTAAAACCCCCTAAGGATGAACAAGAACTAACTCAGCCACTTGAATATATCTTATCTCTAATTTTTCTACTGCCACAATGATGGATATCATAATTTCAGCTCACAAACCCTAGCTCACACAATATGTCTTCAATATCTCATATTCTTGCTCTTTCTTCACTTTTCAAATCTCTAATATCATGCACACATGATATATAAAATTCCTCAACCTATTATTCTCTTCCTCATACTTCAAATCATGCTCTCATACCTGAAAAATATCTTCCTCTAGTTCGTACTTCTTCCTCCAAGAGCACTAGTTCAAAAATGAACCCAAAACATCACTTTTATAACTTTTTCTTTCTTCCAACCAAAAGGAGGTTTTTATTACACCTTTGGTTTAACCCATGCATCATGAAAACATCCCAAATTTTAATTACAATAGTTACATATGACCCATATAGGCCAACCTAGCTAAACCCTCATTACATGTGCTAAAAATGGCTCAAAACCCCATGGGCACAATATTAAAATTTCCCTAACATTAATACCATAATATTTCATAAACCATAAACTTTTACAATTTAAATATCATATTAAATTCATAAATGGTCACAATTTATCTCAAAAAATCAAATTATTTCATTTAATGGGCCTAGTTCACTTTGTAAATCTCAAAACAATTGTTTCCTACACCCTTTAGCACCCTGGAAACTTCATAATGACACCAAATAACTTCTACTACACCAAATTATGCCACGTATAAATTTAATGTAAATTTCAGAACCTGTAGAACACTTAAAAGCAAGTTATACGCCATGAAACATCCATATATTCAAATCATAACTACTTTTGACTTCACCAAAACAACCTACCAAAAACTATGTTTCCAAAGGTTAGCTCATAAAAAAATTTATACATACATTCAAGATCTAAAAATAGATTCATTAGATGAAAAATTAATCCTAATAACATTAAATGTGATATAAAGCATCACCAAATCCATCTCATGCTTGAAACAACATCAAACTTTCAAAAGAACACATGCTTCCTTAAACTGCCAAAAATACTCCTATGTTTAAAGAATGACTGGAATGCCTATCATATGACCTAATCATTAGGAAAAATATATCAATAGAAATATTTCTGAATCATATTTCCAACAAAGCTTGAATCATCTTCAAACTCCACATGTAGCTCAAGTTATGCTCATTTTATCTGAACCATGCTATTTGAGATCCCAAAACTGCCCTTTGACACTCGAACTTGTTTGAACCTCAAAACACCATGTATATGCATGAAATTGATCTTAAAAATCCATGTAAATCAATAAAAACTCCCATAAATCACGCACCATCAATTTTTCATGCTACTCGTTTGGACCATCTTTTCCTAAAACCTTCTTCTTCATAAACTTCTATTTTATGTGAGGCCCACTCATGACCATGACCTCAACCATAAATTTATTGAAATATGTCATATTAATCTACCACATCCAATCATAAATTTTTACTAAATAATCAAAATTGGATAAATATACTTCACTTTCTTGCAAAACTCCTAGCTAGGATTTAACTAGGGTTTTAGACCACTTTATCTTCTTAACATCCGTTCATTAAAATGTGATGATCAAATGACCTCATTATTTTTGTAAAACCTTATTAAATCACCATATAATCTTACCTGAAATCAAAAGGTCCCATGCAAAGCAAAAAAATCACAACGAGCATCTGAAGTTCAACTTCGAGCTGGAAATTTACTTTTTTTTTTTGCACCCTATCTCACAAAATCAGTCATATATGGAAAAATACACATCACGGGAACCTAAAATTTTGGTGAGAGAACTATGATTCATACCTATAACATCTCCAATCATAATAATGTCAATTTCATGTCTTAATCTCTCCAGCCCATCTCATTTCCATAGCTACACCTTAGTGATTCTCACTGTAGAAGCTAGGGTCAACTGAAATAATGAAATAACTGATCACAAAACCTCTAAAAATGACCCACAAATACCTGATATGTCATGATATACCTGAATGAAAGCTTTCATGAGCTCAAATGGCTCCAAACCACTTTATCACACTTCTAAGCAACCATACCAATTCCCAATGAACACTTGTAACAAAGTGAAACACATGTTCCTATACCATGCCACTATTATGAGTGCCCAAACACCCTAAAAATACCATCCATCATACCAACATGCTTCCTAAGCATCCAAGAAGCTCATATTGTCAAGTTTCATCTCTCGAGGTAATCATATAGGCTTGCAAGAGCAAGAACACCTCACTGAATCCCATTGTATCAACTGATATACATTTGAAACATCATGTTAGCACCATAAAACAACATAATATGACCTCAATGCAACATTCACTTTGTAATTAATGTGGTTTTTCATCAATTAAAACACCTATTAGGACCACATGCCAACAATATTGATAACATAATAAACTTGTGGTGCAATCGCTAGCTTTCTCATGGAGGGATATTGGTTTTGATAAAATCAGTTTTGGAGGCCATTCTAGTCTATTGACACACCTTGGCTTATATAATGAAGGGGATTTTAAAATATGAAGGCTCTGTTATAATTTTATTTGGCATGGGAAGGGGAGAAGTGTTTTCATTATATTAGTTGGTGATCAATTGCAAAACCAAAAGGTGAGGGGTTGGATCTTGAAGGATATTCTTATTTTTGGTAGGTCTTTAGTAGAAAAATCATTTGTGAATTCTTTTGAAAAAATGGTATTCTTTGGTAGTGTATTATACATAAGAATTATATAGCACTTGAACCATTGATTGATTGGGTTTCTAATGTGGATAAGTCATATAAAGGGAGCTCATTACATTAGAAGGTTTTGGTGAATTATTTTCTATTCATCAGTCCTTTTTGGATTGGAAAGTAGGTGATGGTGACTTGATAAAATTGGGTGTTGTTGAAATCATGGGTTGTGGTCATGAAGTATTCCTTTCCCAAAAATGTATACTACGCTTGCATGGAATCAATTTCATTTTCTATCACAAGTTTTGATGCCACATCTACTTAATGTCCCCTTTTTTGAATTAATTCCAATTTAAGACTTCTTGCCATTTTTCTTCCCGTTGCCAAAAGGAAATTGAACAAGGGAAGTCCTTGGGTTTCATTTATGTTTTATTTCATTGTTACTAATTCTTTCTTTTTATATTTTTCATCCCTATGACATGTCACCGGGCTAAAGATCTCATAAAGGAAAATTATAAATAGAAGAAAACACTTAAAGAGGTTGATCATCGGGAAAATTCACCCTTATGACTCTTGGCACTAACTAAAGGGTATAAGAGGAGTCACATAGGCTCATTTTCACATTACTTTTGGCATATATACTTTATCAATTTGGAATATAGGGCTGATTGCTCTATTTCCAACTCCACTAAGGGAAAAAAATCCATAGTGTGTCATTTAAGGAGGACAAAAACCTTCCTTGTGGAATATTGGAGTATGAAAACTCTCCAAAATTGGTGGTGTGAAGGAAAATACTGAATATCCTCTTGCTGGTTTGTATTTAGGGCATCAAGTAGAAGACTTATTAAGAGATTTTGCATTGTTTGGAGACCCTCTCCTAGGCACCGAATAGGGTTGGAGTGAATTTGTGTGCCTTCTAGGGCACAAAACTTGATTATTATTTGATATTCAAATTTTTCATTAGTTACAAGACTGATATGTTTCATATTTGTCCATTTTTGGGGTTTGGAGACCTCATTTTTTATTATTTATCTTGGCTGTATTTTTACTATTGATAAATTAATTTCCAGCTATGTTTGAGATTGGATTTCATAATAAAATTGTCTTGAAAGTGTTTACAAAAATGTTTATAAATATTTTGGATGAGTTTTATTGTGATATTTGGATGAAATCTTGTTTTTGCAAGTTTTTGTTTCAAAATCAGACTTGTGTACATTGCTTTTGATCTAATTTTTCAGTTTGTTGGTCTAAAATCATATTTAATCGATTTGGGGTTTGTGTGATTTCCTTGTTCTTGTGTTTCATCCCTAGGTAGAGATATTACAGGTGGTATTAGAACTTCAATCTTCCCATCCCGAGGGTTTCATGCAATAAGGCAATAAGGGTTTCATTTTCCATCGAGGAGATAAAAGAAATCGGACCAAGATAAGAGAATAAGAAAGCATGGTTTGTCAAGATCCACAGAAGTCAAAATCAACTATCTCATTGAAGGGAAAGTGAGATTGGAAAATACTATGGACTTTACTGGCCCTAACCCTTCAAAGATATCATGAACCTAGGGTTAATAATGGAGAAGAAAACTCATCCAAAATAAATACTTCACAACAAACCCTTGGATAAGCTCGTGGATCATCCATTAGGTCTTCTTTCCTTCCAAGGAAGAAACCCTTATAAAGTGGGAAATATGCCCTCTATGGGGAAAAGCATTGAAAAACTATGAGGAATACATAAAAAATACAATGGATACATGGGAGGTGATATCACTTACTCAATTCATTGGTTTAATAAAAGTGAGGTATAAGTCAGATCCAAGACAAAATGCACCACCAAAAGAGGTACAAAATGTGTTGGGCAAGATGTCTTTCTCTATTTTTGATGGTTCGAATAAAGGGACAACTAGGGCATGGATTCAAAAGTTGGATACATACTTGTCTTTGAGGCCTATGATGGAGGATGATGCCATAAAATTTGTAACCCTTCACCTAGAGGGGTTTGATATGATTGGGGATATAAGGTGTTAGGTTGTGGAGCTGAATTGCTTCAAAGATAGCATGTTTTACACCTTACTTTGGAATACGAACCGACATCGCTCAACATAAGAACCATCATCGGTCAACATAAGAACTACCATCAATTAGCATAAGAACTCGCCATCGATCAACGGATGAACAACCATCGATCGGGAATAAACTGCGTTGGTTACCTATGCATGAAAGTTTATATTTAACTCATGGGAATTAAGTCTAAATTTGTTATAAAGTTGATCTAAAGGTTGTAAATGCATAACTAAGGTGCCCTAAGTTTGTATATGCCTATATAAGCATGAAATCTAGGGTTAGAAGGTGAATTAAGAGAAGGATTGAATTAGATACTTGATTCTCCTAGATTGAGAGGATGAAGAAGAAGAGAAAGAAAGAATAGGTTATATGAAGACAGAGTCTCCATGGAGAGGAGCTAGATAGAAGGAAATAACATGTACATATGAATGGTGAGAAGAGGGTAACATATTCTAATGTATTTCCTTTGTATATTTATTGTCTCATTGTAATGGCTTGCATAGTATGCAAAACACATAGAGTTTCTTCTTGTAGATCTACATGTTGGTGAGATCTTGTATTATAGATCCATGTAGATCTAGTCTTGTATTGTATATCCATGAGATCATATTGTATTTTTGATCAATGTAGATCTAGATATTGTAGAGGAGGTTGTCTTCATGTTTGCACAGGTTATGCAGTGATGGAGAGACAAACTTACTTCTTGGTGCACAGTTATAGTTGCACATATGGTAGACCCATGTGAGAGGTCTTGTTTGCAGATCCATAGAGAACTTGGTAGCAGTTCAGAGATGTAGTAGTTCCTAGTTATGTGAGATCTACTGGTGGTGTTTGGAGGCATGGTTGTAGTGCACTCATGGAGATCCATTTAGAGATATGGAGGAGAGGATATACTCTTGGAGAGATGCATTGTACTCTTGTATTGAAGAGTTGGTTTGTACTCTTGTTGTATTATATATATGAGATCTCTATCTTTAGTGGACGTAGCCCACATTGGGTGAACCACGATACATGTTGTGTTATGTGTGTGTACTTTTTTATTTGTATTATTCTAGTTTATACTTCCACTTTGTAGATTTTGGGGAATTGTTTAGATCCTGTGTGCATGATTGGGTTTGTTATTAAATCATAGCACTATTCCGCAGTCCTGAATTCCCAACTTAAGGGCACAATGAGATCCATTCCTATGATGAGTTTTTAAGAAGACTCATTAGAATAATTGATAGAATTGATTCTAAAGTCCATTTTAGGGAGCTTGCACAATTGGGACAACAAGGCATGATAGAGGAATATTTGGATGAGTTTCAGAGGCTCTCCATAATGATTATAGATGTCACGGAGAGGATACTTGTTGTTCTATTCATTGAGGGTTTGAATTAACCCAAGGGTTTGGTTAGAGATCTTGATCCTTTGTCTCTCCAAGAGTCAATTAAGAAATCTTTAGACCTTAAAGGTTCTGACCTAAAAACAACAATGATCAAGAAACATTTTAAGGTAAATTTGAGCGGAGATAGGTAAAGGGACCCTCGGGAAAACCTAGAAATTCTCCCTTGGACTATCCAAGGATGCCTTTCCAACGGATGCCAATTATTCACAAGGAGATGCCCAAAACTAGAAATGGTAGTGAGTCAAGAAATGATCTAAGAAGAGGAATTTTTGCTTCTCTTGCAAGGATCCATGGTCTCTTGGTCATCATTGTTTAGGTAAGGGTAAAGTGCATTATATTGAAGTATTTTCAGATTGTGAAGATGATGAAAATAGTGTTGATGAAGCCAAACAAGATAGTGTTCTGGAAGAGGATATGGAAAATTCAATGAAAATATTGTTACCTTTTCTTGTTTGACCTAGATATCATCCATTCGGGTGAAGGGTGGTCTACAAGGAAAGGGGTAACAATTTTGATTGATAGTGGAGCCTTACATAATTTATCGATGAAAGTTTGGTAAAAATATTGATGTTAAGGATGAAATATTAAAGGTATTCAATGTCATGCTAATGATGGATTAACACTCCCATGCAGAAGAAGAATACATCATCTCATAATCTCTTTGGGAGGGCACAAGGTAATGGATGATTTCTATGTCATTAACATTGGTGGAATTGATATGGTTTTGGGTGTTCAATGGATACATTATTTGGCTGAATTTACTCAAAATCACCAAAGTATGAAGCTAAAATTCAAGGTAGAAGAAAAGGAGGTTGTGCTTACATGGTATGAATGGTGGAATTATTTTAAGTTGTCACCGTTAAAAACATGGAAATGACCTTTAAAAGAGGGAATGCTACATGGGTTTCTCATTAATTTATAAGATCTAATTCTTATATTTCCATTCAATAATCTTTTCATGATGATATTCAACCCATACTTAACAAGCATGTCATATTTTTCAATGATTTACCTCATGGGATGCCACCGGATAGAGAATTATAACATATTATTGAGTTAGAACCGTGTACCAAATGGCATGGCATAACTACCCTTTACCATCACCCAAAAATTTTCAAGGAATAAATTAAAATAACTATCAAAGAGTTGATGGAAATGGGGTTGATTAGGCCTAGTTCCAAACCATTTACTTCTTTCATGATGCTTGTGATGAATTTGGATGAAACCCTAAGGATGTGTGTAGATTAATAGGTGATGAATAAGAGGAAAATTAAGAATAAGTACCCCATTCCAAGGATTGATGACCTAATTTATGAGTTACATGGAGCAATTTACTTATCCAAGATTGATTTGAGATTTGGGTACCACCAAATAAGAGTAAGAGACAGGATGCACATAAGACTACTTTTAGATGTCATTTAGAGAATTTTGAGTTTCTTGTCATGATATTTGGGTTAACCAATGCCCTAACCCCTTTCCAATCATGCATGAATCACATTTTTGGTAAGCATTTGAGGAAATTTGTGCTAGTTTTCTTTGATGATATTTTAGTATATAGCAAAACATGGGAGGAACATCTTTAACGCTTGGATAAGGTGCTAGAAATTCTAGAACAACAGCCACTCTATGAAAAAAAAATAAAAACGTGAGTTTGGGATGAATGAAATTATGTAATTAGAGAATGTTATCAATGCACTAGGGGATTCATGTAGATCAACAAAAGATTAGAACCATCATGAATTAGCCACTTCCAACCAACATCATATAATTAATAGGATTTTTGGGTTTGTGTTGTTATTATAGGAGATTTTTGAAGGGTTTTCCCAACTTTCTGCTCCAATGACTTCTATTACACATAAGGGAGCCTTGTTGGTCATAAACAACTCAAATAAATTTTGAGAAGTTGAAAAATGTGATGTGTTATTTCTTAGTAATTGTCGTTCTATATTTTCTATGCCTTTTGTACTTGAATGTGATGCTTTAGGTGAAGGTATAAGGGTTGTTTTGATGCAGATAAGCATCCCATTGCATATGAGAGTTGGAAATTGAAGGATCATGAGAAGAATCTCTACATATATGAAAAATAAATGTTGGCCTTCATGCATGCATTGACCAAGTATCGACAATATTTGGTTTGTGGTCAAAACCGATCATAAGAGTTTGAGATTCTTTCTTCATAAAATTGAGTTAAATAACCAACAACAAAAGTGGGTAAGTTATAGCATCCCGGATTTAATTAAATTCATTTATGAACTTATCATGTTCATTGTAATGCATATGTAATCTGGTTACATCATTATTATCTAATAAATGATTGTTTAGCAATTATTTATTGAATTTATAATACACACACACACACACACACACACACACACACACACACACACACACACACACACACACATGTACACACACACACAGAGACATAGTTGTATATATGAGTTTTGGATTTGATGGTATATTATTAGTCATAAACCACTTACCATATATACTAACTTCTTATAATATAATATTATTGGGTGGTGAGTTGGTGGTTTTGCATGGCATTGCTAATTTATTGATGTCCCATTGTGTGAGTTATGTGGTTTGAAAGTTTATCAAAAACTTAGGATAAAGTCTAAGTTGCATGACATAATTTTACATGGTTTAAATGAGCTCCTTAATGGAGTTACGCCATGACATGGCATGACAATTAAGGAAGTTTGGTGGGAGTTCTTGTGGAGCATATGCCTTGAAAACCATAAGCTTCCTTGAGAATCTAGGTCTTGCATGAAATATATTGTTTCATTTTTATGCGGTTGTTTTTAGGATAATGTTGTGCATGATGTTTTTAGGGGATAGTTGTTTGGTGGACTGTGCATGTGATTTCATTACTCTTATCTCTGGGAATTATGAAATTTTTATTGGTTAAATATGTTAAAATATTTAATATTGCTTGGAAGTTTTAGACTTGGAATAGTGCAAAGAATTTTGGAGGCAAGAAACATAGGCATGATTTTTCTACTCTTTACTCTTTTCTTATTATTTTAATGATAAAAAAAAAAAAATTGGGTTTAGTTTCTTTATGAAATATGGCAAATGAAATAAGACATTTATAGCTCTTTTAGAGAATTGGTGATATCATTTTGAATATGGTTTTGGGTTGGAAATCTAGAAATGAATACATTTTGTTTTTAGGTTATTTCGTGAAATATGGAAATGTATATGTTTTTGGATTTGGGTTATTAAGATTTGGAAAATAAAATGAAGTTTGTCTAACATATTTTAAGAGAAATGTTGTTATAATTCTTTATCTGAACATGTTTTTGGATTTGGGTTATTATGATTTGAAAAAAAGAAATAAGAGTTAGTTTATAGCTCTTCCTTTGAGAATTGTTGTTATCATTTGGTTTATAGCTCCTTCCTTGAGCATTGTTGTTATTATTATCTATTTTGTTATGAATAAATGGTGGAGGAAATACCCTACTGAGTGCATGGATTAAATGGGTTTTGTGTTTTGTTTAAAAATAGATCCAGTTTTTGGGAAAATTGGTTTGAAATTGTATGGATTGTTTGTTGGAATCCTCTCCCTCATGGATGTATTGATTTAATTGATTATGTTTTTGTGTAGGTTTTAAAATTTGGAAAATGGTTAGAGTTAAGGGATTGTTGATGTACCATTTTTTTGTTACTTCCATATAAAATTTCTATTTTCAAAGATATGTGCTTGAAATAGCCCTTCTTTTGATCTTCCTTTCATAGATCCTCTTAACACGTTTCAGTTCTAATCTGACAGCATTTTTATTGGGTGATTGAAAAATTGAAACGAGGAAGGTTATAAGAAACATAAACTATACTTATATTTTAGTTGGAGGTTGCTTCAATTTTTTTATTATGAGAATATATGATAAGCGTTTAACTCCATTGATTGTTTGCAATGGTGAAGGAAACAATATTTTCATTTTGTATGCATTTGATTTCATTTTGGAATAAGTTGTTGGGTTATTGGTTTTGATATATATGTACAATGGATTGATTTAGCGATAAATATGCATGACTGTTTTGAGTTAGTTGGGGAAATTATTAGGAAAGGAATAAAGGTTTATGTCTATAACCATTAATTATTTCTGATATGTGTAATACAATTGATGATTATTGTTTATTATTAATGAACTCTCTCTCCCTTTTTGGGACTAGATATTTGGTTAACTTCAATTACGATTAAACGAGTTATTTTATGGAATTGTTGATGTTATATATAAAAGGAATGATAACTAGCTTGTACTTCAAGCCAAGAACACAGATGCTAATAAAACACCACAATCAATAAGATGAAAGAAATTCACCAGAATAACTTTACATAAACCTTTGCAAAAAATGAGCAACAATATCATATATTATTATGGAACTCAATGAAATACAATGACAATGGGCCTTTCTTATATAGGAAAGGAATAACAATCTAAGAAATGGTCAAGGTCGTAGATGAAGCCATAAATCATGGAAAACACTAGTCATCAAATAATTAGTTAAGACCATAGATTTAGGAAAGAACTAGACATCAAGGATCTAGTCAATACCATAGATCAAGGAAAGAACTATACCTAACAACTAGATAATATCCCCCTAATATCTAAATAAATAAAAAGAAATATCCACACACATAAGTGGGTGAGGATAAATACAATAAAGGTAAATAAAGTACCTAGGTGAACATGAGATAAGGTAAATACCTACTCTAACACCCCCTCAAGTGAAGCTAGGGGCCAAAATAGAAGTGGAATGTCCATAGTATGAGTCTTGATAACTAGGTTAGATGAGGTACTCATGTACAATATATCCATGAAGAAATCTCAAACCAAAAGAAGGAAATAATCCTTTTATAAGGAAAGAGAAATAAGAATAAGAAGAAGAAGGAATATGTTCTCACGAACACCCCCAAGAACAAATTCTGAAACCCCAAGCATTCCACGTAAATCAAGGTAGTGAGGTGATGCAAAAGGCTTTGTAAAGATATCCGGAACTTGTTGTTGAGTCGAGAATGTACTCCAAGTAAAGAACTCCATCCTAATGTCTTTGAATGAAGTGGATGTGTATCTCAATATGCTTGGTCCGCTGGTGCTCAACTAGGTTGTGAGAAATGTGAATTGCACTTTGGTTGTCACACCAAAGTATAGTCGTGAATCCTATGGGAATCCAAACTCATCAATAACCTGCCGAATCTAAAGAATATTTTAACTCGTTGAATCTTTTATACCACCCTCGTACTTTGCCTTTGAAGATGAAAGTGCAATAGCCTATTGATTTTTACATGCCCAAGTAATTGGAGAAGAACCAAGATGAAAAAGATAGCTAGAAGTGGAACGCCTGTCATCAATAGAACCTTCCAAATCTGAATCTGTATACCCAACTAACTAAGTAGAACCCCTAGTGTAGTGTAGGCCAAAGTGGGAAGTGCCCTGCAAATATCACAAAATCCTTTTAGCAAGCTTCTGCAAGTGACTACTATGCGAAGAATGTGCAAATCGAGATACAAGACCTATTGTAAATGAAATATCAAGGTGAGTATGGGTTAAGTACATGAGACTTCTAACCAACTGCTTATACAATGTAGGATCACAAAGTGGTGTGGTACATGTGGAAGTAAGAGTAACTCCAGATTGAAAAGGAGATGGACTTGGCTTGCAATCAACCATATCAAAGCATCGAAGAAGATCATGGGTGTACTTTTTTGACTCAAATGAATCCCTGAATTTGTCTAGAAATATGCAAACCAAGGAGATAATGTAATAACCCAAGATCTATCATGTCAAACTATGTATAAAGATCCCTCTGAATACTCTGAATGTGGGAAGAAGAGCTTCCAGTAAGTAATAGATCATCAATATACAAGACAAGTATCATAATATCCTCACCAATATGTTGGAGATATACTCATATGATCGAGTGGAAACGAACAAAACCAAGAGATAGATAGAAGAAAAGAATCCATCTTTTCATACCAAGCTCGAGAGGATTTTTGAGATCGTAGAGAGACCTTGAGCCTATATGAAGAGAAGAATCCTAAACAAATCCAGTGACTACTCCATGTATATTTCCTCTTGTAGATTGTTGTGTAAGAAGGCACTCTTCACATCCATCTAGTACACGGGTCACCCCATGTGATGCAAAGAATAGCAAGTACAAGGTGTACATAATCTATCTTAGCAAACGAGTGTAAAATTTTTAGAGTAATAAATACCTTCAACTTGTGAAAAAACATTTGCAACAAGACGAGTCTTATACTTGTCAATGGACCCATCAACTTTGTATTTGGTTTGGTATACCCACTTACACCTAACCATCTTTCTTCCTTTAGGAAGAGATACCAAATCCCGAGTATGATTCTTCATCAAAGAAGAATACTCGGGTGTCATTGGATCATCCCACTCCTATATCCCATGAGCCTTTGAAAAGAATGTGGATCCTCGAAATTGCTTGACACAAAACTACGGAAACTGTAGAATGTCGTGATGATGCCTAGTGGGTGGAAGATCCTCTATGAAAGGTGTTGCCTCGAAACTAGTAGTACGAGCCCACTTAGGAATAGTGACAACATCAGTGGGAATATGATCCTCAATGACATATATAACCTCCTCATTAATCTCCTCAAAGAAAGGATCCTTAAGATGAGATGAAGAAGGAGGCATGGAAGAAGATGAAGAATCACAAGGAGTGAATTGATGTTGGGCCCCTAAAATATTGGCCAAGTAAAATAAGGTGCATGGGCACGCAAGACCTATTAAGAAAGGGCGTGCAAGAGAAAGCATGCGGACATGGTCCTAGGAGGTTTTAACAGAGCAAGTGGCCCGCCCGAAAGACAAAACAAAAGTTTCAAGATTTAGCCATATTTAACACGTCGGGAACACGAGAAAAGTGTGACCCGACTATGCATGCGAGAATAGATAAGGTGCCACTTTCAGCGACAAGTTGGCTTAAGAAGGAATATACCCTGTGATGGAAGTTTCTAGAAGGCCATCATTGCAAAGAGTGGAGAGCTCGGACCAAGAAGCATGCTCCCATGAAGGACCACCTTGGACACTTGGCAATAGATCTGTAACTCCCATGCAAAGGCTTGATGAGGTTGAGAAGGGATATAAATACAAGCACCCACCAGAGGAAAAAGGGGGAGAAGCAGAAGGAAGTGAAGCCATGTAGGAATACTATGAGAGCTTCATAAGTTGGGTAGGGATCTATAGGAAAAGGATGTAACAAGGGGTTGGGATTGTAAATTTTCTCTCGAGAACTGATGGATATAAATCTAGTTATGATGTAAGAATTCGGTTTGCCAGACAATTTGTGATAATCTGTAATGAATCCAATGAATATAATGAGGTTATCAAACTTGACTGAATATGGTTATTAATGATTCTAGTCCATGTTTATAGCTTACAGTTCTGATTCATGAATGTTTATGGAATGAATATAAATCCTTATGCATTTCCTTTCTGTTTTGGTTCCTTTCTATAATTTGTTAAGTGCCATTCGGTTTGGGTTGACAACATTTGTCTAGAATTCATTCTCGAGTTCTATGATAAATATATGTTTTGTTTCACTCACTCTTTTTAAGTTCCTATCATAGATGATGTTTCCCCCTTAGCTCATATAAAAGAGAGACTCAATGCCCATGCGTGCCTCGGGTGAGTGCCCAAGCCTTTCTTTGGTGATAGGAAAAATGCACATGGGAATCCCTTGTTCTTTGGTCGGTGTAAAAATGACTACATCTTGGTTCCGTTATCGGGACCCTCTTTTCAAAGTTGTAGTGGGAAATAACATACATCATGATCATGTAATGAGTGACGATAAAACACCTAACTATGGATAGTATTGAATCATGGTTCAAGAACACGGAGGAAGAATTTTCTCAAAGATTCAACACTGGGCCCGAGTTTTATGCACATAGATGGGTAGAAGAGAACCTCTACCATGAGTTGTATGAAAATTTATTTTGTTTCTTTCTTATAGTAGAGCTATATGAGTGGCTCCCACTTATGCGTCCAAATTAAGCTGGTGTTATAGATCATGCATGTGGACCCAAGAAGAGACCATAGGCTACAAGATGTAGATCTGATGTGGATTTATGTTGTGGATCATTGGGGAAAGGATTCTTGATAACTACATTACGGAATATGTTATTTCTACATATTCTTGTCCGAGAAGTCGTTGAGTTTTAGATTCGAGGGAGCCCAGGAGGATCATTTCTAAGTGTTATTCCTTTGGTGATGAAGATCTTGATTATTACCTTGAGTTTAGAGGCATTTTCGATAGGCTTGGCTAAACCTTCCCGAGCACTTTGGGAGAGGAAGCTAGGGTGGAAGAAGATGGAAGACATTGCGGCGAGAAAGAAAGAGAGGAGAGATGACTCAAGTATAGTGAAGAATGTGAAAGGGAGATTGCTAGACAATGTGAGGTTGCAAGTGTGATGGATCTATGGAGACAGGACTTTACGAGAAGGAGTTGAGGTTCATGCGGAAGACGTGGAACTGAGTAGTTTGTGCTACCCCATCTTGGAAAGCGCGGGAGAGAGACCCTTTTGAATTCTCGATGAAATTTCGTCGCATGGAGAAAAAGAGTTGTTGGCATACATCTAAACCCACCTAGTGACCAAACCTTGGCGCTTGGTTTTCCAAATCAGAAGAGTGTTGATAACATAGTTGGTATCGGTGGGAGTGACCGATCAACACCTAGGAGGTATAATTTCTCGTTTGGAACTTCTATGGCTACACACTCTATTCTAGTGTTTGGAGGAATTTTCTAGACAAGGTGTAAATACACAAGGCTTGGGAAACGTGTTAAGGAGTGGCATGGGGCATACATCTGGTAGTGGAATGATCTCGTAGACCATTGGCACACAGTTCAGCGGGACATTGGGGACATTAGGTGTGACCACTTCAGGCCCATTATTGGCCGTAGGAGGATTTAGAGGTGGAACTGGTGGATCGAGAGGCACAAGACCTGGTGGATCTAGTGGGTCTAACGGAGGAAACACCAGAGGAAACCAAGGATTTGGACCAGGAGGACAGGGGCCTCAGCCACCTCCTCAAGTAATATTTGAAATGTCTTTACACTTTCCAGACTACCAAGGCATAGAGGATGTTGCGGAGCATGTTCACAAGTGTGAATTGCTATGGCGCGTGAAGGGGATCACAACCCCAGAATGGAAGGCCAATCAATTTGCAATGACATTGCAAGGGTGCACACATATTGGGTATAGGAAGTATGACCCCCATATATTTATCATAAATTAGCTCATACAATTTCATACACCATCTCCTAATTGTACTTATTTCAAAACATTATTAACTCTCTCACCTTTCTAAAATCACACTTAGCTCACACATACATCAACAACGTTTTCATGTACAAAAATGAGCTTTTAATAACAAGAGAATCTTGCAAACATGACTTTTGCACTTCAATTCCAATTACCTTTCACCTAACTCATTTAACAATCAAGACAAAGAGGGGAGTTGGATTGTTTTCATACAAAACTTCCTCAAAGTTGTCATTCTTACATCGATAGGATTCAGTTATAAACTCAAAAAATTTAGGCTCATTCAAGATTATCTGAGTCAAAATGATGACAAATGAAGCCTCCTGAATTCCATGACATTCTACTACAACTGATAATATTCCATTCAGACCCATGTGATCAGACTTGTAACGGTTCTTTAGATTCTTGACTTTTTCTTTGACGAGGAATATTTGTATTGTAGCAAAACAAACTCATTGTCACATATGTATAAAATATATGAAGATTATTAGAGTATTTAAACATTATTTATAACCTCTTGATACCTCATTTTTTTCCATTTTGGATTTCAAGTTTCATTAGATATCATGGAAGAATTAGGACCAATCCCTAGTGAACACAATTTTAAACATGAAGAAAAGAGGAACTTGTCAAACCAAGACATGCCATTATTTCATGGTCCTTAAGCCTATAGGATGTATGCACCAACATCAAGACTTTGATATCTTCAAAAACATAAAAATGAGAATTTTTCAAACTCTTCTTCATAGTCATTAACACACAGTCCTAGTGTATTTGAATCACAGTCTTACATGGGCTTTACATACTATAGAGAGAAGGTATTCAACAAGTTTCACAACTTAGGAAGAATTTATGTGAGCTTTAGATCAACCACAACTATCAACAAGGAAGAGAAGCACCATTCTTCTTCATGAATCATGCACTGAGACGAGGTACATATAAATTTAGCATGTAAAAAGAACAAATTTAAAGATTGAGAAATATCATATTGTGCCTCAGTCATGTATGACTCCAATGTCACATTTCAAGGATGATGAAGATGGTATGCAACTTATCTGGTTTACATTTTCTTCACTCCATAGCTAAGATTTCATCCTTCCATGATCTTCAAGATAGACTAAGTTAGGGTTTCATGATTCAAAACCTTATTTAGTTGTTTGAAGACTTTCAACACTTTACTTTTCATGTTTATGTCAATATAATTGTAGGATGGATTCATCATATATTATTACTACATGTTCAAACCTTCATTTTCATTTGTTAAAAAGATAACTTCATGATTTAAGGCCAAAGTCACAATCCTTCTTGACTGTCACAAGAAACCAGACCCAGTCTTCAAGAAAGAGATGGTATACCTATGTAAACCTCTAACCATAGCATCTAGGGCATATTTTTTGAGAAGATAATTTCTTTAAACAACTTATCACACCAAATTCAATCACTAATTCAAGGAAAATGATCATGAGAAACAAGGATATATGGGACTGTGTATACTGGTTCTTAAGGCACCACATGATAGTCTTGATTTGGAGGCTTCTTACTAAAAACTTCACTCACATGACCATCCATAGTAGGAACACTTCAAGAAGATCCTATACACCATCTCCAAAAACTTTTATGTAGGGGTTATAAAGAGAAATCCACAAGCACAACTCAGATTCTTAGTCTTCTTGACTAGACCTACAAGACAAATGAAGAACAATAAAAACTAGGACTTCAAACCACTTCACCAAAGAAAATATGAGATCTAAAAATTCATCTTGGACATGTAGAAGATGTTTAAATTCATTTTCACCTCAGCAATAGGTTTATACACAAAAACCTTCTTAAACACCATGATTGTATACATAAAACTTGCAAAAATTGAGTTAGACTTGTATGGTACAGTCATGCTAAAATATCACAAATGTCATCATGTTTACTTAGAAGGAGTCTTCTACAACCCCGATTGGTTGTACTAGCTATCACAATTGATTTGGATACTAAAAACCTCATTTCTTGTCCATCGCTTCAAGATGAGGGTTTGGTGAGGGTTTGAACAAGTGATAGAAAAATGAAGAGAAATTTCTTATTCTTCCACCTTTTGACCTCATATTTTTGAAAAATTATATATTTATATTCTCTTCAAAAATCCTATTATGATTTATCTGAAGAAGTATTTTCAATTTTTGAGTGCTAAGAAGATATGTCATTGTTTTAGCCCTTCTCTTAACTTGATTTTAGTAAAACTTGAATATCTTCAACAAATCTCTTCAAATTTTCATGAAACTTGACATAGAGAACTATAATACCTTCTTTGAAATGATACATAGATTTATTTCTCATAAATTATAATGTAAAATCAAGACCAACCTCATTTGTCTATGCCTCCAATGTTAGTTCTCAAGGGCAGTCCTAGTGAAGTCCTCAAATTTTCCTCCAAGAGATAAAGTATGACCTATAGCTACTCATAAATTCTCTAAAAAGTGTTCTTGGGCTCCTCCCATGCTTAAAAATTCTTTTCATGGCCTTCTTTGACCTCATACACCTCATTAGGCTCTAGAACTAGGGCTAAATGGGCTAGTTCCAACCGTGACTTGGAACACCTGACCTGATGATCACCCTAGAAGCCCTTGCACATCCTTGAAACACCATTTCAAACATGTGGGACACCTAAGCAAAGTACACCAAGCATATTCATACCTCTAGTAACCAACCTCACTAACCAAGCATGTAACACCCTGAAACTATCCTAAATGTTCAAGAAAACACCATAAGACCATTTTGTGAACACCAAATACCATTGATAAGGCACCAACATTCATGAAATTTCAATCCTCCTTTTCCATCAATGTCATGTGACATAAATGACAACACCAACCAATGCAACATGGTTCAACGAAGAAGAAAAGAAGAAGAAGAAAAATATGGAGGTTGTAATAGCTAAGTTAAAGCCAAAAGATGCCTTGCAGATAAAAAACCTTTTATGACCCCTTGACAACAAGAATGATGTGATTCAGGAGATTGATGATCCCACGAACCTCCCATAAATTTTCCAAAACATGGAGGAATATAATCTCATTCAACGGGTCATGAAAATGTTTAACGTGTTACCCAAAGATAGATACTTTCTTAAGGCCGTGAAGATGGTCCATGTGTAATAAAGTTAGGGAAATGTTTCAGGATCAATAATTGGAAGACATGATGCCTTCCTACACAAGAAATGTAGGAAAATTTCATAAATTTTTGTTTTAAAATATGTAGGTAGAAAATTAGACGCATTGGGTGTTCATTAAATATAGAAGGGGAATGTTTGCTATGGAGTCTATAACCCTTAATCTAATGGAGAAATACCTATCAACATATTAATTTCCAAATAAAGAAGATTAAGTAAATGTTTAAAAATTTAAATTTAATGAAACAAAAATTGAACAAGATTTGTTCGCATATTTTAAGGTAGATTGATGAGCATTTTAGGTGAATCAACAATCTTGCATAAAAAAATTCAACCATTTAGAATAAATTCAACCCCTAGTATGCCCTTATGTACCATGACACAATTTTTTTGAAACACTTTAATAAGGCACAAGAACCCCCATGTAAGAATGAGGTTCAAAGTCATGTGGAAATTAGAGGTCAGATTTTGCGGTTTTGATCAAGGTATAGAATGTAAAAGACATATTTACACTAAAGAACTATATATGAACAAGGCACATAAATAGGGGCACAAAATTAAGGCATTTGAAAATAGCACACAAAGTCCCTAGATACATTTAGGATGAAAATATGTCAAGGTAGGGTCAATGCTTCAAGAAGGTGGAAAGCTATTTGATAGAAAAGGTGTGTGAAAACTATCTCAATACAAAAGGAGATGTATCACTGAGAATATCCATTTGCCAATAATGTAAAAACACGTAAAATACTCCATAGTGTAAAACATGAGGCACTAGGCACACGACATGAGGCCCATAGTGTAAATTTGTGAAAAAGACTAGGTTAATAACAAAACTCTATAAAGTTCATTTTTGGCTATGAGAATCCTAGAGATACATAGAGGGAACATATGTCATCTTGCAAGTGAATACATGGATCAAAATTGACACATAGCACTTTAACGACCCTATCCAGGAAGTGTTGGGAAATTATTCGAAAAGTCTAGAAAACAGTGATAAAGACACATCAAATTGAAGAGTATGAAGGTAGAATGTTTGGAAAGACTATGGAAGATTCTACAAAATTAAAGGAAGAAAGAGAAGTTAAAATATAAAATAATCCACTATTGTATTAAAGAAGAGATTTAATTATTACAATTCAATTAAATTTGTAGCATATAGCTAACACATAATATGCATGTAAGGCATAGAATTCATTAATATAGTGTGGTTATTGTGTTAATATTTATGTGTGTTTGTGTGCTTCATTTTTTGTTGGGTTAGGAATTTTCTTAATTGGAAACCATGTCCTTGTGACTACATCATAGTGGTATCGGAGCTTAGTTTGGAATTTTGAAGTGGATGAACACTTGTGAATAGTTAGGCTTATATAGGATTGTGAGAAGTTAACTTGAAGAAGTAGTATTTGTGTGTCTAAGAAATTTATAATGCACACAAGAAAAACAAGTATAGGTTATGTCAATGTAACTATGGTATGAATAATGATGGTGTGTTGATCAAGTTTAAAATTATACAAACTAAACTAGTGATGCTAAATGTCTAGCATGCAAAATTAAAATTTTTGGCCATGACAACTAAGCCCCCACTTGAAAATTTTCTCTCCCGATCCTTTCGTGAACCCTTCCTTTGGTCATCCTATCCTAAATTTTACCATCATTCTAGATTGTTAGGTTTTGGATCCAATTTTCATGTTATATGTGTTGTAAATTATACACTAAAAGTATTGTACACTCTTCATGTATTTTCGTCGGGATTTGGTGGCGCCTCTTCGATAATTTTTTTGGAGTAACCAAAAATGTGGTCTTTTTCATGTATTAATTATATGGGTGGTATTTAACCCATAGGTTTATGGGTTAGTTTCTTGGCCCATGGTATTGGTACCCATGGTATTGTAAAAATACTTAGACAATTACCTATTGATGTGCTTATAAATAGCTAGACATATGGTAGGGAGATAGATGTGTGTGTGAATTCAAGTGTGAATTTGAGAGATTTTGTTGAGTGTAGATCCAAATAAGATATGTGCATTGTAATTGTGAGAAGACTGATCTAAGAGTGGATTATACTCTTGTTGGATCGTAATAAAATATGGGAAAGTGTTTCTTGGTGGATGTAGCCCACATTGGTGAACCATGTTAAATCTTGTCTTCTTGTTGTGTATTTTTGTTTCTATATTTTTTTGTTCATAGTTCTTATTACTGCGATTTTATGGGATTGATCTGCATATATTTTTGTTTATCCCTAAAATTTGGTATCGGAGTTTCTAGTTGTGTTTTTTGAAGTGTTGAATCACAAAAATGGTTATTAGCTTGAGTGGGAGCTATGGCAGATGATGATAGATCAAAGGTTGAAAATTTCAATGGGAAGAACTTTGGTCTATGGAAGATGCAGATGGAATATTATCTCTATTAGAAGGATCTCCATGTTCCACTAGCATGAAAAGTAAAGAAACCAATGGGTATGTCAGATGAGGATTGGGAGTTGCTTGATAGGAAAGCACTCGGGGCCATCCGGTTATGCCTTTCATCTTCGATCGCATTCAATATATCACATGAGAAGACCATGGAAGGTCTGATGAACATGTTAGGAAGTTATATGAGAAACCCTCTACTTCTAATAAAATATTTTTGATGAAAAAATTTATTTAATATGAAAATGTATGAGAATGGTTCAATTACTGATCATTTGAATGAATTTAATATGGTTGTGAGTATGTTGAACTCTATAAAAATTGACTTTGATGATGAAGTAAAGGATCTACTTATTTTGTGCTCCTTATCATAGATTTAGAACATCCTGATGATGGCCGTGAGAAACTCGGTCTCTAAAATGCCAAGTTGAAGTTTGAGGATGTTATAGGAGTGATCCTTAGTGAGGAAATGTGATGGAAAATATCCGGGAGACTTCTACTTTAGGGAATGCTTTGGTGGTGGAGAGTAGAGGGATACAAAAGAATAGAGGAAATGAAACCATGGAAAATCAAGTGATCATGGAAGGTCAAAATCAAAGAGTAATATGGTATGTTGGCACTATGGAAAGGTTGGGCATGCAAAGAAGTATTGTTGGGCTCTTTGGGACAAGAAGAAAAAATAGGAAGACACCAAGGAGGTGAATGTGGCAAAGCAGGTAATGTTTTTCAAGATGCATTAATTCTCTCCTTGGATAATATTGTTGAGTCTTGGGTTTTATATTCAAGGGCTTCTTTCCATGCTACACCACATAGGCATTATTTTACTGATTATGTTCAAGGGATTTTCAATATGTTATCTTGGTGATGATGAGTCTTGTAAAATAGTAGGAAAGGATGTGTTTAGGTCATGATGCAAATGGGAACACTTGGATACTGAAGGATGTCAGACATGTGCCCAAGTTGAGACAGAATTTGGTATCCACGGGGAAGCTAGGGAGTGAAGGTTGTATGGTGACTTTTACAAAAAACTCTGGAAGGTGACCAAGGGTTCTCTTGTGGTAGAAAGAGGTAATAAGGTTGGTACCTTGTATTTAACTAGTAGTTTTGATTATTGTAATTTAGTTTTTACAAAAGCATATGCAACTTTGTGGCACTATAAGATTGGTCACATGAGCCAAAAGGGTATGCATATTTTGAAGGATAAATTACCTAGATTGAAAGAGATTGATTTATATTTATGTGAAGATTATGTGTATGGAAAAAAAAAAGGGTAAATTTTCTCAAGGTTGACCTATAAGAAGGAGAATAAGTTGGAGTGGTTCATTCAGATGTATGGGGGGTAGCTTAGGTATCTTCTATTGGTGGTTCATCTTATTATGTCACTTTTATTGATGATGTAACTAGGAAAGTTTGGGTGTATGGAATTAGGATAAAATATGATGTGTTTGATACATTTAAAAGATGGAAATCCTTGGTTGAGAATGAAACAGTCTCAAGTTAAAATGTCTCAGGTCAGATAATGGAGGAGAATATTGTAGCAATGCATTTATTGATTATTGTTCTAGGAATAGAATCCATAGATAGGATAGCTCCATGAACTCCACAATAGAATGGAGTGTCAGAAAGAATGGAAGACTATCATGGAGCGTGCTAGGAGCATGAGGTTGCATGCAAGGCTGCCCCTTCAATTTTTGGCGAAAGTAGTGAGCACGATTGTATATCTCTGATCAATAGAGGACCTTTAAATGCCTTGGATGGAGGCATACCTGAGGAAGCTTGGTCTAGTAAGAAGGTTGATTATTCCTTTCTTAGAGTATTTGGTTGTGAATCCTTTTTTCATATTGATAAAGATGATAGGACCAAGTTAGAGGCTAAATCTGAAAAATGCACCTTTTATTGGTTATGGTGTGGATGAATTTGGTTTCCAGATTTGGAGCCTTAAGAAAAGAAAATATTCCATTCTAGGGATGTGGTCTTTAATGAAAAATTCATGTATAAACAACAATTTGAAGGATCATAGAGAGGAATCTAGAAAATAGTACATAATGTTGGAGGACATTACAGAGCAACAATTTCTAAGACAACTAGTCAGGCACCTACTCCATAGAACCCCAAACTCTTATGGTGAGGAGGTCTTCTAGGGTAAGAAGGGAACCTAACATTTTCTCCATCTCTTAATTATCTATTACTCACTTGACAATGGAGATCCAGAGTTCTTTGAGGAAGAAATGTAGGTAGATACCAAGAAGAAGTGGGAGAAAGCCATGGATGAGGAGCATCAATCTCTCATGGAAAATCAGACTTGGGATTTGGTAGAGTACCCAAAAGGTAAGAGAGCATTGTAAACAAGTGGGTGTATAGATTCAAAGAGGAGGATGGAGGTACAAAAAGATACAAGGCCCGATTGGTGGTTAAGGGGTTTGCACAAAGAAGGGTATTGATTTCGATGATATTTTTCTCTAGTAGTGAAGATGACTTCTATTAGAACTGTTCTTGGGATAGTGGCAGTGAAAGACTTGCACTTAGAGAAACTGGATGTGAAGATTTTATTCCTTCATGGTGATTTGGAGGAGGACTTATACATGGAGCAACCACATGGATATGAGGTCATAGGAAGGAGAACATGGTGTGCAAATTGAAGAAGAGCTTGTATGGCCTGAAACAAGCTCCATAGTAGTGGTACAAGAAATTTGATCAGTTTTATGATGGAGCAAGGATACTCTAGTGTCATTCAGACCATTGCGTATATATCAATAAATTTGATGATGGAAGTTACATTATCATGTGTCTGTATGTGGATGACATGTTGGTAGCAGGTAAAAACATACATGAAATAAAGGTACTCAAGGAACAACTTAGTGATTCCTTTTCTATGAAGGATTTGGGGGAATAAAACAAATCCTTGGTATGAGAATATCTCAGGATATGAAGGAAAAAGATGATTTTATCTCAAGAAGAGTACATTAAGAAGGTCTTGGAGAGATTTATTATGCAGGATGTTAAACCAGTTGGGACTCCTTTCGGCAGGCCATTTCAAGTTATCAAAGGAGTAGTGTCCCAAGACAAAGAGGAGGAGAGAATCCAAATGTCCAGGGTACCTTACTCATCAGAAGTTGACATCTTGATGTATGCCATGGTGTGCACTAGGCCAGATATTTCCCATGCAGTGGGAGGTGAGTAGGTTCATGAGTGATCTAGGTAAGAGAGCACTGGAAAGTAATGAAGTGGATCCTTTGGTATTTGAGAGGGACCATGGGGATAGTTTTTTGCTATGGTGGATCAGATACAATTGTGTGTGGTTATGTAGATTCATACATGGTTGTATATTTAGATAGTAGGAGGAGCACAACATGTTATGTGTTTATTGTAGGTGACACAATAGTGAGATAGATTTCATGACTACAGAAGCTTGTGGATTTTTCAACCATAGAGGCTTTTTCGGTATGTTTTTTCCATAGAGGAAAACAAATAGATGATTTAGTTACAATAGTTTCTTGTGGAGTAGGGGCATAAGAAAGAGGAAGGGAAAGTTTATTTAGTGATAATCATAGTGTTATACACCTAGAAAAGAACTATGTTTTCCACTCTGGGAAAAATATATAGAGTTAAGGTACCATTTCATTAGGACAACTTTGGATGAAGAGAAGATGAAGTGGTGAAGACATGAAGATCTGATGACATGATGACCAAGGTGGTCACAAGGAAGAAACTGGAGTTATGTTCAGCTTTGGTTGGCCTTCATGGACAAAGGTGAATGGTTGAGAAGCTTGCTCAGAGAAAATTAGTCTCAAGTGGGATATTGTTAGGTTGTGGAGCCTATTTTCATGTTAGATGTGTTGTAAATTGTACACTATTTTGTATTCTCGCCAGGGTTTGGGGGCAATAGCCCTTGATATTTTTATTTTTGAGTAACCAAAAATTTGGTATTTTCATGTATTAATTAAATGGGTAGTACTTAACCCATAGGTTTATGGGTCGGCCATTTTTCGGTTTTTTCGAAAGAGCGCTAAGTTCTTTGTCAACATGTTGAAAAGTGCGCCCAAAGGGCGCTGATAAGTTCCTGTTGACATGCTGAAAAGTGCGCCAAAGGGCGTAAGGAATTTCATGTTAACACGACAAATGGTGCGCCAAAGGGCGCAAGGAAGTTCATGTTGACATGACAAATGGTGCGCCAAAGGGCGCAAGGAAGTTCATGTTGACACGACAAAAGGTGCGCCAAAGGGCGCTGATAAGTTCCTGTCGACATGCTGATAAGTGCGCCCATTTCCAAAGGGCGCTGATAAGTTCCTGTTGACATGCTGAAAAGTGCGCCAAAGGGCGTAAGGAATTTCATGTTAACACGACAAATGGTGCGCCAAAGGGCGCTGATAAGTGCCTCTGTCGACATGTCAAGAATGCGCCAAAGGGCGCCGATAAGTTCCCCGTCGACATGCGATAAGTGCGCCCATTTCCAAAAGGCGCCGATAAGTTCTGTTGACATGTTGTACGTGCGCCAAAGGGCGCCGATAAGTTCCCTGCGACATAATGAAGAATGCGCCAAAGGGCGCGGATAAGTTCCTGTCGACATGCTGATAAGTGCGCCCATTTCCAAAGCGCGCCGACAATGTGTATCGACATGTCTTGATAGGTGCGCCAAAGCGCAGACACGATGAAAAGTGTGCCCTTTTACACTAAAGAGTGGTTTCTTCTTGGGATCCATTGATCATTTTTGTAAGATATTTAAAAAGCATGTTGGCATACACGATGACTTCATCCATGTTGCACCATGGGATGTTGCCATCCAAAAACTTGCCCAAGTCAACTATTGACTTTTTAGATATTTTGTAAGTGGTTGGTTTGTTTTTGCCTTCTTTCCTTCTCCTCTCTTCTATAAATACTGGAATACTTGTTGTATTCGGGGTGAACATTTTTCAGATAGAAATAGAAGTGAGGAGAGAAAGACTTTGAACTTTCTTGTAACAGTGAGAGAAAAACGAATACAATTATTTAGACTTTGTGCTCAATAGTCAGTGTTATACATTAGATCTTTCCTATGTTAGATCCGTATGTGTTTAATCTGTCGATTCATATCTACTTTTCCGTCATTTGTTTATCGGATTGCTTTGTTTATTTATGCAAGTAGGTTTGGCTCTGTTTACTACCAAACTAAAAACATAAATCTTCTGACCTTTCTGCTTTGGAATTCATTTCTTTTCTCCCTTCGGATCTGTTCTTTCTCTTCTCCCTCTTTCATTCCTTTCTTTTAGCACTGGAATACTCTAATGATGAGATCCCAACCCCGAAGGCGTAAATCATGAGACTTGCATAGGTTCCCGCTAGTGGAAATAGCAATAAACCGGTTTAACTTTCTTTGTCTCAAAGAGGGGCTAAGCCTCGCAACACTTGTTGGCTCGTCTATCCATAGATCTCGTCCACGTGATGATTTTCGGACCAACAGCTTTTAAGGCGACTCCACTGGGATCGAATAGATCTCGAGCGAGATCTATGCTGGTAGCAAGATATAAAAATCCGAAAAATTTGCAAAAGTGCTCAAATCGAAAAATTTTCTTCCGAGAGTCATAGATCGGGCCTAGTTACGGATCTTTAGTTCGGCCGAGTTTTTATCAAAATCATTATTTTTCCGTAGATCTGAGTTTTTGACTGTTTTCTAAAAAAGTTTGAAACCCTCTGAAAAGTAAAAATCAGATCTGAAAATCAGCTTACTATCTTCCCTGCCATCTTATCCTCGTTATTATTTGTCATTAACCGCAATCGGTTTTCAAGAGGATAGTTTTAAATATTCGTAGAAAAAGTGCATGCTTTGCTGGTTTTGTCGGAAAAACCAGAAAATCAGCAAGTACACCCAAAAAAAAAGTTTAAATCTGCGCCGTAATATTACAGATCTGAAAGGTACACTGGCGAGTGAACCTTTTACGCGCAGCAGGAGAGCCCGTGGAGAAGTTGATCCTACTTTCGATCTGCTTCAAAGGCACAATTTCAGCGTAACACCGGCACGTTTTTCAGCGTTAAGCTCGGCTAGGTGGTCATCCAGGAGTGTCTCACCTCCACGAAGAAAAAGTCTTTTACAAGGAGCATCTACATCCCTTTGTAGTGCTTTGCTACTCAGTGGAACCACCCTCCCACTGTCGTGTGCTTTTTCCGGCCTTTTTCAAATGGCGGTACTTCATGGGAAATGCTATGGGTCCTCTCGCACCGCCACATCCAGCTTCACGCGCTCCCTCATGGGAACCGAAAGAATTTTCCCAAATTCGACGGGAGCGGAAATCAAAGCACGGATTCCCACATATCTGCTTTCATTATGTCATGCAGTATTTTGGACGTGACTCACGAAGATGTGTCGGTCCGCCTTTTTCTGGAAACCCTACAAGGGCCCGCAGCTGAATGGTTTCAGCATTTGCCGGCCGGATCTATCACCAGTTGGGCCACCTTACGGGATGCTTTTGAAGACAGATACAAGCCTTCAGAAGATGCATTTGCATTGCTATCACGGATCACGCACCTGAAGAAAGAAGCCAATGAGACCATGCGTGATTTCGTCGCCTGTTTCAATGTGCATTAATCAACCGTGTCCCTCATGTCATGCTGCCCGACCGGAGAATCGAAGTGTTTCTTCGTGAACGCCATGAGCTCAAAAGTCAGCTTCTTCGCTCCTTCAAGAGCGAGTGTAGCTTTACTCTTCCTCTCGCTCAAAGCCGCCATTCGGATAGAAGACAATTTGATAATATCCGGCGAGTTGAGAAAGGAATCATCAAAGTCCAAATCTTCGATCCTCGCCTATTACTTCGCCCGATCCGGCATTCCAAAAAGATGGCGAATGATCTGCTCGCATTGAAAAGCGATTGGCCTGGCTCCTAGTTCCTCATACCGAGACGTTCCACGAAGGAGTTTTGTTCCCAACAATGTTTCACAAAGACCGCGTCTACTCCGCAACCGCTCCACGGTTGGCGCTTGAAGCTCCTCCATCAATGCTTTGGCGAAATTGAAGAGGAAGAGCGGATTATGAAGAATCTTCGCCTCAAGACGAAGATGATCAAGATGTCGTGAGTGGACTCGCGACTCTACTATTGGATACATGGAATTTGATGAGGATGAATCGATGAAGAAGAGAGTACTCAAGGCTATGCAAGCGGACAATCATATCTCAGTTTTCACCCGCTCAAGAAAAGAAGCAAAAGTTGCTGCCCATGCGCGAAAGAGAAGGCCATGTCAAACGTGCCTCCCACCATTGTTAAAAGAGGTAATCCCCTTCCTACTCAACTCCTCGCTAAGTCTTTTCCAAAGAAGTCCTTTCCGCCCCATCTCTCCTCCGAATCAGCCCCTCATATTCCTATCAAGATCAGGTAACCCTGTTCCACCATCGTGAAGTGAAGGACTCATTCCCTCACCAACGCAACCCTTATGTTGCGTTCGATATAATAGATCATGCAAAAAGACCAAGATCCAAATGTCTCAAGTCGAGTACCTTGATCAAATCCGAGCAGCTTGTAAGATTGACCAAATATATTCGGAATCAAGTCATTATCTAAACAGTTTCCCAAAAGGAATCCTTTCCACTCCCCTAAATCCCACATAAATGTTGCTTCAACATCTGCATCAGGTAAGATAGAACCTTTCTATCTCTCTCTCCTAATCAACGGCCATAAGTTGAGCAACTGTATAATTGATTCCGGAGCTTCTGATAATGTCATGCCGGCGAAAGTCGCCCATGCTTTAGGCCTCACTCTTACCAAACCGTTCGGCAGATGTTATTCATTGGAAACCAAGCAAGTGCCATTGATTGGTCAAATCAAAGACGCGCAATTTGCGTTCGCAGCATTCCCTGAAAAGAGGGTAAAGATGACCGTTCTCGTTGCTGACATTCCAGCAGCCTATGGAATTCTGCTGGGAAGGAGTTTCTGCAGCGAAGTTGGTGGAGAAATTCACATGGACTGGTCTAAAGCTAGAATACCCGTCAAAGGTGTGATGCAGACTTTAGAACCAGAATCGCAAAAGAAGTACTTGGTCACTTTAGCTCCGAAGATCCCAAAGCCCAAATCCTTTTTGAATCATCGTGATGGGGAACTACTTCTTATCACGAGAGACGACGATACAAAGGGCGTTTTGTTCGGGAAAAGGATTGTAATAAGATCTCGGACCTTGCACTTGATGGCAAGAACTAGTGGATGCAAAGACTGGGCCGTGCTTTGATATCTCCCGAAGAGGAAGTCACTCCTCTCTCTTTCAAATTGCAGTTTTTCAACACTAACAATACTGCTGAGTATGAGTCTCTCTTACTCGGTATGCAAGCTGCAAAAGAAAGAGGAATAAAAAATCTAAAAGTACAAGGTGATGCCGAGCTAGTTGTAAATCAGGTCAAAAGGATTTACCAAGTAAAAAATGAAAGGCTCAGGCACTACCGTAATGCAGTATGGGACAGCATTGAGGAGTTTGACGCCTTTTCAATAGAGTCAATTCCAAGAGCCCAAAATGACATGGCTGATTCGTTGGCTATTTCAGCATCTCTCATGCTCCCACACCCGGGTTTGAAGATGAACAAATACACCATTGAAGTGGTTTTCCACCCGAGCGCCTCAGACACTCTCAAAGATTGGCGGTATTCAACGATGATAATCACCTCATTGCCTTTCTAGAAAAATCAGAAAATTTTGATGAGTTGTATTTTGAAGGATCCACCTCAACATGCCGTGAATCAATCAACAGTCAAAACCACGAAACAAAGGAGAACGATGGCATATGTCAGCTCAAGGGAAATAAAATTCCAAAGGGCCTGGTTTCTCTGGAGCGCCTGTTTGACAGGCATGACCGTTTTGTGAAAAAGAAGAGGCGAGATGATCCTGACTCATCTCCAGAGACAGAACCAGTCAATATAGGTTCTGAGGCACATCCGCACTTCGTGAACATCGGGAAATGTTGCACGCCAAGAAAAGCGGAAATTTGTCAAGTTCTTTGAAAAAAGATATATAGATGTGTTGGCATGGTCCTATGCCGATCTAAAGTCCTTCTTGAGCCAAAGGACGCTTCGGCATGACATACCGCTGAAAGAAGATGTCAAAGCCTTTGCTTGAAGCAAAGGCACTATAATCAAGATTTCGGCACCATCCAAGCCGAAATTCGAAGATGCTTGAATGCAAGAATCATCTTCCCTATCCATCACAAAGACTTGGGTGGCGAATATTGTGCGTATGCAAGAAAAAGCGGCGAGATACGCATGCGTAGACTTCAAAATTTGAATCAAGCTTACCGAAAGACAACTACCCTCTTCCGATAATGGATCAAGTTCTCATAAAGCGCAATCGGATCGAGAGATGTCGTCTATGCTTGATGGTTTTTCATTACAATCGATTGAAGTTTCACCAAGATCAATTCAAAACAACATTCACTACTCCTGGGTACATTTGCCACAAATGAGAATGCCTTTTGGCCTAACTAATGCAAAAGCAGTGCTACTTTTCAACGGGCCATGGACTTCGCATTTAAAGGTATGATGGGGAAAGTCATTGTAGTTTATCTAGATGACTTAACCGTGTTCTCTAAACAACGAAGTGATCATTGTGATCACTTGGAGCAAGTGTTGGCCAGGTGCCGAGAACATGGAATTTCCCTAAATCCCAAAAAGTCCGTTTTTGGAGTTACGGAAGGGAAGTTGTTAGGGCATGTGGTTAGCAAAGAAGGAACGAGGATAGATATTGAAAGGGTTAAGGCTATTCAGAACCTTACTCTGCCTACAAGCAAGACTGGTATTCATTCTTTCTTCGGAAAGGTGAACTTTCTCAGGCGTTTTGTTCCTGATTTTGCTGAGAAGACCCGCCACATACTGAACATGATGAAGGGGTCACCAACTTTCAGATGGAGTGAAGAAGGGAAAAGGTCATTTGAAGAAATAAAAACTTCTGTTGCCCATGCACCAGTCCTGGTATGCCCCGATTTCTCCAAGGACTTCATCATGTATAGTTACGCCTCCGAACATACTGTGTCTGCAATCCTAATGCAAAAGAACTCGGAGGATATTGAATCTCCAATCGCGTTCATGAGTTCTCCTCTCAAGCCTCACGAATCGAAGATGACTCAATTGGAAAAGCATGCCTTTTCCGTTGTCAAAGCGTGAAGAATTTCAGGTATTACATTCGAACTCGCATACGGTGGCAGTCTTCAGGTTCCCGACACCGCAGTGAAATCAATTCTAACTCAGCAGGAGTTAGGAAGCTTGAGAGGAATTGGATCGCAAAGGTCCGGAATATGACTGGATATTAAACCAACCAAGCTGGTGAGGGGCAAAGGCACTGTGTCGGCCTAATGGCCGAGAACAAGGATTGAGAAGATCCTGATGAAAGAGAGAATCATCTCAACAAAGAGCAAAGCCCTCTGAGAGGAGCCGATTCTCTGCCTCTAGTTACTCCAGAAGTTGCTTTGTGAACTGGCCACTTAAATGAGAGTGGTACTCCGACATTGCTTTCTTCCTTACCTACGGCGAATGCCCAATGCACCTAACTACGAAGGAGAAGCGTACTATAAAGCTCTCGTGAGCGCCGGGATATGTCATCTCGGGATGAAGGTTTATATAAGCGCTGGATAGATGGTATCTTCCCCGCGATGTGTCGATAAGCCCAAAAGAAGTAAAAACGCTGAAAGTTTTCACAATTCACTTTGTGGAGGCCATTTTTCTTCTTACGTGATAGCGCAACAAGGTCATGGGAGCCAGTGTCCATCATGGCCAGCCGCATTTTTGTACTTTGTACAGTGGGTGCAAAGTGGAACCCTCAAAGATTCATTCTCTCTCTCTCCAAGTTGGCACACCCTCTTCCCAGAAGGCGGTCATTGTCAATGAACCATTGAGAATGGGGAATTGATTTTATTGGCGCTCAATCCTCAATCTCTTGGACAATTATGTCCATTTTAAAGAACGGATTACTTCACCAGACTGGGTGGAAGCCATAGCCTCAAGCAAATGTATTCGAGGTGGTTTGCGGTTTTATCAAAGAAAATATCAACAAAACTGTCGATTGTTTACTATGCCCAAACAAAGTCGTTTCTCTTTCATAATTTCTAACTTTCCTCGCGGGAAGTTATTAGTTTTTCTCTAATATGGGATAACTTTTAGCAATGCCTCGTGTTATTACCTCGGGGAATGGTCGATAGCGAGGTCCATGTAATAAGAACTTGTGACCATCATACGTATCCTTAGTAGATGAGAATCACTACATGTGGCCCTCAACAAGTCTTTTCACACGGCTCTTGTGGGCGGATCATCACTCCTAAGAGATCTCTTTATTGTCACCTTTCAAGTGTTATATGGCAAATCATAGATGCCGAACTTCCCATTTCTAGCAACTTCTCCTCTCGCTTAGTGGTAGTTTTAGCCATTAGATTAGATGAAACTTTCCTTTCTCTAGAAAAGGAATTCAATGTTTCCGAGAACTCCCAAAGAGAGTAAAGGTGGTCTAATGTTTCACCAATTACATCGTAGCTCAATCAAGTAAAGAGGCTTTTTGACAAGAAGGCCAAGCAGAGAAATTTTCAAGTGGGAGATCTCGACCAATTGGGACATTGAAGAGAGCCAAAGGGCATGCACGAAAATTTGATTCCTATGGAGAGGGCCCTTCAAATCAAGCAACTCAATGGAGAGAATAAGCCATTTTTATCTCTCGTATCGCCAAGGAGCTGAACTGAGCTTATGGACTATAGGGGATGCATCTCAAGATCTTCGGGAAGTAGAAATGCTTGCTCTCTTGTATTGTTCTCTTTTTCCCAAGTTGTGTGTTTGTTTCCGTCGTGTGTTTGCTTTTGGTTTGTTGTGTGTTTCATTTCTTTCCCCATCGGTCATGCCCTTGTTTTTGACTCAATACCCAATGGATAGATCAAGGCATGAAAATGGTGATTCTCTACCCTTAAGTTTCACAAAGATAGTCCCAGAAAAGAATAAAATTTGTTATCCCGCAAAATTGTCATAGGGAACCTTTGCAGGTAACCATACCCAAAATTTTGTTTTGGCCCCAAGGAAGTTTGAAACGTGAAAGAAGCCCAAAATTATCTTCCAAAATCAAGTTTTAAGGACTTAGCCATTTTTCAGAACTTTTCCATTCAAACAATGAAAGCTACTAAAGTTTGATAGTGACATGTTTGAAAATTGCGCAAAAGGGTTCTCTTCAATAAGTTCTGCATAATGACATGGGTGAAAAGTGTTCAACCAAAGGGCGTAAGGAATTTCATGTTAACACGACAAAGGGCGCCAAAGTCACCTTAGAGAAGTTCATGTTGACATGCCAATGATGAGTTCAAGGGGCGATGGAGTTCAACATGTGCATAACAAAAGGTGCGCATTGTTATGTTAGTGGGTGCTGAAAGTTCTGTCGACATGCATTACAAAGTGCGCCCATTTCCAAATAGTAAGTTCACTCAGTTGACATATATTGAAAAGTGCGCCAAAGGGCGTAAGGAATTTCATGTTAACATCGACAAATGGTGCGCCAAAATTTATGGCGCTGATAAGTGCCCAAGTCGACATTCTCAAATGAAGAATGCGCCAAAGGGCGCCTAAGTTCTGTTTCATAGCTAGATAAATGCGCCCATTTCCAAAACATACTGAGGCCCGATAAGTTCTCCTGTTGACATAGGATGATGATGACGAAGAAAAGTAGATTCATGAAGATAAGTTCCTTCACATCTTTGAAGAAAGTGAATCAAAGGAAAGCGCGGATAAGTTCCTGACATCCGATAAGATGCGCCATTTCTTCTACTTTATTTCCTTTGTATTATTTAGTCTCATATAATGCATACTTGCACAAGCATGTAAAGGACGATGAAAAGTGCGCCTTGTTACATCCATGAGTGGTTTCTTCTTGGGATCCGTTGATCATTTTTGTAAGATATTTAAAAGCATGTTGGCATCTTGATGACTTCATCCATGATATCACGATGGGATGTTGCCATCCAAAAAATATAGCCCAAGTCAACTATTGACTTTTTAGATATTTTAGCAATAATGATGGTTGGACTTGTTTTTCCTTCTTTCCTTCTCCTCTCTTCTATAAATATTGGAATCTTGTTGTATTCATTGGTGATGAGATCTTGATAGAAATAGAAGTGAGAGAGAGAAAGACTTTGAACTTTCTTGTGCACTTGAGAGAGAACAAGAGGAGACAATGTTTAGACTTTGTGCTCAATAGTTTGTGTTATACATTAGATCTTTCCTACGTTAGATCTGTATGTGTTTTAATCTGTCAGAGATTCATGTATCTACTTTTCCGTCATTTGTTTATCAGATCTTTGTTTATTTATAAGTAGGTTTGGCTCATTTTGCCAAACTAAAAACATAAATCTTCCGACCTTTCTCGCTTTGGAATTCATTTCTTTTCTCCCTTTGTTTTGATCTGGATTTTCTCTTTTTATACTCCCTCTTTCATTCCTTTCTTTTTTAGTAGCACATGAATACTCTTGACCAGGATGAGATCCCAACCCGAAATGCATGTGAGACTTGCATAGGTTCCTCGCTAGTGGAAATAGCAATAAAACCGATTTTAAGTAGCTTTTTGTCTCAAAGAGGGGCTAAGCCATGCAACACTTGTTGGCTGTCATCCATAGATCTCATCACGTGTGCATTTTCACTCAAGCAGAGATAGTTACTATTTATGTTCTTATAAATAGTTGGACATATAGTATGGAGATAGATGTGTGTGTGAATTGGCATCAATGTAATTGTGAGAAGACTAGTCTCGAGAGTGTATTATACTCTTTTTTTCATGATAAAATCTAGGCAAGTGTTTCTTGAAGGATGTATCCCACATTGGGTAAACCAATGTGTTAAATATTGTCCACTGGTTTGTTGAGTATTTTGTTTCTATTGTATTTTATCTATGGGTTTTCTTGGTTTTGTGATTTGCATTTTAATTTCCACATATATTTTATATTTATCCTAGATAGAAATAAGGAATGTGCTATGTATTTTCAAGTGTTTTTAAAGTGTATGTATGTATTCCTAGAGAGGATTAATAAGTCTTTGAGAGGATAGAAATGAAGTTTTCCAAGGTAGTTTAGGGAAAATTTATGGAAATAATTGAAGTCAAGAAGTACAACTTGAGAAATTTAGGTGAGTAATTTTGGGCACATGGAATGAAGGCTCCAATGGTGAAAGATAACTTGTCCTTGTCAAAAATGGTTTTGGGAGTTATGGGAGGAGTTCTGAAGTAAATAAGTAGTCACCTCTTTGGTGTATCTTGGAATCCTCAATTATGTGGCATAATTGGGTTCATAAGTCTTCAAGTTCTGCTACGCCCTTAACCTATTGCTTGTATTAGGATATGAGTAGCCGACTTGTGGCTTACCATATCATTTTATTATATCATTTATACTTTCTCATGCTTAATAGGTCGGCCTTGGTGATGGCCATAACATATGAATAGTATATATAGGGATTATAGGTAGTATTTCATTATCATTTGAGCATTTTCTTATTATATGGTTTGGAGGTTGCCCTTGAAGTGGCAAGCTATTCTAATTGCATATTGAGATCATTATTCTGAAATATTGTGTTATTTGGTGCTCTACTGTTGCTCTTAATCTGAATTATACAAGTAATTTCATTACAAGTGGTATCAGAGCTGCGATCTGGGCTGAAATTAGGGTAAAAACCCTAATTTTTTGTTTCCACCACATATTGTGAACCATAGAGAATTGGTGGGAGATATTTTTACCAAAGTTTTGAAGAATTTCAAGTAAGGTTCCCTGAAAATTTTAGACTTTTTTGATTTATTTTGCAAAAGTTATTACAAATTTAGGGTTTTTCATAAAATCGCTCCCTAGGGTGCAAATTGTGGAAAATTTTCAAGTTCTTTACATTTTCGAAAAGATCTCAAAAAATAGTATTAGTATCTTTTTGTGTTTTTTCCTGTTTGGCAGAAAATTGTATCGAAACCTTAAACCCTAAGGTTTGACATCATGGCAAAGGGGCCTTCCACAAGAGCAAAAAAGAATCCGGTTACTCCGGGTAAAACCCCAAATAAAGATGGGGTAGTGATTGAAGAGATGGAGTCAGAAGGGGTAAATACAAATTCCTCAACACTAGGGTTTACCTCAGTTGATCATAAGGTGAGCCAACTTGAGTATGAGTTGTGAAATGTACAATTTGAGATGGCCTCTAAAGGAGACATAACCAAATCAATCATCGGTTGGATGATATCATGCAACATGTAAAGGGTAACCAGTATGGCCCAAATCCAGCCCATATCAACCAAGGAGGACCTTCAGTTCAAAATCATGGACAAACTAACCATATTGGATCACTTTTCCAGTCCCATCAGAATCAAACTTATTCGCAACCACGGAACATGATGCCGAAAGTGGATATGCGCAAATTTGATGGTAAGGATCCCCTGAATTGGATAAATCAAATGGAGAACTTCTTTGAGTTACATCAAACACCATTAGGAAAAAGGTGACATTGGCATCCCTATATCTTGAACCCAACCAATTTTTTTGGTATCGTTGGTTATGTGCTCAGAGGCAGAAGAATGGTCTAGGTGTCACTTGGACAATTTTTACCAAGGAGTTGCAATTGCACTATAGTTCTAGTGTTTGAGAACTACTTTAGTCAATTAGCAAAGTTACGAAAACATGATCTCACAAAGATTATGTGGATCAATTCAAACCTATCCTTAAGGGTGGAGAATATTCCAGAAGATAATTTGAATGACTTGTTTCTTGGGGGTCTTAAGGACCACATCGAGCATGAGGTACATATGTTTAATCCAATCAAGTTTTTTGATTATATTATCATGGCACGTCGTGCAGAGGAAAAAGTTCTTGTAGTAGGAGGCCACCTTTCATTAACACCAGAGATCGTAGTATCTCTTCCCCTTCATTTGCTAGGCCAATTAGACTGACTCCTCAACAAATGGAAGAAAAGAGAGCAAAAGGATTATGTTTTAATTGTGATAGAAAATATGGACCAGGACATAAATGTGCTGAGAAGAAGTTGTTCTATATTGATGGAGGTAATGAGGATGATGAGGAAGCTAAAATTATAGGAGAGGCTGAGGAACCAAGTAGAAGATGAAGTAGAGGATCACCAACCTACAATTTCTTGCCATGCATTGTCAGGTATTAGTACTCCTCAAACACTCAAGGTTATTGGATATCTCAAAAATAAAAGGTGACGGTGTTGATTGACTCGGGGAGTACTCATAACTTCATAAATAGTAAGTTAGCTGCCCACCTCAATTGTTTTATTTACCCAACTCCCGTGAAATGCAAGTTATGATTGCGGATGGTGGGACAAATAAGTGTGCACAGGAAAGTGCCATAGTATCAAGATTTCCATGGGAGACTACATGTTAGACTCACCTATGTTTACTATTTCATGGGAGGGGCAGATATATTGTTTTGGGGGTTCAATGGCTCACAACTAGAGGTACTATAGAGATGAATTTCTAAGAATTTTCATGCGATTTCATTCAGATGGAAGGAAAATACAATTGAATGAGATGGTAGCTAAGTCTCCACAGATTATTAGCTCTCATCAAATGTAGAAGGTTCTCGAAAAAGGAGTGGATGGCTTTATAGTAAAGCTATTTTCCATAGAAGTACAAAATATAGAGTCTTCAATGCCACCCGATCTTCAGAAGATTGTGGATGCTCACTCATCTATTTTTGATGCAATTCCAAAGGGACTACCACCAGTTAGGGATCATGATCATGCCATTTAGTTGATTCTAGGGAGCCAAACACCTAACATCGTGACCATACAGATACCCATATTCCTGAAAGTGAGATCGAGAAAATGGTGCAGGAAATGTTGAAGGCAGTGTATCATCAGGCATAGCTAGAGTGCATATTCTTCACTAGTGGTCATGGTACGTAAGAAGGATGAAACATGGAGGATGTGTCTAGATTACCGAGAACTCAACAAGTACACCATTAAAGATAAGTTTCCTATTCCAATAATTGATTATTTACTTGATGAATTGCATGGTGCTATTTATTTCACAAAATTAGATCTTCGTTCAGGGTACCATCAAATTAGGATAAAAGAGGAAGATGTTCATAAAATGGCTTTCAGGACTCATGAGGGCCATTATGAGTTTTTGGTAATGCCTTTTGGTCTTACAAATGCACCCTCAACCTTTCAAAGCTTGATGAACACTATTTTTAGGCCGTTTTTAAGGAAATTTGTATTAGTTTTCTTTGATGACATATTGATTTACAATAAGACATGGGAAGAACACTTACAACATGTAAATAACGTGTTGGAAGTTTTGGAGAAACATACTCTATATGCAAAGCCATCCAAATTTTCTTTTGGTGTACAAGAGGTAGAGTACTTGGGTCATATTGTATCCCATGAAGGCATCAAAGTTGATCCTCAGAAGATCAAAGCTATGGTGGAATGGCCAAGGCCCAAAAATCTCAAAAATCTTCGTGGGTTCCTAGGACTAACAGGGGTACTACAACTATTTGTGCGGGGATATGGTAGAATAGCAACCCCACTCACTGCATTGCTAAAGAAGGATGTCTTCCATTAGACAGGATGCGTAGCCACTAAATCCTTTGAGCATTTGAAGGAAGTGTTATGTTTTTGGAGCCTATTTTCATGTTAGAGTGTGGTACACCTTCTATGTGTTACACTTGGGTATTTTTACGGTGGTCCCGCTCACGGTGAGCGGGTCAGGGGGTTTGGGCGAAGCCCCGAAGCAAATTTTCATGGGTAGTTTATTAACCCATGGGTAATGGGTAACCGTTATGGGCTGTTTTTGGGCCCATGGTTTTTCGGTACCCATTGTTTTGATACCCACGGTTTTTGCCCATGGTTTTGATACCCACAATTTTTGCCCATGGTTTTGATACCCACGGTTTTGTATCAAACTGCTTAAGCAATTGTCTATTTATATGGTCTTATGCATATGATACATAGACAAGCAAATGTATTGCAGATGTGCTTTGAATTCGGTGTGAATTCTATAGAGTTTGTTGAGCATAGCTCCAAATGGATCTGGGTATTGTATTGAGAGAGTGGAGGCTTGTAATAAAATCTGAGCAAGTGATTCTTAGTGGACGTAGCCCAAATTGGGTGAACCACGTTAAATCTTGTCTCTCTGTGTTGTGTTATTTATTCTGCACTTTTATTTGAGATCTGTAATATTTTCTGCATATTAGTTTCTACTGTTGCGATTTTGTAAGGGATTATTCCGCATATTTTATCTCTTATTTCCTAACAATTGGTATCAGAGCCTGGTTTGGTTTGCTAAAGTGTTGAATCGCAGGGAAATTTTTATCTTGAGTGGGAGCTATGGTAGATGATGGAAGATCTAGGGTTGATAAATTCAATGGGTAGAATTTCAATCTTTGGAAGATGCAAATGGAAGATTACCTTTATCAGAAGGATCTTTATACTCCATTGTCTGAGAAGGTGAACAAACCCTCGAGTATGATAGATGCGGAATGGGATTTGTTGGATCGGAAGGCACTTGGAAGATCCGGATGTGTCTTGCATCTTTCGGTATTATTTAATGTTTCAAAGGAAAAGACTACAAAAGAACCGATGGATGCATTAGGAAGTTGTATGAAAAACCCTCTCGCCTCTAATAAGATATTTTTAATGAAAAAGTTGTTTAATATGAAGATGTCCGAGAATAGTTCAAAGAGTGTGAGATCATTTAAATGATTTCAATACAATTGTGAATATGCTAGCTTTGGCTTCTGATAGAATTTGATGAAAAAGTTAGGGATTTATTAATTCTATGCTCTTTATCGAAAGTTAGAATAGCCTGGTAATGGCGGTAAGCAACTCGGTTCCACCTAACTTGAAGTTGAAGTTTGAGGATGTTGTAGGGGTGATTATAAGCGAGGAAATGCAAAGAAAAAGCTCTGGGAACTTTATACTTCAGGAATGCTTTGACAAGTGGAAACTAGAGGGAGTCAAAGAATAGAGGAATCCGTGGAAAATCGAAAGATCGGGAAAGGTCAAAATCCAAGAGCAAGATTGTATGTTGGAACTGTGGAAAGTCCGGGCATGCAAAGAAGGATTGTTGGGAGCTTCGGACAAGAAGAAACAAGAAGAAAAAACAAGGAGGTAAATGTGGCATCGGGTAATGTATGCCAGGATGCTTTGATTCTTTTTTTGCATAATATTCCTGAATCTTGGGTTTTAGATTCAGGGGCTTCTTTTCATGCTACTCCACATAGGCATTATTTTGTTGATTATGTTCAAGGGCATTTTGGGCATGTTTTTCTTGGTGATGATGAGCCTTGTAGTATAGTTGGAAAAGGTTCTGTTCAGGTTAAGATGCAAAATGGGAATACATGGCTATTGAAAGATGTCAAACATGTGCCTACATTAAGGAGAAATTTGATATCGGCAGGGCAATTGGGAAGTGATGGTTATACTGTGATATTTACAGCTTGACTCTTGGAAGGTTACCAAGGGTGCTCTTGTGGTGGCAAGAGGTAAGAAGGTTGGAACCTTGTATTTATCCACTGATAGTACTAATGATTGTAATCTTGTGGCTTCATATGTAGATACAACATTATGGCACTATAGGCTTGGTCATATGAGCCATAAGGGCATGGACATCATAAAGAAGAATTTTCCTGGATATACAGAAATAGGTTTGGAGTTTCTGTGAGGACTGCATATATGGGAAACAAAATCGAGTAAGGTTTCTCAAGGTTGGACCTACAAAGAAAGAGAGTAAGTTAGAGCTGGTGCATTCTGATGTGTGGGGCCACTCAGGTATCATCTCTTGGGGTTCAAGTTATTATGTTACTTTTATTGATGATGTAATAAGGAAAGTTTGGGTTTATTGTATTAGAAACAAATCTGATGTATTTGACACTTTTGTTAAATGGAAAGCCTTGGTAGAGAATGAAACATGTCTTAAGATAAAATGTCTCAGGTCAGATAATGGAGGGGAGTATTGCAATAATGAATTTAATGATTATTGTTCTAAGAATGGAATCAGAGGGCAAAAAGATGGTTCCAGAACTCCACAGAAATGGGGTATTAGAAAGGATGAACATAACAATAATGGAACGTCTTTAGGAGCATGAGGTTACATGCAGGATCCTCTTTCTTTTTGGGCGAAGCGGTGAGCACAACCTGTGTACTTGATAAATAGAGAGGACCCTCAAGTGCCTTGGATGGAGGCATACCTGAGGAGGCTTGGTATGGTAAGAAAGTTGATTATTCATTTCTTAGAGTCTTTGGATGTGAGGTGTTTGTTCATATAGACAAGGATGATAGGACCAAGCTAGAGGCTAAATCAGAAAAATGTACTTTCATTGGTTATGGTGGTGATGAATTTGGATTTAAATGTTGGAGTATTAAGGACAAGAAAATCATTCGGTCTAGGGATGTGGTCTTTAATGAGAAAGTCATGTATAAGCAACAGTTGCAGGAAAATAGGGAAGAATCCAAGAAAGAATATGCAATGGTAGAGGATCTTCCGGATGGGACAGTGACCCATGAATTAGTTCAGAACCTACTCAATAGGAACCCCAAACTCCTACAGTGAGGAGGTCTTCTAGGGTAAGAAAAGAACCTAAACGTTTTTCTCCTTATCTTTATTATTTATTACTCACTGATAGTGGAGAGCTAGAGAGCTTTGATGAAGAAATGCAGGTAGATGTCAGTAAGAAGTGGGAGCAAGCCATGGATGAGGAGCATAAGTCTCTCATGGAGAACTAGACTTGGGATTTGGTGAAGCTACCGGAAGGCAAAAGAGCATTGCAGAACAAGTGGGTGTCCAAAGTTAAAGACGAAGAAGAAGGAAAGAAAAGATATAAGGCCCGGTTGGTGGTCAAGGGGTTTGCACGAAAACAAACAAGGTATAGATTTTGATGAGATTTTTCTCTTGTAGTAAAAATGAATTCTATTAGAACTGTTTCTTGGAATAGTGGCAGAAAAGACTTGCACTTAGAATGATTAGATGTAAAGACTACATTTCTCCATGGTGATTTAGAGGAGGAACTATATATGCGTGACCAGAGAGGGTTATGAGGTCAAAGGTAAAGAGGAGATGGTGTGTAAACTGAAGAAGAGCTTGTATGACTTGAAACAAGCTCCTCGTCAATGGTATAAGAAGTTTGATAGCTTCATGATGGAGCAAGGTTATATTAGATGTTATTCGACCATTGCATGTGTATACAAAGAAATTTGAGGATGGAAGTTATATTATCCTGTATTTGTATGTTGATGACATGTTGGTTGCAGAGTAAAAACATGTAGGAAATAAAAGTACTCAAGAAACTTGACTAAGTGAATCCTTTGATATGAAGGATTTGAGGGCAGCCAGACAAATCTTTGGTATGAGGATAACTCGGGATAGGAAGGAACGGAAGAGCTGATTTTATCTCGGAAGAGTACATTAAGAAGGTATTAGATAGGTTTAACATGTAGGATGCTAAACCTGTTTGGGACTCCTTTGGTAGGCCATTTTAAGTTATCAAAGGAGCGATGTCCCAAGATAGAGTAGGAAAGAAACCACATGTCCAAGGTACCTTACTCATCAGCGGTTGGCAGTTTGATGTATGCTATGGTATGCACTAGGCTTGATATTGCCCATGTAGTAGAGTTGTGAGAGTATATTTATGAGTGATCCGTAAAGAGCATTGGCAAGCATAAAGTGGATCCTTCAAGATTTGAGGAAGGGACCATGGGGATAGTTTTATGCTACTGATGGATCATACACCACTTTACGTGGTTAAATAGATTCAGACATGGTGGAGATGTGACAAATAGGAGGAGCATGACAGGTTATATTTACACTGTAGGTGGGACAGCAGTGAGATGGATTTCATGACTATAGAAGCTGGTGGCTTTGTCAACCATGGAGGCTGAGTATGTTTCTGCCACAGAGGCAAGCAAAGAGATGATTTGGTTACAACAATTGCTTGAGGAGTTGGGGCATAAGCAGGAGGAATGTAAGCTGCATAGTGATAGTCAGAGTGCTATACACCTAGCTAAGAACTCTACTTTCCACTCCAGGATGAAGCATATACAGTTGAGATATCACTTCATCAGGATAGCTTTGGAGGAAGATAAGTTGAAGTTGGAGAAGATTCATACTAGTTAGAATCCTGCAAACATGATGACCAAGGTGGTCACAAGGGATAAACTAAAGCTATGTTCAGCTTTGGTTGGCCTTCCTCGGATGGATGACAGTGAAGGGTTGAGAAGCTTTCGATCGGTGGAAATCGGTCTCCAGTAGGGAGATTGTTATGTTTGTGGAGCCTATTTTCATGTTAGAGTGTGGTACACCTTCTATGTGTTACACTCGGGTATTTTTACGGTGGTCCCTCGCCGGTGAGTGGGTCGAGGGGTTCGGGGTGAAGCCCCCAAGTAAATTTTCATGGGTAGTTTATTAACCCATGGTAATGGGTAACCGTTATGGGCTATTTTTGGGCCCATGGTTTTTCGGTACCCATTGTTTTGATACCCATAGTTTTTTGCCCATGGTTTGATACCCACGGTTTTTGCCCATGGTTTTGATACCCACGGTTTTTGCCCATGGTTTTGTATCAAACTGCTTAACAATTGTCTATTTATATGGTCTTATGCATATGATACATAGACAAGCAAGTGTATTGCATATGTGATTTGAATTCGGGTGTGAGTTACGTGAGTTTGTTGAGCATAGCTCCAAACGGATCAGGTATTGTATTGAGAGATTGGAGGCTTGTAATAAAATTTGAGCAAGTGATTCTTGGTGGACGTAGCCCAAATTGGGTGAACCACATTAAATCTTGTCTCTCTGTGTTGTGTTATTTATTTTGCACTTTTATTTGAGATCTGTAATATTTTATGCATATTAGTTTCTACTGTTGCGATTCTTTAAGGGATTATTCCACATATTTTATCTCTTATTTCCTAACAGAAGCCATGTGTAAGACCCCGCTTTGGCTACTCCCAACTTCTCAAAACCTTCATTGTTGAATGTGACACTTCAGATCGATTGGGAGTAGTTCTAATGCAAGAAGGAAGACCAATTGCATTTGAGAGTCGCCATTCAAAGGAAAAGATCTGCTCAAACCTGTCTATGAGAAAGAAATGATGGCTATTCTTCATGCGGTCAAGCAATGGAGGCCCTATCTCATGGGTAGACACTTCAAGGTAAAAACTGATCATGATAGTCTCAAATACTTTTTGGAGAAAAGGTTATCATCTGAGGAACAAAAAAGTGGGTAAATAAAATGTTGTGTTATGATTTTGAAATCATATACAAAAAGGGTAAAGAAAATGTAGTAGCCGATGCCTTGTCCGAAGGGATACATCCCAGAGATGCCTTACTATGTGGAATGTCCATGTTGACGACCGATTGGGTGGATGAAGCAAGATTGGAATGGAATGAAGATAAGGATACACAATCTCTAATACAGAATATCAAGCAAGGATCTATGATATCTAACAAATTTGAGTGGAAAGGTAATGCCCTATGGTACAAGGACAAAGTTATACTTGAGTAAAGATTCGAGTTGAAGCATAAGATTCTTGCAGAGCTACATGCCTCACTTTGTTGGAGGACACTCTGGGTTTTGAAGACATATCATAGAATAAAAAGAGAATTCTTTTGGGAAGGACTCAAGGGGATGTAAAAAAGTTTGTATCGAGTGTTTAGTGTGCCAACGAACAAAGGGGAAACAATTAAGACACCAGTGTCTCATGAACCCTTACCAATTCCTAGCCGAGAGATGGGAGGAGGTCTCCATGGATTTCATTATTGGATTTCCTTTTGAGAGGGTAAGAATGTTATTCTCGTGATTGTGGATAGGCTCACAAAATATGCCCATTTTTGTGCCCTATCACATCCATTTGCAGCCAGTATAGTTGTAGCTATTTTTTTGGAGACAGTTCAAAGGCTACATGGAACCCCAAAGATAATTGTAAGTGATCATGATCCTATTTTCACAAGTAATTTTTGGACGGAATTATTTTCATGTTTGGGTACTCACTAGCTCACGCTTCATCTTATCATCCTCAAACCGATGGGCAAATGAAGTGGTCAACAAATGCTTAGAGGGGTATTTACATTGTTTTGTATCGATAAGCAGAAAGGTGGATTAAATAGCTACCACGCGTAATGGTGGTATAACACATCTTTTCATACCTCTTCTCAAATGACCCCATTTTTAGTATTATATGGTTACCATCCACTTTCTATCACTTCCTCCTTGAGGTCTGCAAACTAAGATAAGAGATGTTGAGGAACACATTCAACATCAACAACATGTTTTGGCTAGTTTGAAGGAGAATTTAGCATTAACACAAAACATGATGAAACAACAAGCGATCAACATTGTAGTGAAAGACATTTTGAAATTGGTGACTAGGTTTTGTACGTCTCAAAATTTTTACAAATAGATGTCCCTAAAGCAACGAGAAAAGGAAAACAAACTTGCTCCTAAATATTATGGCCCTTATCATGTTCTATAGAAAATTGGTAGTGTTGCTTATAAACTACACTCCATCTTCCATGTTTCATGCCTAAATAAGGTTATTGGATAGAAATTTGAAGCCCAGACAAAGTTACCAGAACTTGACGAGGAAGGAAGAATCATTTTGGAGCCAAAGAAGATTAAAACACGTACTAAGAGGCTGAGAACTAGAGACATTAAGGAATATCTGATCAAGTGGAAGAATCTGAGCATAGAAGATGCCACTTGGGAGGATGAAGGTTTTTTGTAGCAACATCCAGGATTATTCAATGTTGAGGACAACATTGGTTTGAAGGGGAAGGGCATGCTACGCCCTTAACCTATTGCTTGTATTAGGATATGAGTAGCCGACTTGTGGCTTACCATATCATTTTATTATATCATTTATACTTTCTCATGCTTAATAGGTCGGCCTTGGTGATGGCCATAGCATATGAATAGTATATATATAGGGATTATAGGTAGTATTTCATTATCATTTGAGCATTTGAGTCTTATTATATGGTTTGGAGGTTGCCCCCTCGAAGTGGCGAAGCTATTCTAATTGCATATTGAGATCATTATTCTGAAATATTGTGTTATTTTGTGCTCTATTGTTGCTCTTAATCTGAATTATACAAGTAATTTCATTACATTCTCCCGTGATAGCTCAAGTCATTGTTGTTTCTCCTTCGTGTTGAAAGGGTGAGTGGTGCCAAACTTAAAATTAAAGACACAAATGGATCTTGATAATTATAATTTATGATCTCAACATGTTATTTTGATTCAAAATCATATAATGTTTTACCCCAAAACACTCTTCCATACTCTCGGGGAAAAAAAAGCACTCCTGATGTCTTGATTTGCACTTTCTAAATGACATCAACATTCTAAAAAAGGATTATCCACTTTTTCACCATTTTTTTCCCTTGGATTTTCCTTGAGGTGAAAAGGGTTAGATCCCTTGGTCGATTAAGAAATATAAGGAAATCATATTCTCTGGACACCAAAGTGTGAACCCCATCATTTTTGAAATTTCATCACTTAAGAGCATGACTTAAGGTGTTAGGGTGAGAAAATGAGTGAATTAAGTTACATGTCCCACTTTTCATGATAGTTGAACCCCTTAACAATATTTTTTACCCTCTATATCCCCTTTTCTTATCACCAAGATGAAAATGGGATAAGGGGGACACAAAATTACAGCCCCCATCATGGAAAATTTATCTGAAACCGCCCCTCACTTTTTTTTTACACCTACGCTTCACAAACTTGCATTATGCCTTATCCCCCTTTCATGTGCTTGAACCCAAGTCACACTTTTTCACCCATGTTGTCCCCCTTGTCACTAAGGTGTAAATGGGACAAGTGGGACACAAAATTTCTACCCCCATCCTTCCATGTATCTCTTGATCATGTGAAAACTCATTTCTAGCCTTTGGTGACCATTCCCAACCCTTGCATCTCACCCAAAAGGAACCGAAAGCTTCCACTTATCACCATCTAGTGCAAGTCACACTTTTGTGTCCCTTATGTCCCCTTTTTCCCTCTTTCACCAATGCAAATCCACTTAAACCATATCCCAACCATGGTTAAGTTATCGGATCAAATGTGTGAGTTAAAGTTTGCAAGCAAAATGAATAATGTCCTCACCTCAACACTTAGTTATTTTCAAAATTTTAAAATGTTGTATTCTTCCCTCCAAAACCTTTTGGGTGGTTCTCCATAGGTATGATTTTGGTTTTTTATCTATATTTCCATACTCCAAAACTGAAAAATGCTCATATCTCCAAACGGTGCACCCGATTTCCACCAAAATTTCATATTGACTCTTTCCAAAATTGAATTCAAGTTGATTGAGTAAGAGAACTACCATGGATGAAATCTATATAATTTAGAATATATTTGAAATTTTCATGCCCATAAAGTTTCCTCTTCATATCTTTGGAGTTTTTCTCAAAAAATTCCTTGGAGCAGAAGGTCCTTAAGTAAAACCTAAACTTTTGAGACCAATTTCATTACAATACAACATCTAGAAGACTTCCATCTAAAAATAGTAAGTATACAAGGCCTCATGTGTCCAAATATAGTAATTTTCCAAAAATGTTAAACTCTCATCACCCGTGATACTCCAAACAAGCAAAAATCATCAAAAGGTAAAATTGTGAAAACTTACTAAAATGGCCATCCTAGTCAAAACTTGCAAAAAATAGAAAGTATTAAAATCGGGCTCATATCACTTGTATCAACTCACATTATTCCTATCTCACTACTTTGTTCCATAATTTCAAGGTCAAGAAATTTTCTCATGGTTTAAATAGGAGAAAATCCATCGTATCCTAAAATTTCAAAACTTACTTGAGGTGAATTTTGTATGACACACTTTGATGCAAGAAGATGGATGATTCAACTCATCCTAATTGTCACAAAAAGGGATTTATCATGGTTGAATTCATCCAAGAAGGAGATATTTTTGTCACTATAGTGAATTGTGCTGCTCCAGGAAGACACAAGGAGGAAGGTGATGATCTCCACATTCCAACTTTGACCTTGTGTTCAATTATCTTTCCAAAAGGATGGGCAACATGTGAATCACATCATGGAAGAAACCATCTCAGAATAAACCAATGTATGTAAAGGATTTTCACTTGAACCATCAGCTACCAAGGTACCCAAGATCATCATGTTTGTAGAATCAATCAATTCATCACAAGTCCACATAAGTGCAATGTCTCGTTAGTATGTATTTAAACACTCATTCAATGCCTTGGAGTGTTCAAATATGTTTACATGTCATAAGAAGGAGATTACACCCAAAATGTTTTTTCCCAATAAAGGTCAATAACACATAGTTTCATTCATAGATCAATCCTTATATTTGGAGGAGAATTCCTTTTTCATTGAGTAATAGACAAGTAAGAACATGTTTGAGCATCTTGAGGTTGATTTCATTCAAGGAGACATATTTTTCATGGAGGTGAATTTTGAATCCAAGAGGAGTAAGGTTATGAGATCCATGTTTTAATTCCTACCTTGTAATCAAATAATATCATCATGTTCCCACCTCAATGCATATCTCATAACAATGTTTTTGAACACTTATTCAATACCTTGAAATGTATCTATGTCTCACAAAAGAAAGAGTTTGCAATCTCAATGTTCCAATTCAACATGTGGTCAAGGAAAGGAACTTCATTCATGGTCCATCATAGAAGAATTCTTCATCAACAAGATGTTTCCCTATCTCTGGATCTCCACTTCTCTCTCTCCTTCTCTCTCCTCCCTCCTCCCTCTCTAACATTATATTCCTTCATTGAGAGTATACATTTTTCACTCTTTCATCTTATTCACTTAAGTGACTTAATGTTGCATTGTAAAATTACCTTTTCAAAAATAAGAAAAGGACTTAGTTTCATTCCTAGGTAATTTGAAAAATTCACATGGTGGTAAGATGAAAAGTGGCATGGGGGAGGAAGAGACATCTTGTAAGCTATAAATTGGGATGGCTTCTCCATTCCAAAGGGTTGGAAATTGTTGATTGTTGTAAGTTGTTGGATTTCACTATTGATGCAAGCAATAAAAGATAAATTTCTTTTATCTCCTTGTTTATGTTCCTCCATCCTCTCTCTACTTTTCAAATTTACAAGCATTGTAATCTTGTATAACCAAGAAGGAACTTTGTGTCTTTGATTAATGATCTATAGAACTTTGTGTCTCTGATTTATTAGTCTTACTATTGATTACATTGTTGAATTCTTCTAATTGAATGTGGACCTACTTTGGTTATTGTTGGTGAGAATCTTCTAGTTCCTACTCATGCAATTAACCCTCTCTCCCTATTTCTCCTACTCTTTATCTCTCTTCAAATAAATTTCCTCCTTGTAAGCTATACAAGAATTTTTCCACAGGTTTTGTGGAATATTATTATGTGATCGCCCGACCTAACGTCTACCCCAAAGTTTTAGTTAGTTTAAATTCAATAATGGGAACTCCCCATACCCAAGAAGGAGGGGCTTAGCCCATGACCATTGGTGAAAACCAATAATTTGACTTTGCAAGAAATTATTTCACCAATAATTAGAAATGGTAAGAATCTTGTAGAATGGGATTTAGTCCAAAATAAGACCATAGTGACACTAAATATGAATAATCGTGTATAAACAAATACAAAGATGTGAATGTTAAGAATTGAGTTCTAAAGAAGCTAGACTCTTCCATGATATCTCCAAAATAGGAGCACTAAAAATGATTGTACCATGTTTGTCGGGGATGTTAAATCTGAAGAGATTATTGATTAGATCACATATATGGATGATAATTTCAATTTTGAAGATATACAAGACTTGTAGTGAGTGGATATTTAACAAACCAAGTTAAAGGGTTTTAGCGTTATGGTGGAAGGAAGTCCTAGAATAAAAGGAGATAAAAAGATAAAATAGTTAAATGAGATAGAATTGTCTCCAAGATAAAGGGTAGGTTCTTTCCTAGTGACCACCAAATGGATTTATTTAGAAGGTATAAAATCTAACTATAGACACAAAATCACGCACTTGGGTACATTTCTAGGTCCATAAACACATACTTGTATTCATATGATTCCTAAGCGAGAAAAATAGTAATTGATAGCTATCTTTGGCCTCTTTTCTTTGTTTCTTGTCTTCTTTCTGGTCTTTTACACCCTATAGCCTAGTCGGTTTTCACTTGATTATCTTTTATGGCTTTGGAAACCAGTTCTCCAGTTAGGACGCTGCCACACCCAAGCATCCTCATCCCCTCTAGGATCCTTTGACCTCTTTCTATCTTACTCCTTTTTTTGGGTCTCTTTCTTTATCTTTTGGGCATCTTATTTTCTTATGGGTTGGCCTTCCAGTTGTCAATTACAAAATTCAACCAAGGGAATCATATAAATACAAAGTTATGTGACCAAAATAAAGGACCAAGCTCTAAGCATCTATTATCATCACCTAAGGTTGTATCCAAAGGAATCTAAGAGCATCAAAGGCATCCATCTAATTTCATTTAAGGGACAAGGACTACATTTTCTGCATACACTCATAAGAGGAAGGGAAGTTCATTTTTCATCCACACATCTATTTACATTTAGTACATCTAGCTATCACTGCTATCACATGCACTTGCACAAGGGCTTCCTAGGCATGATTCTATCACACACACATAAGAACTACATGGAGTCTGAGATGTAGTGCAATACTCGGTCATAAGTTCACTCAATCGGGTGATGACCGTCGAGGTCAATCTGACTCCCCATATTGCATCTTTTATTTTTGGGATTTGATGTAGTTTGAGGGTTTTGTAGGTCATCTTTGTTTTACGAAATATTACATCATAGTGTGACATACATGTGACCAAAAATGACTATCAGTGACCATCTTGCAACACTAGAAAAACCAATTTCCGAGCTCTTTGCATAGTCATGGGTGCCCCAATAGAGGTCTTTGGTGCCTAGGCACCCTTGCCCCAGTCCAGTGCACCCTAGTCCTCATCCAAATTCCAAAATTTTCATGTGCTTTGTTGTGACAATCTTTTTTCTATTCATCAATTTTCTAATCTAGATCATTTCCGGGATCAAGCGTGAATCAACTAAGTCATTCTTTCCTCTCTCTTTGCACTTAGGGTTTTATATTTTATTAGCTTATTACTTGTGTCAAATATGTACTTTAACATTTTATTTATCATATATGACTCTGTAATTAGGGTTTTAATAAATCTATATTTTTTAAATCATTTGGTGAACCCATATTTTGAACACTCTTGGATCTTTATTCTTTCTTTTTTCTTCAATATCCTAAGCTTCTTCCATCATGGATATTTCTATCTATGCCTTTTTTACAAGCTAATCCTAAATGTAAGGCTAAAATCAACTCTCTTTTGGATAATACTTACATTCCTTCTAATACTCCTTCTGGATCATGTATATCATTATTTGTAGATGTGTTTTCTCATAGCACCTTACTTTCCCATCGATGTAGTTACCGCTCTTTCTATTTATGAAATGATCCTCCTCTTTATATTCAGGCTTGCATCTTTAACATAGGCATTAGGTGAGTACTAGTTGATAATGGATCCGAGATCAATCTTTGTAATCTCACATTTCTTCAACAACTTGGCCTTTCCTCAGCTCATGTCAGTCCAACATCCATTTCTATTTCATGTAGCTATGATTCTTCTGCATGACCGTGCATGGGCCTATCACCTTACCTCTCACAGTTGGGCCAAAAATTCCTACGGTATTATTTTTATCAACCAAACTCAATATAATTGCTTACTTGGTAGGCCATGGCTTCACACTATGCAGGAAGTACCTTCTATAGTTCATCGGTGTGCATTAAATTCCTACATGATGGCTATGCATATACTATTCTTGTTGATCACGACCCATTCAAATATTGCAAACTTTGACCCACTCACTTGCTCTTCCTACTCCATTTCTCTATCACAATGTCAGTCATCCCCATAATCCTCCTACATACCTCAATGATGAATATCAACTCACAAAACCTCCTCCCATCTACCACCATCCACATGATTCTTCATCTCTAAGGATCCATTTGTGCATTGGACACCATGCCCTCTTCCTCTCTCCCAAACACTCTGTCGGCAACTCCTCCTTTCACATGCACTCTTTTCATAATAATTCTTATTGGCCTCACATTCCATTCGATCCTACTTTCTTTGATATTGTTTTACACACATGATGGCTTAGGCTTGGATTTTCACACTTGATGATCTCCTCCCTCCACCTCATTCTCCTCACCTCTATCATGGATATGTTCACATTATTATTGCTTATGGCCTCCACATCTTCCATTTATCATTCTTTGTTGCACGCACTTCTCCTCCACTTACACTTGGGCAGTCTTGGCTTGACTACATTGGTGGCACTTTGGATCCTAATCATATTGATATCACATTTCCCATGCCTTTTGGCCATGTTTCTATTTGTAATGATTCATTTCTTGGATATACAAAAATCTTACTCATTGGTATGCACATGGTTGTCCACTACCACCTTTCAATTGATGAAGAATACACAATGGGCATGTACAATTTATGTCATGAATGGCTCTTTATATGATCAACCCCATATTATTGCTTACCAAGTCTCTGATGCTTCTATCTCCATTTGGCTTCTGACCATGAAATGATGATCTCTTAGATGATGTTACTTGATTCTTCTCTACATCATACACTTGGGGGGCATCATGCTTTCTTCCCTCCTAGCATCATCAGGTGTCTCTCATTTCTACTATTATGCTCCATGTGCTTCATACTTCTATTTATAACACATCCATATACACAACTTGGTATATCACTTACCCTATGACACACTCTTTTCCTAAGTGCTAAGGTTCACACTTGACTGATGAGGGAATACTACATCCATTCCTCACACACACACTCTTTCACACTTTCACGATATACATCTTTCTACATTCTCTTCTCACATCATATACCATATGAATTCTAGTTCCACATTTTTGACTTCTCACATCATCATATTATCATATTCTACTTCTACACTTACTTATGCTTCATTGATCTATCTTTCTAATACACATTTTCAAACCATTTCCCATGATGCACTCTTGTTCTATGGTTCATTCTTGATTGTCGAGGGGTATTTTATAAATGAACCTCATCTCATATTCATGCACACATCACATTAGGGGCACGTTGTTCCTATCATATTCACATTACATATTATTCCATCATCATTCTCACTCATTCACAACATATTGCATATCTTGGTTGCACATTCTTTTGCTTTCTTATACTTACATGTACACTTTGTTTCCTATGTTAGATGGATACTTAGTATGTCATTATATTTTCTATATACACATGTGTGTTCACTTGTTCTCTAGTTGTGAATGCAAACCATTTATAGATCTTTACATGCAAAATGATGCTTGGCACTATACCTCTTACCAGTCCCACCGAGGCTCTGGGGGCATCTACTTTAACTCTTACACACTACACATGTGTTATTGTTTCATTTTATACTACTTCTTATTCTTACTAGCACACTATTTTTCCATTTATCTATACACACTTTGACATACTTTTATCTTTCTAACATGTTAATGGGTGCTTCATGTGCAACATTTTCTTTATAGGAACTATTTTCCACCATGGTTGTATGTTACACTTTTTTCTCATTGTTTTTATCATTGTATGCTGCTTATTGTTATGCGGGCTTTTCCTATGTCTTGTTTGATTATTTCTTGTATGCTTTTGGTCACTTTGGCCTTGATTATCTTGTGACATTGTGAGTGATGTCCCATGTATGAAACCTACTTTTCATGGTCTATATTCTCTTCTTATTTTCTTGTTACATTTTTTTCTATGCATGTTTTCTTTTTTCTACTAACACATGTTTCTAGCCACTTTGTTTGCACATGTGCCTTGGTTTCTACCATGCACATTCCTCCCCCTTGCGGGTATCATTCAGATCAACATCAGTCCTCTCTTTGGGCCACATTCTCCTAGTGACGTTGCATGCACCCCAAATGAGAGGGGGCATACATTGGGTGAATCAGTCACCCCATACAACAGCTCAGAGCTTTAGTACATGCTACAATGCACACAAGAACAAATAGAGTTATGAATGAAAAAAATGACCCAAATTCTGACTTGGGTCCTCATTAAACACAAACACTAACAGCCAAATAGACAAGAGCACTTACATGTGCTCTAGACCTTCTTAGGTGCTTGTGTCCTAGGGAATATACAAAAATAATTTCTTAGATCAACATACAGCTAGTTCACATAGTAAACATCATAATAGCACATGATTAGGTGTTCCAATAATACAAAATGCATTCTAATCTCCTATTTATCTCCTTTCAATCAAACAATACATCAAACATACATAACAATAATAAACTAAACACGGATCACACCATCTGTAGTGGTGTATAATTCGGGAAGCATTCATGGAAGGAGAGTAACACTAGACCTCTCTCCCAACACTCTTCTACTTTGGCGTGAGATCACCCAAAAACTCACACTTGGCGTGAGATCACCCAAAAAAACTCGTTCTTGGCATGAGATCACCCAAAAAATCTCACTTTGAGCATGAGATCACCCAAAAAAATTGCTTTACTCATAGCATTTTCAAGACATTTTCTATCCTTTTATACTCTTCATGGATCATTAGGTGCACACTTTCCTTTTACTACATACTTTTACATACTTTTAAGAGTTTTCATAATACATGAATTTGACTACTCTTTCGCTCTTCTTTTGTAAGTCCGTCCTTAATACGCAACAATAAGTAGCCCTACATCAAGCACAAAAATAGGTACAACATGGTACAACACAATACGCTTCACCCTAGGGTCACTTCCTCTTTTCTTAGCTTCCACGCTTCATTTTTATCACTTCACGCTTTCACTTGTCTCTTTGGCATGCTATCACCATCACACTCTACATGGTTATCGGTACACATCTCTTATCTACTTTATGTTATCAAGTATTCACTCAACAACATAAAGTGGGGGAAAATGTAGACACAAAATCACACACTTGGGTACATTTCTAGGTCCATAAACACATACTTGCATTCATATGATTCCTAAGCGAGAAAACTAGTAATTGACAACTATATTTGGCCTCTTTGTTTTGTTTCTTGTCTTTTTTCTGGTCTTTTACACCCTACAACCCATTTGGTACTTCACTTTCTTATCTTTTATGGCTTCTGGACACTAGTTCCTAGCTAGGACGCCAACACCTAAGCACCCTCGTCCCTCTCGGGTACCCCTCACCCTTTCTATATTACTCACTTATTTTGGGTGTCTTTTATCTTTTTTGGGCATCTTATTTTCTTATGGGTCAACCTTCCAATTTTCAATTACAAAATTCAACCAAGGGAATCATATAAATACAAAGCTATGTGACCAAAATAAAGGACCAAGCTCTAAGCATCTATTATCATCACCTAAGGTTGCATCTAAAGGCATCTAAGAGCATCAAAGGCATCCATCTAACTTTCATTCAAGGGATAAGGGATTGTATTTTCTTCATACATGCATAGGAGGGGAAGTTCATTTTTTCATCCAAACATCTATCTACATTTAGTACATCTAATTATTGTCTTCTCACTAAAGTGCACTTGCACAAGGGATTCCTATGTCCCGATCTTCTCTCTCTCTCTCTCTCTCTCTCTCTCTCTCTCTCTCTCTCTCTCTCTCTCTCTCTCACACACACACACACACACACACACACACACACACACACAAGAACTACATGGAGTCTGAGATGTAGTGCAACACTCGGTCGTAATTTCACTCAGTTGGGTGACTATTGGGGTCGTCAGTCAAACTCCCATATTGCATCTTTTATTTTTTGGGATATGATGTATTTTGAGGGTTTTACTAGTCATCATCTCTTTGCGGAGGTTACATGTGACTTTTGCGATCATAGTGCAACATGCAGGCGACCAACAACGACTATTAGTGACCATCTTGCACCACCATAAAAACCGGCTTTGAGCTCTTGCACATCACAGTGCATGCAATAGAGGTCTCTGGCACCTAAGCACCCTCGCCCCAATCTAGGCCCTAGTCAAGGATTTTCCAAAGACAGTTCCAAAATTTTATGTGCTCAATTGCAATCGTTTTCCCTTCTCGTTCACCGAGTTTTCTAGTCCAGACCAATTCTATGGGTAACACGAATAAGCTAAGTCATTATTTCCCTCTCTTGCACTTAGGGTGTTATATTTTACTTGCTTATTACTTTTGTCAAATATGTACTTTAACATTTGTTTATCATACGTGACTTTGTAAATAGGGTTTAATAAATTTATATTTTTGTTAAATCACTAATACATAAGGAGTTAAGGAATACATTTAGGAGTTTCATAGATACATTATTATATATGACCATATAAAATTTGACTAAGAGATGATCGAAAAATACTTGAATGGGTTAATGTTTGGTATCCTAGAAGAGTTGAGCATGACACGGATCCAAACGGTAAAGGAAGATTATCAATTTGTGTTACAAGTTGAGAAGACATTATTGTGCAAGAAACAAATCACCTTTCGAGGAATAGGTAGATGTATGTGGAGGAGGAAGGAATAATGTTTAAAGAGTATAATTAAGGAAAGGGAGAATAGTATTGTGTGAACATAAGATCAAGGATATGCATGCGAGTAGTAGATCTTACCCATCAAAAGGGCATGGAAGATTTGGAAGAGGAAAGGGAAGAGGATTTTGTATAACATGCTTCAAATGAAAACAACCTAGACATAGAGTGTATGAATGTCCAAGCACAAAATGAGGAAGTAGAAGGATGAAATAAAACACACATGTAGCACATGGAAATGAGTCCTTAGAATCTATAAAGTATTCATAGGATCTAGAACACGAAGAGGATCCCATGATGAAGAGGGTATTGTTGAAGCCAAAGAAGGAGGATGAAGAACTAGAAAGAGAGACTATTCTAAACAATATATAAATCAAGAGATGAGTAATGTAAGTTTATTGTGGATAATAACAACACAAACAACTTTCTTGCGAGATAGTGAAATTTTTGGGTTTGAAAAAATATGCATTCAAATCCATATAGGGTGTCATGGTTCAAAAGGGACATCAAATATTTATAAATGAAAAGTCCTAATGAAATTTTAGAAATACTTGTAGTAGGAAGAAGTGTTATGTGATATCATGTTGATGGATGTTTATCATGTGTTGTTAGGAGACCATAACATTATAATATAAAAGTTATATATTATAGGAGAAAAAATACTTTGAAGGATAAAGAAGAGGAAGTATGCAAAAATATTTATGTGCATATTGATGGTGGCAATAAAGGAATTCATGCAAGGTGTAGAAAGGAGATGGCATGCTACACAGGAATTCTTGATATATGTCACAAGAAAAGAGTGCAGGAATAAGTAAAGAAGAGCGTCCATGTGAGGTTTCTAAGCTTATAAGTGAGTGTGCAAGAGTGGTTTTAGAGGATTTTTCTTATGGGTTGCCACCCATAAGTATCACTTATCCTATAGATTTAATATCCAGATCATGTTTTCCAAATAAGGGAACATATAGGCTAACACCTTGAGAGAAAAGGGAGGTGTAGAGACAAGTGCATGAATTGTTGGATAAGGGGTTGATCAAGAAGACATATGATCGTGTGTAGTGCCTCAAGTATTAGAACCAAAGAAGGGGAATAATGGTGCATGTGTACAAATTTTAGAGCCATAACAAGCTATATATCAAGTATATATTTCCATTTCCATAAATGGATCACCTAATGGATTACTTAAGTGGAATGTAGTATCGCAAAGATAGACTTGAAGAATGAATATCGTTAGATTAGAATAAGGTAAGGAGATGAATAAAAAGGTGCATTTAAAATGAAGGAAGAACTATATGAATGGTTAGTCATGTCATTTGGGTTGAAAACATTACCAAGCATGATCATGATATTCATGAATGAGGTATTGAATCCAATCATAATAAAGTTTTTCATAGTGTATATGGATGAATTTCTAGTGTTCAACAAGAAAAATGAGGGATGCCTAGTGTTTTTAGGAAAGTGTTATGATGTTTGCAAGAGTTGTTGTTCAAGGTGAAGAAATGCAACTTCATGAAGGAGTTAGTGAATTTGGATTTCATGATATCCCAAGAATTATTGAAGATGGACCTCGATAAAGTACATGTTAGCATTTAATGGTTGTCACCGAGAAATATGTTTGGGGCACAAAATTTGGATGACTTGGAAAGATTTTATAAATAGTTAATTAGGAAAGTCATTGGGATATGTGCATCAACCACGGAAGTAATGCGAAGGGGATCACACATATTATGTTTGGAAAAGGGAGGTTAAGCGTAGTTTTTAGAAGTTGAAGCACAAAATAATTGAGAAGCCAATGTTGGCGTTGCCAAATTTTGACAAGGTATTTCAAGTATAATATGATGTAATAAGTGCAACGATTGGCGTAGTATTGAGTCAAGAGTGTATGCATGTAGCTTAATTCAATGAGAAGTTATCGGTGAAAATAAGATATATTTGGTTTATGACCAAGAATCTTATGTCATTGTGCAAGTGCTCAATAAGTGGGGGAACTATTTGTTTCTAAAAGAATTTGTGTTGTATACAAATCATCATGCATTACATATCATCAACAACCAAGGAAATTTGAATCAAATGCACATGAAGTGGGTTGCGTTTTAAAAAAATTATGTGTTTGAATTGAAACACGGAAGTGGAAAATCAAAAAGGTTGTAGATGCACTAAGTCAAAGAATTCACTTATCTTTATGTATGAGATATGAGTTCAAGTCATGGGCTTTTATGCCATGAAGGAGCTATAAGCAGAAGATGGGTATTTTCAAGATACTTAAAGGAGTGCACAAAACCAATGAATGTGGATAGAATATCATGGTTAGAATTATTTATGCAAGAAGGAATCATGTTTGAGGGAAAGTAATTATGCATAGCTAAGGGGTCAATGTACAAGAATTTGATCAAGGAAAAGAACAATGGAGGTTGAGCAGGTCATTTTAGGTGTGAAAAGGCTATGAAGCAATTTGTTAAAAGTTATATTTGGCCAAGGATGGTCACACACACGTAAAAATATGCATAAAATGTATAGTTTTCTAGGTGGTAAAGGGCAAAGCCATGACACATGATTATATCAACCACTTTCTATTATGCCCTTAATCATATGTCATATATTGGATATATTTAGTTGGATTATAGCTAATATAATCTCTTAACATGTCATATCACATTCGGTATGCCTTTATGTGGTTAGTAGGTCAGGTCTAGGTGGATTGCATAGCATAATTTGGTAATATATAAGAGGTAATAACTCATAGTTGAGTAGGATATTGAGCATTGTAGTCTTATTGTAAGGTTTGGAGGTTACCCTGAAGTGGATAAGTTACATATACTTGCATATTATCATATTATCTCTCCATTTTGGTGTTCTTTATATGATAAGATAAGATGGATCCCCATATGTGTTTCAAATGTAGAGAAAATCTAGGCATGCACACAAAATGTAGATGTCAAATGTGCTCAAGGGCGGAAGTGTTACTATTCTAGAGGATAATATCCTAACCCTAAGATAGCTATAGAAGGGACACCAAGATTGTAGGCTATTTTTTACAAACCTTATGGAGAAAGTTCGGGACAAAACTTAGTTTTAGTTCAATGTAGCATCCACAAATTGATGGGCAAACAAAGGTTGTAAATAAGAGTTTAGAAAACTTGCTAAGATGTTTAGTTGGTGATAAACAAAAGTAGTGGGACCTAATATTGGCACGAGTAGAATGTGTAAGATAATTTGGTGAACGGAAGCACCGGGAAAATGCCTTTCCAAATTATATATAGAAACAACTCAAGGGGAGTTACTGCATGGAATTGAGGGAAGTCAAAAGAATGCAAGGAAGAAGAGAAAAGTAAAAGAATACGCTAAGTTTATGCGCAATATACACCAAGAGGAATGAAGAAAATTGAAGCAAAGTAGTCAACAAAAACAAGGAGACACGCAGATTAAAGGCACACAAATAAGGAATTAAGTGGGAGAAATTGTGTTGGCACAATTACACAGAAAGGTTCCCACGTGGAGCATATAATAAGCTAAAATGAAAAAAGATAGCACCGTACAAGGAGTTTTGCAAGTTTTCAAAGACAACATATGAGATCGCATCACTTGAAGGTATGGACATATCACCCATATTCATTGTGGCAGACTTGTATGAATTTTAAGAAGGGTAAGGTTATGATGAGGAAGGAGAATTAGGATTACAAGTACACGATTAGAGAGAGATAGTACTAGAGGAGGAGATGGAGGTTATTTTGAACTCTAGAGTGTGAAGAGAATGCATGGGAAAGAATATAAGGAATACCTAGTGAAGTGGAGGAATCACACAAAAGAGGTCTTGATGTGGTTGGATCTTGCGAAGGTTGGTCATTATGGTGACACTCACATATTTCAACGTGTTTACAAGGGCTCGCAATTTTTCGTACTTGGGAGTCTAATGCAAAGGCATCCTAAGCGAATCAACAATTTTGTATCAACCAAAAAGAAGCCAAATGTTTCAAATAAATCCAACTCCTAGTGTGTGCATAAGTACCATGGCACAAACATTCTTGAATCACTTTAATAGGGTGCAAGAACCTCTATAAGAATAAGGTTTGAAGTCATGGTAAAGTTGGAGGTCAAATTTTACAATTTTGATCAAGGCGTGGAGTGTGTAAGAATTATTTGCGCAAGATAGGGTGCATAAATAAGGGCACAAAAGTAAGGCATTTACATGCAACATGTAAAAGACCTAAGTACTTTTGGGATGAAAATCAACTACCGTAAGGTCAACACTTCAAGAAGGCGCAAAGGTACATACTCAACGTAAAAGGTGTGTGCAAAACTCTCTCAACACAAAAGGTGCACACAAAACTCTCTTAATACAAAATGGGAAGCTTATCATGGAGAATTTACATTGACCAATGTGCAAAAACACTTAAAAGGATAAGTGGCAAAAACACATGAGGTACTTGGTGCACAACATGATTTGACCGGTGCATGGGTTTGCAACAAAGACCGTGGTGACCGTGGAGCTCTAAAAACTTTGGTTTTGACTCTAAGAATGTTGGAGATGGATGCAAAGAGCACATGTCAACTCACAAGTGACTACATGGATCAAAACCGACATGTAGTGCTTCAAAAGCCCTATACAAGGAATTGTTGGGCAAGCATTTGAGCAATACTGAAGATGTCAGAAAGCTCAATCAAATTGAAGAGTCTTTAGGTGAAAAGTTTGGAAAGACTTTAGGAAGACTTTAGGAAGATTCTACTAGATTAGGGAAAAGAGAGCTGGGGTAGACGTTTGAGATACTTCATTATTATAGTGAGGAAGAGCTCGAGGTGTTACAGTTCAAGTAAACGCATACCCTATAGCTAACGCTTGATATGTATGTAACATGTTCAATTCATTAATATAGTGTGGGGTATTGTGTTAATCTATGAGTATGTGTGTCAATTTTTTGTCGGGTTAAGGCTTTACTTAGCTAAAAGGCATATCCCGTGACCGTGTCATAGATGGGAAGGAGAGACAAGACAATGTTAAATATTTTATATACATAAATTAAGAAAATCCAAAAAAATAAGTCATGGCCAATTTGTAAGCAACTCAAGTTAGTTTACATATAATTCAATAGTAGAAATTTAGACTAGTTCAAGGTGCATAGATCTATAAACAAAACCCAAGTTCAAATCTCTCTCAAAGACATGCAGATTCCCCAGGCGGCGGATCCCATTGCCATCTAAACTTTAAAATTGTTGAAAAATATTTATACCTTAAATGAGGAGAGATTATTGTTTAGGAAGATGTTTTCTTAGGTAGGAAACACAGTGGAGCTAAATATTTGTAGTAGTTGCTCCCATTTTTGATTGCTAATCATAAGTTTGTAGTTGAGTCAAACATTTTTTTATTGGAACAAAACAATATTAACATAATCAATACATGATGGATTACTGATAAAAGGCGGTCGAAAGAGATTGTGGCCCTAGAGAAATGCCAAAAAACACACGTCACCAAAATAATGCCACAAGAGGCAACTGAGAAACCCGGATAACAAACACTAGAAAAACATAAACCAAGATTACATAAGACAAGCCACCATGGGAGAATCAAGCACAAGCAGTAGCAACACTAGGGGAATGTGGAGGATCGTCTTTGGGAGGGCAAGCCTCCAAACCGTGAGGGTTCCTACACCAAAGGATCCAAAGCGATCCACTCATCATGATTTTGAGAATTATCTTGAATATTCAAAAGCGCCATAATTCCCCAACCTAGAGGTCGGGAGCCTACAACAATGACGTTGCTCTGAGATGGAGATGGCCAACATGACGGACCAATAACAACCTTTCCCCGAGGAGATGGTGGACTCTAACCACCCTAGTGAAGTGGCGAAGTCGAAATGACCACGAATCGGGAGGAATGACATATGTATGACTTTGTGTATGTCAAGTCAGGTTAGCAAGCGGAGGGCTCACTCTCAAAGGATTTGGTAGAACCCAACTCATAATGTATGGTGCACTCCCATGGTGGTCACGTAATTGATGCAGTGCTCGAAACTCAAGCCCTCGCTTCGACCGGTCCTAAATCATATAGTACACGATAAAATCACAATGATCTTATCATTAGAAGAAAAGTGTTGTGAAATAGATTCATTGCTTAAAACCATTGAATTCCTAGCTTTCCATAACCGAAATATAAATATAGCTCTATAGAAATTCTCAAGAGGTGTTATATACACTTTGCTTGCCAACAAGAGTGGTCACCAAAAAGGCCACTTTCCAAGTAAACATTTCAAGATGGAAAGGTTGGAATAGGGAGTGGATCCAACCTCGGAGTAGATTGGGCATGGGAGCATGACCAGAACAAATGTTTGAACATCTCGAGTCTAGCACACACATTGGACACGTCCGGTTAAGAATACCAATGTGTTTGATTTTCTCACCCGGATGAAGGCCTCGTATATAAACACCACAAAGTGACAAATTCTAGGCTCAAGTTTAGAATTCCACACCCAATCAAGGCAAAAAGCCATGTTTTGTAAGAGGGATTTAAACCCCAACAAGAATTTAACTTACCAAGGGATGGAGACAAACATTAGTTGGTAAAGCAAACGTGGGTTATAATGCTCAAAGGCACTGTCAAAATTCCATCTCCAGTCACGCAAAACCACGACTGGTTGAAGGCTCAATTTCTGAAGCATGGCATTTGGGATGAGCTCCTGAAGTTTGAGCACAAAAGGAAGGTTTGAATTTGAGAGTTTAAATTCGCCTTGAGTTCTAACAACGGGATGCAATCTCTGGAAGAAACCAAATCCTGTGATGGTGGAAATTCCCTTCCAAAAGAACTTGAGGACTTTACTTCCCCACGCTTGATTGAGATTAGTATCATTTCCAATCGAATGGGAGACCACTAGATGTTGCTCATTGAAAGAGAGCCCATATATGAAACCATTAACAACTCGTTTTAAATATGGGTTGACCAATTCAAAATCCTTCCAAATGTTCTTAGCAACAAATGAACCTTCAATCTTGATTGGAGCCGAGGTAATGAGCAATGTATGTAAACCAATATTCTTCCAACACATGGTACCGTAAGGCACATCACAAGAAATACAATGGTCAAACATTTTTAATTAATTTTTGAAACATTTTTTCCTATAAAATACTACATCTTTTTCTCGGCGGACGTATTGCACAAAATTTAAAGAATCCTAAGACAACAGACAGGGAAAAGATTCCTAAATATTTCAGCAGAACCTGCACAAAACTATAAGAATCCCTTTCCATGGGACCATGAGTTAAGTGGACATAAACACTATTTCAAGATATAATCACGATTTATCAATGATCAAAAACATCACAATAAAGGAAAAGTTGACAATAGATTATTGTGAAAGCAAGTAAGAGGTCCCTTTTACATGTGTATGTTACGGAATAAGTAATGATTAAAATATAAGGTATTGCACACACAAAGGGCATACCTAAAGGATATTTTAAAACCATGCGCTATTGAGAAGAAGAAATCAAGCGATATTTAAAGACTACAAGCTAATAACCTACAAACTATTTTCCAATTCTATGTTAGATGGTTGAGGAGTTTAAAGAACTCATGGATGAAGAGAGAGAATCCCTCTCTTACAAAAAAATACTCTCAAACTCCAGAAAAGCTACACATTGAATACAAAATATAATTGTAGGAAGAACTACTTCAAAAGTAAGAATAATGAGAAGGTCACTGTTATTTAGTCGTATGCTAGTACAAATGTCATAGAATTCAATTATTCAACCTCTGGATGCTTGCTAACAGATGCAAGTTCAACTATGTTTTGCTATCGATGACGTAGATCACAAAACCAAAGACCCAATGCTACATACATTTGCAGATGTATAAACCCATTACACAAAAATGCAAAGTATATATTCCTAATGATAGTAACATAATCACGTCTATATTATTTAACAATTACTGATTACTGGGGAACTCAATATTTTTCCTCTTATGTTATCAACAAGGGCTGGATTTTAAAACTAGTAATAGCATATAGGCTTTCAGTGACTGAAGTTGCTCATCGGATTTGGATTTGGACTCAAACCTGGTAACTAAGTAGAGAAAAATCTATTCTTGTAGAGTGTATTAATTCTTTGAATTTGTGTTAGCATTGCTTGCACAGGAAAAGTTGAGGGAAAATGCAACCATGCCAAGAGAATAATATACCAAGGCAATATAATCACTGTTTCAACGGTTATTTGATACATCAAAATGCTTACTTTCGTACCCAAGTTGTGGTAAGGATAAACATCCTAAGACGCAACTTGTATTAATAGCTTAAAGCAAATGAGTGAATATAAAATGCGAACAATACATAATAAGGAATTAAGATGGCCAAGGAACATTGTTGCCAACAAATTAAATTTAAAATAATTTCAAAGAGACCACCCATACATTATGGCGAAAAAAAAAGGAACAATATTGAATTGATCGAGTTGGATGCATAACAGATGCACCATCGAAAATCCAACAGATGATAGAAACGCCGAAGGGATGGAGTGAAGAATGAATAAATGAGGAAGTGAAATGGAGGGAAAGGATGAGGGGTTATCAGGAAGGGGTTCTATGGAGAGGTAGGACACTGTGTTGCAATGTATCGTCTCTATCTTACGATTATTATTCACAGACGGTGCAATATGTCTTTTAAGAGGACAAAGTAAAAAAGGGGGAAATTTGAAAAGGTTCCATGTTTGAGACCCAACTGAAATGCATGTATCGCACATCTTCCACAGGTTATCTGTGAATAGTATCGGTTATCTGTGAATTTTATTTGTTTAAAACAAATCCACAACATGGACAAAAAACTCCTTGACATCACAAAAAAATGTGTGAAGTCTCCCAAATGAGGTGATGGGGACGTGCTCTCTAATTGTTTATGTCAAAACTGAATAGTCAAATGTATTTTCCTAGTGGTCCAAGGTCTCATATTTGAAAGCTTCAGATACACTAAAGCAATGAAGCACCCCTAAAAATAAAAATACCATTTCAATCATTTGGTGCTCTTGCTCCTCCTTGCGCCTCTCAATCAAAAAATTTCGAGCAAGAAGATTTTTATGCTCTGTCTCTATTGTCTCAAGTAAGACGGGTACAAGCAGAGTCAGTTTTGTTGCTTTCTCAATGGTTTAGCATATCAGGAAGGGATATTCTAAAAGAAGGAACCCATTCCTGCAATACAAAAATAGCATAGGGTAAGACATTAAGAGTTTATTAAATAAAGAGTATAGTAACATTTAAACCAGAAAAATAATAGCTTATAAATAAAGAAAGCTAACTTCTAAATTGCCACTCCCATCTTCATTCAACACATCTTTGTACCAAACCTTTATTCGATGCGGCACCCTCTTAATTATTGTGAATCTAAACGAACAACATATGATGCCACTATCTTGACACAGTAATTCAATCTTCTCACCACTATCAAAAGACATGGATTGTTGTTCACATGCACCACCTTTTTCCTGCTTTCACCGACACCCAATGAAAAGCATCTTCTTTTAGATATGCAATTGTCTAGACTTCCATTTGCTCCACCATCCAATGTCTCTTTGTAAATGTTTCCTGAGATGGTTTTATTTTTATCTCCTGGTTTTCTTTCTTAAACACGATCAGAAGCACCAAGAAACTTTTGGGCACATCTATTTTTCCTTGGATGTTTATTCACTACTGTCCTAGTAGCCACATCTTCATCCAGGTCAAAGTTGTCACTAAGCTCATGTTTGCAATAATCTTGCAGATTAACCAAATCAATACTTTTGAGAATTTTTTGGTGGCAATAACCTTGTACCTCATTTAAATTAAAAGACTTGATACCCTCATTGTCAAACTGCCTAAAACAGACATATATTTGAGCCAATAATTCATATGGGAATTTTTCCAAGCATTTCTCATAGTGCTCAAGAGTAAGAATTGTAGCTTGTCCATCAACACATTCAATAATGAGAACTTGAGGAAATGGAGCGATAAAAAGTTCCGTTTCATGAGCTAGTGGAGGGGGGATAGTTCTAACCACTTCGTTAGTTTGATGAAACCAGCGGACCCTAATTTTCTTCTGAGCTTTCTTGTGTTCATACATATCTTCTAAATATGTTGTATGATGAATTTTTTCTTCAGCCATGACATGAAAATAATTTTTAACCTGATAGGCAAATAGAACAAAAATTAGATCCTGAACAACTTAAATTTACATCAAACACTACACTGTAGTCAAAAGAATAAAAAGACAAAAAGCATACCAAAGAAACAGTCTTCAGACCATAATCAGATTTTAAGCCAAATTTCATGTGTAAATTTATGACCTGCATAACTTTAATTGCGATGTAAAAGATTATAGCATGATTTTCAAAGAAACAGTTATAGGGAACTTTTTCTTACTGAAATAGTAATGCCACTTCGCTGAAAAGACTCATAATGCCTCACACTTTCTACAAGTCCATGAAGAACCTAGCCATGTAATACCCTTGCTGGTAGCTCTGATCTTCCTTTGAAATTTATCCTGCAAACCATGTCACTGACATCAACAACTTCAAAAGAAAAGAGTAAATAGAAGGACTTCTGTAATCATAAAAGGTATACCATGACAAGAAATGAACGCATGAAAAACCTTAGTTCTTACCTTTGTAATTATGAACATAGCTATCTAGATCATCCATATCTTCCCCATTTGAAATATCGATGTCTGAAATTCAAGATGATTCGTGTTTGAATTCTGAATATCAAAAACAAAAACATTAAATTTGACTTCCTTGTGCAAACATTTATTAGGGAAAGAACTTATAAAAATCCAACCAGCATCAAACACATCCCAAAATGTGAAACATAAAAATGACATGAATAACCAAGTTACGTACTATATTCTTAAATAGTGAAAAGGCTTAATTAAAGAGTGTAATGGCAATAGAGAAATATGCAACTTTTGGGAAATCCATTAAAAAAAGGATCGATGCATTTAAAGATAAAAGAGGCACAATATAAAATTAACAACTGAAATATTAAAGAGAATGTTAAAGTATTTTGAACATAAAAGTGGAACTATATTTCTCAATTTTAAGGCGTTCATTATCTCTGCCACCAACAACTACTTTTGGTACGCCTTCTTCGTTGAGATGACGGGCACGTAGGAGGAGACCATGAATTCTTTCACGTCCACATTCAGCACCCCCTCAAATCGCAGGGATGCCGGCAACGAGGATATCACCTACAAAACACATTTCACTTCAATTCAATAATGTTTGATTTAGGTACTTACACAAATGCATTATGATGTTTCTGTAATTGTCTTCTTGTTAGAAACGTACTTAAGTGATTTACATGCCATCTACAAATATGTGGCGCATCTCATCTAATCTCATCTTTATAAAGACGTTTGGAAAAATTTAAAAAATAGTTACAATTAACCTTCTCCATGTAATGTAAATTTTTAAAAATGTTGTATCAGACTGTGAGTTTCAAAAGGAAAATTTTAATTACACCTCAAAATTAGTTACTCAGTTTCGAGTTATAATTAAACCTCAAAATTAATTCACATGAAAATTGGTCGAATGGAATTTTTTTGGTGAGATAAATTTACTACCCAAAAATATGCTTTCAAATTGCATAAATGGAAATGCTAGATTTATATAGAATACAAGTCCACAACAAAAGAGAACAAAAGAATGCCATTAGAATACAAATATAAAAACATTCTCATATAGAAACTCCTTCCCCAATGTTTTGGTCTTTTCTAAAGTGGGACGTGCCAGTAACTCAGTAAAAAAATTGCATTGTAGGTTAAAGAGAAAATATTACTCCTGGATTGTTGCTCTAAAAAGACACTCAAAATATATAGATACTAAAAAGTGTTGCACAAGAAAAAGTGTTGTTGCTCTAAAAAGACACTCAAAATATATAGATAATAAAAAGTGTTGCACAAGAAAAAGTGGGTCATATGCTACAGTCAAGAGTTGAACAACCTGCATCTCGATTATACTTCCCGATTTCCTCAATGAAGAAAGGACACTAAAAATGACCAGAATGAAAATATAAGAATGAAATAGTTAAACAATCAATAGATCTTTAGAAGCAAAGACGGTTCATTTGGGTGCATCAAAGCTTTTTTTTAAAACGATTCTTTTTCACATATGCATTCATGATGGCAAGAACATAGCATAACTGTGAAATATGAAGAGAAACTCTTGCTACTCAATCTCACCCGTGCAATGGCCAATACTTGTCAGAGAAAATAGGTCGCAGCCCACTACAAGAACGCCTTACGGCGTAATGACAGCGACCTTGCGTAACTCGCATTCCACGCTTTCCCCATTTTTTAAGCGCACAACTTTAAACTTGGAAATATATCAGATGTCAATACAACGACCAACATTATCGTCTCCCTTCTTATGGTTATTTAGCTATAAATAAAAACACATATAAACCTGGTTGATATAATCGTGTTGCATGAATCGTGCCCCGCACCTTTTCAAACATATTTGATTGAAAATTGCCACTCAAAATAGATTTTAGAAAACATCCACGAGGAATATATACATCTAGTACTATTATGGTCTAATATATACTGTCATCAAAGGCCCAGCAAAAGAATTTCATTCCAGTCTAACAGCGGGGTAATGTAAAGAAATTGATTGTGAAAACTCACTTAACATCAGAAAGACATTCAGATGGAAATTATATTTAGTATTATAAGAAAACACTACATCAACCTCATGTTTGACGGTGGTCAAATCATAAATTGAAAACGAGGGCCGAGGGCAGATTAATTGCTCCAAATGACAATATTCGAAATATAAAATAAGTAGCCAAACATTAATTGCTACATTATACCCATCAAACGTTTTCCCATTACGAAAAGAGGGCGTATCAGTCTCCACAAACTACAGCCGCTGGTAACATTATTTCGAGTATTTTAATCAAAAGGATCAGTTCAAATATTTCTATCTGTAAAAACCTGCATTAAAATGTTGTAACCCTGAAAAATGCGGCTCAAACAAAACAGGCACAGAGGAGCTCAGATCTTTACATTGCTAAGCTGTAAAAATGTTCAGACGAATAACAAAACATGTCAGAGCCCTCAATACTTCTTCTTCTAAGTCACGATACACCATTATAATCAAACGAGAAGAAAAATACAGGTAAATACACTTCATTTAATGGGGAAGAGGAGGTTATATATGAAGATGAGAAAAAACATGTAAAGCACAATACGAGCACGAACGCAATCTTCTCCACCTCCGGTCTCTGCATTTGATCGTATGGAATTATATTTGGCGGTGCAGCAGCCTCCTCCACGAGTGGTGGCAGAAGTAGAGAAGAAATCACATGCAGTTAGCCATCTGTCTATACCATGCAGCGAGAAAAATGAAAACTGTCCACAAAAATCTATAAAAATACCTGAAATTTTGTTATCCCTTGGATTTCAACGAACCTGGGAGAAGGAATGAAATGCGTACGATGTCTGACGATTGTCAGAATTCCTAGGTCTATGTTCACTACAAGAACGCCTTCGGCGTAATAAGGAATTAAGATGGCCAGGAACATTGTTGCCAACAAATTAAATTTAAAATAATTTCAAAGAGACCACCCATACATTATGGCGAAAAAAAAGGAACAATATTGAATTGATCGAGTTGGATGCATAGAGATGCACCATCGAAAATCCAACAGATGATACCCGTAGCAAACACTTGAAGTAAAAGAATTAATACTAGCAATCGCATGCCAGCAATGCGATGTGAATGCCGAAAGGGAAGAGGTGAATGAATGTACCAAAATGGGGACCAAAATTGTGTTACCCCTAGAAATAGGGGGGATTGGAGTATCGGAAGGGTTGTTGGGATCCCAGATTAGGGTAGTATATCGATCAAATTTTATGACAACCAAGAATGGTAGATCAGGCAATGTGGAGGAACCGTCATAAACAATGTCGATAATACAAGCAGTTGCACCATTAACAAGACATGTCTCTAGTCATAAATTAAGTACATTATTTAATAAACAAAATAATAACATGGAGCATACGTTTCAAATGGTATAACCAAAGGTAATGTTCCCAACGAGCGGCAAATTTAAATGTATGTTGGAGAACGAATAACTTAGAATTTATATATTGTAAAAACCGAGAGAGAATAAAATGGAAGTAGGGCCCGAGGCTTTCTCTTTCGCAATCGTTCTCATAAACGAAAACCTCGACGACATTGACCCTAGTGAAGCAATTACCAAGTAGATGCATCGTGAAAAATTGATTACGAATGGGTTATCTCTACATCAAGCACACTCTTCATTTGTAGCTCCTCATCCGCCACCTTATCGTTTGCATCATCATGAAACCCTTACAGATGCACATCCAAAGGCAGAGAGAGGGCGCCTCTTCTCAACAATGGTCCTCACCTCTTCTCAAACTCCCACTATTTCTCGGTGAAGTCAACGTAATGATTCTACTCATTGAAGAAAAACTATTGCAGGGTGAGCGTGTTGGCCTTTTTATCCACCTCGGCCTTGAGAAGGGGATATACGTCGACGTTGATTTCCACAAATTTAAGGCACCGTTCTCAAAAAAGAACAGATGACCTAATAGTCATTGTAACCCACCACGAAAATAACGTAATTCTTCCCTTCATCTCCTTCGCTTCTTGTTCATTGTTCATTTGCAAGAGCGGCGACCTCTTCAGGATGTTCAATTTCGACACTCTCTTTTGTTGTTCTTCTTCGTCGTCATTTGAGTGGAAAGAGATTATTCTGACACCACTGGATACATTGTGAGTCTAAAGGACAAAGTTAAATCTTTCTATAAGTCTTGTGACTGTCCCAGCTTTGTGATCGACGGTTTTAAAGAGGTCACGCTTCGACGTCCACAGCAACGTCCTTACTTGCCATTGATTTCTCTGACATTGTCAACTGGTTGGGGTCTTTCCCATTGTATACATGTCTTTCGGCGTAATCAAAGATTTTGAAGTGAACTCGTGGAAGTGGGTACAGATGTGTACATTCGTGGTTGTCGAGAGATCGTTTAAGCGACTCTCACTGTATGCGAAAATGTGAACTTAAATTAAATGTGATGAAATACAAATATTAAATGTGTATGAACCAATGCAAGGGTGGTCACAGTATCCCCTCTATATATGCAAGAATTTTGTCTAGGAAATGGGGAATCACCAAACTCAAATACACTCTTGATTGCCACCTCGTCATAATTTATACCCCTTATTTATCTTCTAGTAAGTTTCACTTACCACTATGACCGAACTCTCAATCTGAAATTCAAGCACAATAAAAGAGTATATCTCGACATATCAATGACAAAAATTGAACCTTCTCAAATATGAAAAGGTTTAATCAATTATTAATATATGTTCTTTATATCTAATCTAAAAATTCATGAAATTAATGAGTGTTATCTACACCTTAGACTAAACCTATGCAACATCATTAGCTATAAACATGATACACCTTAGACTAAACCTATGTAGCATCATTATCTATAAACTAGTTAGTCTAGATATGAATATATTAATATCGAGACAAGTGAAAATTATGTGTTCCAAAATAATTAAATCTTGATATACAATGAGGAATGTGACTTTTGAGACTTAAATTAAAAAGGAATACCGTAGTATATTTGTGTGTTTAACATTCCTAAAAGAGTACTAAATTATTTTCTTGGTAAATTTATACAATTTTAATGAGTAACGTTAACACTATGAAGTATATTTTAATTGACTTCTAATCTTAAAATGTATTAATATTTTAATTTGTTAATGGCCTAATAGTAATAGTTTAATCAAGTGCAAGTTAGTAAATGAATATTTAGTTTAGAATATGGTCATGCAAATATAATATAAAATTTAGAGGGAAAAAATCATATATAGTTTCATAACATATTAATAGCTTTTCAAAAATTAGATGTAGACTTAACACAAGAAAAAGTACATTGATATTTGTTTTTGACATCTCATCATATCCAATATCAAGATTATAATTTTTATTTTTTTAAACATTGAAATGCATGTCTCCAAAATCAATACCAATGTGCAAGAAGTTGAATGATAGGAAATTAGTTAAAAAGCATATGCCAAGGCTCTCTTGCATTTTGCTAGCAAAATTGTTTGCTCTCATCTATGCTCTAATTTCATCCATGGTCATCCCAATCTTGGTGCGTATATTTATCTGCAACAATCACAAAAATGAACTAGTGAGTACACTACGACTAAGTATACAACTATTTTATTTCATGTCGTTATATTTTCTTTGTGTTTGTCAGATGTTTTCTGTCAATGGCTTATTGATGTGGACATTGAAAGGAAAACGTAGAACCACATCCTCTGAATTGAAAATGAATTGATATGCTTGGCCTTAGCTATGAGTTGGCATCCAATATTTTTAGTTTCAATTTACTTCTATAATATCAAATACAGTCAAGTTTGTATACTCCCATGTTCTGTAATTTCCATGAGAATTACATGCAAAATCAAAGATCACATTCTGGAATTACTTTTCCATCTTTTAATTGAAGGATAAATATTTTGATCCTTTGGACAATAATTACGGATTACGTGTATAGAATAACCATGTCTTCTTAGGTTTAGTGTTAAGGACTAAGGGAAATCTATTCCATTAAATTCAGTAGGCATAATCTTGATGAAAGATCCCTTTTTTTTATGCTTGGCCTTAGCTATGAGTTGGCATCCAATCTTTTTTGTTTCGATTTACTTCTATAATATCAAATACATTCAAGTTTGTATACTCCCATGTTCTGCAATTTCAATGAAAATTACATGCAAACTCAAAGATCACATTCTTGAATTACTTTTCCATCTTTTTAATTTAAGGATAAATATTTTTATCCTTTGGGCAATAATTGCATGGATTAGTTGTACAAAATAACTTGTCTTCTTAGGTTTAGTGTTAAGGACTAAGGGAAATATATTCCATTAAATTCATTGGAGACATAATCCTGACCGCATCCTTGTTTAGTCCCAAGGCCCTTACACTCAACAAGAACTGATTCGTGGGGATCTTTATGAGCCAAGCAACTTCACCAATGGACCAAAAGTGTGTTAACCCTTTCCATCTTATACTCACCTTATTAGAATAAAATTGGTTCTCTTAGAAAGATTCCACTTGAAACATCTACATGAACTCTAGACATCTACATGCTCCTCCGCTTTCACATGAGATATGTTTAAACAACCAGAAAAAACCAATTTTTTTGTCTTAGAAGTAATTCCTAAACCAGTCTAACAGTTTTCAACATCAATATAATCATGAAGAAGTTTATCTAAAATTATATGAAATCAGATCATCAAAGAACCTGATTAGATTATGCCTGGCACCGTTGCCAAGCATCACACTTTTATCCTACAACATGCAAACAATGCTAAGAACATAATTTGGATCCAAAAGTATTTGTTTGAATTTTTCTTACTTATAACCACTTTGCTTCATCATAATAATATTATTTAGCCTGAAAACCATACACAACATTGGGCAACAACGAAAAGGCAATGAAATTCTTCCCATGAATTCACCTCACGTCAAAGTACTAACTAGAACCATGAGCTCTTTCAAAAGCACCATCATAAATAAATTATAGAATGCCACTTAAATCCAATCTAGAATCCTACAAGAACAAGAAAATTCATAGTAAGTAAAATCAATACCATTAAAATACAATACTGCAAGTTTTCAAGCATAAGCAAATGCATTGTGTATACTAACTGCAACAATCTTATCAAATTCTCTTCTGGAAACCATGCATAAACTGAACATCTTTGTCAAATAAAACAGAGGCCTCAATGGAAATTCTTTTGATGTTTTGTATTCACTGCCTGATGAAAAATACAATGACAATGGAAAATAAATATATGCTCAACAGAGCCTTCGGTATGTGTTTTCTTGATCTAGTTTGTAAATCTGCAAAAGTTGATCCAGGACCTTTTTTTGCAACAACTGCAGGGGAAATTTTTGATAGCATGTCCAACTGGCTTGAATACCCTTTAACTTGGCCTCTACAGGATTAGAAAAAATGCGCCGTAATAAAAGCCTAAGCTGCTTAGAAGAAGGTTCTACCCAGAAATGCCCCATGAAAGGTCCCTCCTTGACTTCACTCATTCCATCTACTGGGCAATGGATAAGCTTAGAATTTGTCATGTATTTTTTTTGGCCTCCGACCAATTTGTAGCAATAACAGGCAAAGACATAGCCATTGCCTCAACATGTGGCAAACTCCATCCTTCTCCTCTTGATGGCAGCACAAATGTTGAAGCTGCTTTGTAAAGTCTAGGAAGATCATGCTGAGGTACATGTTCATCACTTACATGAACGGTTGGCCAGCCCTTAACAGGTTCCTATAGACATGAGTTTTTTATGAAATCTCTAAGCTTGTCATCAAAGGCTCTGTCACTATGATATGGTTTTGTTAGGTTATACAAAACAACATTATCCTTTGCAGAGAATTCCTGCAAGTATGCTGTAAGTAAAACATCCCAGCCCTTGCGTCATTCCCACTTAAAGATGCTCATAAAGACAAAATCCCCTTTGGCCAAGAACTTGACCTTTTCTGAGAGCTTAGGACCAAACAAATGTCCATCAGCTGGGAGTGGCAATGGCTTCCACCTCTTAGGATAGTAGAAATCCACATCCACTGACTAAACCATCTTCATAACTTCGGATGGATTAACCCCATTACTTATAAATGTTTGAACATGAAAATCAATAGGCACCCAAATTGAATCCATTTTTTTGTATCTCCTCACATGTTCAACATTAACCTTGTCTGTTTCAAACATGGTTCGACCGATAACATAGAAAAGTTAATCATACCCATTAGGAAGGTACGAGGTTATCTCAAACTCGAGGTGGATACCGCGTACTGTGCTCATTGTGCAATATGACAATGTTGTATTCAATTGAACATCCCCTCCGTATAATTTCATTGCAAGGATTTCATATCATTAGGCAAACCAGTCCAAAAAGGTAGGATTTCTAAATCCCCATGCTGCAATATCCTTAACCTAGGAACACTCTTACTTGCATCAAGTGCTGCCACATATGACCAGGCTTCAGAGCTATACCCACCTCTAGACAGAATTGGGGCCATCCACAACACCCAATGTGGAAAAACTTGCCCTGAAAGCTTTTCATCATTTTTTGAAAACCCTAAGCTCTTAAAAACAAGATCAAACAAAATATGCTTTGGTGAAAAGTAAAACCCCCTGATATACAATTTGAGAAAATGAATCCTATATGAATCTTTCCAATACAAACCCGAAACCCAAGGCCAGTATAAGAAACACTGCAGCCCCCATAATTTTAACGATTTTCTCTGTATCCCTTGGTGGGTATGTCCAAATGAGACGTCTTTCACATTTTTATTACTATTTTCTGAGTTCTGGCATTTTCTACGATCTATGTTTTTTTGTGAAAAAGTGAAAAAATAATGGAACACGAAAATCACAGCTGTTTCACATAAACACCACATTATTATTACAAGGATCTCTAGTGAATAGGAAAGAATGTGGGATCTGATTGTCCTTCACATAATTGTGGATTTTAAAAAACAAATCCATCTTTCCTATTTCGTAGACATTATAAAATCTACAATAATACAAATACAAAATTCCTTATTCCATTTATATTCAGAAAGGGATAGGTATGGCCCATACAAACAGATAGAATCCCATAACTAGTCATATGTTTAAAGCAATACTGTAAGAATGGATAATCAAGCGTAATGGAGGATCAAGGTGTTGCATGTTCCATATAATTCTTATGATGTGTCTGAAACAGAAAGGAGGAGGAAAGAAACCAATAAAACCCATTCTCCCAACACCATATTGCCAACCACATAAGCAATAATACACCACCACAACAAACAAAAAACCTAGAAAACTTACATCGCAGCAGGCAGACAGGTTCAGTTTGGAATAGACCCCAATAGAAACAAAAATGGCGATTCACGGCTACCGTCTTCTTGTAGAGCACGAAAACTCCGCATAATAAGGTGCTCTATGGCCATACAATAAAGTATGTCAGTCTAGTATTCTGGAACGTTTTTTTCATTCACAACAGCAAAAAAATGGAATCCCTCTATACCAGAAAACGACACAACAAAAACCACTGCGACCTCTGCCCTCTGAGTAACCGCCTTCTTCGTACCCATCCACTTTCCTCTTTATCAAATTTTAGGGTTAGGTTTTCTGGTGGAGTTTTCTACATGCGGCTGCAAAAATATACAAGAGCTCAATAGTAACAAGACATTTTTTCGGGTTGTGTTCTCTTTTACTGACGATCGACCGCTATGCATGATCCGTAATCAACATCCTCGTCCTTCACACAATTTCTACCACCGATCTTCTGTCATGTGTCGAGAGGCCTTCTCGGCCTCGACCCAGCCGTAGTCACACCTTTTGGCGTAATAAGAAGTGTTAATATAAAAAAGGAAGGTAGAAATGTTTTTTTCTTGTTTCTTTAATAGATTAATAACTATGTTCCACCAAGTTTCCTGGACGGGGACGGGGGACGGATTTTTTTAGGGAGGGACGGCTATTAAAAAATAAGGAATTTTTTTAAAATATAGGAAATTTCAAATATTCATATGATAACATTGCTAAAGCAAACCTTAATACATAAAATTAAAGTTGAATTGAGATTTCACATAAGATTTATCATTTAACCTTAAAAATATAGGAAATTTCAAATATTCATATGATAAGTATAACACATTGATAAACTTAAACTTAAAGCATTCCTCATTGTCTTCTTGCATGAAAACTCCCCATTCGTGTAGGAAAAAATTGGTTTGTAACAAGAATATGATATACCAAGATCAAAGACCAAAAGGTCTGGCATTTTGTGGCGTATTTCTATGGAAAGAAAAGCGCTACAATATATTTTCTTGTAGACATCCATAAAGTAAATGTTGATAGAACTGTTTGAATTGTGTGGTGGCATATAAATTTATTAAGGATGGATGATAAACAACATGCAGGCTTCAAAATTCAAAATTGAAATCACACGATAAGAATCCTATCAATGTCATGTAATCTAAAGAGACTACAAGTATAAGCTCCATACTTTATAATAGAACTATTTTATTCATTTCTCTCACAACTTATAGATTATACCAATGGATGATAACTAAGACTAACCACACATGACTTCTTAAAGGTCTGTTGTTGACCATTTGAACGAAGCCAGCATGCAGCTTTGATTGAAGATATCCAAAACAAAGGGGTGACATTTAATAGCATATAAAGTATTTCTCTCAATTATAATAGCGGAATATACCAGCCCATTTCATCTTCAATCTCCTCAATTATCTAATCAATGCAGACCATTGATTTAAATATAAACATTGTTTTGGTAACCAACTATTTTCTGTTATTGTTAATCTCTTGTTGGCTTTTAGTAGTGTCTTATCGACTCTTTTGTTATGTTTAGTTGTAGTTGACAGTTGTGTTTTAACCAAAAACCATTGGATCTTTGATTCTTTTGTCATATAAACAGAATGATTCATTTCAGGGGAAGGGCACTGATGTGACAGTTCCTCCTTGTACCAAGTGATTGTATTGAAGTTTGAACACTACCTTATGCAATAAATTTGTTATTCAGAAATGAGCTTCTTTTTTGTTTTGATGTTTGTTTTAGGTTTAGGGTTACTTAGAAATGAAAATGGGGGCCCTTGTGGGGCCCCACATTGCTTTACTTTTAATTAAAAGTGTGTTTTTTTTTAAATGTGTTTTTTAAGGTTGTTTGCTTAGGGGACGGCAGGGGATGGTTGGATGTCCCCGGTACGTTTAGGGGACTTCTAGCCGTCCCCTAAACGTACAAGGGACATCCAATCGTCCCCTATTGTCCCCTGTTTTTTTAAAGTCCCCAAGATGTTTCCTAACATTTGCAAAGTTTGGGGACGAGAAGGGGATGTTTCCTACCTGTCCCCGAGGTTCCAAAACATCCCCATGGAACATAGGGGACGAGCTAAAAAACATAGGGGACGCATCTCTATGGAACATAGATTAATAAGGGAAGGAAGGTCCCTCCTGGTATTAAAAAATGAACTAAATGATAGATGGCCAAAGTACATTGTTGCTATTGAATCGATTTGCAAGAATTTTACGTTCTTGAAAAAACTAAGTAGCAGAAAACCTTGAATATTAATTGATCAAAAGCTGGAAGCATAATAACATATACACCCATGAAAAATTGACAGATGATCCTCACTAGAGCCGATATTCTCATAGTGTGAACAAGTCAGCAGAGAAAAGGTGAGACATCCTACATATTGCAATGGGGAATCCTCTGGAGGAGGTGCCCCTCCTTCAAGTCAAATTTTGACTATCGATCCTTCCAATGAAGATATAGGGTTCATTCAACAATATTGGTTAAGATCAGCGCCTCCCAAAACCCACCGAAGAGGTTGTTATGAGAAAAGCGAGAGGAAAATCATTATCCAGAGACGCATCATTACGGATGACATTGATGTCTATGCTTCACATGCAATTATCTGCAGATTCATAGGAGCCTAGCTCATTTCTCATGCTATAACAATTTGGGTTTCAAAGCAATAGGAGATAGTCAGTAAGAGAATTTATATTATGCGCCAAAGATTACTTCATGGTAGTAACTCATCCCGCACATGCTCGAATGCCATGCTTGACAAAGGACAATACTTCCTTGGTAAATTTGAATTATATATGAAATCTAGGTCCTTAGCACGATACCTTCGAGGAATCACATTCTTCACTCCCAATTCGGTCAAATTATCTCTCCTTCGTTTGGACAACTAGAACATGTATATTTTGAGACCGATCGGTGATAACATTGGTAAATATATTGTTAGAGTAGGTATTTATCTTAGCTCATGTTCACCTAGGTACTTTATTTACCTTCTATTTTATTTATCCTCACCCACTTATGTGTGGATATTTCTTTTATCTTATTTAGATATTAGGAAGATATTATCTAGTTGTTATGACTAGTTCTTTCCTAAATCTATGGTCTTGACTAGTTCTTTGATGACTAGTTCTTTCCTTGATTTATGGCTTGATCTATGACCTTGACTAGTTCTTAGATTGATCTTCCTTGCCTATATAAGCAAGGCCCATTCTCATTGTACTTAATGAGAGTTCCATAATAATATATGATATTGGTGCTCATTTGTTTGCAAAGTTTTATGTAAAGTTATTATGGTGAATTACTTTCATCTTATTAAGCGTGGTGTTTAATTAACATTTGAGTTCTTCGTGGCTTGGTATAATCTATATTTCGTTCCTTTTATATATTAGATGATCAAACCCACTCTGCATAAGCAATTTGTTTCTTATGCAAGAATATGTATTAAAATTTCTCTTGAAGATGGATTTTCGAATGAATTAGAAATCTTTGTTTTCTTGCAAATGCTTGAACACAGCTAGTGGATTATAAGAACATACTTTTTATGTGTAAGCATTGTTAAATGCATGGTCACTTGACCAGATCACGCTCCAATCTCATTGGACCCAATCAAAGCCCGCCGAAGCCGAAAAAATTCGGAAAACCCACCGGAGTTGATCAAACCCTCAATCGTCCAATATGCCACAAACACAACATTTGTTTCAAAATAACAGTGATCTGAAAGTCCACTTCCATCCAAAGATGGCACAAGTGAAAATCCGGGTTGCGGAATAATACTAATTCCATCCATATTCATGAGGAAAGTCCACAACCCCATTAAATGAATCTGCAAAAATTTGCTAAGTAAATCTTTTGAGGAAATTCTAGCATATCTTGTCACGAGAATCTGTGAAACGTCAAAACACAAAATGGGGAGATTTGTTAGCGTGTGAAAGCACCATAAGAGAATTGTAGGAAGAAACAAAAGAGAGAAAAGTAATTAAATCACCATTTGTCAAGAAACGAAATGATTAAAGTTCCCATCACTTTGATAACTCGGCTCTCGATTTGAAGTCCAAACTAGAAGCAATTATTGCCTCGGAAATACCTCCACGTGAATGGATGAAGAACAAGCTTCCATGAGAAAGTCAATCCCCTACCCTCAAAAAAGATTTGGAATGGAAATCGGGAAACATGAAAAGATTCATGAGGCAAGCCAAGGCAAAGTAAGGCCAACAAATAGATCAAAGCTCAAAAAGAAGGGGCCATATAGGTTGCAAAAGGATCCAACGAATCGTTATCTCCACTTGACAACTCGATATGACATCCACAATCCTTTCACAAAACATCATGGGACTAGGGTTCAACCCCAAGAAAAAGAAGAGAAAATCAGGGGACCACAAAGCCCTCGGTAGTGCTAATGCAAGAAATAAAGCTACGATATTAGTCTTTACTCGCTTTCGAGTCGGGATTGCCAACACCATGGAACAAAACATCCTTTTCCCTTCAAAGTTAAGAGGTAAGCAAAAATACACTATTTTGCAAATTTGTTAATTTAAGAAATATCTTTTCCTCTTTCGAATGTTTCCACTATGTCAAGATCCTATGGGAATTAGTCATTTTTTATATCCAATCAAGTAAAGATCAACAAACAAAAACCCTGGTTAGATGCTAAGAAGAAATCTAAAGTTGGTGTCTCGACTCGGAATTGATGTAGTCACATATCAACAACAACCTTCAAAACTACTAACACAAGACTTCCACCACCTTACTCTGCGCATAGGAAAGATCATACAGAGTTCGTATTGTACTTATCCTAACTTGTAAATGCAAGAATTAGGCTAATTACCTCTTGAAAAGTTCTAGTGCATCTGCATACCCTGCCTCTTACTCTGAGAGGGATGATAATTCATCTGATAGGCCATTTACAAGTCTTGCATTTTGTCCTTCTCACCATTCACTACTTTCTCCATCATCCTTCCTCCAACTAGCCTTCATTCCAACAATCAACTTGGCTCCTTTTAGCACTATTCCACCTATTGTCAACTTGTACCGTGTTCATGCACTCTATAAAACATCAAACCATCCACAAAAATGATAGGAAAAGAATCAAAATTCAACCTTTTACTATTTTGCTCAAATTTTCTTTTTAGCTTCTCAAGTCAAAGCATGTTTGCTTCATTGGTGGGTATGAACTTCTAGAAGTGTTTCTAAGACTTTGTTAGCTCCAATAACATCTTCATATCAACTCAAATGTGTGCCCAAAATTTGGGGTTCTATCTCCTTTTATAACTCTCTCAATTCCACTTTTTGTGTTTTGCTCTATAAACCCTTACTAGGTTTCCTTCACTACATTGTTATGCACATATCCTTCTTTTAGGACTTCCAAGGCACTAAATCATGGTTTTTGGACACCCTTTAAGGCATTTGAGTTATCCTAAAAGTTTCAGGGGTTATCTCAAATCCTAACACCTAGTTCCTTTTGTAACTAGGGCCTTCTTGTTGACTCTTAACTGTATTTATCGACCTTCTTGCCCCAACCAATCATAAATACCTTCACACGATTGACCATAGAAATCCAAAATTTCTTCCAAATGGAAGAGGAATCTCCAGTTAGAGGCTGGTTCCTCAACTCCTCATAAGATCAGGCTATTTCACTTGCACAATTGCAGAGGTTTAAACTCCTAAATCTACTCTAAATTCCAAGGAGACAGAGATAGAGAATGCAAAAAAGAAAGAACTAATGCTAATAGGTGATGCACCAAAGGAGTTGTAGACACCTGATGCTGCATGAAATACACAATCCACAAGGAAACACAACACAAAACATGCACAAATGCTCAAAATGTAATGAAAGATCAAGAAAGCAATGATAGATATATGAAAGGATTGAGGGATTTTAATCACAGAACATATATCAACATCTCAGATCCAATACAGTACATTACAGTGATCCAGAGGCAAGAAAAGGTGCTGCATTACATGGAAAGGTAAAATTTCTTCACAAATTCTGCCAAGGAGGAAGAAAAAGGAAGTTGCAGAGCTGAAAAAGTGTCTCTCCTTTGCAAAATGAACTCATTAAAGCACTACACGTGCAAACCACGACCCGGGAGAGAAAACATGGGAAAACATGCAAGGGTTCAACCATTGACCAAAATTCCATCAAAACAGCATGGGCACCCTGACAGACCCATTCCCTGACATTTTTAACCATGTTGGGAGAGAATGCGAGCCATTCTTCATTAAAAATGGTGGTTGAAACGTCATTTCTGTCCATGACCACGTGCCAGAGGTGTTTCTTGATTTTCTCTCTCCAAACTCCACCAAAATGCAAAAATGACCCCAAATCTTGTAGATAATTTTACCAGCTTTCCATTGATATAAAGAACGTGAAAAACCGAGCTCTGGATCGAAAGATATGGCGATTTGAAGTTTTAGGGCAAAAACAGGGCCAAATCGGGTCGGTGGGAAAAAATTTGAATTTTTGCACCTTTTTGGTCATTTGGAAAATTTTCCAAAATTTCCCCACACTCCTCCACTCTAGGTGCCACGTGGCAGCATCTCATTGGCCGCGGGCCTTTTAGGGGAAAATTTTCCAAAAAACTCCATGCCGAGAGCCATAACTTCAAAAATACATGGAGTTAGGAGGAAAACTTTACCTTTACGGAAAGGCTGAGAAAGAGCTCTATCCAATGGTGTCATTTCCAGAAGGTTTTGAGTGCCTAAAAAGAAAAATATTATGACTGAGGCACAAGAGAGGAAAAAATGAGAGGAGTTAGCCACAAAAAATGAGCAGGGGCACATTTTGGATAACAATTTTGGCGACTCAGAGGGGTCATCTGCCTGCTGGATGAAGTTACCAGTTGCCTAAAGCATCCATTGGGCATGGAGTCATGAGTTGTAGCCTGCAAACTGATCTGAACTTTGAAAACCTCCTCTCTGAGCCACTTGGAAACCCACTGAAATGGACTGTGCAAGAGCAAAACCAGCACCACAAAAACTATGTACAAAACTAAAGGTCATACATGCTCCAAAATGGAACATGCAGAGTGTGCACAAGCACTTCTTTTACTGAAAGAAAAACTACCTATCCTACTCTAACTGGAAGCAAAAGTGGGCTAAACAAACCCTGTAACTGGTTGGGAGAAATAGCTTCCCTTTCTCAAAAGTTGCAACCATGCAACTGATTTGGAGTTGAACATGGCTGATTGGATGAGTGGAAAATCAACAAGAAGCTGGTCTTCTACCCAAATCATCAAGGTGTCAACTGAAAACAAATCCAATACCTCTTTTAGTTGCTCTGCATTTGGATTGAAGAGGTATGACAGCTGATCCTTGGTACTTTGTAGCTCACCCTCATGCTTAGAAGCAAGCATGACTGGTTGTGACTTCTCCTTTGACTCCAATGAAGTCAAATACCTTATTGGGCAAGGTATGATCCGTTTGATATGCCCATAGCTCTGATTTTCAACTCCAAAAATGGAGTCTTCTTGTAGACCTTCTTGGGTGGGTGATGTGGAAGCAATGGTAGGACTTTTCTGCCCTTTCTCTTCCTTCATGGCAACATGGAACTCTTCTATAGTGTGCAACTCCTCGTTATTGATTGCAACATCCAATGAAGTTGCTTTTGCATTGTTGTTACCTGCTGCAATACATTGTTGGCTTTGGAGCTCCTCCATTGTAGCTTTTGGAAGATCAAATTCTTCCAGCTTTGATTCAAGAGGCATGTTGCAAACTGTAGGTTGTTGTCCTTGAACTCTTTTGTCCATGGCAGCAAGTTCTTGTTGTTGGAGAATGAATGGTGAAGAAGGAAACATGGTAATTTCAGCTAGCTCTTCATCTAAACATTCTTCTAAGTCTGATGGCAAATCAAACTCTTGAATGTCTTGCTGCAGACAAAGTCTCTCCCTCTTGTATGGTGGCCTCCAAATCTGCATTTTCTTCACCCTGTATAACTTCATTTTCAAACATGAAACTTGTCAATCCAAACTCATCCCAAAAATCAGATTGTTGGAGAGATGAAGTGGGAGAGAAGCATGAAATTTCTTGTGCCTTTTGCTCACAATTTGGACCTGTTTTGTTCACCTCCATAATGGCTTCATCAATCAAATCAGCCCCTTCAAATGAAAGCAAAAATGTATCAATAATGCTTCCTTCTTCTATTGTTGTAAAAACTGACTTGACCTCATCCATTTGCTCCTCAAAGATGGGGTTTTGAGATGGTTTTCCTTCCTTCTCGATGGCTGATTTTGCAGTGCAAACTGGATCAGCATTTTCTTTGGGCAAAGTGCCAACATGGACACCCAACTCATCACCAACAAACTGCTGTTTTCTCGCTTCACTTTGTTTATAAAATCAGCCTTGTTTTCCACTTGTTCTCAACTTCAACATCCTCTATTGGTTTCACCATCAAGGGGATTTTGTAATCCCAATTTAAGAGCCCAACTCTTGAGACTTTGAATTTCTTCATCCTTGTTTGGCTCTTCTTTCTGCTGCTGTTTTTTCCTTGATTGGCATTCTGATTTTTATCCTCCCAACATGGATTTGGGAATGCAGAGGAGAAGTGGATTGTAACTCAATTGATTTTGCAATTTTTGTGGTGGTGGAGGAGGTAGGAACTCTTGTTTCTTTGGAGGAATGGCTGTTTGGAAGGGAAAAGGACAAAGAATTGAGATGGGGTGGAAGACTAGGGAATGGAGAAATGGATTCAACACTTGGGACAGCGAGATGGAGAGTTTAAAACTTGACAACTTTGCTTGAGATAAAATAGATTGGGAAAGAGGGAGAAAAAGGCATGAGATGGTGTGCTTACCTGTTGACAAGGTTGTTGAATACTCCTCTCATACACCTTTATTCCTTGAGTCCACTTTGCAAGCAATGGTAGTGTTGTAATCATGAAGTCTAGCTTCTCTTGAGGGCTTGTAATGCCTTGGAAAAGGTCCCACCCATGGACAAGGTGCTCTACTGACCGATTCTAAATGCTTTCATTTGTGCTTGAGCCTGGATTGCACCATGTTTACCTCCATCTTTTGGATTTGTTCCAGCAGATCTGCATTTTCTTCTTGACTTCCCTCACACCAGCATACCCTTGTGCTTGACATGCTTCATATCCAAACTGACTTTGCTTGCTTTTGCTCATATGGGTAGACATGCTGATTTTGAATTTGATCAAAATGCTGATTTGGAGGATTTGTAAAACATGTTGGAGGTGTGATATACTGCTGTTGTAAATGTGAATTCCATGATGGAAATGAAGTCATGATTGCACAACTTCATGGAATGGAAAAGAATGAAAATGATGGAAAGAAGAATGGATGGAAATGAATGGAAAACAGTGCATGCTGACTTAGAGAATGAGTTGTTTACCAGATGGAGTCGCGAGATGTGCTTTTGAAAGTGCCTCCAAAAGGCTGAATCTTTAACAGGAACACACCAACCTGTCAAAGATAAAGTGGAAGACCTCTAAGGTCCCACCGGGCATGCCAAAACTGTTGTTGCAAATCAGCAGCACCCCCTGGATGTTGATCAGATTTCTAGTTTGATCATACTAGCATCCAGTGTGATTGCACAACATTGAATCCTCTTCCCAAGTGTGGGACTTGCAAAATGGAAGAGGAATCTCCAGATTAGAGGCTGGTTCCTCAACTCCTCTGATCAGCTATTTCACTTGCACAATTGCAGAGGTTTAAACTCCTAAATCTACTCTAAATTCCAAGGAGACAGAGATAGAGAATGCAAAAAAGAAAGAACTAATGCTAATAGGTGATGCACCAAAGGAGTTGTAGACACCTGATGCTGCATGAAATACACAATCCACAAGGAAACACAGCAAAAAACATGCACAAATGCTCAAAATGTAATGAAAGATCAAGAAAGCAATGATAGATATATGAAAGGATTGAAGGATTTTAATCACAGAACATATATCAACATCTCAGATCCAATACAGTACATTACAGTGATCCAGAGGCAAGAAAAGGTGCTGCATTACATGGAAAGGTAAAATTTCTTCACAAATTCTACGAGGAGGAAGAAAAAGGAAGTTGCGAGAGCTGAAAAAGTGTCTCCCTTTTGCAAAATGAACTCATTACGGCTTTTACGGTGCAAACCACGACCCGGGAGAGAAAAAACACGGGAAAACATGCAAGGGTTCAACCATTGACCAAAATGCCATCAAAACAGCATGGGCACCACTGATAGACCCATTCCACGACATTTTTAACCATCTTTGGGAGAGAATGCGAGCCATTCTTCATTAAAAATGGTGGTTGAAATGTCATTTCTATCCATGACCACGTGCCAGAGCGTTTCTTGATTTTCTCTCTCCAAACTCCACCAAAATGCAAAAATGACCCCGAATCTTGTAGATAATTTTACCAGCTTTCCATTGATATAAAGAACGTGAAAAACCAAGCTCTGGATCGAAAGATATGGCGATTTGAAGTTTTAGGGCAAAAACGAGGCCAAATCGGGTCGGTGGGAAAAAATTTTGAATTTTGCACCTTTTTGGTCATTTGGAAAATTTTCCAAAATTTCCCCGCACTCCACCACTCTAGGTGCCACGTGGCGGCATCTCATTGGCCGCGGGCCTTTCGGAGTTAGGAAAAATTTTCCAAAAAAACTCCCATGAGCACATAACTTTTGAAAAAAAGTACATGGAGTTAGGAGGAAAACTTTACCTTTACGGAAAGGTGAGAAAAGCTCTATCAAACAATGGTGTCATTTCTAGAAGGTTTTGAGTGCACTGAAAAGAAAATATTATGTGACAAGGCACAAGAGAGGAAGAATGAGAGGAGTTAACTGCTATGATGAATGAGAAATATCAAAATTTCTCAAAAAAGGATTACTCCTCATTCAACAATCACAAGATACTCAAACAGCTTATAGCTTTTCTAATTTCATGAGATCATCAAAATGCATACACCCACACTATATTTCCTTCTTCTTGCTCTTTCTTGATTTCCATTCGAATGGGAATGGGCAATTAGTTACAATTTTGATCATTTATACCCTTCACCCAGCTTCTAACCAAATATGAGCTCCCAACTCATGGTTCATAAGCAAAATGTGATAATTGGTGGTCTTTTTAGACAAGGAGACTTAACTTATAAATGCTAACTAACTTGATATGACCTAATATGACCTCTAGTCTAGGAGATCACTTAAGACCACCTCTAATTTCCCCATTTCATCCACATAATTGTTTAGTGGCTCCAAGAATACATTAAATCAACCATTACAAACCAAAATGGCCTCCAAGACTCATTTTGTACTTTTGGAGGGAAAACCAAATATTCAAATTTTGAAAAACTTAGACTCAAGCTACCACCTCTAAATGACTCCTAGTAACCCCTAGAACCTACTAACACACCCATCAAACCAAAATATGATGACTCAAGACTTATTTACATAGTGGAGTGATGCTCCTGCATCGGAATGATCTGCTAGAGTTTCTCTTGAGCAACTAATATCCAATCTAAATCTAAAATGTGTAGAGCACAAAGAAGGAATTCATACATAGAGCAATAGAAGAGGAGATGACGACTCTGCAACCGAAAGAAGCTGGTCCGATTTCTAGAGGATGAAAATGGTGGGATTTCCAATTCCTAGATTCTACCCTATTCTATCAAAGACCATTTTCGGACAACGAGCTAATAGCACTCTTGTTGGGAAGTCTTGAACAAGAAGGTCCTTTACCACTCAGACTCAACCAAGCATGGCTAGAGGAGGAAGAATGCATGCAGATTATCTAAAAAACATAGGCCATAGATCCTGGAAGCCCATGTTCAGCAGGCCTCAACTTGAAGTTCAAATAAAAAATACCAAGCTTCCATTTGAGTAATGATTAAAAGTGGAGAGGAAGACAATTTCAAATTGGCCATAAGGAAGCCAAGTCGGCGAGAAACTCGGAGCTTTGATTTTGGATTTTGGTCTCATAGATGAGCCGCAAAAATAAGCAAGCGAACAATTGACCGAGACAAAACTTACTCTACAAATTGAAGTCGGGGGTGCCATGGCTCAAGAAAGGTGACACTCTAAATTATTTCACTTCACTCCGTAGAAGAAAACAAATGGTATCTTCTCAATAAAAAATGAACAACACAATCTCATTGCAGAAATTTGAAGTTAAATCCTTGGAAGTGAACTACAAAATGCTCCTCACTTTGAGATAGACATGGACGAAAGCAAGCTCGAGATTTGGCATTGGAGACAGTCCTAAAGTGAGTCATTGATTTAACAAAATATGAAGTTTGTCAAACCAATCAAGTTTGAAGAACTGGAAAAGACCATAATACTAATGAAGAAGGACAAGCCTGGGGACTTGATAGTTTTCAAATGAAGTTATTTCATGGGCATCCGAAACTGTAAAATCTAACCGTCTAAAGGATTTGAAGGTAGCAAAACGTTAGAATCTTGTTGGAAGAGTGACAAATTCCACATTTCCAAAGCATTAATCTCAAAGGAAGAAAAAGATGCCTCGTTTGGACAGATTTTATCCGACCTCATCATGCAACACTATTTACAAAATCCTACCAAAGATAAAGGCCATGAGGCTTAGGGATATCCTTCCTACCCCAATCTCCGAGGAGCAATGCACCTTTGTTCAAAATAGGCAAATGGCGTAAGCGTACCTCGCAATTCAAATCAAATAGAGGGCAGCATTAATCAAGCTTCACATGGCTCAATTTCAACGGGGTATACCACAATTTTTTAAAACAAGTTCTAAGGAAATTTCAATTGCGCAAAGAATAAGTGAGTTGGATTGATGCGTGCATATTAAGCCCCTAGATTCTTCAAACTATCTAGCAACTTAAGACAAGGTGTCCACTATCACCTACATTAGTCATCCTCCTTTCTGATCTGATGTTTTAGTGAAGTTGTTCTCAAAGCAAAAAGCATTGGGAAACATTCAAGAATTTTGCATATTAGGAATTCTTATGCATAAACTCACCCTCCTTTGGTGTCCCCAAATTTCGGGTGAAATTTGGGACTACCCTATGTAAAAAAATTTGTACTTTTAAAATAATCGGTCGTTTAATGTTTTTATTGCGTAAAGTATCTCGTATTGTGTCAAGATATTTCGGAGAGTCATATTAGCCGATTTCGCCAAATACCTAGATGCCCAAAATCGTTATATTACATGTCAGTCAGGGTTTCCTTGCGGGAAATTTGTATTTAATTATTCTGAGCCCGTTTGAAGTAAATTGTGCTCCGGTTTAACCCTGTTGTGGTCTTACATGTCAATATTCCCATATACCAGTAGGGTTTTAACCAGGAATGAATCATGGGCTTTATCTGTGACTTCTGACAACATTTTGCGTTTTTGGTGTTTTCCCATTTTGTTTTCTGTGAAATTTCTCTAGGTCAATTCCTTTGCCGGTTTGGTCTGATTTCTTGCCTGGAGTATCTAGAGATCACCTATGGATGTTATGCCAGAAGGAATTTGTCACAGGAGGTCTGGTTCTCTCTGAAAAGACAAAGTCATGCACGAAAAAGCTTCTTCTGGGCAAGTCGCATTTTTGGGAAAAGAAGGTTTTAAGCTACAATGGGATTTTTGGTAGCAAAGGTGGTGAGAATTTTGTACCTGTCTAGCAGGATACTTTTTCCCATGGAAGCAACGCCACTTAAGTCACAATAGAAAAATTAGAGGTAAGAAGCGGTGGGAATTTCTTTCCGCCTTGTAGGGTGAAAATTCCCATTGTGAAATATAAGAAAATAATCTCACCCGCATTTACAGGTAAATAATCTCATTATGAAAGTCAAACAACTTAAGTGGATCATGGGATTTTTTAGCTGCGTGCAGGTGAATAATCCCATTGAAAATTGGCTTTTAAAAATAGAAATGGGCCATGTCAAAAAAGTGCGACCCATTTTGGAATAGAGGGGCACTTTAATGGTATTAATTAATTAAATTATTTTCCAAATTTGGTGCCCAAGCATGGAGAAAAGTCAACAAAGAAGAAGAGGATAAGGAATTTAGAAATGTATTCTAAAATTAAATAAATATAATTTATTTAATGCAGCCCCCTTCATGTCAAAAAGTGCAACCCATATTGAGGAGGAATAATACTTTTTAAAGTATTAATTAATGTAATTAATTCATATTTTTAGTGGATGAGATCAAAGAACATACCGTGAAGTCAAAGTTAATCGAAGTAGAGAGCTAAAATTAAATTAATTTAATTTATTTATGGCAGCCATGAACACGCACAAAATAGGCGCCCAAATTGAAGAGAAAAACATGTTAATTAATTAATTAATTGTCAGGAATAGGAGGGGCAATAATTAATTATAGAATGATGAAGGTTATATAAGCATGGGCTGCCATAAGGATGAATTAATTAATTCTTTAGCAAGGAAGTGCAGCCTAAGTAATTTTGGTGTCCAATTAAGGAGGAATTTTGCTCAAAGGTGTTTTTACTTTGGAAGGATTCAAAGTTTGGCGCCTAGGTTTGAAGGAGCTTGAATTAAGTCTGATTAATTGTCTGCATAGTGGTACAGGTGCTCAGGTGAAGTTGATAAAATTCATGTTTGTTTTGCATGCAAACAAAACATCAAATTTTGGGGCAGCAGGCTTGATATATGCAGATTTTTATAATCAAAATCAAGTGTTCATGTTCTGTTGTCATCTTTGTCTGAATTAATTGCAGGAATTCATTATAGTTGTTTTTATAAAAGAAAGGAGCTTAAATCAATGTCCAATACATTGAACATATCCTCCGAATCTGAAGAAATCTCCAGATCTGCACTGGTTGTAAAGAATTCTGGCCGAATAAAGAGAAAAAGAATTGCTCAAACAAAGATAGATACGGCCATGGCAAAGCGGGATGAAAAAGAAATCTCAGCAGAGTCATGCATCACTTCTAGGCTTGTTGACATTGGAAATACGAATCTAGGTCCGAACCTATTTTTGAACCGATTGATAGATCTAGAGCAGGAAAGCCTTCTCTCATGTGTGTAGTCAAAAGCGGTGGAATTATTCGAGCCGCAACATTTCCATTCACCCCGAGTTCCAGCGAATTCGTCATGGAGTGCGTTAGGTCTTACCACCCATTATCTAGATCCTGCGAGATGCCGAGGAAGACAATAATCCAACCAGACGCCTTGGACGCTTAATTCATCAATTATTGTCTAAAGATTCTAGCACGACAGGTGGTGACTACTATTAGCATACAGGATGCCGGCAACAGATGGAAAAACATAAAGTTGACGTGGGCATAATGAACAACAGATACATAAAGAAGCCCAGATCTCCTTCCAAGTTCTCGAGAACTCTTCCACGATCCAATCTGCACAAGAGGTGGATGATATTGCCAAATTGTTATGCAGGGATAAATGGCGAAACTAACGCTCACAACTTCCGCATAGATGCATGCTTTCATCAAGACCATTGAAATCAACAAAGCAAATTCAATAATCAATTGGTCGAAATTATTAGTGACAACATTGGTGAGTAGCTCGGAATGTGAGGTGTACTTACAACTTCAAAATGACTTCGTATTTGGTATATGCAATGACTTCACAAGGTGTCTTCTCCAAGCCGGATAGGCATGTGGTGCTTTCAAGGATCCTATTTTCGAGTGTTATCCACAACTTATCGTGCTGCATGCAAGAAAGATTACAAAGGTTAAAGATCGAATTTGTATTTAATTCTTGTGTTCCGGACTTTGTGCTTTGAAATCCTTGATAACTATTTGAAGCAAAGGAATATAAATGAGTAGATTTCCGGAGAACTTTGTGTCATGGTGCATTTTATTTATAACTTTTTATCTCGGAGCTACTTATAAACTTTGGGTTATTTTAGATCCTGATATCAAGCTACGTTTGCTTATAATTATGTGTGTTAATATCTATTGGTCATGTCTACGTGCATGCAATCAACTCAGTAATCTATTGATTGAGTTGCACATCTTCCCCATTTCTTTCATGTGTTTTATTATTTTGCCCGAGGAATTTAGATATTTCATTTCTTTAACAATCAAGAGTTCTTTCTTGCCGTGAAAACTATCCATGGTTCATGAGTTGCATGGTTAAAGTAATACCCCATGATAGATACTAGCATATTTAATTGACAAATCTTACACGGGAGCCTCACCGGTTAAATGAGGGATATTTATCTCATGACTACCTAGGTTTTCAGCTATGCGAAACTCTAGCCAACACTCACTTTGCTCATTAGAGATAATGAAACTGTGTTCTTGATGCATACCATCGTGAGCCAAGTGCCCCAGACAATCTAAGGCAAGGTAAAAGCAGAAAATCATTACCATCAATTTTGGAAATCCTCTTCCTTCTAAATTGCCAAGAACTTGGGATATGAAAAACGAGAATTTTAAGACACTATTGCATATTTGGGAGTACCCATCTCAGATGGGCCTCTCATGTTTAGTAGGTACAAAAATTGGTGTTTGCTTTACTAAATGGTTAAACCTTCATTCTAGGAGTACCCCGATCAAATCAAAGTTCATTCTTTCCTCTTCATATATCAAAGCTCGGCCATTGTTGCTTTGTTGGTTTTTCACATGCCCTTGGAAACTTAATGCAAAACTTCCTTTGGGCTGGTGAAAAAGCGAGCACAAGAAACCCCGTTGGTGGGCTGTATCAATGTTTGCACTCCAAAGGATGAAGAAGGCCCCACAATCGAAAAAGATTAGTCTTGGAATTCCCGAGAGCAAAATTGTTTTGGAAAACTCTCTCGATGAGACTAACCCATTGTAAAATAATCAATTATGTCACCTCTTGATAAATTGAATTGGCCATTAATCAGTTAATTTTAATCAAGCGGCCACACTATTGATTATTCAATTTAACTATTTTGCTTATTGATAAATAACTTAGTCTACTGATTCTCTAATAGGCTGCTTCATTTAATTTAGTACCAATTTAACTTTAATCAATTAATAATCACAACATTGTTAGGCTCTTCCACTTTTTCTCTCTCTTAGATCCTACTTCTTGGCTGACCTACCTTCTACTTTTTTTTCTTTTCTTTTCATCCATCTTTACCACATTCATGTTTAGCAATAATGAATTTCTTTCCTTGTGGCAAGCATTGGCTTTGATCTTATCCATGATGATGGGTCTTGTAGAGAGACCCAAAACATCAGATCAAAATTTACCTACTTAGATTATCTCAAAAGACTCTCACAATACGGTACCCTACGAGTTATCACTCAAAATTTGTCTATAAATAAGGTAAAGAGTAAATTTCCCTTGTTCCCATAAGGGGGTCTCATACACCCACGACAGGTGCTGGCTAGGTTGAGACATAAAACTTTACCTGTGTGATGGCAGGTTTGGCTGATTAGGAATGCATTGATCTTCCAAGAATTCATCCTCCCAACCCATCCAGCCATTGTCAAGATTATCTCTTCTGTGTCAGAAATTGATTAAGACTGAAAAAAATTAAAGATGATAGGAAACATTGAAGCCAGGAACTGAAAACATTGGAAACACCGATCTTACTAGATTGGATGATGGATCTCAATGGGACTGCTGCAACAGACAAAATGCGCAGCTCCAGGAACCAAAGAGATTTAATGAGCCTTTACTTCGATGGTGCATCAAAGAGAACCCGGCCAAGCCGGAGCAGAAGGTATAATTATGAATCCAGAAGGCATCCGGATAGCAGAATTTTAATAGGTTTAGGAAGAACAGACAATGACAACCTACGCATTTCCTCTGAAAATAGGCTTCAATTTCCCTCGGACAGGAAAACAGACAGTTGCAAGTCCCTAGAGACCCTGGTCCAATAATTAATACCAAAAGTTCTTCCAAACCAGCCAAGCATTCTCTTTAAAGATCCATATAACAAATGTTTTAAGTGTTAGTGGTCTCTTCAATCTTGTTTCTTACAAGCAAACTCGAAGGCAATCAAACAAGCAAGTGGATAAACTTGCATATAGGGAACATCTTTTATATCTCTGTTTCAAAATCTATACTAAAGGGAATCAAATAAGTTATGGTTTCTTTCATAAACTTAGACAAAAGCGGTGTTATACTGATTTAAGGATTTCTCAAACAGTACAAGAAATAGCATGCACTCAAATCTCATCAGATCAAATGAAATTATTGAAGTGTGCAGAAACGAATGAGCATGAATACTACATGCCTGTTGAAAGAACAGATTATAGATCTAAACTTCTGATGCAGCTGCTTCTGGGAGGGGTGCAGCATCCAGGTAAGTCATAAATAAGCTGAATAATCAGATTATTTTGAAGTCAATATCTACTACAGTTTCAATCAATGCCGGGTGCTAGACAAAATTAACTTGCAGCAAATAGTGTAAATCCTGTAGCAGTATAATTGCAGAAACTGAGAGTATGCACAATTTAGAAAGCTAAAAATATGTTCAAAAGAATCAACTTGCCTTCTTTAATATATGTGTATAATGTACATCAATTTGAAATGCACAATTTTATAATCGCAATGTTACCATATACTTATCTAAACACAGACATATGGTCTTTGCTGTTCAAGCTTCCCCACAGTTGCCTCCTATACTAACCTGTAAGTCCCTGAGTTGCAATGCCCACTGTGTGGTAAGATCACCGATACAAGAAATGGCCTGATCTCAAAAACATGAGCATAATAAATGGATTTCACAAACAGATATTGTTTCATACAGAAATAAGGGAGAATAAACACTTTTAATGCCATCTGGAGGACTAAACAAAATGAATTTGATTAGAAATTCAATGCAGAGCATGCATGTGTTCACTTTTAAATCACATATTAAGTTCCGGCAAAACACGTACAAGACTCTCAATGAATTTTCAAGCAAGCATAGAGCATTTACTCCTACTATCATAACATCGGTTGTTCCCACCAAGTGCACCACACTGATTTGACACCTTTTACACATCTAGATTAGGAGATAGAAACCTTCTGTGTGTAAATTACAATTTATGCTGAAAAAGGGAGGGTCCATGACAGAATTCTTGGTGATGATGCCCTTGGAATCAAACACAGAAATTGCCTTCAACATTTGCCATGCTTGGTTGGACTGGAACATAGAGATCACGTTTAACCTTGGCCTTCATATCTTAAGGGATTGGTTTCGTCTTTTCCTCATTGTCTCTGGATAGAGCTGCCTCTTCATGCTGTTTGAACTGAGTTTCAGAAATAGGCATCCCATCCACAAATAAACCGTACATATTAAAGTTCCACACCATAGTTGACATGTAATCATGTGGTGTAATTAGCCCCAAGCTTCAGTAAAGCCTGTTGTTCTCAAAATGGTTTTGGAGTTAGTACACATATTCATGCAAAAAATTCATGGTCTGGTATCCAGTTTGTTGGAAAGAGAGAGTAGTTGGTAGTCGGTATCAAAGAACTTTTAGAAAAGTCAACGCCAGTAACGGCATCTACAAGCCCCATTCTTAAAAGATCACTGTAGTCCGGTACATGCCCTTCTCTCCTTTTCAATGGACAACTGAGATTGCAGGAGGCAATCTTGTAAACCTTGGCAAGAGATCGGAGCTTATGCTTGGCAGCATAGAGCTTTGCAAGAGATCCCCAAGCACTATAGGAGCAAAATCTAGTTACTTTCTTTCAGTTGTATGTATATCGGTACCATTCCGCCATTGTTTCAAGAAGCTTATTCATTTATGAATTATTGTGTACCTGAGTCGCGTGAATCATTCGATAACAAGGCTGTGGATCAGGATCCCTATCACCCTTAGCAAATCTAAGTTTTTGAAATTGAAAAATACACAGTTCCAACCTGGCTGTCACAGAAAGCAGAGTAGCTGCACCTTTTTGACTGACAATCACCCCACCAGTTCCGGTGTATCTCAAGGCTGAATATATCATGCGCCGACAGACTATATGGTCCAGAAACATGAATCTACCCTATTTATGAGATCTATTGGGAAGTCACCTTTATAGAGGTTCAAGCAATACTTGTCTTCACAATATTCCATTTTTTTTTATAAATATTTAAAATATAAAGATATAGTGACTAAATTATATAAATAAGCTGAAATAAAACCATTTGAGATTTAAATAAGGTGAAACTTGAACTCATAAACATCAAATACATTCCTTAATACTATAATATCAATATGTTAATGTCATAAATTGAAAATTCATAATACATATTTGAATTTTGAATTTGAGACAAGCTGAAATTTCAAATATATTATAAAATATAAAAGTAAAACCATTCTAAATTACGATTGATCAAGTGACAATAGTTGATATTCATATCATTAATCTCATAGCCAAATACACCAACAATTGTCTATTGTCAATATTACAAAAAAAGAGGACAACTACAAGTATCAGCCTAAAAATCAAAATCAACATCTGAAGCAATATCCATGAACTCCTCCTCTGGTACTAGCATCCTCGTCCTCAAAGGTAAGCCCAATCAATCCCCGCTGCACAATATTGTCCTCTTCAACCTGCCTCGGCTCCTCGGGATCTACATCCCACCGTAATGTTGGGGTCTGTTTGTACTCAGGTGTCTTGCGATCCATAAGACGCAAAGCACTGTGTACAACTACAAGCTTCTCCGCTCTCGCAGAGGTAAGCCTATTCCTCTTAACAGAGTGTATCCAACCATATGTAGACCAGCCCTCTCGTGAGGCAGAGGAGCTAGAAACCTGGGAAAGGAGGCGAATGGCAAGTGGTCGCAGCAGTCCTGGAAGCCCATACAATCGCCACCAACTCACTGGCTTCTCCTGTGCTATTGTTACCCTGTCTGCCTTTGCTGATGTTTTGTACCCATCAAGTTCAGTGAAGTCGAGCCACTCCAACTGATCTGTGAAGCCTCCTGTGGAGTGTACATTTTTTTAAAGGCCTTCATAAGGCCCTTCTTCACCTCATCATCATCCAATGGGATAACTCTTCCTGGCCTCTCCACATACCATTTGGGATTCAGTGCATACGCAACCATATGAAGAGGAGTGTTCAACTTCTCCCATCTCCGCCGAATAATGGGTCAGAGATATGTTCATTATAGAACTCCAAAGTGGGGTCCCTCACCCGAATAGCTGCCTTCATTTGCCCAAGCATGTTGTCAATGCACTCGTAGATCTCACCAAGATTGGGGCTGTTAGAATCCCCATATTTGATGACACTAAAAATTGGAGCTATGATTGATATGATGTATTTCATATCAACCCAAAATGTTTCCCGCAACACCACTTCCTTCACTCTTTTCCCTTGATCTGTCTTGGACTCACGCCACCTAGTCCAATCCTATGTCATAATCATAATTTGCAGGGGCTCCTGCAACTCAGACATCCTCTCCAACAAAATAAAATAGGATGCAAAGCGGGTGTCAACTAGTTTCAAAAATTCCTTCTTCGAAAAATTTTGAAAAAGTGCCAATGATGTGTGGTGATTACATATGAACTTCTGCACGTCCCCGGCCTCAATACTATCTCTGTTAACCCACCGAATCTTCCCTATGTCTTTCAACGCATTGTTCATGGCATGCACACAACATGGAGTCCAATAAATATGCCTATATTCCCCTCCACTAGCTTGCCTGCCTCTCTCCGCACACATAAGTCGCATCTCGTGACAACCTCGTACAACGCTCAAGGTCCAACCTCCTCAATGGCATTCTTCAAAATCTGATATCGAAACTCAACATCTTTTCCGCTTCCCGTAACAATCAATTGCTTCTCAAGAAGTACGGTCCATCTTTGCGCAAGAGACAATGATATTGATGAGAGGACGGTGTCTAATATCCATCCACCCATCCATGATAATGCTACATCCATGTGACACCCATGTCACCTTCATCTCCTCCATCAATAGATTAACCTTGGAATAGTTTCTATCCAAGATTGTTGTCCTCAGTTTTGTGTCTCCAGGAGGCACATAACTTGTACCTGCTTTTGCAACCTTAGCCATAGCCTCCTTGTAATAAGGAGAGCGAGCGACATTAAATGGAATCCCAACAACATAGAAAAATTTCCCAATAGCATCATCTACCTCTTCCCTTGCCTTTGAATCAAACATGTCAACAACTGAATTTGGGGCTGCCCCCACGGCCTTTCTCTTCCCTCTGCTTTCCACTTCTGACACTCCAAAACTAGAACCAACCAGAGTATTACTATGTTTGCCAGCCAGAGTAGAACCACGAACTTCTGGCACATTGTCTGTAGTATTTCCATTGAAGATTCTCACCATCTCAGCTCTCTGCTCTAGTGAAAGGCCCTTACAAGTGCCAACCCCCCTTCCTGTAAGGTGCAACAAGTGTGCATTGGTCCTAGTGATACTGCCATGCCAAGTCAATGCACATATGTTGCACTTCCATACTTTGCTCCCCGAGACTTGGAGATGGGGTTATCAATTATTTGGGCAAATTGTTGCAATGGCTTCTTCTTATCAAATGGTCCAATGGAAAATTTGGACAACATTTGAGAGGGGCAATTGGTAGCACTACCAACTGAACTACCTGCCACGCTGCCACTACATTTTGTGTCCCTTCTCCACTCTCCCCCATTGTGGCATCACCAACTCTTCCACGGCCACCTATCTCAACTTCCCATTCAACCCTCTCCTGCTTTGATTCATACTCATACTCAAGAAGAACTCATGGTGATGATTGCTGCAATGAATTAAAAACAACCATAACTATATGATTGATTGATTATGTAATGAATTAATTTAAAAAACGTAACCAATATGCATTTTTTTAAATCCTACAAACTATATGCGTGATTATATTGTGAATGTAGATGCAAATGCTAAAAAACAGCCCCTAAAAAATGCAAATATAATATAAATTTTAAACTAGAAATAAAATGTAATTAAAAAAAAAATAACCATTTACAACCAAACCCTATGCAAGATGCATTTTTTAAATCCCACAAACTATATGCATGATTGCATTATGAATGTAGATGCAAATGCTAAAAAACAACCCCTAAAAAATGCAAATATAATATAAATTTTAAACTAGAAATAAAAATGTAATTAAAAAAATGAAACCATTTACAACCAAACCCTATGCAATATGCATTTTTAAAAATCCTACAAACTATATGCATGATTACATTGTGAATGTAGATGCAAATGCTAAAAACATCCCTAAAAATGCAAATATAATCTAAATTTTAAACTAGAAATAAAAATGTAATTAAAAAAAAGTAACCATTTACAACCAAACCCTATGCAATATGCATTTTTTTAAATCCTACAAACTATATGCATGATTACATTGTGAATGTAGATGCAAATGCTAAAAAACAACCCCTAAAAAATGCAAATATAATCTAAAAAAAAAAAAACTTTAACAAGTATTGTAAGCAAATAAAATTATAAATACCTCTTGCTTGCTCTCTTGCTCTTGCTCTTGCTTGGTGTGAATATGAAATGAGCCCATAATGTAAATTTATAACATAAAATTGCACTTTTAGGGTTAGGGTTAGGTTAGTAATGTTGTTTTTATGTTATAAGTGATTTACAATTTTTTTAAAAATAAGTTTAGAGTGTAAAAACAATGTTTTTTTTTAAAAATGCGGCAGACCACGTGGGGACGTGGGGACATCTGACGCCCCCAGAGAGTTCCCGTGGGACGTCCAGACGCCCCCTGCGTCCCCCAACGTTCCCACGCCCCCGGACGCGTTTCCCTTCCTCTGCAGACGTCCCCAGGACGTTTCCCACCAAGTAAACACTATGGGAAACGTGGGGAAACGCTTTCCGATATACCCATTTGGGCCTCTCCAAACATGTAAAAAAATGAGATATAGTTGTTTTGTACGGAATAAGAGAAATTGTACTTGGTCCTAGCCCGATTAGGCCTATTTTAGCATGCTACCTTGTCGCAGCTGGGATCTATAGTATGTAACTCACCATAAATCCTATTGGATCACCTCATGCATGTCTTCAAGATTCTCTAGCATTGATTTCAGGTCACCAACTTCCAAATCCACCTAGCTTGCATTCAATTCCTCCTTCAATTTTCACTGTTTTTCACTCCAGATCTGAAAATTTCTGTCATTAATAACTCCTGCCACACGTGCAACCAAGGGCTGAAATTTTACAGGCTTGTTCCACAAATAGGGGCAGAAATGTGTTCCAAATTTGGGCAATTTTCATCAGGTAGAAAAATGTTAAGGTCTTGCCCTAGTTTGGGCCCAAGAAGAGATAAATGGCTCCAGATCTCAAAAAAAGTTTCAAGATTTAAGAACAATATGAGTAGACTTTTCCGTGCCTTCCTCAACTTCCTGAGCCATCACAGTCATCTTTTTGATGGTTTAAACTCACTGTGTACTTTTGAGCTTGCTGCCCTGTCAATAAACTTAGTGTACGGTTGTAGAAAAATAGCAATAATGCATGGACAATAGCAGAAATTTCACACCATTCCCTCAATCATTATTTCATTCATCTAATACTAGCTATTTACATTGGCTTCATCACTCCATGAGCTTCTTTTTCTCGAAATCATACAAATAACACTAAATCAACCTCTTTTGACAACTCCTAATGATACTCCTAAACAAACTCAACCTCTCCATGAATCTTTCAACTGCTCCTATGAATAGAAACATGCTTTATCCATACAATTTTCACTTATGTCCACCCCTACAACTTGGATTCCAAAGTTATAGCTTTATTTCACTCTTATCCATCTACCTAGACCTAGTCAAACTTACCTTAATGACCCTCATCTCACTTATTCACCTTTTACAACATGTCAAGGTGGTATTACATCATGGTAGAACATGACTGGGTTCCATGAGACCATCAAGGCCATTTCAAACTCTTGACACTTCCCTTTTTCATGCTTAAGGCCTTGAAAAGCCTGTTTACAATTCAAATCTTCAAATAGTCCATTTTGGAGGGAAAATGGAAAAACCCTGTTCCAAGGTCTCTAATTGGTGTTTTAACTGTTGACCTACAAACACATTTGTAAGCATGAAAACATCATCTCTACCATCTCCTGAAGCCACTTGATGAGTTTTGAGCCTATGCTACTTCATCAGACTACCACACTTGAAAGTTTTCATGGACTCCTGTTCATGACTTTTCTTCATTTCTTGTTGTTTCCCGATCTGATTACTGCTGTTCAGTTGTTCTTCATTGCTCTCATTTATTCTATCTTCCATTTGTTTTCTACACCATCCTGGATCCCATACAATTCTTGGTAAACATGTGAATTGTCTTGTCCTAGTATTCTCTTCCAATGAGAAATCCACCTCTTTGTTTTGGGTGCTTGCTGTGGTGTCTTGTTTTCCTACACCTGTAGCAATCTCATCTGAGAAGATTAGAACTTCTTCATCCCCTGATTGACCTTCTTGACTACTGCTGTACTTCATATGAAGCTTTTACCATTGTTCTATGTTGCCATAGTTTTCAAAGTCTTTTAGATATGTTTGTCTTGTTATGAACATCTTCTCTGCTATCATCATCACAAAATTACAAATCATTCCTTCATTGCAAAAATCTCAGTTACCTCTACAATTTCCTCCGAAAGAACTTCATCCAATAATATCATTGGATGCTCTTCAAGGATCCAATCTGCCCCTCTTTTTGTAGTTTCTTTCTCTGTTTTTATTGCAGCTGCTCAAAGACTTGTTCTAATGTCCACACCTGCTCTATATCCTTTATTCTTACCTCTTTTTCTGATTCATATTTGCATGTTACTGTCTTTTGCAAAATATCATTGTCTTCTAGAGCTTTCACAGTCTTCTTCTTATTTCTAGTGGACTCTTGTATTCCACTTTTATCAGCATCTCTGATTGGATGGCTTCATCAATTGTTGTTATCAATATATCTGCATCAACATTACTCAATGCAACATTAGATAAAATAGGTTGAGACTTATGAGTCTCTTCAACTTCTCCTAGGGGCTCCTTCTTCAAATCAGCCTTGTCTATGAAGTTGTTTTCATCTTCTTCTTCTGAAAGGATCATCTCCAACTCTATTTTTGCCTTCTTAATGGCTTCTTCATCACCTATGAGCTTCAATCTATCTTCACTTTCCATGATCTGCCTCCAAAGCATCTCCTCTTCCTCACTATATTCTCTCACTTCTTTAGTCTCACTTTTGCTGTCTTGCAACTGCATTACCTTCTTAGGATAGTTTTGCTTCTTAAACACCTTTCCAAAGTATTTCATCTTTTATGACTATCATATAAGATCCTTTATCCTTGTCAAAACTTATTAAAGCATCAAATACTTCTGTTTCTAAAGCATCCTTATGAAAAATTTGTCAATTGGATTGGTCATATATTGTTCTAGACTTTCTTCACTGTCATAACTGATTTGATCTTCACAAAGACTGAATGAAAAGATATGAAACAGTTTCTTACCTTCTTCTTGCTCATTTGTTTCAAATGCTTGTGAAGTCCTTTCATACATGTAATGAGAATCGCTGAATTTTTCTTCTCTTTCTTAAACCATGTTATTGAGCTTTTTAGGACTGATAATCATCTTCATGAATCCATCTTCCTCTGTTTTCTTGTGTTCTCCACCTCAACATGATTGCCATAGAATGAAGATCTTGTTCCTCTTCCATCATTGTTTTAGCTTTGTTATCATCCCTCATGAGACCTTGAAAGTCTTTTGTGTTCCATTTTCCTTCTAGCTTGAGCTTAGATACCTCCATTCTTGTTCTCATCACCTCCTTATAAAGGTCTTCTTGGCTCTTAAACTCTGCATCTGCATATAAACCATTGAAACAAATATGTTAAAATGAAAATTTGAGATAGTATAGCCCTCTCTAGGACTTTGACTTCTTGTTCCCAACTTCTCTCATCCTTCTTTCTATGTTTCTCTCTTTCTGTAATGTCCCCAAATGGACACTTTTGACCCCCAAATGGATTTTAGGCAAAACCCCAATCCAAAGAACAATTTCTAAATAATTTATAAAATATTATAATGCAGATCTGAATTTTATACATGCATGGCGACTTGCATAGGAGATGAAAGTAGCCTCCAAACACCTTCAAAAATTATGAAATTAAATCTGTAGCTTTCCTTTAACTATCAAATCTGAAAATACTTATATTTTTGCAAAATACTGAAAATCTGATTTTTAATTGCAAAAAAACAGCCGAAATTTCAGAAATTCATAACTCGGAAAATACCCAATAATTTTCGACAAATGATAGCTCAAATTGAAGCTAAAATTACCAACTTTCCAATGATACCAAAATCTTAATTTTCCAATGGGTGTAAGGCACCCAAAACAGGCTCAGAAATCTAGAAATATGTGTAGATGAAACCCTAGTTGTACCTGAAATCAACAACGGTCATTCACCCTCCCCGGAAAACCTCAAACCCGAGTAGCCGATACATTTTGGATACAGGAGCGGTGCAGGAGTATATGCTATGCGGATACGGCAAAAAAATTTGGCACCGGATACGAGGTTGGATACTGAAGTACAAAAATATATAAAAATTAAAAATATATAAATTTCAGCCTTCTAAATAGGAATTAAGTTATTAACCACATATTATGCATATGAAAGACAAGATAAAAGACAAGTTATAAGCTAAATAAGTGAATAACCACAACAAACAAGTTGGAATGCTTTGATAAAACTTAGAAACTTAAAAACTTAAAAGTTAAATTAAAATACTTAAATCGAACACAATGTGAATGTCATGATATATTAAATTCAATCTATTACAATTTACACCAAATCAACATGATCGAATTCAAACTATCTTTCAATATTCATCATATTCCTCTTCATCAAGAGGATCAACATCAGATTGCATCATCATCATTACGTGGTTCATTAGAACCACATGGACTCGAACCACTCCCACTAGGGCCACTGCCAGTTGCACCCCCTTGTGCATGTAGGTCTCGCGGTGCCACAGAACTCTCCTCATCATCTAATGCTCCATGGTGGGAAATGGAAGCATCCAAGTCAACTATCTCTGGATCAATATCCCAATGTTTTGTTGACCCTTCCTTGTACTCCACCGCTTGTGGGATAAAAAACGCAAGTTAGAATGTATGTATACCAAATCTTCAGCCTTTTTAGCCCCCAACTTGTTGCGCTTCTATGAGTGGATGAAGCTATATGTACTCCAATTGCGCTCAGAGGAAGATGAACTTGCAACCTATTGAGGCAACGCAAAGTCAATGCAAAGTTCAAACTTAAACACTCAAACTTAAATTTTAAAAAACTAAAAGTTATAACAAAAAAAAGAAAGAGAATAAAAAAAACTTACTTGTGCCAAGACCTTGATTGCAAGAGGCTGCAAGTAAACCGATGCATGACCATGGAGGTACCACCACATATGAGCATCCATCTTGTATTTTCTCCGAAGAGCGAGAAGGCTATGACTTGTTTCTACTATGAAATTGTCAAACTCTATCATAACCATGTCTTGGGCCTCAGGATCAAGGAAGAGCCTAGCCAATGCCACCATATATCCCTCATTGACTTCCACATCCCTATATGGTGCTACCCTCCCTGGCAAGGAAAGGATCTCTCGTGTTGTAGAATCTAGGAGTCAATGCAAAAGCAAGTAGATGTAACGGGGTGGTCATTTTGTTCCACCGCTCAATGAGGATTGAATGCACTTCTTTGAAAAATGTTTCCTCGGATCTTGTTCTTTTGCATTTATGACGGCTTTTATCTTCTCAATCATTGAGTCGATACCATCATATATCTCTCCTAGACATGGCTGATCCATGTTAGTAAAGCGGATCATGCTCATAATGGGCTCAGTAAAACTCAACAGATATTCCACTCGATCCCACAAGATGTCATCTAAGATCATGCTCTTCACTTTTTGAGCCCATTAAGTATTTGATTGCTTCCATACAGACCAAAGGTTGGAGGTTACCATCCTCATGGTTGCCTCTCGCACCTTCATAAGTCGTCTCAAGACGATTGTGTGTGATGCAAACCGAGTCTCGGCAACCTAATATAATAAAATGAGAAACAAAAATTAAAAAAAAAATTGAAAACTTTTGAATACTAATTATACTATATTTTAAAAATAAAAAACTTATATTTAAATTAAAGAAAAAAGAAAGGTAGCTTTCCTTACCTTCAACAACTCCAACATGAGAATGATCTAAAAATGCACTCGGGACTGGTGATGGTTGGTGACAAACATTTGGATCTCTTCAACCTCTGCATACACTTGTTGGATCCACTCTATTTTGTTGGCCATCTTTTTAGCATTAAATTTAGTGAATGCACGGCACATGGTGTCCAAAAAATATGCCCATACCTTGCCTCAACTAACATCCCCACGGCTTTGCAATTTTTGGCGTTGTCTCATTATGACTTGGACAACATTTTGAGGCCCCACTGCCTCAATGGATTCGAAGAGGATGTTGGCAATGAATTGGGCATCCTTCACTTGCCCCTCACAATCAACCGCTTTCAAAAACATTGCCCCTTTAAGGCATACTGCAATCACATTGATTAAAGGGCGGTTTCTTGCATCTTTTCATCCATCAGAAACGATGGACACACCTGTTTTGGCCCATGAGTCTCTAATTGGTTGCAAGGAGGTTTCCACATATTTTTTTGTTTATCCAATAAAGTGGTGCGAACATATTCTCATACCTAGTGATTTGTACCCTTTTGGGGCCTCATTGATGGCTTTCACCATCTCATGCCAATAAGGTGACCTCACAACATTAAATGAAAGCCCATTAGCATATACACATCTTGCAATGTGTTCATCTGCAATTTCCTGCTCTCATTTTGAAAGGCCTTTTCCAATGGCCCTTTTGTCTTACTTTTCTTTCGTGAAAGGGAAGCATCCTCATCATCCGTGGAGGTAGGAGCCACAAATGGATGTGGCATGGCCACAATTGGGGATCCACTACTTGATGGGACAACAGGAGGCCTCACTGATCGAGATGAACTTCCTCTTTTGGCCAATGGATGACCCGCTTTCATAGCCAAATTTGCCTCTACATCTTCTTGCTCTTTGATATATGCCAAAACTTTTGCTTTTGGCACCCCAACATTATTCTTCCCCTTGCATACTCTTATACTGTTACCCGTTATCACACACAAGTGGCTTTTCACCCGACTGTAAGAGCCTTTGAATACTAATTCACAATCATTGCATTTCCAAACAAAACAACCACCACCTGGAAGTTGTTCAAGTATTGTTACATGCCTCCATAATGGCGAATTTGGGTCAAATTCCTTGACCAAAGATTGCCCAGAAGAAGCGGAACTTGTTGCCATTGTAGAAGTACCTACAAGGTTCAAAACAAACAACATAAGCAAAGAAAACAATGGCATGTATTGAAAATTTCAAAAATTAAATAGAATGAGCAAAAAAATGATAAACATAAGCAAAAAATGAAGTGTGGGAAAAATTAAATATAAAAAAAAAAACTAACTTAGAAATTAAATAAAACCTTACCTTCACTTAATAAACCACAAATCCTCCTCCTTTGCAGCTCCTCACACTCTTACAAGCTTAGGAAAATACTTGCAATGCTTTTTGTTGAAGTATCAAACCCTAGACAAGCACAATGCAATTTTAGAGAGCCAAAGATGAAATGAGGAAGGAGAGGTAAGTTTCTTTGCTTTATGTTTTGTTTTTGTGTTGTTCTTTTGTTTTATTGTTTAGAGTTAGCTTTTAGGGTTTAAATTAGAAGAATATTATAAGTCTTTAAAAACATGTTAAAAACAAAAAAAAAAGGCGTAAAAGGGGGTGGATACGGCTCGGGAGCGGGCAGGGTACGGCGGGTACCCTGTGGATACGCTACCCTACCCGTTCCCCAGCCATACCCACCCACGTATCCATTTTGGGTACGTTTCGCACCACTCCAAGCCCCCTTGCATATCGGTATCCTAGCCTCAAACACTCGCTGGAAAACTACTTTGGAAAAATCGGATAACTCCTTGATATGCAATGGAAACCCCTGTGTGGAGAATCCTCTCAACTAAGAGAAGAGTTTTCGTCCTTCTACTAGATCCCTTAGAGGGTTTTTCGTCCTCAAGAGATTATTTCTAAAGGTTTTCGTCCTTAGAAATATTTTGTAAAACCTCTAGGCTCAGACAAAAATCAGATTTATGTAAAATAGAAAAACATGCTTTCTACAAGCAAGTAAACTTGCTTTTATAGATGTAGTGGGCCAAATAACCTTCCCAACTTCCAATCAGATTTCGCACCTTGCATGTAAAAAAAATTTCCACCTTTTTCATCCTCCAAAGGGGTCGCATTTTCTCTTAGGGAGAATAATAAACATAAAGTGATATTTCCTTTTTCTTATTTTACTTTATCACTTTATATTTTTCTTTTCTATTTTTAATTTGACTTTATCATTAATAAATTAATATAAAGTGCTTATAATGTTATTTTATATTGCACTTTTATAATTAATTTATTATGATAAGTTTCCTCAAACACCCTTTAGCCGTCGGGAAATAGAATTGGGCTAAAGGTCTTCGACTGAGAAGGGGATATTACACTTTGTTCAAGGCTTCTTCATGCTAAAGGATGATCCTTGAAAGGATCTTTGAGTTTCTTCCTTCTTCTAAATCTGTCATAGGCTGCCCTTCTTCCGAAACTCTGACTTATCCTTTTTTATGACCTTTCTTCCTTGTATGTCCTGCAACCACAGGAACCTGCTCATATTCTTGCCAATACTTTCATTTATCTTGCCCTTGAATGACCCCTTTATCACCTTCATTAAAGCTTCATATTGGTCTCCCATCATGCTTCTATCAATTTGCTTTTTTATAAGTAAAATGGACTGATTTCTTGAGTTCCCATACCTCTTCTTGAAATGTATGGCTTTCCTATGAACTCGTGCTCCTTTAAGACCTGCAAATTCACCTTCTTAAGGTGTTGTCATGAACCATATACACATTGTACTTGAGTCCTTCATCTTTCTACCCTGTGGGCTGATTTTTACCTCCATGGTTCTTGAGAAACCGTCATCCTCATATTGCCTATCATCTTTGTTTTGCATGATCCTTGAATCTTGTTTATGATAGTCCTCATGCTCTCTTTGAGGTCTATGTTCTTCACTTGCTTTGCATGTGTCTTTATGAGACAAATCTGGTTCTTCTTCCTTTGGATCATCTTCGTGTATTGGTTCACCTCCAAGACCTGCAAACACAAACTTGGAATAACAATTAGATAGAAAAATCAAAACCTCATTTGCCCCTCTTGATGTCTCAAGGCTTTGCATTTCTTCTTCATGCTTGTCATCACTGGTTAAGTCTTCCATGAGACTTTCATCTTGTCTTTCTTCCACTTCTTCACCAAGCATTGGTCCTTCTGGTTCACAAATAAAGACCTCTTGCTCTTCCTCTAGAGACTGATTTTCATATTCTTTTCTGCTTCTAACCTCTTATTTTTCCATGTCTCTCTGAGATCTGAGTTTCTTTTCTTCTTCCTTTATGAAGGCAATCATGCTATGCCTCATTCTTCTTGCAATGAATTGCTCTATAGGCCATCTAACTCTCTTTTTCATCTTCCATCCATTTCCTTGGTTTTGTAGCAGCTTCATCAGGTAGTCTAATCTCTCTTATCTCCTTTGTTTCTCTTTTCATGTCCAACTTACTCTTTTGGACATCTCCCGTCATCTTCTTGTGACAACTTCCTGCTACCAAGCCCTTCATCTCTCCTTTAGCAGGTACTCTGTCACTTCTAACTGGACACCTCACCTATGCTATCTTCTATGAACCTCGGTCTCTTGGTGTCTTTGTACTTATCTCACCCAAGACTCCTACCTTTCCTTGGTCTATTGAAAATCTCAAATCTTCACCTAGGTCTATTGCACCCTAGTCTCTTGATCCTCTTATTCAATGCCTCAATGGGCTTTACCTGCAATCACTTCTTCATAAAACATCTTAACAAGATACATTAAATTCTTACCTTGTACCTTACACATGGTTGTCTCTGTCACTTTATCTCTTTATCTGAGCTTCACCCTGCTCCACTCTCTTCAAACCTCCAAAGGTCTTCAGAACTTCCTTTGTCACAATCCTCTTCCTTCCACAATCCACTTTTGTCTCCTTTGCTTACTAATTCCTCCTCCTTGCTGCTACCTGCACTCATACAACTGAATATACTTCTCCAAAGATCTCATCCAGACTCTGATACCACAAATGATGCCCTCTTAGCTCAGCTAATTTGATAGCTAATTGCTCTTTAGGGTGTTATGACTCCTCATACAGTCAATGCATATTGTCTAGAATGCTAGTCATAGGCTTAAACCATGAAATCTATGCAAATGAAGTTGTATAACTTGTCTTGCCACTTCAACACACTATTCATACCCAAATCAAGCTTATAAAACAATCACTAAGGTCTTAGCATGCTCACAACTCATATTTAGCTCTTGACTAGGCCTAATGCCTTGTAGCCCTTCACAAATGCATTTTGGACCATAACTTTCATTAAACACCTGATATTAAAAACCTGAGAACTGATCTAGATACCCATTTGGGCCTCTCAAAACATGTATAAAAATGAGATATAGTTGTTTTGTACGGAATAAGAGAAATTGTACCTGGTCCTAGCCCAATTAGGCCTATTTTAGCATGCTACCTTCTTGCAGCAGGGGTCCTGTAGTATGTAACTCACCATAAATCTTATTGGATCACCTCATGCATGTCTTCAAGATGCTCTAGCATTGATTTCAGGTCACCAACTTCCAAATCCACCTAGCTTGCATTCAATTCCTCCTTCAATTTTCACTGTTTTTCACTCCTAGATCTGAAAATTTCTGTCATTAATAACTCCTTCCACACATGCAACCAAGGGCTGAAATTTTACAGGCTTGTTCCACTAATACGGGCAGAAATATGTTCCAAATTTGGGCAATTTTCATTGGGTAGAAAAATAGTAAGGTCTTGCCCTAGTTTGGGCCCGAGAAGAGATAAATGGCTCCAGATCTCAAAAGAAGAAGTTTCAAGATTAAGAAAAATATGAGTAGACTTGTCCGTGCCTTCCTCAACTTCCTGAGCCATCACAGTCATCTTTTTGATGGTTTAAACTCACTGTGTAGTTTTGAGCTTGCTGCCCTGTCAATAAACTTAGTGTACAGTTCTAGAAAAATAGCAATAATGCATGGAAAACAGCAGAAATTTTACACCAATCCCTTGACCATTATTTCATTCATCTAATACTAGCTATTTACATTGGTTTCATCCCTCCATGAGCTTCTTTTTCTCAAATTCATACAAATAACACTAAATCAACCTCTTTTGGCAACTCCTAAACAAACTCAACCTCTCCATGAATCTTTCAACCTCTCCATGAATCTTTCAACTTCTCCTATGAATAGAAACATGCTTCATCCATACAATTTTCGTTCATATCCACCCCTACAACTTGGATTCCAAAGTTATAGTTTTATTTCACTCTTATCCATCTACCTAGACCTAGTCAAACTTACCTTAATGACCCCTCATCTCACTTGTTCACCTTTTACAACATGTCAATGTGGTTTCACATCATGGTAGAACATAAATGGTTTCCATAAGACCATTAAAGTCATTATAACTTCTTGACACTTCTCTTTTTCATGGCTAAGGCCTTCACAAGCCTGTTTGGAATTCAAATATTCAAATAGTCCATTTTGGAGGGAAATGGAAAAACCTTGTTCCAAGGTCTCTGATTGGTATTTTGACCTACAAACACATTTGTAAGCATGAAAACATCATCTCTGCCATCTCCTGAAGCCATTTGATGAGTTTTGAGCCTATGCTCATGCATCACTCTTTCTTCCTCCCACGGTTCTATAAATGTAAGTGCTCACGCACATTGTAAGGGTTCTTCTCTTGTTTTCTTCCTTCGTATATTTTGGAGTCTCACACCTGTGAACTCGAATTTCATGCTTTCAACCTCTGTAACTCGCGAATGGAGATTTTCTTGTCTCGGTTCTATGTGTAAACTGTAAAGGATTGATTAATGCAAGTGTGGCTTCTTTCTTTCCTTCAAATGCTTTGTGTTTGGCGTGAATATCTCTACCCTCTTGCATACTTTGCATTCTTTCAGTCATTTACATCAGAATGGTGTGCATATTTATATTCCCAGCTCTATAAACTTGCATCTGTGTCATTAGGAATAGGAGTTCCACCACCTTTCTGGTGCTATCACCGCTCCTTTTAGCTTAGGTTTTCATTTTCTGCATCTCTCCCTCTCCTGGTTCCTTGGATGTGTAGTGTAGGTTAGCTATAGGAGTAGTTTTAGCATTAGAGTAGGTTGTGTTCTGTGGGTTTTTCAATCCACATAACAGAGGAAGCCGGCCTTCTCTGAAGGTCTGTCTCAAGCAGCAAGTCCCACACTTGGAGACAGTCCCATGTTGCCTCAAAATTTTGAATCTTCCATGATTCAAGTTAGGGTGCAATTTTGAGCACCAACAGGACCATTGTAAAAAAATGCACAGCTCTAGGAACCAAAGAGACTTAATGGGCCTTCACTTTGATGGTGCACCAAAGAGAACCTGGGCCAAGCTGGAGCAGAAGTTATAATCATGAATCCGGAAGGCATCCAGATAGCAGAATTTTAATAGGTTTTGGAAGAACAGACAACGACAAAACCAAAGCATTTCCTCTGAAAATGGGCTTCAATTTCCCTACAACCAGAAAACAGACAGTTGCAAGTCTCTAGAGAACCTGGTCTAATAATAAATACTGAAAGTTCTTCCAAACAGCCGAAGTGTTTTCTCTTTAAAGATCCATGTAGCAGATGTTTAAGTGTTAGGGGTCTCTTTAATATTATTTATTACAAACATGCTCAAAACTAATTAAATAGTCTTGCATACAGGGAAGATCTTTTATATCTTTCTGATCAAATAAGTTATGGTTTCTTTCAGAAACTTAGGCAAAAGCTGTGCTATACTGGCTTAAGGATTTCTCAAGCGGTATAGCATGCACTCAAACCATGTCAGATCAAATGAAATTATTGAAGTGTGCAGAAATGAATGAGCATGAATACTAAATGCCTGTTGAAAGAACAGATTATAGATCCAAACTTCTGGTGCAGTTACTTCTGGGAGGGATGCAGCATCCAGGAAAGCCTTACATAAGCTGAATAATAAGATTATTTGAAAGTCAAATCTACTACAGTTTCAATCAATGCGGAGTGCTAGATAAAATTTAACTTGCAGCAAATAGAGTAAATCCTGTAGCAGTATAATTGAATGAATTGAGAATATGCACTATTTAGAAAGCTAACAATATGTTCAAAAGAATCAACTGCCTTCTTTGATATATGCATATAATGTACATCAATTTGAAATGCACAAATTTACAATTACAATGTTACCATATACTTATCTAAACACAGACATATAGTCTATGCTGCTCAAGCTTGTCCACAGTTGCCTCCTATCCTAACTTACGAGTCCCTGAGCTGCAATGCCCATTGTGTGGTAAGATCACCAACAAAAGAAATGGCCTGATCTCAAAAGCACAAGCATAATAAATGGAATTCCCAAACAGATATTGTTTCATACAGAATGGGCATGAATAAACACTTTCAATGCCATCTGAAGAACCCAACAAAATGAACTTGATTGCAAATTCGATGCAGAGCATGCATGTGTTCACTTTTTTTCACATATTAAGTACCTGGTAAAACACATACAAGACTCTCAATGGATTGTCAAGCACGCACAAAGAATTTACTCTTAATATCATAATACCAGTTGTTCCCATCAAGTGCACTGCACTGGCTTGACACCATTTACATATCCAAATTAGAAGATAAAAACCTGCTGTGTGTAAATTACAATTTATGCCGAAAACAGGACAGTCCATGACAAAATTCTTGGTGATGATGGCCTTGGAATGAAATTCAGAAATCATCTTTAACATTTGCCATGCTTTGGACTGGAACATAGAGATCGCGTTTAGCGTTTGCCTTCTATCCTAAGGGATTGTTTTCATCTTTTTCTCAGTGTCTCCAGATAGAGCTGCCTCTTCATGCTGTTTAAACTGAGTTTCAGAAATAGGCATCCCATCCACAAATACACCATACATTTTAAAGTTCCACACCATCGTTGACATGTAATCCTGTGGTGTAATGAGCCCCTTTGCTTCAGTAAAGCCCGTTGTTCTCGAAATGTTTTTGGAGTTAGCACATTTATATATTCGTGCAAAACTTTTTCATGGTCTGGTATCCAGTTTGTTGGAAAGGGAGCATAGTCAGTAGTTGGTATCACAGAACTATTAGAAAAGTCAATGCCAGTAATGGCATCTACAAGCCCCATTCTTAAAAGATCATTGTAGTCTGGTACATGTCCCTCTCTCCTTTTCAATGGACGGCTGAGATTGCGGGAGGCAATCTTGTAAACTTTGGCACGAGATCGGAGCTTATACTTTGCAGCATAGAGCTTTGCAAGAGACCCCGAACAATATAGGAGCAAAATCTAGTTACTTTCTTTCGATTGTCTGCATATCGGTACCATTCCGCCATTGTTTCAAGAAGCTTATTCATTTGCGAATTATTGTGTGCCTGAGTTGCATGAATCATTCGATAACAAGGCTGTGGATCAGGATCCCTATCACCCTTAACAAATCTTAGTTTTCGAAATTGACGAATACATTGTTCCAAGCTGGCAGTCACAGAAAGGAGAGTACCTACACCTTTTTGACTGACAATCTCCCCACCAGTTCCAGTGTATCTCAAGGTTGGATATATCACGCGCCGACAGATTATATGGTCCAGAAACATAATCCCCCTGCTTATGTGTTCTATTGGAAAGCCATCTTTATCAAGGTTCAAGCAATACTTGTCTTCACAAAATTCCATTATTTTTTTCCGTATGTAAGCCACACCTCTCCGAGGACCTCTCACTCCAATCAAGATGTGCCCACCATAACGAATATAGTCCATCTTCCTTGTTTTCTCCCTAGCACTAGTTGGAACAAATTCTGGCCAGGCAGGATTGTAGCTTCCTCCCTCAATGGAATCCTTCCAAATAACATCACTACTTGAAGGCCGATAAAATTCGACAATCCTCTCTTCCACCCACTGGTCTAATTCATTAAGACATATATTCACAAGAAGCGGGCTCAAAACTCCACAGTGACCCCATGATGGAACCTTTGCTGCCTCTTCTGGCGCAAACCCAAAGAAGGTCTCCAGCCAATGAGGATCAGGCTTAGGCTCATCCTCAGCTAAAAACCTCTTCTTGGGAAATTTCCCCTTCTTTTTCTTTTTCTTTTTCTTTCCATCGTCACTTGATCCAGTCATAACAGGAGTTGTAAGAGCTGCCTTGATTAACCCATTCAGTTTCCTATCTTTAACAACCCTTGAAAGACAACCCATTACTACCCTAACTTCAAGTCCATCCAAGATGGTACTCAAATCACCCTTCAAAACCAAGTATACCCACCAAATTTACTCCTAATAACTCTCAGCACAGTATGAGCACTCCTCCCAGGCCTAAAAGCATAAGATTTCTGACTAAACCTAGGCTCAAATATAGGCTCCAAGATCATAAGCAAAACCTCCTGCACAATCTTATCTTGAAAAGGAATCGGCTGTGCAGATGTCATGAGCAATCTAAGCTTGGTCTTAGACAAATGCTGCTCAGGCCTAGTCTTATCCTTGGGAGACCTAATATAAAAATCAGTCCTTGAACCCCAATTGAATTTAGATTCTAAAACAGCATTTCTCAGTGCTAACAAACCATCTAAGGCGTTCCAATGAATTGCATTTTTGGCACAAATCATACCAGTTTCATCAGCGTATACTTTCTGATAAGCAAGTACCCACAACTCAAATCTCTTTAAAAAATCTGTAACATTTGTTATTGGTTTGTTATCATTCTTAAAAGCTTGTATCCACATGTCTGAACATACCTGAATACCATCCTCTTTCATCAATACATACGGGTCTTCTTTTTTTTTGTCATTTCTTGAGTAACTGTAAAGAGCGGCCTGCAACTTCTTCTTCTTGCAGGATAAAAAAGAGCTTGTGCACAAATAGCCCTCCATCTGAAAAGCATTATATTGTATTATGCTACCTCTCACCGTAAGTGAAGCTGCAATACATTGTGTACGAGTGTAGTCTCGGCTGCTCAGGTTTGCAGCAGAGTTCAAGAAAACAACCAAGTTTAAACCCCTTTTAATGTGTATATATGATATTTTCTCCTCCCTGCACATAAATTACAATGTGAAAACAAAGATAGTCGCAACATTGGCTAAGAATTATAGAGTCTAACATCGTATCGCGCCCCCGCCCCGCCCTGCCCCCGCCTTTCGAGATTCATGCAGGTCAAATTAAGGGTTATGAGTGCCCTAGACAATACTAGAGCTAACGCCTTCTATAAATGAATAAAATCTATAGTAGAAAAAATAACCGTGATGAAATATGGTATTACTTGATATGCTATGCCTCTAATAACCGTGACGAAATATGGTATTACTTGATATGATATGCTATGCCTATGCTATGGTATTAATTGTTTTTGTATCTACTAGTACCTAAAATCCCCAATTAATTCTCTAACATGTAGTCCTATCATAATCTTTTTTTCTCATATATCTCCCAACTATTTTTTCCCACGTTCTTTACATATTCACCTTCTCTCCTCCAAAAAGCTTCCACCATTTCATAACAATATAAAGTATGAAAAATACATGAGTATGAATTAAATATAAGAATCATGCAACAAAGTCACTTGCATAAATATTTGAGGCTTCCTAAATATCATTTTCTTAATAAAAACCATAAATTAATTGATGAATTCTTCATAAATACCATAGTAAACTAAAATAAATTAACCTCACTTGAACATTGGTGCCTAGGCGGGCTGGCCTGGTTTGCCTAGACATTAATCCTCTCTGGATTTATGGGTACTTTTGTATATGGAAGGGTGGTAAGGTGAGGAGTTCAGGGTAATCTTATGAGTTATTATAAGATGCATTCAAGAGGCATGTTTAACATGGGGAAAAAGGTTTAGAAGCAACACTATATTAAGTTCATGTGGTTGAGTAAGTAAATATGTTCATGCCTCAACTAATTAGTTATTATATTTCGAGTGCTACTGAGGTACCTTTCTTCTTAGGTTTATGGTTAGTTACACATAGGATTGGACATTAAAGACTGGAAATTAGAGATGGATATGGTAAAGACACTCTTCCATCATGGTGTCACCCCTATTACTATGAAGGTATTTATTACTACTAAAATTACATTATTCTAAGGTATTTGATATTTTGTTCATTATTAATTTAGATTGGGTTTTTGGTCTTGTAGTGCTCACTCCTCCCGAGCATTGTTTAGACTATATTAGATTGTAGATCTCATTTCATTTTACTCATTGGACTTATAATATCGGCGTGGGGTGCCTCGACTCATGTATTGACACAACAATCACATGTATTGACACCGTAAGCTAGAAAAATACACTACTAACAAGGAAGTAAAATACCAATAATCATACCTCCTTCTTCGCGTTCCTTAGCAAACCTCAGAATGGGCTAGGAAACTTGGATTGAGCCCTGATTTTGTGATATGTAGGTGCTTTTCTTCAAAACGGAGCAAGACCTTCCTGCAACAACGATCCTCTTACTTTGCACTAGATGGGAAAAAGGATTATGAGACTATTTTGGCATTAGGACGAGGCAAAAGGATGTTCTTTGCTTAAAGGATGCAAGAACTTAGATATGGCATGCAAGCTTATTCTCCGTGTGTTTAGAGGGGAGGGGTAAGGTTATATTTATAGCCTAGAGGGAGTGATTAACTTAAAGTAATTTAAGTAATCATGGTTTGAAAATGTGGGCAAGATTAAGTGGGTGGTTTGAAAATGTGGGCAAGATTAGGTGAGTGGTTTGAAAATGTGGGCAAGATTAGGTGAGTGGGGACCACGAAGAATGGGTGAGGATTTGAATTATATTTTTAATTCATAAGTGAAGGATTTTAGGTGAGTGGGGACCACGAATGGTGTGAGTGATTTGGATTTGAATTTGAATTTTTAATTCAATAGTGGAAAAACATGGAGAATAATGACATGTGGTGAGGATTGGATTATTTTTTGATTTTGAAATGGATAATTAATCAAATTATATTTGATTAATTCAAATATATTTTTGTGGGAAATGAGGAAGGGGAATTAATTGATTTAGGATAGATGTGAAATTGGGGTGTCTACATTTGCCCCTCTTTGGAAGGGTACTATGAAAGTAGTGTCCTTTCAAATAAAGTAGACAGTATGGGGGAAGAATTCAATCTACTTTTTAAAAGGTAGAGCGAATGTTTGTTGGGGAGAATAGAAAGTGGTGAGTGACGGATGTCATAGTATCCTCCAAGACAAAAATGTCATGAGAAGATGTGATTATGGATAGATGTGGTGATGCCCCCTCGAGAGGACTGACGAGAATGGAATATACAACAGAACTCTCGAAAAGAAGGGAAATGGATTCGGCGGAGAAGAGGATGATAATGGAGTGGAAGAGACTGGAATGACCGCATGACGCAAATGGAGAAAGGATTCAATCGACCTTGAATGCTAGGTGTGAGGGTGTGTGGGAAAGAGAAAAGGGAATGGATAGGATTGGGGGTTGATTATGAGAAGAGTAAGGGAGATAGGGAGAGGAAAAAAAGGAATGAAAGAGGTAGAAATAAGAGAGAGGGATGATAGGGGAAGAAGGAAATGATGAAGGACAAACAAGGCAAAAATAGGAAAATGACAGAGTAGAGGGTGAAGGGATGAAACAGAGAGATGTGCAAAATGAAGGAAGCAACAGAGATAGTAAAGAGGGATGCGTGGAAGTGACATAAATGATAGAGCTGAGAAAAACAGGAAACGGGAAAGGATAAATAAGGAGAAAACGAGGTGGGAGTAGGGGGTGAAATGGAGGAAAATGGAAAGAGGACGAAAGAAGAAGTAGAACGGAGAAAAAAAAGAAACTATGAGGGGCGAGGAAAGTGTGAAAAAGAGGAGAGAAAGGAAGAGAAACAGATACAGAATGAACGAAAAGGTAGGGATGGTAGAGAAAATGAGAAGTGGTCAAGAAACGTGAAAATTATGGGAGAGGAAAGGAAGATAGAACGAATACAAGGAGAAGATTGAAAGAATCGTGTCATCATGCGAGGAAGACCAAGGCAAAGAATATGGAACAGACCGTATGGAGATGCATGTGGAGGGTGGTATGATAAAAAAGACAGGACAACGTTGAACAACTAGGTTATCGATGGGGAAGTAAGGAGGAAACGTGATGGAAAAAGGGGAAGAAGACGATACAGGGGAAGGGAAATAAGACGAGGGGTGGGAGAGAGAAGAGGATAACAAAGAAAATGATGTAGAAGGAAGGGAATACAGAAAGGGGGTAATGAGTGGAAAGGGAACGTTATAAGGAATGTTCAAAGAAGAAAGAGGGGAGGAATGACATCGATTGGAAAAGATGTGGAGATGCATGAAATGAGGATACTAGGATGACGAGAAAATAGAAAAATGATGTATGATGAAGACAGTAAAGATATTGAAGAGGGCAAAGAGGAGATGGAGAGATGGGTAAGAAGCGACAAGAAAGGGTGGGAGTGAGGGAAAAGAATAGGAGAGAAAAGAGAATGGGGGATAGAAGAGGCAATGCCAATGAAAGGATGTTAGGGAAATCCCTTTTATAATGAGTGGTGGGGAAGGGTGAGAGAAAAAATGAAGAAAAGGAGAAAGCGAATGAGGATTGGAAAGGGTAACGCCAACAAAGGGACGTTAGGGAAAACCCTTTGACAATGAGTGGTGGGCTTAGAGGAGGGAAGGAATGAAGGGAAACTCTAGAAGGTCCAAGGGAGTGAATGAGGTCATGCGGAATGAGGATTGATGATTTTTAGGGAAAACCCGTTGACAATTATTAGCTCGGGAAGAGAAGATGATGATGAAAGAATGATATAGGAGTGGTAACAATAATGGTGAATGTGTGTGTGGGTAGAAATGTGGGGGGAATTTGAGAAGATGAAGTGGAAAGAGTGAAGAAGATGAGAGGGATGAGTTGGGACTAAGTGAAAGTGAGGAGAGGATGCGGGTGATGAGGATGAACGAGGTGAGGATGAAGAACCAAGACATGAAAATAAGGGGAAGAAACAGTATGAAGGATGATGGATCAAGAAGGGGAAAATGGGGGAAAAGAATGTGATTGTAGGCGGAAGAGATTAGATGTATGGTGTAAGAGGATATGTGGAGAAAGGATAATAGTAGGAGGAAAAAGTGGGTAGTAGGAGATACCAGGTGGAAGAAGCGATCAACAAAGTGAACGAAGAATGAGGCGGGGAGAAGTTCACGATGACAAGTTAAGTGTAGGAGGACCACGACCTAAGATTGTCATGTAACGGAAGTGGTTAAGTAAGATTGTCATGTGTGTGAGTAAAAGCTGGAGATGACAAATGGTCAAGCGAGAAGTGGTGTTTCGAGAATCAAAAAGGAGGTGAAAGGATGTGATAATGGGGAATGCCGAGAAAAAATGAAGGGTGAAGGGTGTGTAGTGATGGGGAAAGGCAAGGAGACAGATCATCCTTAAGAGGGACTCTTAAGTGAGATCGCCATGTCGGTGAGTGATTAAGTAAGATTTCCAAGCAGAGGAGGGTGATAGTGGTGGTAAAAAGATGTGATGATGGGGAATGAAGAGGAAAGATGGATGGTGAGATTGTAGAGTGATGGGTGAGTGTAAGATGACATGTCATGCTTAAGAGAATCTCTTAAGTAAGATCGTCATGCTGCTGGAGAGGTTTCGTATGATCACCCAACCAACAGGATGATATGCAAAGAGAAAGACAAGATGATATTGGGGATAGGGGTGGAATGGTAGGGTGAAGAAGATGATCGTGATGAGAGGTGGGAGAAATAAGATGGGGGAAATATGATGGGATGGGGGAAGGCCATAGGGCAGATCAACCTTAAGTGGAAGTCTTAAGTAAGATTGCCATGCGGCTGGAATGGTTAAGTAAGATCGCCAAGCTGAGGAAGAAGAAGGATGATGTTAGAGTTGGTGGGAATAGGGTATGACAAAATGGACTAAAGGGGAACCCTCAAGTGAATTTTCCATACTACGAAAGCGTGTAAGTAGGATGACCAGGCATAAGACGGATTTGGGGAAGGATGAGAAAAGAGTGAGTGAGGTATGCCTGAGTGGTATATGATATGGGATGAGGTGATAATAAGAAAGAAAGGAAACAAAGGAGTGTAACATGAATGGATGAAGGAATATATGTAGTGGAGGGGAGAGTGTGAGGGAAATCCTTAATTGGGACACCCGTGTGGTGAGAGTAATGATGCGGGAATGGGAAGTAGAAGAGGTGGAGTTGGAAGATGTGTTTGGTGGTGATGGTTGTTTGATGAGAGGGGAGGAGGTGAAGAAGCTTCTACAGTGGGAAGATCTTAGGGAGAGGGTAAACCTCCACTAAAGATTCCATATAGAAGGGGTTATTAAGTAAGATTGTCAAGCGGGAAGCAAAAGGGTGAAAGGAAAGAATACCAATGGGTGAGAGGGGACAGGAATGGTGAGAAGGGTAATATGGGTATAAGCGGCGGAGGAGTAAAAATGAGGAGTGAGGATGAATGGATCAAATACATGGTGATCATGGTGGGGGAGAAGGAGCTGCTGGATAGTGAATGCTACTTGAGAAAGATCGTCAAGTAGGATTCGCAAACTGCAACGGTGATCAAGTAGGATTCCCAAACTGGAGAATGCATTAGTATGGGTGAATGGATGGGGTGCAAAGTAAGATGTTGATCATGCAGGAAGATACTCACGTGACGAAGAGCATCTTAATTTTAATATAACACATAACATGATGCATCATGATATAAAAGATCAGGATGACTAGACTGTAATATGCGTGATAAAGATAGACAGAGGGGCCATCAAAAAGGTTTGATGCCCCAGTACAATATGCAAATGGAAGAGAGCATAGACAGAGGCCATCAAGAAAGTATGATGCCCCAGTACGACATGCAATTAGATAACGTAAGAATATTAGAGAGAACACCAAGATACATAAAATCAAGATGCCCCCTGTAATATATCAAGATGCAAGAAAGCAAGTAATAATTTACAACTAATAATGCAACACAAGAACCAATAAACATGTCCCTAACGTGTTCCACAGTGAGGATTGATTGGATGTGCCCCTAAGCAGAGAACATAGTAAAGTATTGGGTCATTGTCCTCAAACAAGGAAACAATGAGAGCCAGATTTGCCCTAAGCGAGGATTCACGCGAGGAGAAGGGGTTTGAATTTGGTAGTCATAAGGTGATTGGATCATTCATTGGGGACATTAGTTCAAATATTAAATTGTGTTGGTTATTTTAGCATTTTATTATATATTTAGAGTTTTAGATTTTTGACGATTTTCAAATGTTTTTGACTTTTTTGACGATTTTCAAATGTTTTTGACTTTTTTTTGACGATTTGCAAATGTTTTTAGATTTTTTGATTACATGTAATGTTTTGGATTTTTGATGAGTATTTCTAATGTGTTTGGATTTTGATGAGTTCTAATTTTTTGTTAGATTTTGGACGATGGTTTCTAATATTTTTGGGTTTTTGACAATTTTCAAATGTTTTTAGATTTTTGACGATTCTGTGTAATGTTTTTGGGTTTTTGACGAAGTGTTTCTAATGTTTTGGATTTTGACGATTTTCAAATATTTTTAGATTTTTGATTTTTACATTGTTTTTAGATTTTGACAATTTTCAAATGTTTTTGGATTTTTACATTATGATTGGCAATTTATGGACCAGAGTGCAGATTTATTTTTGAGAGGCGATAAGCATGGATATTATCCATATGTACCATGTTCCATGTTGTAACTTATACTCGGAATAACACAAATTCTCTTTCCATTGGCAGGATATGGTGGTGATGATATGATGAAAAGAATTCCAGCTCCATTCTTGACTCCACACAACTAGTAAGATGAATGGCTCATCATTGAGAATCAAGAAGGACGCAGGAGGTAGATAATGAATATAGAGATAAATGCTAAAAACAATCCCTTTGGGAAATTGTGACTCCATTCTTCATAATGGTAATCTTGACCGCTTTCAAAAATGGCTTTCACTTTATGAGTCACATGCTAGACTTAGATAAGATTATGTGGCTTCTTGATTGATAAGATATGAGGTTAAGGGATAGTTCTCTCTTCACTTAGGCATCTAAATTATGTGTTTTAAGATTCTATAATTTGTAAGCCTTTGTAAGATTTTGTATTTTTGAAATGACTCCCTATGTCTTGCCCCACGCTACTAGTGAGAAGCAAGGGCTCATCACCAAAGGCAAAATATAGGTGAGTGAATTTCCTTTTGTCTTTTTTTTTTTTTTTCTTAATATTTTACAATGTTTTTATACTTGTATGAGAATGACCCTCTACGCTTTGTCCCATGCCACTTGTAAGAGGAAAAGGTTTATCACCGAAGATAAGATGTAGACGAGTAAGGGCACCTTCCTCCATTCCCAATCTCACACTACCAATAAGAAGTGTGGGCTCAACACCAAAGACTATGAAGGACAAAAGATGTGACAATGAATTATTCATAAATTATTGAATTTATGGATTTTTTTACAATAGTGTTTTGTATTTGGGAAGAAATGTCACCCCAATCTCAAGCCCCACACGACTAGTAGGACGCGAGGTTCAACACCGAAGACCGAGATGGATGACCAAACGAATCGGGTAACGAAGTTTAGATCTTTGTTATGAAAGAGAGAATGTATTAGAAATGGATATATTACCATCGGTAAGCTTCTGGTATGACCATAGAGGAAAGTGACCGAAAGTGGAAGAAGTATGACGCTTATAAACTTAGTAGGATTTATACTAACACTTGTCTCATGATGATAAATATGAAGATATGGTTTTGATAAAAAAATATCTACCAATGAAAATGAATAGATTTATTCAGAGATAAGCATGACAAAAGGAATAATGTACACATTGTATCCTGGAATAGTGAGTGCTTTCAAGAATAGAATTTCTTTGAATGGAATGCATTTATGGGTTTTTCAAGGACTTGGCCTATGTCAATGGCCAATTTATAAGCTCCAAACCCAAAATTATCTATGATTTCGTTGGGCTCAAATTTGTCTTGTTTGTCTCGTTCTTTGGGTGTGTTCTTTCGATTTTCTTTGAGAATGAAATGATTGACCTTAAATTTTCTAGGTTTGAATTTTTTATGGTAGCTATGCCGTAGCCGATTTTGATATACTTGAAGATGATCTAGGGCATTAAGTCATTTTTCATCAAGAAGCTCGAGTTCATTAAGGCGTGACTATTGATAATAATCTTTATTGATTACATCTTTGAAGGATATTATGAAGGATGAAAATTCAACCTTGACATGTAAAATAGCTTCCCAACCATAAATAAAGTAGAAGGGAGTGGCTCCAATAGGTGTGTGATAAGATGTGTGGTAAGCCCAAAGAGTGGGATAGATTTGGTTAAGCCAATAGCTTCCATGTGTGTTGACAATGATGGTTTGTGTTATTTAGTTTTTTACTTCTATTTGTCCATTAATTGATTGTTTTGATGATAGATTCACAATTAAAGATGGAAAAGGTTGTGTAAAGATATTCTTGGGTATAAGTACCTCGTAGAATGGATGCACGTAGAAGTCTTGACAGGTGAGACTAATTAGTGATGAGATGCCTGCAAGATCGATAGTTGAAAGCATGATGGACATGATGGGTTGCATTGTCGCAAGTGTCCAAACTCGATGTGGTTGTGTTTTGACAAAAAGGCTAGAGATGTTAGGCATAAGAGCCAATATTGGAAGAATAGAATCAAACTTAATGGTACCTGTTGATGGAACCTCGTCATGTGTCTACAATAATATCAAGGTTTGAAAGGGAGTCTTGAAACGAGATCAAGGTCTCGTTAGATGTTGAAAGAATATTGTCACCCATAACAAAGTTTAATATATGTTTGGGCTGAAAGAGAGTCTTGAAATAAGTTCAAGTGCTCAGTAGATGTGGGAAGAATGCTGTTGTCCAAAAAAGGTTCAAGGTATGTTTGGGTTGAAAGAGTGTCTTGAAATAAGTTCAAGTGATCAGTAGATGTTGGAAGAATGTTGTTGTCTAAAACAGGTTCAATGTATGTTTGGGTTGAAAGAGAGTCTCGAAATAAGTTCAAGTGCTCAGTAGATGTTGGAAGAATGTTGTTGTCCAAAACAGTTCAATATATGTTTGAACTAATGTAAGGAAATTTGAAGAAGATATGGATTGGTTTGGAATTAAAGAGTCTTGACTGTTATCGTCATGATTCATGGAATTTCAAAGTATATATAGGAGCTTCGACATGTAGTCATCTCTTCATGGAAAGTTGTGGTATTAGATGTGTCATTGGTTACAAGAGCATTGTCATCAAGTTCTACAGAGATGACATCATCGTTAATTAAGTCTTAGACGTAATTCTTAAATCACACACATTTATCTGTGTGATGACCATCAATGCGATGAAAGTCACAGTATGTGTTAGGTTTGTACCAACATGGCTTAGCTTCCCCTTTGACAAAGGGTTTTGTAATTGGATATCTTATCAGTTTAGCCTCTTTTAGTTGATGAAAAACACTAGAGAGACTTTCTCCAAGGGGGTAAACTGACGTTGGACTTTACGTGAACTGATGTCTTTGTGAGGTTGTATGATCGGCTTTTGGGTGATCGCTCACCGATTTGGGTAGCCATATGAGAGAATTTGTGTTGTCATCTTATTAATTTGTTCTAATAGCTCATTATGTGATGATTTTCATGAATTCTTCATGTTTAAAGAGAGGGAGAACGATGAAAGGTGCGATGAAGAAATCAACCTATTGATTGTGATTTTTATTTTGGCTCAATCGAAGTTTTAACAAGTAAGGGTATAAGGAGAAAGCTTAAAAAAAGCTACTCGGGATAAATATGTGATAGCTTAAATAAGCTATAATGAAAATGGTTTAGATTTGGCTTAAACAAGCTCTGAATTGTTGACGTGGAGAGTAACCCAAATAGGTTAATCGTGATATGGTTGTGATATAACTCAAAATGAGTTATGAAAGGATTTGTGTTGGCTGTGATTTGGATAAACACGATGGTGGACAGAATAATGAGTGAACTCAAACAAGTCACCCAATATTAGTTTGATATAGCTAGAAACAAGCTATGAAGGATGTTTTGATGATTGACGATTGACGATATGGGGAGTGAATGCTAGTCACTCAATATCAGTTGGATATAGCTAAAGATAAGCTATGGTAGATGTATTGTTAGCTGAAGCAAGCTAATGAAATTGGTGTGATGTTTTGGTCTGTGTGGTTGGATTGTTTGGATGTTTTTGCTTGGTATTGAATTGGTCGAGAACCGGTTTTTTGTGGAACACAACTAGGGTCCGACTTTTACAATGAACACAATGATATCAACCAAGTTTTATGATAAAACAATGCTAAACTATTTTGTTTTCAAATAAAGAAGCAATCATGTAGATTCAATTATTTTGGCTTATGAGGTAACTTCTTCAGAATGATCATTGTTTCATGCGAATCATACAAGTATCTTTGTGAAATGGTGGATGCAAGCTCTTATTACTCCAAGAAGATGCGTCCTCCGATATACCCTAGTCCTGATATACCTAATTCTATACGGGGACAAAATTGGTACGGGAACCCTTAGAGCACTGGAGGAGACTCACCAATTCTTACTTGCCTGCTTTCGGAGTGAATCACCACGTCCAAAACAAGTTTTGTGAAAAGGTGGAAGGTGATGGGGGGATGAATGTGTATGGTGTCCTTATAACTCCCCAAATATTTATAGGGACGATGCCCAGGCTTCATTGTTACAGCTATTTAGGCGTGACTGACTGCATGCGCACGACAAAGATTACTGTAAGTGAAGAGCAACGCGCGAGGTAAATACTGAACATTGTGATGAGACTAGGTCTCAAAGTGCAATGCAGATGCAAATGTTGTTGGTGTGTGGTAGTCAAGTCCACGTCATCGGTGTAGCTTTGGTGGTGATGAAATCCACCTCATTTACGTGTAAAACAATATGATAAAGTGATTAAACGCATGGTTCTTTCCAACTTCAAATAATCACTAACGAGAAAATAATTACGTACACTGAGCGTACTTTTTTTTTTTGGTTTCAGAAATTGTCTTTGAATGGTGGTATTTTTGTGGGATTTTTGTTGTTTTTGTTTTGTTTTTGTTTTTGACAATATTCCAGCAACGCGGTTCTACAGAAAACAAATTAGTAGTTATCCTGCAAATGAAATGTTAGAAAAGTGATCGTGGTTGTTTTTGATTTGCCAGATCGCTCAAAGGCGCAGGAAAAGAGCATACACAACCAAAGTGACCAAACAAATATTAAAATATGACAAAGGAAAATAATTATTAAAATGATGAAATGGAAAACAAAGCTAGAGGATCTTGCAATTGTTAGAACAAGAAACTAAAAAATTGTGATTTTCCGATTTTCCAGATCGCTCGAGAAAAGAGCATACGCAGAGCATACGGAATATATATAATATATATATATATATATTTAAATGTTAATAATTATTGCAATTAATCATGATTGTGAAATAGTGATAATGATTATTTTCACAAAAAAGAAAAAACGATGAAAGAAGAGGGTGAAAACGTTACTTAGAAGTGTTGTCGTGGAAAATTGAAATGTAAGGCAAAAAATTAAAAATTAAAAAAATTGTTGAGTAGAGCCCGAGTGGCTTCAATTTTTGATTTCCAAGATCACTTTTGAAGTGCGAGGAAAGAGCATACGTGTGAGGTTGTTACGTGAAATAAAATAAAAATAATAATTAAAAAAAAAAACTATAATTTTGTTGTTTTTTTTTAAAAGACAGTGTTAGAAGAGATGAAACCAATTTTTTTGTAAGTATAAAGCTAAAAATTAATTTTTCATTGCATAGATATTTTCAATACCTTTCCATTAAAAAAATGAAGTCATTAAGTTCGGGAGCAAAAGTTATGGCATCCTAAGATGGGCTGCAGAGCACTCTGAATGAAAATTTTAAACGTGAGAAAAACGTCCTGGGAGCTATTTTTTTATTTTCTGACTTTTGTACTTTACTTGAGAAGCTAAAATTTTGACAGCAAGGTTAAAAAAGAACAATAAACAGAAAGAAAGAGTTAGATCACAAAATGATTGATTAAAATAAAAGAAAAAAATGATTAACTTCCTACAAAGCAGTTATTTTAGCAAAAGTAAATAAATAAATACATTTTCCGGATTGGTTGTCCCATGACAGTAAGATGATAAACTAATGGCTAGTTCATGTGTTTCTACAGATGACGAGTAAATAACAAAATCAAAATGGGAACTAAACACCAAGCACCGAGGAGATCAAAGACATGATGAGCTTTAGAGTTTCATTGTTGTTATAACCTGCAGATACACCACAAGACACCACACAACAAAAACACTACCCAAAGCATGAAGGTTAACCAAAGAAGACCATAAGGAACAGAAAATGAAATAATAATGAACAATAATAAACAAAGAATAGATAAAACCACTAATTGAGAAATTAATGGTAACAGATCGAAAGTAACCTAAGGTGCTTAGAATGTAAGCTATGAAAAATACACTACTAACAAGGAAGTAAAATACCAATAATCATACCTCCTCCTTCGCGTTCCAGTAGAAACCTCGAATGGGCTAGGAAACTTGGATTGAGCCCTGATTGTGTGATATGTAGGTGCTTTTCTTCAAGACGGAGCAAGACCTTCTGCAACAATGATCCTCTTACTTTGCAGACCGGATGGGAAAAAGATTATGAGACTATTTTGGCATTAGGATGAGGCAAAAGGATGTTCTTTGCTCAAAGGATGCAAGAACTTAGATATGGCATGCAAGCTTATTCTCCATGTGTTTAGAGGGGAGGGATAAGGTTATATTTATAGCTCGAGGGAGTGATTAACTTAAAGTAATTTAAGTAATCATGGTAAAATGTAATCATGGTTTTGAAAATGTGGGCAAGATTAGGTGAGTGGGGACCATGTGGGCAAGATTAGGTGAGTGGTTTGAAAATGTGGGCAAGATTAGGTGAGTGGGGACCACGAAGAATGTGAAGATTTGAATTATATTTTTAATTCAAAAGTGGAGGATTTTAGGTGAGTGGGGACCACGAATGGTGGGTGAGGATTTGACTTTGAATTTTTAATTCAATAGTGGAAAAACATGGAGAATAATGACATGTGGTGAGGATTGGATTATTTTTTAGATTTTGAAATGGATAATTAATCAAATTATATTTGATTAATTCAAGTGTATTTTTGTGGGAAATGAGGAAGGGAATTAATTGATTTAGAATAGATGTGAAATCGGGGTGTCTACGAGACACTACTTCACTATTTTGGTGGTACATGGTGTCGACATTGATCAATGATTATTATTTTGATATTGATATGGGATTATTCTAGTCATTAGATGTCTTTGAAATAATGATTTAGATAGATGCATTATTAATATGTTTTGGAAATGAATGTTGTGTGTGTGTGCGTGCACGCGTGTGTTGTTAACCTTGAATTAAACAAGTTTTACATAGATGCATGAGCTCGTATTTTCATGTGTAGGAGTGTTCATAAATATTTCTATCTCTTCAACTTGAATTAACTAAGCAATAAAATAGAAATAAATTAACCTCAGAGGATGCGGGGTTTAGTGATACCCGTGGATGTTGATTGACAACGTTTTTGGCATTGCTCTCCTCGTGGAAGAATGGTATAAGCTCCTCTCCTGCGAAGAAATCTACAATCACAGACACTACACAAGACATGATTAAACAAATATATGGTAGATTACCTGACAAAGGCCAGTCCCCATAAGTCAATGGAATTCCTTACAAGGATGTCAATCCGCGTTCAAGAAATTAATCAATAATGATAAAATAAATTGATAATAGATGATAAAATGATAATGATCAATATAACCAACAATGCAAAGGTAAAGGGATTGATGTGGTCCAAGGCTATATGTTGGTCTGATGGTGATACTTGATCCAAAGGGAGTCTAGGGATCACAAAATGGCTCAAAGGAGTAAGGATGTAGATAGTGAATGTGAGCAAGATGGTAAATTTGATTAAGATAATTGATAAAATGCTAAATATGGCTCAAAAGAACTTGACAGGGCTTAACAGATGCATGCAAAGGTAGAATAAAGACTGAAACTAAGATCTGGATATCAAAAAGTAGTCAGATTTGAAAACAGTTCCGATGACAGAATTGTTGGCGATTGGGGCAATCTCCAATGATTTTGTTATCAAGCCCGGGAATCTCCAAAGCAATTGGGGGAATCATTGGTGATTTTGTCAAGCAATCCTAGGGGAATCACCACAAGTTTAAGGAATCTCCAATGAATTCTTGCAATCAAATCGATTGTTGTGAAAATGTACAGGTTGATAAAAGGTCGAGACAAATTTATTTTAAGCTATTAAATGATGAATGATTAAGACAATAATGTAAAAAAGTAAGGTACTTACCTGATTCTAGGACTGAGAAGAGGATAATACCCCTAGAGAGAAAGGTTGTAGATGTTAGAGGATCGGACTTGATTACTTGGATGTTTAAATGCCTCGGGAGGAAGAAGATGGTTGATACCAAAGGACTGCAAAACCAATTCCTGGACATGTGATTGATCTCCAAAATTTGAAAGGGAGATTGTTGATGCGTGCATACGTTGATGGATGAGACTGAGAAGATAATAGCAGATTGCAGTGTCATAGGATTCACTGAGTTGATCTCCAGAACACGTGAATGACCTCAAAAGAAGAGGAAATTGTTGTTGTGATGAAGAGGAGTATGGACATAATAAGATCATCTTAAGGGTGTTTTGAACAATGTCTTGTCGAAGGCCAAGTCTATGTGATCAATGACTATCAACTCTGATTGTTAATTAACCTTGAATGAAGGCCTGGAACTCATATTTATAGAGTTTCTGTCAACATGGGAGAATTGTCGGTGATTTGGGGAATCATCGGTGATCCGGGAAATATAGGAAAGTTGTTGAAACAACCTCCCAGATCGAGCAATTTGTTTATGGGTGTGTTAGAAAATGATTATGCAGATCAAGGATATTGTTGGATGGTTAGGGAATTAATGATTTTGTTTTGGATTTATCTAACTAGGTTTGCAAGTGGTTATATGAGTTGAGAATGTTGTTAAATGGTTAAGAGGTTATAGATTTCATTTTTGGCCTTATCTAATTTAGTTTACAGGTGGTTTGTGGTGGAGAATGGTTGAAATTGCTTCCAAATAAGGCTAGATATGATTTGATTTAAATAGGTTTATATATGATTTGATTTTGATTTATTTTAGATATGATTTGATTTTGTTTATGTTTAGATTTTAGGAAGATTCCAAGTGGTTGAATAGGATATATATGATTTGATTTTAAGAAGATTTTAGGTGGTTATGTCTTATTTAGGATGGGGGAAAATAGGATTTTATGGAGTGTAAGAATGATGTGGCAAATAAATACATGAAGATAAATGTTAAATGTGGTGTGATAAATGTATGATTTTCATAAGAATAATATGATGCGGTGAATGTATGGATTTACATGAGATAAATATGGTGATGATGTTGATGTTGATGTATTTAATTATTTAATTAAATAAAGATGAGAGGTGATGAGGGGTGTAAAGGGTGTAGATTTTATATGACTTAGTATAGGGATTAGACGTGATAATGAAGGGGTGTCTAGCGAATGTGGACACAAGAATTAGTGGTGTTAATTTTAGGTGTCTACATTTTTCCCCTTTTTGTTGAGTGGTTTTGAGACAAGCCACAAGAAAAAAAAAAATGAGATGTGATGTAAGTGAGGGATGTAGAATCATGTGATGAGGTGTTTCCCCCTCAAACTAGGGATTGATGACCTAAAAGGGAATCGATCACTAGTTTGGAAGAGAAAGATGAAAAGATACAAAGATGAGGAGTAATGAGGGATGATGGAATAATTCCCAAGATGAGGTAGAGAAATAAGATAAATTCCATTGTAAAATCAAGTGATAGGGGAACCAAAGGGTTTGTGTCCTATAGACATATGACTTAAGCAACAGAAAGGATGTTTTGACAAGGTCAAAGGACCAATGATAGATGTTGCCACAAAGGTGGGCTTACAAGACCATGAATTCAAGTGATAGGGGAACCAAAGGGTTCGTGTCCTATAGATATATGACTTAACGACAACAAGATGATGGTTTGACAAGGTCAAAGGACCAAAAATTGATGTTGTCACAAAGGTGGATTTTGAGACCGAGAAGTCAAGTGATAGGGGAACCAAAGGGTTCGTGTCCTATAGACATATGACTTACCAACGATGAGGGATAAAATGACGATTTGATGAGGTCAAAGGACCATAATTCTATGTTGCCACAAAGGTGGGCTTATGAAGACTAGTATAAATGTCTTGACAGTAATCAGGGAAGTAACGTGCTCGAGGAGACAACAAGTTAACAAATGTCGATTTGATTGAATAGATGTGATGTTTTAGACACAACGATGTAACGAATAAGATGTGTTAAGGATTGTGTTGATGTAGACATGATGTTGATGTGATGATAGATACATTGATAGATGTGGATGTGGCAAGGTTGACTGTTGTTAAGGTTATGTTTTTTTATATGATGTGTTATTTGATATTGATTTGAAAGTGATCTTAATGTTTATCAAAACCATGGTCAAGAATGAAACGTGGATTGATTACTTTGTACTAGATTTGACACATATGTGATGGGAAGTAATGGAATGAATGCTCTTGCACTTTTTATCCTTTATAACAGATGTTAACAGATGACTAACAATGGGTAGTCACATGTAGGATCTTAGATATAGAGATGAAGTGAAAAAGTGTACCTTCCTAGGACATGAGAAGGGTTGACATATGTAGGTTGTGTGGGAAAAGAGGGTTCTCCTTTTCAATGGATTCATAGAGAAATGCCCCAGATTTACATATTGAATTTGGATGCAAACTGATCAATGCGGGAAGTTTTCTTTGATGGGAAAGCTTATCAATATGGGAAGCTTTCCTAGGATGTTTTTTATATTTGACTTTTTGAAGGATGATCGGTGTGGGAAGCCTTTTTACATAAGTAGCCATCCTTCAAGAGTATGGTCTACAATTTTGATTTTTGACTTTAATTTTTTATTTTTACATATAGTCATCCTTCGAGGGATCGGTCTATAATTTTGATAGGTAGCTCTCCCTCGAGGGATTAGTCTATTATTATTTTTGATTTTTTATTTTGATAAGAAAAATTTGATGATATTTTTACATACATATTTGAGCTGAGGGCAAGACCCTAATAGACTATTTCGAGGAGGGAGAAGAAATGTGTACACGACCTACACATGTGTGCCCCATGACATGTCTTTGGTTAGTAGACAAGGTGGATGGATGTAATGATTACGGGGTTCCTACTAAGGAGGAACTTTCCATGTGAAAGATGCGATGAACAAAGTCATGGTGCTCATCTTTAAGATTTGTAAGGATAGTGATGGAAGACCACATGTTTTCAAATCATTACAATAATAAAATGATTGGTTGATGGTGGAATAAGATATTTGATGTGACTACTATCATGATGGTCGATGTGTTAATAGTAGAAAGGCCACAAGTGCAAGGCATTCAAAGGTTGACCCATACTATATGGACCGATCCAGTTAAGGGAAAACATTCCACATTTACTCCTTTCTAGAATAGTGACATTTTGATTAGATTGATAGGATATGTTTGGTGAAGATGTGTTAGGGGAATGTGCAAGGTAAGAATTTGAAGTCTTGATAGAGAGGAGTCCCCTAGCATGATATTGTGGATAGAGACAATGTGCACTTTGAAAGGAACAATATCTTTCAGGTTAGGATGATGGACATTTTGATGTTGATTGATTGAGTATATGGTAAATAAAAGAGCTCTTGAAAAAGGAGCCATTGAGAAATTGGATGGGATATGAGAGGATGGTTGATGAAGAGGTGAAGATGACGAAGCTTTGGTCTTTCCTTTTCTTCATGTTTGATGATTCCAGGTTTGCGTGGGTTTGTGAATCGTATTGATTTGAGATGAGGGATCTTAAATGGAAGGTGATGAGATGAAATATCCCTTGTGGGATACCACTTAGAAATGCACAAAATACTGACAATTTGTAGCCAAACAAAATTCTAATTTTTGCAGAAAATAAAACTAGGGCAGCGAATAGAAATAAATCTATAACTCACAAAATACTTGCCCAAATCACTTGAAAATTTATAGAGAGCTTGCTAACAATAAAACTAACACTAGAAAATTATTTTTGGAATTTTTCAGATAATAGAACACTGCCAGAAAATTACAGCGTGCCCTAAACAGCTAGAAAACTTCTAAAATTTATATCTTCCCGAATACAAGTGCAAAAACTATGAAACTTTGGAAATAACATTTACAAATATAGAAGATGATATTCCAACCTTCAGATCTGAAAATGGCCAACTGAAACCCTCCAAATAAGGGTTGCAATCTCCAAAACAAGTCGCCTTTTTTGGTAGATGGTCAAAACCCCTTTGAAATCCTCTGGAAATGATGCAAAACCCTTTTTTATTGCTACCGTAAGTCTGATATGAAAACCCACTGATTATCTTCACAAAATATCTCAAAAACCCTTAAAACCCTATCTCTAAAAACCTCTAAAAATATCTCTGTAAATCAGCCCTAAAAACAGCTCCAAAATGACAAGCTAGGGTAGATCTTTCACTACTAAAGAATGCCTTGCTAGCTAGGGATGGATCTCTCACCACCGAAGCTAGGGTTCCTGCGGGATTTCACTCCACAAGCTATAGATTTGCAAATAGCAACAGTTGCACATGAAAGAAGATAATTAGGTATGCAAGAATGTTCTCCATCACTCCCCCAAACCTCCTTTTATAACATCTCATTACCTTTTTCCAAGTTGGGCGCTCCATGTGGGACTAAAAATGACTTAAGTGACCCCAATGAAGAAATAGAATAATAAAGTACCATAAGTGACCCCAACGAAGAAATAGAATAATAAAGTGTTATGAGTCCCCCCATGACAAAACATAACATCTAGTCCCTCCAAATCACTTTATGCTCATGTCAATGAAAAATTATAACAAATGAACTAGATATTCACACCCAATAGCTCCCAGCGTCCCTAGCCCCTTGGGTATGACCAAGGCTTGGACTCGAATTGGCCCTTAGGCCTTTGGCGTAGGAAAGGGGACATTACAGTCCTCCCTTCCCAAATTTTGCTTGTCCTCAAGCAAATGCAAATTAGGATGTTGCAAAATCTGCTCTCCCTCCCAAGTAGCATCCTCAAGTGGCAATCCCTTCCACCGCACCAAATACTCTGTGATCACTCTACTCCTAAGCCCCCTTTGTCTCTCCTCAATAATGGATTTTGGTTCTAACACTAGCTTCCCCTCCTCATCCAGTGGTGGCAACTTTGTAGATGGTACAATATGTTGTCCAAGTGCCTTCTTAAGGCACGAAACATGGAAGACATTATGTATCTTATTGTGCTCTAGTAGCTCTAGCTCATATGCAACTACCCCAACTCGTCGAACTACCTAGTATGGACCATAAAATTGTGGTTTCAATTTCTCTGCACCCTTCTGCTTCAGTGAGGACTGCCTATATGGCTACAAACGTAGGAATACTAGATCCCCAACCTCAAAAGACCTCTCTATCTTGTGCCGATCTGCATATACCTTCTGTTGATTCTGTGCCTTTTGAAGGTTCTCCTGAGGGCCTTCAGAACATCTTGGTTCTCTTGTAACCAATCTCAAGCTTTGGGAGCTTGGCTATCTGGTAATACCAAATCCACAAATGTCATCGCGTCGTACCCATACAAGGCTCGGAAAGGAGTCATACCTATGCTCATCTGATAGGTGGTATTGTAGCAATACTCACCCATGTGTAACCATCTAATCCATGCCCGCTGATGTCCTGACACATAACTCCGCAAGTATCCCTCTATCCACTTATTGACTATCTCTCGTCTGCCCATCTGTCTATGGGTGGTAGCTAGTGCTAGGAGTCAACTCCGTACTGCTTAGTCTAAGATCTCCTGCCAAAAGGTGCTCATGAAGATCTTGTCCCTATCATGAATATATTTTTAGGCAACCCATGTAGCCTAAAAATACTTGTATAGAAGATCCGGGCCACATCCACCGCCTCATGCCCCTTGGGTAGGGAAAAGAAATGAGCATACTTAGTTAATCGATCAACTACAACATAAATGCAGCTATGCCCATGCACCAAGGGAAGCCCTGTGATAAAGTCCATAGATATGCTTTCCCATTTCTATTCGGGAATGGGAAGAGGCTGGAGTAATCTTGTTGGAAAAGAATGCTCAGATTTGGTTTCTGGCAAACCATACACTCTCTGACATGGTTAAGGACATCATCCTTCATCCCCTTCCATGCAAATCTCTCCCTGATAAACCTGTATGTTTTGAAATACCCAGGATGCCCAGCTAGTGGTGTATCATGTACTTGCTCGAAGGATCTTCTCCTTCATCTTGGACCCTGGTACAAGGAAAATCCTATCCTTGTAGAAAATGAGATCATCCACTACTCTGTATCGGTCATCCTGTATAATACCATCCATGATCTCACATGCAAACTGATTTTTGGAATACTCAACAAGTATATGAGCCTTCTAATCCACTGAAATCTCAGACATAGAACTAAGCATAGAAGTGAGGTAAGGCCTCCTAGATAAAGCATCAACAACAATATTATTCTTACCTTTAGTGTACTCTATGTCGAAGTCATAGGTTTGTACCTTGTTCACCCATCTCTGCTGGTGATCATTGAGCTCCTTCTACCCCAAGAAGAACCTCAAACTATTGTGATCCGTACGAACCACAAATTTGTTGCCCACAAGGTACTGTCTAAATTTGGCCAAAGCATGCATAATGGCCAACATCTCCTTATCATAAATTGAATACCCTCTCTCCACGGGTTTCAATTTCCAACTCTCATAGGCAATGGGATGCCTATCCTACATGAGAACTGCCCCAACACCCTCTCCTGATGCATCACACTCTAGAATGAATGGCGAGAGAAATCTAGTAATGCGAGAATGGGACACAAACTCATCACCTCCTTGAGGTGATCAAAAGCCTATTATTGCACTGCCTCTGACCAAGAAAAATCCCCTTCTTGGTCAAATCGGTCAATGGAGCAGTCAACCGAGAGAAATTCTTCACGAACCTCCTATAGTATGTGCACAACCCCACAAATCCTCTCAAATGTGTCAATGTCCTAGGTGGCGGCCAATCCAAAATTACCCATATCTTCTCTCTATCCACCTTCACTACACCCCCACCAATCACATATCCCAAATATAAAAGTTTGGTCATGCCAAACTCACACTTAGAAGCTTTCGCATATAGTGAATTAGCTTCTAATATCCCCAATATCTCACCAAGGTGCCTGATATGGTCCTCCCAAGTCCTCTGTAGACCAAAATATCATCAAAGAAAACCAATACAAACTTCCGTAGGTGGCGGTTGAACACATGGTTCATGCAAGACTGGAAAGTAGCTGGAGCATTAGACAGTCCGAAGGGCATCACCAAGAACTCAAAGTGACCGTAATGGCATCTGAAAGCTGTCTTATGCACATCCTACTCCCTGACCTTGATCTGATGATATCCAGATCGCAAATCTATTTTTGAAAAATAGATAGCACCATGTAGCTCATCAAGCAACTCATCAATACGTGGTACTGGATACTTGTTCTTTATTGTCTTCTTATTCAAGGCACGGTAGTCTATACACATCCGCATGGTCCCATCCTTCTTCTTCACCAATACCACCGAAGAAGCAAAAGGACTGGAACTCGGTCTAATATGCCCCATATCAATGAGCTCATGAATAGTCTTCTTGATCTCATCCTTAAACCATTTGGGGTGATGGTAAGGAGAAGTAACCATAGGTCTAGCATCCTCGAGCTCAATCACATGCTCAAATCCCCTATCTAGAGGTATGCCTGGAGGTATGTCACCAAAAACTATACTATGCCTATCTAATAAGCCCTGTATATCCACATGATACTCATGTTGTCCATCCTCTGATTTCTTGGTCAAAACCAAACAATGTACTTGCCCAATCCACCCCATTGTGCCTATAAATCCTCTCAATCCTCTTAGCTGTAACAACCTGGGGTGCCTCTGAAGATAAGCCCCTCAAAATCACATTCCTCCCTTCGGACTTAAACTTCAACTCCATCATCTGAAAGTTAGTCCGAAACTCACCAAGGGAATGGAGCCACTTATACTCCAAGCACTATGTTGGTCTCTCCAATACCAACAATATAAAAATCATCGAGTAACTGTATAGTTACCCATCGTGATGCTCAATTGGGGAACCCACCGTGTGCACCTCATAGACTCTCCATTAGCTACAACCACGTTGAAACCCTCAAAATATTCTGTCTGTAACCCCCGCCTCTCAACCAATGAGGCATCAATAAAGTTGTGGGTTGCCCCACTATCAATGAGTACCACTACTTGTTGTCCTATAAAAACTCCCCTAACTCTGAATGCCTTGTACCTCGAGGTACTAGACAAAGTGGCGATAGTCTCTTGGGGGAAAGTCTCGCTCTCTTGCTCAACACCTGCACTATCTAATGCCTCATCGTCATCATCCTCCAATCCTTGTGTGTCCAACTCCTCGTCTCCATCACTCTCCTCAAAGACTTCTATGAATTGAGCCTTCCCTCTACCCCTGCAATCATGTCCAGGAACCCAAGGTGTGCGGCAATCGAAACATAGTTTCTTTCGCCTCAACTCATCTCTGTCCTCCCTAGATATGAATGGTCTCCTGGCTGCATCTTGCCTAGGTGGAGGTACCTTCGGCTGTGAACCATCGGATCTAGAAGGAAAAACCTTAGGCTGCACTCGAGGTGGAAACCTTGACTTAGGAGTGGATAACTCCAAATCACGAGCTCTCCTAATAGCCTCATGCAAAGAAGAAGGCTCAAATGCCTTCACAAACCCAGCGAGAGCATCTGTCAAACTTGTTGTGAATAGTGAAATCAACCTCATCTCCATAATATCAGGTACCATAACTGATAACCTTTGAAAATATACGATATACTGATCCAGGGAACCAGTCTGTCTCAAATGAGTCAACTCCCTAAAATACCTATCAAGGGTCCCTCCTATCAAATCTACTCACTAGCCTCTGCGTGAACTCTGCATAAGTAGTAATGTGTATGTGTCCCTATGTAATCAATCCATGATGCCACCAATCATGAGCATCTCCCTCAAGATGTAAGATTGCAAAATTAATTGCATCTTCCTCACGCATAGGATTCAAGTCAAAATATGTCTTCAACTTCTGAACCCAAGATTATGCGGTACACTTCTTAGAACCATCGAAGTGTGGAATGGAAATTGTCCCAATCTCCTTTGTAACTCGGTACTTGTATCTGATGATCTCTCAGGCCTGCTTTTGTCCAATCTTCATTTTGTAATATTCCTAGAATGGCATGTTGTCATGAAAGCCATCACTCAAGGTCTGGTACCTTTCCCAACAAGACTCCTCATCTAAAATATCCACTGGCTGTCGTACCTGTGAAACTTCCGGATCCTTCACAAAAAGAAGGTTTGTGAATCCCCAAAGGCCTGGTAGAAGAATGGGGAGACCATGTTTCCCTGAATGTCCACCCTCACCTCTTTGACCATGTTGTCCCATATTGTTATTTTCTCCTCTCTCTGTATGAGCATCAATCATGCCCTGTGCTAATCTCTTAGTGAGTTGGCTTAAATAGAGATTGGTAGTCTCCTGCTGCTTTACCATGTTGGTGAACAATTGTTTCATCAGATCTACACCCATATCCTCACTGTCTTTGTCTCCCATCTTTCAACCCCAACAGGAGAAACAACTACTCTGATACCACTGAAATATCCCTTGTGGGATACCACTTAGAAATGCACAAAATACTGACAATTTGCAGCCAAACAGAATTCTGATTTTTGCAGAAAATAAAACTAGGGCAGCGAATAGAAATAAATCTATAACTCACAAAATACTTGCCCGAATCACTTGAAAATTTATAGAGAGCTTGCTAACAATAAAACTAACACTAGGAAATTATTTTTGGAATTTTTTAGATAATAGAACACTGCCAAAAAATTACAGCATGCCCTAAACAGCTGGAAAACTTCTAAAATTCATATCTTCCCGAATACAAGTGCAAAAACTATGAAACTTTGGAAATAACATTTACAAATATAGAAGATGATATTCCAACCTTCAGATCTAAAAATGGCCAACTAGAAACCCTCCAAATAAAGGCTGCAATCTCCAAAACAAGTCACCCTTTTTGGTAGATGGTCAAAACCCCTTTGAAATCCTCTAGAAATGATGCCAAACCCTTTCTTTATTGCTGCCATAAGTCTGATATGAAAACCCACTGATTATCTTCACAAAATATCTCAAAACCTTCAAACCCTATCTCTAAAACCTCTGAAAATATCTCTGTAAATCAGCCTGAAAACAGCTCCAAAATGACAAGCTAGGGTAGATCTTTCACTACCAAAGAATGCCCTGCTAGCTAGGGATGGATCTCTCACCACCAAAGCTAGGGTTCCTGTGGGATTTCACTCCACAAGCTATAGATTTGCAAACAATAGTTGCACATGAAAGAAGATAATTAGGTATGCAAGAATGTTCTCCATCACTCCCCCAAACCTCCTTTTATAACATCTCATTACCTTTTTCCAAGTTGGGCGCTCCATGTGGGACTAAAAATGACTTAAGTGACCCCAACGAAGAAATATAATGATAAAGTATCATAAGTGACCCCAACGAAGAAATAGAATAATAAAGTGTTATGGGGTCCCCCCCTTAACGACAAAACATAACATTTAGTCCCTCCAAATCACTTTATGCTCATGTCAACGAAAATATATAACAAATGAACTAGATATTCACACCCAATAGCTCCCAACGTCCCTAGCCCCTTGGGTATGACCAAGGCTAGGACTAGCCCTTAGGCCTTTGGCATAGGAAAGGGGACATTACATGAGAAGACATATGAGAAAGGTTTGTCGATATTTGATTGAGGATGACCCCCTTGTCCTACAGATGTTGGTGAGGAAATTGTCAGTGACTTGGGTGTAGATGTTGATGAGGAAGGTGCAGACATTGATGAGATTGAGAGACCTTCAATGGAAGGTGTTGAAGACATGTCGATAAAGGTTTGGTAATATGAGATTGAGGATGTCCCCCTTGACCTATAGATGTCGATGTAGATGACAAGGGTGGAGGTATAGATGATATTGATGATGGATTAGGATGGTCCTCTTATGGGAGAAGATCATCAACAAGGAAGAGTCATTGGATTATGGATTTAAGCACTTTACAACTCTCTGTGTTGTGACTGGGGCTTCTATGATAGGCACAAGTTTTGTTTTGATTGTACCATGTAGGTTTTCAAGTTTGTGGGTTGGGTGTTTTAATTGGTGGTAATGTGATGAGAGAATCCTACATGAGCCTCTCGAGGATGTCAATGTAAGTCCCTTTTGGAGGATTTGAATTGATGAATTTTGATTTGGATTTTTATTTACAAAAATGCTTAGTAGAATGTGTTTTATTTTTGGATAGGGGTGGATTCATAGATGTCGTATAGTGTTGAAACATCATAGGAATGTTGTGAGGTTGATAAGAGAGAGGATATGATGTGGGATTGATATAATTAGATGATGGATGAGGTCCCAAATGGATGAGGAGGGATAGATAGGGTACGACTGTGCGTGATATTGAGATAAAGGATGGGGACCCAAAATAAATGGTAAGGGTGGAATTGTAGATCTGATAGTTTTGGATTGTGACAAAGGATGGGGTCCCAAAATGGATGGTAAGGTGGAGGCCCTAGATAATGTTTGTTTTGATTTTGTACTATTGATTTTAGGTAAAGGAGGGGTTTTTATGATAGATGATGAGGATGAGGCGGTGGATGTGATAGGTTTTGATTTTGTAATGTTTTCCTTAGATAGAGGAGAAGATTTCATGTTAGATGATGAGGGTGAGGTCGTGGATGTGATGGTATTTGATTGTATAGTGTTTGATTCAGGATAAGGTTCTAGGCTAGGTGGTAAGTGAGGAGCCATGGATAGGATTGGGTCTGATTCGGATGAAGGGGATGTTATTTTGAGACATGATTGAGGTGGGTTATATTTATGTGAGCTATCTAATTCTTCGATTAGTTTAAAAAGTGGGTTGATATAGAGATATTTTATTATGAATGCCTCCTTAGTAATGGTCTCCAAGGTAGAGTCTAAGGGTTGCAAGGAGGTAATGGATGATTGGACAATGGACATAACGATATTGATGTGTGAGGATCATTGAAAAGAGGAACCAGGGTTTGAATTTTAAAAGGGAAGCATTGGTGATGAGCGGCTCTCCTCGTAGGGAAGATCACATGTAATATTGTTGATGATGTGACTCGAGGGATGCACAATATTTATATGGACTAAATCTATCGAAGGTGTTGGGTCAAAAAGACAAGTAATGACATCATGCGTGGTATTTTTGTTTGACTCATAAGAAGACCTAGGGAATCAGATGGGACATGTGGAGATTGAGGATTGAGATGGCCATCTTTGAGGGCTTGGATTTCTAATTTCTTGGCCATGGTGAAGGCTTCATCAAAGGTATGGAATGTGTGAATTTGGAGAATAGATGAGATATGTGGGGAACACGGTCCAGTAAATAATTCGATTAGTTTCGATTGAGAAAGTGGGAAGGACAATTAATTGATAATGCTTTTCCACCTAGTGATAAAGTTAACAAGGGATTCATTTTCAGATTGTTTGATGGTAGAAGATCAAAATGATGATTTTGCAAGTGACATTGATAGAGAAGTGATCAAGAAATAACATGGCTAGTTGAGTAAAAAAGAACAAAGAGTGTCGAGGGAGGGAATTATACCAATCCAAGGAAAGTCTTGCAAATGACATAGGAAAGGTTCTAAGAAGAAGATCTTGATCGCGGATGATAAGATAAAATGAATTTCTAAAGGATAATATATGTTGTTGAGGATCTTCATGTGCCATAGAACAAGGTAAACTCGAGTAAATTCCCAATGCGGAGGATATGATTTATATGAGTACTGATGGATGGATGGGTTCATTACAAATTTGATCATAAGTGAGGACATGTTTAGACCCTTTGGTAGCAATTTCTAAATTATCTAATCTATTAGACGGAGCTTGCAAAGGATCATTTGTGGGATTAGATGTGAAGGGATTAACAAGAGGATGTGATTGATTTGACTGATGAAAATTGAAAGTAGGATGGTTTTTTGTGGATGGGCTTGATGTGGAGGTTGATTAGGGGTAGCTTGAGAGAGATGTCATTTGTAGAATAGGTTGTGATAAAGGGATGTGGGAGATGTGGAAAAATGTTGAGTATGTTGTTTTTGGATGAGAGGTGTTGATTGGGCTTGAGTAGGAATATGTGTAAGATTTTGGGATGTATGAGGTAGAAAAAGAAGATTAAAGTAGAGATGGATTGATTAGATGAAGGATGGGGGATATTGAGATTCTGATGGGATTGTGATGAAGGAGGAGATGTGGAAAAGACCACTTGATGGGATACATTGGACATGGGCTGAGAAGCAATAGTTTGGAAATAGCTTGGTTGTAAAGAATAATCATAAGTTTGTTGGATGGGGTTGTTATAAGATTTTTGTATTGGATGAAGGGTGGAAGTTCCATAAGGGACATAGGATGGTCTAGATGGCTCAGAAACATGTCAAAGCTAAATGAGGTTGAATGAGATGTGATAGGTTGATAAAATGGGTTATAATGTTGTAATGGTGTAGAGAACGTTGTTGATAATGGTATAGATAATGGTGTAGATAATGGTGTAAACATGTTTTCGAAGTTTGATTATAGATTGCTATCTAATAAGTATAATAGTAAACAAAAACAAAATCACATAATAATGAAAAACAACTAAGTGGGTGGATTACAAATAACAGACAAAAACAGGCAAAATGGATTTTAGATTTTCTTGATTTAATTATGAAAAAGTGAAATGTGTAAAATGGATTATGGGTCCTAGGAAATGGCAAGATATGGTTGGTTCCAGTATGCTTATGGATGAGTCCTCAATATACCCGAAGGTACGTGAGGCTCAACTCTGTATTGTTGCCGATACGGGCTTGGTATTGGGGCCTACCCCATCACTTCACAATCCTGCAACGATAAGGGAGTCGGGTTTTGCCAATATATTGACAGATAGGTGTTTATACTCGGCCGAACACCGAGTCGGTTTCCTATTGGGTGATCAAATCCTAATAGTTATCACCTCGGTAGAAGTGTTTAAATGTGTGTTTGATGTTTTAAGTGATTTGGTTGTGTGTGGGGAAAGATAAAGTGAATGCAATCAATTAATTTTCTCTAATTAAAACTATGTGAGCAAGAAGGATGCAATGGTTAATTTTAAGCCCAAAAACAAAATTGATTTTCGATGAGAACAAGAAAGCAAATATTGCAATACTGAAATCAAAAGAAGGTTTTAGGACTCACCGTGATAAACACTTCCTTTTATTTTATTTTATTTTTGTAATTTTTCAATTTTTAGCAATAAAAAATCCAACAAGTAAAGCTTCCAGAAATAACAACCTGCAAAACCTAGTTAGCAGAAACAAAAGAAACAACATAAAATAGTGATTAGAAGGAAAACTACAAAGTAATCAAAAGTATTTAGAAAAATATTGGTGATTCACTTAATTCACCCAATTGTTGGCGATTGACCAAATCACTAGCATTACTTGAACAAAAAAACCGAGAAAATAAAAATATATGATATTTTGATGAAATAAAATAATAAAATAATGAAATAAGGGACTTAGGGTGTCCCACTGGGCATGCCAGAATGTTTAGAAATATTTCTACCTCTTTAAATTGAATTAACTAAGCAAGAAAATAGAAATAAACTAACCTCGAGGACACGGGGTTTTAGTGATACCCGTGGATGTTGATTGATAGTGTTTGATGTTGCGCTTTATGGAAGAATGGTATAAGCTCCTCTCTTGCGAAGAAATTTGTAATCACAAACACTACACAAGATGAGATTAAACAAATATATGGTGGATTTCCTGGCAAAGGCCAGTCCTGGGAAAGTCAATGGACTTCCTTGCAAGGATGTCAATCCTTGCGTTCAAGAAATTAATCTAATAATGATAAAATAAATTGATAACAGATGATAAAATGATAACAAATGATATAACCAATCAATGCAAAGGCAAAGGGATTGATGTGGTCCAAGGCTATATGTTGGTCTGATGGTGATACTTGATCTAAAGGGAGTCTAGGGATCACAAAATGGCTTAAAGGAGAAATGATGTAGATAGGATGTGTGAGAAAGATGGTAAATTTGATTAAGATAATTGATAAAATGCTAAAGATGGCTCAAAATAACTTGATAGATGATAAAAAGACAAAATAAATACTGAAACTAAGATCTGGATATCTAAAAACAAGCTTAGGGGTTAAAATTTGAAAATAGGTATGATCAGGGAATCAATCTCCAACGATTTTTTAAAGCAAGCTTTGGGAATCGCCAAGATTTGGGGGAATTGTCAGTGATCCTTTAGCAATCCTGGGGGAATCACTAACAATTCAGGGAATCTCTAGCAATTCTTACAATCATCAATGATTGATGTGAAAATGTACGGAGGTTGATAAAAAGTCAAGAAAAAAATTATTTTAAGCTATTTAATGATGAATGATTAAGACAATAATGTCAAAAAAAACAAGGTACTTACCCGATTCGAGGATCGAGAAGAGGAAAATCTTTGGAGAGAAAAGTTGTAGATGTTAGAGGATCGGACTTGATTACTAGATGTTTAAATGCCTCGGTAGGAAGAAAATGGTTGATACCAAAGGATCGAAAACCAAATCTTGAGCATATGATTGATCTCCAAAAGTTGAAAGGGAGATTGTTGATGCGTGAATACGTTGATGGTTGAGACTGAGAAGATAATAGTAGATTATAGGTGTCATATGATTCATTGAGTTGATCTCCAGAACACGTGAATGACCTCCAAAATAAGAGGAAATTGTTACTGTGATGAAGATAAGTATGGACATAATAAGATTACCTTAAGGATGCTTTGAAACAATGTCCTGTCGAAGGCCAAGTTTGTGTGATAAATGACTATCAGCTCTGATTGTAAATTAACCTTGAATGAAGGCCTCAAACTTATATTTATAGAGTTTATGTCAATAAGGGAAAATTACTAGCGATTGGGGGAATCATTGGTGATTCGGGAAATATAGGAAAGTTGTTGAAACAACCTCCCAAATCGAGCAATTTTTTATGGGTGTGTTGGAAAATGATTATGTGGATCAAGGATATTGTTGGATGGTTAGGGAATTAATTATTTTGTTTTGGATTTATCTAATTAGGTTTGCAAGTGGTTATACGGGTTGGGAATGTTGTTAAATGGTTGAGAGGTTATAGATTTTGTTTTTGGCCTTATCTAATTTAGTTTGTAGGTGGTTTATGGTGGAGAATGGTTGAAACTACTTCCAAATAAGGCTAGATATGATTTGATTTGAATAGGTTTAGATATGATTTGATTTTGATTTATTTTAGATATGATTTGATTTTGTTTATGTTTATATTTTAGGAAGATTCCAAGTGGTTGAATATGATATATATGATTTGATTTTGATTTATGTTTGGTTTTAAGAAGATTCTAGGTGGTTATGTCTTATTTAGGATGGGGAAAATAGGATTTTATGGAGTGTAAGAATGATGTGGCAAAGAAAATACATGAAGATAAATGTTAAATGTGGTGTGATTAAATGGTGTGATAAATGTATGATTTTCATAAGAATAATATGATGTGGTGAGTGTATGGATTTACACGAGATAAATATGGTGATGATGTTGATGTTGATGTATTTAATTATTTAATTGAATAAAGATGAGAGGTGATGATATGGGGATGTGATAATGAAAGGGGTTTGACTTATTATAGGGATTAGACATGATAATGAAAGGGGTTAGAGCGGACGTGAAAACAGAATTAACGGTGCTAATTTTAGGTGTCTACGGGAGATTTGATTTTAACATATTGTTTCAAGCAAGGATGATGTATGTGTGTTGAATGTGTAGATGGAGAATTGGTGCGTGAGAATTACACCTAATCATACTAAAAATGGAGGATGATGGAGGGATAACTCACAAAAGGCTCACCAACCAACATGGAGTCGCCCAAGCATGAACCTAGGCCTTAGAACTTATTTAGTGATCATGTTGATTTATTTTAATACTTCCTTCTTTTATGGAGTTTCCCCATTCACATGGGACCCTTACCTTATTTTTCTTAATTTAATTTAATTTTTTTTCACTTGATTTAAGTTTTATTTAGTAACTTGGTTGTTTTACCATTTTAGGCATGAAGTGACTTGTAGGAGTTTTTAGATCTTTCATATTTTGAAAAATTCAAATTTGGTCTTATGGGCCAATTTTTGGAAGTGTGTGGGACAAATAATCGTTGTTCCACATTCTTGAAACTTACTCATACATCTACTCATGGGGCGGGTGTCTTGTTGGACGTCTAAGATGTGCACCGTGATAGATCACCAAATTTAGAGAACTTTGTTATCCTAATATCAACAATGAAAATGTCCCCAAGGTGTGGGACCTTTACTCCTTAGGACATACCTCCAAAGAAGGACAATTTCTTTTCATAACTAATCTAATTCTACCACTACTTTATTCTAATCCATTGATTGTAGGGATAAAAGACGAGAGAAACATAAAATAAAATGTGGTGATGCACTAAAGAGAAAGGGATCACTCACCTGTACGAGTTCAAAAGTGAGAAGAAAGAACATAGCTCTATAGGTATGATATCAACCACAACCAAAACATGCATCTAAATCTAATTCTCACTCTCAACATTAAGACACGGTGAATCAAAACTTGCAAATGCCACTCACAATAAACCATGCAGATAACAAAGAGATAAGGGACAAATTAAAACAAAGATAGAGGGAAAATATGAGCCATAACCATAAATGTATTAAAATTTAGAAATATACACAATTTTATATCATCACAACACAAGGTGTTCTTTTATCTACAAAGAAGGTACATTTTTAGCGGTGAAGTTTCATTAATTCTAGAATATTCTAGTTTTTCAAATTTGTATTTGGTGATTTTGAGGAGTAGTACGAACACCATTTCACTTAAATTTTGAGATGAAGCTACTTTTTGGTCAGCTCGCCTACGGTTTAAAATAAATTCCATAGTTATGAATATATATAACCACTACCTCAAAAATCAAACCAGGGCATAATCACCAACATATATACTATGTAAATGAGACTCACATGAACTCTACGGGTAAAGGTAGATATTGTAGATAATAATCATCCGTCTACGTAACCACCATGTGCAAGGTAAAGCAAACAATCACAATTGATCCTATCATATGCAAATTTGACGAAGATGCGTCTTGTCGTCTCCTGATGACATAAATATCGATTATTTGCAATTTACAAGATTTAATAGTTAATCATAGGTGTTTCCCGATTGTTCCCAATAGTTCTAGGGTTGTTTGCTACAATTTGATGGGATGACTTCTACTAAGGGGTCGAGGCCAATATTAAAAAAATGACCATATTATCTTATTTTATCCATCTATAAAAAGGCCAATGAATCGACACCCACACTAAATACATGTACTAAAATTTTAAATGTGCTTTCATTCATTTTCAGTTTCATAGTTAGGTTCAATAATAATACAAAAACACTTTTCATGTAAAACACACTAAAATAATTAATCACAATAACATGTCACCACTTCAAAATATTATTGATAATGACATGCATCCACTAGAGGAAAATCCTTATTATGTGCCTCAACTTAAGGATGATCCTAATTATGAAATGCAATTAACAGAAGACATTTCTACTTCTCATCAAACACCAACTTTAGTTGTAAATTCTACTCACAATTCTATGTCAAGGAAGAGGAGATTGGAGGACATTACTAATGATGAGATGTAACTAATAGAAGAGTTTTCTACTCATCAAACACCAATTTCAGTTGAAAAAACTAAGAAATTTGAGTGAAGGAATAGAATTAGATGGACAATTGGAAGGTCTTTTAAGTTTGATTGGGAAAAAATATCCATTCATTGAACCAATTATGCTAGAAAATAGTAATGATACCCCAACTGAATGTAGATGTGTAATATGTAGTTGGAAAATTGGAAAGGAACACAAAATGTAACTCAAGTTGGACACAATTGAGAAACATTGTGGCAAAATATATGTGTTGGTTAAGAAAAATGATGGAAAAACAAACAGAACACAAAAATGGAAAAATGGAAAACAATGCATATATGTAAAATATGCATACGATTATGAAAACCTTCAAAAACGCATTGCTCAAGGATTGTTTCAACTACCTAAGTTTTAGTTTGGTATGTATTACAATTAACAATCATCATATCAAATTTCATATGTAATTCTTATAAAATTGTTTCAATGTAATTTCAATATCTTTATTTTAATTTGTAGTTATGTTATTGAGTATGACATTGTCTTTCATAAATGATATATGAGAAAATCTTAAAGCACCGTCAAACTTTAAAGTTAGAAACATAATATTAAAATATTTTTGGATAGGTAAATAAGGGTTGAAGGGTCCCTTTCCTTCAATTTATAATATGAAAATAGTACATTAAGTATCAATATTTTATATATGGTATAACCTAGGGTGCCGTATCTTAATATATCCATAAATTCATTTCTGGAGGGTAGAAGGCGTAGACACAAAATCATGCACTTGGGTACATTTCTAGGTCCTAAACAGATACTGGCATTCATATGATTCCTAAGAATTGAAAACTATCTTTGGCCTCTTTTCTATCTTTCTTATTTTCTATTTGTTCTTACACCAACACCTAGACATGACACCAGCACTAGGTGCCCTCATCCTCTCTAGCGCCCCCGACCTCTTTCCATTTTACTCACTCTTTTTGGGACTCTTTATATTTCGGGCATCTTATTTTATTATAGATTGACCTTCCAGGTTGTCAATTACGAAATGAAAACAAGTGAATCATATAAATACATAGTTATGTGTTTAAAATAAAGGAACAAACACTAAACATACCATATATCACCTAAGCTTACATCCTAATGCATCTAAAGCATTCACAGGCATCCATCTAGCATCCATTTAAGTGACAAGGACTGCATACACTGCATAGAATGGGAAGTTCATTCTGCTATCCAATTTCCCCTGGGGTTGAATTGATAACATACATCAGGATTCTCAAGTCCCAGGAAAATTGATTGATCCAGGGCAAGAATCATGTTTCCACGGTCCCCCCATATTTTTTTTCCTAACTCTCCCGTCCAGGTTGAAAAGAGCAAGCTCTGAGAAAATGCGAAAAAGTTGCAGAAAATAAGCTTGGAACAGAAAAAATTGTGAAAATTGGCTAAGTCTTAGTTCTCGCGGAAGTTGGGACAGTTGGGACATCAAGACGCGGATCGGCCGAAAAGCCTCCAGGCGGTCCGTGAAGCAATGGGACATCTGGGACAGAAGTACGCGGCGGGTGCGAGAAGCCGATCCGGCCGAAGGAGGATAGAAAATCGACTAACTGCTGAGCGATAAAGTTGGGACATTTGGGCGCGAATGCGCGGAGGCGTGAATCGGCCGGTTCGGCTGAAAAGGAAAATTTTAGCACAAAGACAAGTGGGACAAAGGGACGCGCGGGACGCGGATAGCCGAAAAAGCCGAGAGCCAATCAGATTGCGCCACGTGTCATCGGCAGATAAGGGACAAGGAAGCCCATTTCGGGCGGATCGGAGGTTTCATCCCAAACAACCTTTGGGACATCCAATTGGTAGGCTGCGGACAATCAAATCATGACACGTGTCATAATGGAAAAGGTCAAAAAGTCAAAGGCGAGTTTTGAAGGGTCGGCCAAACCAATGGGATAGTGCCACGTGTCCCAGCTAGGGCCTGACAAGGAAATTTCAAAGGAAAGCACGGAAGGTGGAGGAGAGAGAATTATTCAGCGAATTAGAGCACGCCACGTGTCGTCCGGTGGCGAAGCGGGAAAATATTTCAAAATCCGTTTTGGTCATTAACTCCAGTGCCCTAAATCTTGGATCGTCATATCTTTTGATCCAGAGCTCGGATTTGCACGTTCTTTATATCAACGGAAAGCTGTTGAAATTCTCTACATGATTCTGGGATCAATCTTCCATTTTGGTGTAGTCTGGAGAGAGAAAGTTAAGAAACGGCTCTGACACATGGTAATGCCGAAGTGGCGACGCCTCAACAACCAAAGCTTTAATGCAGCAGGAAACCGCCCATTTTGCAGGATCTACCGCTTCTACCATAATGAGATGATTTAAAATGCGACCTAGAAGTGGTTGTGGTAGTTTCGAATTTCCTCTCTTCCCTCTCTCTTTCTTCCTATATATTGTACAGAGGGGCTTCTTTCAAAAAGAGACATAACAAGTTGTTCATCTTTTCTGCTCTGCCCTCCCTTCTTTTCTTCTCTAGGGTTGAAAATGGAGCTCGAACCTCCTCCCTGCTCTGTAATGGAATTTTTTCCTTTTACTAATGGAATGATGTTCTGTGCAAACTTCTGAAGCAACAAAAAACGTGTTTCGTGATGCATCTGTCCATCCTTGCTCATCTTTTGTTTGTTCTCTTCTTGCCTCTCTTCATTGCAGGTATTTGTGCATATTCTAATGTTCATTACAGGTCTGGAGCTGTGTTCATGGAGTTTTGGGACATTTTCTGTGTGAAATCTATCCTTGGGTTTGTGATGCTTCTGTCCATCCTTCCCATTGCTCACCTCTCTTTGTTCCATGGCAGCTTTGATAGATGTTCAACATTCTCCTTCTCTGGTGTATCACCGTTTTAGTGTAGGCTTTTGTTGTTTTTCCCTTCTCTCTCTCTCTCTCTGTCTCCTTGGCATGGTTAGATTAGGATTAGATTAGCTTGCCTGCACTGGAATAGCTTGTGGCAGGTAGTTTAGGAGTAGGAACCAGCCTTCTCTGGAGATTCCTTTCTCATTTTACAGGTCCCACACCTGGAGAAAGGATTCAATGTTGTGCAATCACACTGGATGCCTGAGTGATCAACCTAGAAGCCTGATCTGCATCCGAGGTCTTTGTGATTTTGCAACAACACATTCTTTTCCATACACACATTTGCATCTTTTATAAAATCTAGCTCGTTATCTAGTGCATCTTGCACAGGGCATCTAGGAACTATTATTTCACACGGTCAAAAAAAGAAATACATGGAGTCTAATCTGTAATGTAGTGCTTGGTCATGAGTTCACTATGTTGGGTGACCACCGATGTCGAGTATGACTCCCCATATTGCATCTTTTTTTTTTGGATTTGATGCGGTTTTGTGGGTTTTGCAGGTGAACATCTATTTTGCAGGTTACAAGTACATCCAACGATCAAGGTGCAACACAACACACATGTGACCAACAAAAATATCAATGACACTTGTGTGACACTACAAAAATTATATTCCCACTACTTTTGCATTCATAGGCACCTAGTGCAGACTCTGCGCACCCAGGTGCACCCCCCCAGACCCAGTCCGGGAGCTCGGGTCCAACCTATTTCATGACCTACATGATTTATTCTAGCATTGAAGGTATCCCATTTTGTTCTATAGTTTTCCCAGTTAAGAACATCTCGGATTATGTGTAAATCAGCTAAGTCCTTTTATCTCTCTCTTTCACTTAGGGTTTTATATTTTACTTACTTATTGCTTGTGTCATAGTGTATATAACAATTGTATATCATAGTGTACATTCAGTTACTTTGCAATTAGGGTTTTACAAAAGTTATTTTTGTTAAATCATTTGGTGAACCCATCATTTGAACCCTTCCTTCTTATGCTTGTCATCCGTAGTGGTCGATTTGGATATTTTGAGCATATTGAGCTTCCTCCATTTTCCCATAGGGTTTCTAAATCAATGGTTGAATCTGATAACCCTTTTGCCAACTCGATAATGTTCCTCTTGAAAACATTAAAACTTCTGATAGTGAACAATCATATGATGAGGATACCAATGTTGATCAAGAATAATTAGACAAGCTTACTAATTTTCATCAAGCTTTGTGTGATAATCCTACACATCTTCCACATATTCTCCATGCCTTTCTAGCTACTAAAAACTATCGAGATGTTACTTCTACACCTCTTGTAGGTTCCTCCTTGGTTTTCATGGCCTCCACTCAACCCCTTCACATTCCTACTTCCATTGCTACTACTACTAGCTCCACTCATTCAACCCAATGCTTCTAATGCATAACCTAGCTCTTCTTCAAACATTCCTGATTTAAATTCTTTATATCATATCTGCAGACTAAAATTCGGAAACTTCGGATAGCTACTTCCCGTGCATCTCCATCTATGGACTCCTCTTTTCTCCTTCATACTCCTTTTGCACCCACCATTTCCACTTATCCACTTCCTCTTAAATTCTTCACCCCTAAGTTGCCCACCTTCAATGGCCATGGTGACCCTCAAGAGCATCTTAGATATTTTCATGTGGCATGTCTCGATTATGTGGATGATCATACTTTGATAGCCAAGCTATTTCCTAGAATCTTGCAAGATTATGCCATGCGTTGGTTTTATAATCTACTTGTTCATTCAGTAACATCATTTACGCATTTAGCCATGCTTTTCTTGCACATTTTTCAATCAATATCGGTTCTAAAATATCCTATGCTCAACTTGCACAAATTAAAAAAGGATCTAATGAACATCTAGTTGACTATGTATTACGTTATAAGAACAATCTAGCTAAGATGACCAATGTTCTTGTTGATTCTAATTACAAGATCTTTTTGTCCAAATTCTTTTATCTCCATTGCAAGAGAGTATTATCTTTGAAACCTCTCCCTCATTTGATCAATTATGCCATATGCTTAAGTTACACAAAAGAAAACTATTATCTATGGGAAAGCTCAAATATCATGATCAAGTTTCATCTTCTCTTCTAATTGGTTTCAAAGAAAATCTACTTTCAAGCCATCTCTTAAGCCCACTGAAAGCAAAAGCTACTGTTAACATTGTTTCTACTCCTGAAAATCTTCAATGAAACCTCCAAAGCGTACATTTACAAAATTACCTTATGCTCCCCATCTCTTATTGCCACAACTTATTGAAATAAATCTTATTATGCTTCCACCACCACTCAATCTTGATCCATCTCACCCTCATGGCCATAATTATGATGAAAATGCTAGATGTGACTATCATCAATGTGTTGGGCATTCAACTAATCGATGTTTCAAACTTAAACATCTCATTCAAAATCTTATCAACAACAATGAAATCGAAGTTTCCCAATCCTTCAACATCTAAGCCGGTCAATGAAACCAAAAGATCAAAATATTCAAAGATCCATTGCCAAATCATGACAAGAAAACTGTTGTTTCTTCATCTAATCATACATATCACATTGTGCCTCCTCCTTCATTAGGGCCTCTTGATTTTCTAGTTGCTAATACTAATGCATCTCCACCAATCATCACATTCTCTAATCACGATTATCATGATACATTTTCTTCTAATACATTACATATCAATGCTTCTATCGGACCTCATACTGTCAATAACACCATGATCAATCCATTAACTCCTATTGGTGTGTGCTCTATTGCACTCCTCATCGCTATTAACTATCCACTCTCTAAAATTTCATATCCTATTCCAAAATTTTATGGCTACATCAAGCTTCCAGTTATAGTTGGACCTCTCACCATGCTTATGTCATTCATTGTGACACCTTTAATCGAAGGTTGTGACATGCTTATTAGGTCTTCCTTAGCTCCGTCGTTAAGTTATCTTTTCCATGAACCAATTATGTCTCAAATTAATTCACAATAAGAAAGTTATCATTCTCAAAGGTGTTCCACCATCCACACAGCTTGCCTCAACCTCCTCTTGAGGATGTCCTTTCACTAGTTAGAGCATCTAGGCCCCATGGGCCTCTCAAATATAAGGCACATTCTACACCTAGTTCTCCCATTTGCACACGACCTACTCGTTCTCATCGGTCTACTAGTCCATCTCCTTAGCCTAAGTCCCCTACTTAGGAAACCCCTTCACATAGGAGTTCACCACCTCCTTCACCTCTTAGGTCTCCTTCACATAGGTTCTCATCACCTCCTAGGTCTCCTTCACATAGGTGTTCACCACCTAGGCTTCCTTCACATATACATTGTCAATCTCATACACCACTAATCTTAGAGCATGGTCACACACCTTTATCTCCTCGAAATCGGTGGAGGACCCTTTCCCTTCACTTTCATTGGCTAGCTTACTCATCATCATACACTTGGGGGGAATCATGCTTACTTCTCCCCTTCTTAGCATCATTAGGTTTCTATCATTTCTACTCATATGCTTCATGCTTCATGCTTCCTATTTCTAGGCAATATTACACAACTTGATATACTTTTTATCATCATTACCCTATGATGCACTCTAGTTCCATGGTTCATACTCAAATGCTGAGGGTCTAAATATGAAGTGAGCCTCACCACATTCACTTTTCACGCTCTATGCTTCATGATATATTCTATCTAATGCACATTTTCACACCAATACCCTTTGACACACTCTAGTTCCATGGTTCATACTCGACTACTGAGGGTCTAAATCTAAAAAGAACCTCGCCTCTTCTACACTCCACACTCTATGCTTCATGTTACATCTTTTTAGCATCTCTTTCAAACCATTTCCCGATGACACACTCTTGTCCTATGGTTCATTCTTGATTTTTGAGGGTCTTTTATAAATGAACCTCATCTCATACTCACCCACATCCATTGGGGGCATGCTACTCCTATCACATCACATCATTCCATCCATCACATACACATACATACATATCTTGGTTGCACTTATTCTTGCTTGCTTATAATTACATGTACACTTTGTTTCCCATGCTATACGAATACTTAGTATGTCAATATCTTTTCTATATACACATGCACGTTCACTTGATCTTTAGTTTTGAATGCAGACTTCTTATAGATCTTTACACACAACAATGATGCTTGGTATTGTACCTTTTACCAGTCCCAAGGCTTCTAGGGGAATCTACATTTACTACTCTTACACATTACAGGTGCTATTATTTCATTTTATACTACTTCCTACTCTTATTAGCACACTACTTATTCTATCAATACATACATGTTTTGACATATTTTCTATCTTTCTAACATGCTAATGGGTGCTTCATATGCAACATTTGCTTTACAGGACTATATGCCACCATGGTTGTCTGTTATAATTTGCTTGACATTGTTTTTCATTGAATGCTATTGTTTTGCAGGCTATGCCCTTTGTCTTATATGCATAATGTATGCTTTTGGATTCTTCGGTCTTGATTGTCTTGTGACATTGTGAGTGATGTCCCATGTTTGAAACCCATTTTTGCGGTCTATCTTGTATGCACATTTTCTTGTTACATTGATCTTCTATGACATGATTACTAGCTTTTTCTACTAACACATGTATATAGCCACTTTTTTACATGTGCCTTGGTTTTAACCATACACATTCCCTCGTGCCTAAAGGGATACACTTCAGATCAATTTCATGTCCTCTCCTTTAGAACACATACTCTATTAATGTCACATGCACCCTAAATGAGGGGGAATATATTGGGTAAATAAGTCACCCCATATAACAACTCAAAGCTACAATTCATATATGCACAATACAAAATTAACACGAGGATATAGTTACGGAAAACAGAATGAACCTGACTTGGGTCCTCAATTCAAAGCACAAAGAGTGCCCAGATTCGAGACACTAGTGCACAGGTGCTCCTAACCTCCATTAAGCACCTATGTCATGGGGGAAGATGCACTTATTTTCTCAGATCAACATATTTTTGCAGAGTAGTTTTTACAGTACAAACACAATCCTCCAACATCAACATGCATTCTATCTCCATTGTAATTGGTACAACTTGGAACAAATTTAGAACTAATTTGGTAAAAATCAAAACAAAAAAGGAAACACCATCTATAGTGGTGTTTATCGGGAAACAGTCATGGAAGGAGAGTAACATTAGACCTTTCTCCCAAACACTCTTACCATAACGTGAGATCACCCAAAACTCACACTTGGCGTGAGATCGCCCAAAAAACTCACTTTTGGCATGAGATCACCCAAAAAAATCACTCTTGGCATGAGATTACCCAAAAATTCACTCTACATAGTATTTTCAGGACATCTTTATATCCTTTTACACTCATGTTCATCAAGTGCACACTTTCATTTTATTACTTTTACACACATTTACATACTTTTACAAAGTTTTCATAATACATGACTTTGATTACTCTTTCACTCTTCTTTTGTAGGTCTATCCTTAATACACAACAAGAAGCAACCCTACATCAATCACAACAATATGTACAACATACGTACAACATAATACGCTTCACCCCTAGGGTCACTTTCTCTTCCTAGTTTTCACGCTTCATTTTTATCACTTCACACTTTCACTTGTCTCTTGGCACATTATCACCATCACTCTCTACAAGAACAAAAGGTACGCATCTTATAACTACTTTATGTTATCGAGTATTCACTCAATAAAATAAAGTGGGGTAAATGTAGACACATAATCATGCGATTGGGTACATTTATAGGTCGTAAACACATACTATCATTCATGTGATTCCTAAGCAAGAAAACTAGTAATTGATAGTTATCTTTGGCCTCTTTTCTGTCTTTCTTATTTTCTATTTGGTATTACACACTCTATAGCCCAGTCAGTACTCTATTTTCTTATCTTTCATGACTTCGAACACCAACACCCAGACATGATGCCAACGCCAGGCGCCTCATCTTCTCTGGCGCTCCCGACCTCTTTCCACTTTACTCACTCTTTTTGTCCTCTTTTATCTTTTGGGCATCTTATTTTATTATGGGTCAGCCTTCCAGTTGTCAATTATGAAATTCAAACAAGGGAATCATATAAATACATAATTATGTGTTCAAAATAAAGGACCAAGCTCTAAGCATACTATCTATCACCTAATCTTGCATCCAAAGGCATCCAAAGCACTCAAAGGCATCCATCTAACATCCATTTAAGGGACAAGGGACTACATTTTCTACATACACTTTGCATAGGAAGGGGAAGTTCATTCTATTCCATACACACATTTGCATCTTATATAGCCCACTATCTAATGCATCTTGCACAAGGGCATCCTAGGGCATGATTCTTTCACACACTCACAATAACTACATGGAGTCTGAGATGTAGTGCAACACTTAGTCATAATTTCACTCTGTCGGGTGACCGCCGGGGTTAGTTCGACTCCCCATATTGCATCTTTCTTTTTGGATTTGATGTGGTTTTGTGGGTTTTATGTGAACATCTATTTTGCAGGTTACGGTACATCCAACGACCAGGTGCAACACATAGGTGACCAACAAAAATATCAATGACACTTGTGTGACACTGCAAAAATTAGATTTTGACTACTTTCACGATCCACAAGTACCCGATGTGCAGACTCTCTGGTGCCCAAGTGCCCCTGACCCTGTCCAGGCACCCAATTCCAACCTATTTCATGACCTACAAGATTTATTTTGAGCATTAATGATGGTCTCCCCTTTCTATTCAATAATTTTCCCAGTTCAAAACATCTCGGGATCATGTGTAAATCAAATAAGTCCTTTTCTCTCTCTATTGCACTTAGGGTTTCATATTTTACTTGCTTATTTCTTGTGTCATAGTGTATCTAACAACTATATATCATAGCATACATTCAGCTACTCTACAATTAGGGTTTTACAAAAAAATATTTTTGTTAAATTAGAAAGACTAACAACATCTTTATCAAAAACATTAAATCCTTGAGTTTTGGCTTGTTTGAGAAGGGTTTTGTAATCTTTTTCTTTCTTAATTGCCTTGACATGTTCCCCATTTAGTGATATTAGATCCTTGAGGCATCCAATTTGGGCATTGACGATCGATGACATCCTCAAACTCACAATTGACCGGTTTATTAACAAAATTTAGAAGAATATTAAAGTGATCCTCCATGTCTTAAAAGCCACAAAAATTATGAATTCATGTGAGAGAGATGCATAAGGGGAAGGAGTGATGGGCCATGTCCTATTAAATCAGAATTTTCTAACACAACGTGTAAATTTTTCCTATACTCAAGCCTTGTGAAGATAGCCCCATCACCACTACAACCCTCTTGTTAGGATTTATTTTCAACATATTATCGATGAAGACCGCAACCATATCGGAATTTATATATGTGGGTGGTTTTGGAGATTGATATATTTATAGCCTAGAATGGACTTAATGGTGTCCAAGACCTTCTAGTCTCAACTATGAAAATAATTTCGGGCTTGATGTTTGTGATGGATTCATGTAAATCCGTCTCTTTGTGTTGGATACATAGATAAAATAGTGGGTATAAAAAGGTGGCCATGAAAAGTTCGAAAAAAATTGGGGGAGTATGAGTGCATAGTAAAGAATGTTAAGAAAAGTGAAAAAATAATAGGATTTATCCATATTTATAAACTGAATGGAACACATGGCACTATTTGGTTAGATGAACACATGTGTGACAAGGTGCGTATGCTTTCGATTGGTTGCAATTACATGAGACTAGTTACATTTACGATTTCTTGGTTGCATTTGTAGCTAGTTGTTTACATATGTAACCATCGATTACATATGCATCCGATCGATTGAATGTCCATCCTTGGATGGATGTTCCTTTGAAAACCTTGTAAATATACCTCTCCCAAATGTGTGCTTGTATTACGAGATGGCTAGTTGAAGTCATACATACATCCATCAATGTGTTCGATGGAACTCACCTATCATTTGTTTGCCGGTTTGGACACGTAGATGTTTATCTGTGGCATTCCTTGTGTTCAAAATCATTTCATGGTTCTCAATTTTGATTTTCCTACATGATGAAATGGTTTTTACTATTATTCTCCATGAATTTAAAACACGTTTTCATAGATTCACCAAAAAAATCCAACTTGGGATTTTGATAAGGGCTCTTAAAATTTTCCCTGCTATAAAGCTCAAACTAGAGGTCATAGACACTCGGAATGTTTGGAAACCCAATCATACTGAGTAATCTTATATTCAAGAGAGGATTGTTTCATAAAATATCTTGGGTACATTTATAGGAAGGGATAAAAGAGAGGATCAAAACATGTTGAAGACTATCTCTTTTCAAGTTTATCTCTTAACCTAAATGGGTTTCAAGTTTATTTGATTTTTGAATGATTTGATGCCTTAGAAATGACCAAATTCTATTTTAATGACCCTTTAGAAGGCATAAATGAAAATATTGGGAAGGATCCCATAATATCAAGAAGAGAAGCATATATCAAGCTATGACTTGGTGAAGAGAACATAATTTCACCATAGGACCACTGTAACATCTCATCTTTTGATTAACAACTTATTTAATTATTTCATCTACATTTTGGTGAGACCACAAGGTATATCTAGCTTGAAGGAATCTCCATTGTAATAACCCCCTAACGAGTGACCAAAAAAACACAACAAATTTTTTTATTTTTGTAACTGAATTTTCAATCACCCTTCACAACCAGGAACAAAAATCGATGCCTCTCGATTATCTAGTCCTACGCATACAATCAAACACATGAAAAAATCATAATAATAGTATAATAAAAGTATGTAGATTTATTTTATTTAAGTAGATTTAATTGTGTCACATAATTTAAAACTTTTATAGTTTTCTTCCATTTCAAATAAGTGAATTAACCATGCGTAAATCATTAAGTATTAAAATCTACATGAGTTTGCATATAATTGTTCACCCAATTAAACTAAGGCATTGTAGTTAATTCTATTCAACATGTGTATCCATTTAATCCACTCCATTTCATTCATACATATGAACATAGACATCCCAAGTAATGATTTCATTTAGTTAGGTTCATTCAACTGTAACATCATCGATAAGGTAACTTACTTAAGAAGTGTTTGTTTGTGTTTGTGTGTGTGTGTGTGTGTAATTACAACACATGTAAATGCTTCATAGAAGTACCTTACTATCTTACACATACTATTTCTAATTTCATATATAATATATTCAAAACATATTTATACCATTCCAAAATTACCATTCGAGGCTTATAAATTCAAAAGTTAAACATACTTTCTCATAAATAAGAGTACAAATCCTCATATAATTAATGCAATAATCCAACAATAATTTTTCATCACATAATGATGAAAGATCAGTTCATATTTATTCATTTGTGCACAATAAACTCTTCACATAATAGATTGTAGTAATTCTACTCATAATAATAATGTTGTATATTATATTGATATTTTCCTCATACGAATTCATTTGGGATTATACACTTATATATGAAAGGAATTCCTATATTTATGGAGCTCATATCTCCATACAAATCTCAACCATATCCCTGAGATTCCTCATAACAATACCAAACCTATTTGTGTGAACTATTGTTGTTATATTTAACGATATCACTTCCCAAATTATATATACTAATAACTAACCTAAGTAACCACTAGTGAATTATTACTCACGTAATTATTCACGTTACAATAATCACCCAAATAACTATGTGAACACTAATTTTCCTAACATTCCCCCTTGGTGTTTGCATGGTAGAAAAACATTCACACTCTCAACTGATATGTTCAAATTGTGGCATGTCTATCTTTTCCCTTCATGACCTTGATACAAATGAAAGGAGAAATGTTCAACCTTCTATGGTTTTAAATAGGTTTACCACAAACCTTGACTTGAACATGAACCCATCGATTATCCACCTTATGGTGGTTTTTTGGATCTACCAAAAACCTTTTCAAGATCCATGAATTGTCTTACGTGTTGGTAATTTTGTTATCTACTATATTTTTACATTAGGGGATAACATAGGAATCTTCTCACACAAAAATAGGAAAAGTATTCACATTACATCCATAAGAACAAAATGTTCTTAATTATAGTAACTGGAAACTACCACCTTATGGAAGATGCCCTTAACTTATGTCATTTTAGCGGAATAGAAATGGAATATTGGTATTCTTCCCCCACAATGTGAAATTTCCATTTATTCATCAAATCAACAGAGCACTGCAAAATGAAAAAGAAGCACACTAAACTGAAAGGAAACTCGCAACTAATAAACAAATTGCCACCACAACTTCTATGTGGCCCCATCATTGGTGATTTGACGATAGGTTTTGATTAACCTCCAACCTCCCATGCCTCTTTCCTCTAGTTAGAAGCTACTAAATCATACGGATTTGATCATGAAGCTCAATTACATGTCAAAGGATGTAAGATTCCATCGATAATGCATCCATTGAAATGTAGGATATTTTTTTATCGACTTTTACAATGACTCAAATTTGAATCTATTGATAGTGACACACTAAACAAAACAAAACTTACAATTATGATAAAAATAACTTAAAACTAATCCTAAGTTATAAACAATTGACAATAAAAATAATAACATTATAACTTATAACTATATTAAAAATGACTCAAATTTTGGCTAAGACCAAATTAAACTTATAAAATCGACTCTAAATTTACTTAAAATTGATTGCTTTGACAAAGTATGACATAATGATGTCACAAATTTGTTGATTATAGTTGATGGTTTTAAATAATACCGATACATAACAACTATGACCAATGTTTAAGAAATATAAACCTACACATAAACTAAATCTAAATTACCAAAAACTAAGACTTAAAAGTGAACAAAAGACACATGTTAGTTAGAATCTCCACCATAATGATGCCAAAACTATAAACATCCATCTTGTTCGTCGGTTGATTAGTGATAAATACATTGGGTCACTTTGGCGACATTGTTAATTGTGAATTTTCATTTATCATGAGGCGTAAAAGCTCTAAGTTGGCAATCTTGGGAGTGTAGGAAGAATCTAACAGAATATTCAACATTTTGATGTCTTTGTGGAAAATGGGAATGCATGTAGAGGAATACATATAATTGTAGACACTGAAAATGCACCTTGCCCATAAGGTCCCTTTTCAAAAATACCAAAACATTATAAAATATAAAAATCCCAAAAAATCAAATAACCCCACAAAATGGGGATAAAAGACACCTCACCTCTCACTTAATAACCCTCATCCACTCACATTTAATTATGTCCATCCCACTGCCCATGTGCATGCACAATGCATTAAATGACCCCTATCATTTCACCCATATGTGTCCCACTCCCCCATGCACTCAAAATCTATATAATATCACTCACCCCCTCATTATAACCCCTAACACTTTGTGCACTAATGTTATGTGTGAGTTTTATTTCTCTCTTGTTCGCATATCTCAGTTTTTTAGGTCTTGAAGAAGTGAGATCGACACTCAAAGAATATATCTTGCTTATTGTAGCACTATTCTATCATCATTCCAACATGGGCGGGAATTGTAACTATGATTGACTTGTGATCTCTGTGTGATTTTTGGTAAATTACAACTGCGATTGTCCTATGATCTGAGTTAGGTATATTTTTCATTTTCATTTATTATTTTGTCATTTTAATCAATAAAATGTCTTTTATCTCCTTAAAAGGGTTAGGGATATGACCAGAGGTAGGTCCCCTAACCACAAAAAATAATTAACATTTTCCAAGTTTGTTTGTGTGTAGGTTTAGATTCAGATCTAAAGAGTTTTAACAAATTTATTCTATGAAAGAAATACAATTTTCCCTCTCTTCATAATGGCATCATAAGCCCATTTTATTTTAGTAGCATTGATTTGGAGTTTTTGATACTAATCCATCTTGCAGGTGATCCAAATCTAGCCATACATTTTGGAAACCATGGTGGGACCATTTTGATTGTTGGTCTGCTAAAAAATCCAAAAAAAAACAAAAAAACAAAAATTTTAGGTTGCAGACTAGTCACAATTGTGTTTGGGTTGCAATTTATGACACAAAGAATAATAATTTGGCTACAGGGAAGTCACAACTGCAACTGAGTTGAAACTTTGTTTCTATAAAAACTTAAAAACACTTGTTTATTCTTAAGGAATGAATGTGGAATGAACCACACATTTTATTATAGTATAAAATAAGGATAAATACACATTCCCATAAGCGTGGTAAGTGCTTGGGCATAAACCCTAAAATCATTGCGAGAGTCCATAGGAACCCAAAAGTAGTTGGAACATTAAGGTAATCGGCTAATGAAATGGGTATCCCTGCCTACTTGACTAATACACCCATGAGATTTAGAGCCAAGATTATCTTTCATGACGTCTCCGGTTTAATTGAGTAAGTAGAGTAAAATCCTACTTGGTTAATCAAGGGGGTAAAGTAAAGAAGCTAGTGACTAGATAATTTTCTAGTGTATTAAGCTCATTTGGGTAGCCCTTAGTATTTAGGGAGCAAACATTTTATAGGAAACCAATCAAATCGAGCCCCTTTATTCTAACTTGAGATAAACAAATAAAAATATTTTTGAGTCTCCCATGCGATTGTTTTTGTTCTTCACAAACCCTTCTCATACTATCGTATTTGATTTTGTCATCTACTATGAGTCCTAAATTTTCCCAATTTTAGTCACAACTATGAATGTACTGCGATTCTTCATAACATATTCTTCCCGAGTTAATTGCAATCTGCGACTCACTTGTCACCTTCCAAATCATTCATTCGCATCCTCACGATCCTTGATTTCTTACTTAAGTCGGTGTCACACCGTGACTAACTTATAATATTTCAACCCATCTATCCTATCCTAATTCTATTTTCATCCCGGAGTTAGTTACTGTTGCGAATGACATGTTATAATTCATCCTAGTCACTTATTACGTATTAGTTTTGATTTCTTATTTATCACTAACATAGTCACAAATATGAATGAGATTCAATTCTCAATTTTCTTTTGATCATTACATCTTTGGTTTTATCATCCATCTCACACATTCATTTCCTTGGGGTTGTCTTGAGATTTTCTTTGCATGGTTACTACCCACACACGCTCATATAGTCCTCCTCATACCATGGACCACTCATCTCATTCACATGATGACATCTTTAGCCATAAGAGATTAGTGGGAGATTTTGAAGAAAATCCTACATCTACTACTCCTCCTCCCCTTGAAGATGAGGAATTTTACAAGATCCCACCTTTCATCCCAAGTTTGAAGAGGCCTTAGACCATAATCTGGAGGCTCTCGTAGAATATATTAGAATATACTATTATAATCTAGATGCCTATAATCTAAATATCTACTCTTTAAACCCCGACCCTTCTTCATCCACTACCAAGACACCTCATACTACTACCATGTTTATTGGACCTACTCTATCGACTATCATCCACACACATCATATTCCTTCTACAAGCATCACACAACCTCTTGGGTCCTATTCTCATACCACCTTACCTCCTTTCACTCATAACATTCCACCTAATTCTTCATCATTCTCGTATACATCCCTTCATCCTCTCACACTTACAACTATATAACACAACACTATTCTACACATCCATTCACTCAACCACTCGAAGGTCATTTATTTCAATAGAAATGAATATCAATAAAAAACTAATGGATATAATTCACAACCTTGAGATTCAAAATCAAGGCATGGGAATTCCTAAGCTCACATATAGTCAACTTTGTAACAAACTTATTCATCCATATGTACCTATGAGATCATATCCACCTCATTTTAAGATGCCTAAATTCGATAAATTCAAGGGTAAAGAATACCCTCAAAACCATTTGCACATTTTCAAATATGCTTTCTACCTCATTAGTCATGATGACACACTTATGTCGTGAGCAGGTTCCCTTATCATTATGTCATCAAGCTTTAGACTAGTTGATGCAACCTAGAATTCACCAGTAAAAGCCTAGGCACGCTAGGACATCACTCAACCTAGACTGAGCGCTCACCCAAAGCGCACAAAGGTACCAGGCCCCTCTTTAGGGTTGTTGTTGCAAGATGTTAGCATGATGAAGACTTGAAGCATTCATATCTATGGCTAATCTAACATTCTACAGAGCATTTCTTAGATCTAGATCTTAAAGTATCATGAATCAAACAATGATCATAATGAAACCCTTTATGCAGTAATAAACTATAACCATGATTAACACCTTGATTCAGCCAATAACCCCCATTATATTAAATACAGTAATACACAGAAGCTTCCTTACAATAAAAATAATATATGCTCATGCGCATGCATCAGATTTGGCAACATAACCTCACAATAACTTAGCTCTCACATCTCTCTTATGCTACACATTTCACTACATATTTATAAGGGTGGGGAATTTCCCTTCACCGGTTATCTAATCCTAAAATAGGTCCCATGCTATTATTAACCACACGCCTTTTCAAAAATAGCCACACATGTAAGTGCACTAATGATAGACTTCTTCTAGTTAATTTCCAGTTCACAAATCTATCTTTAGCCCACATCCATGCAAAGCGCTTCGTAGTCGATCCTCCAAAATAGCCAATGTGTGTTGCATAAGTCTCTAACCAGGTTTGTGTGTTCTGCACGCCATGTTCCAAAAATAGATCCTCATCGTGAAAATGGCTAAGTCCTGAATTTGTCTCTATTTCCAGCATGTGATTCCTTTTCGATCCTCCCACGCTTTTGAATGCACTCTACTCTTCTGCGTGAACCTTCTGTATGTTCTTTGCTAAGTGCCATACTTTAACTGATCAACATTACCCCACACTAGTTGCATTGCCGCCAGTAATGGTTGTCGCCTAGAATGAATCAAAGAATATGAATAGAAGAAGAGAAATATTTATGAACAAAAGAATGCTTTTACCTGCAATATCTTCTACTTCAACCTGAAGAATCAATTATGGATATTCTTCTTTTATTTCCACCTCTAAAGTTTTCCAATCATTGAGCGCGACCTCTACCTTTTCTGGGATATCCACTGCAATTGACTCTAACTCATCTTTTGCAATTTCTCCTTTCTCATTCTGCAAGACCAACACAATGCTAGACATGGCAGTCATCCTTCCTTCTAATAAGTCCATCTTTTGTGTGATGAGTTTCCCAAGCTCATCTAACCTTTCCTTGTGTGGTTCTTGAGCTGTTGTAAGGGCCTTGCACTTCTTCTTGATAAGTGCTAATCATTCTGTGTGGCCCAAGGTCTCATCTTTCATGGCTTTCAGGACTTCATTGTCTTCCAAAATGGTCTGGTTCTTATAATGGCTTCTAGCGTTGTACAAATATTCAATGCTTGATCTACTTTCTTTAGTTCCTCCTACAAGCTCTAAAGCAACCCCTCATATGATGCAATCTTCCACATCACTGAAGCCTTTTCCCGCTCTGCTTCTTATGTTGGATCCTTTGGTTTTGGCATGCACAGGTTCATCTTCAAGCACTAAGTCCACCAAGGTACTTACATAATGCATTGCTGAAGGAAATGTCTTGGGTACCTTTGGCTCTAAGTGTGGCTTTGCTTTCATGATATTGTCCCCAACTTCCTCTGCATGCTTTGATGAAAACAATGTTTTCTTCTGTGCCAAGTCTTTTTCTTACTTTAGGCATGTTATTTTTACTTCCTTAGTTTTTATCTCCTCTCTCAGCACCCTAATTATTGCAGCCTTATCCATATTTCACCTTTCCACCTTTATCGAGACCTTTACTAGAGCATTGCTCACTTGTTCATCTGACATAACATTGGCTTTACTGTATTATGTGTCTAGCTTGAGGTGTCTTCTTTAACCTCCTTGATACACATGACTCTTCACATACATCAAAATATGGTTCATCCATGTGTGTGTGCATTGACCATGATAGTTTCTTCCTTGTGCACATGGTTTCCATATCTTCATCCATCAGCTCCCATCCATATAACTCCTTTTGTGTCATTGTGCTTTGAAAACAAGCACAAACAATTTTACCTATGTCCTCGCGTAGCCCATGACTGGTGGAACATACTCTCCACTTGTTCTCTTTGATCTTGGCCCCTTAGGAACTTGGGCTTCAAGATTTAGAGCTTATTCTATTGTACCTACTGCAATCTCGATCCACTTTGTCTCATCTCGCATCCCTTTCTCCCTCTTCTCTATCCTTCATTTCTTCACCATTTTATTCTTCCATGTCCTCTGGAGGTGTAGGGGAATTGGGCGTGCTTTCCTCAAACTCTTCCACCTCCTCATTTAGCTTCAACTTACTTCTTCTCTTCTCAGTTATCTCCTTATGTGGAGAGAGTTGAGGTGACTGTGTGCACTGATTGTGGAGTAGCACCTTGGGTCCTTGTTCTCCTGAATACTCTTTTGAAGCGGCACTCTCCTTGTACCGCATCCAGGTCCTCATCATCCCCTTCTTGTGGCTGGGGTAGAGTAGTAACGTGCTCAACTTATTCCCTATTTAGATGTTGTCTTATGGCTCTCGTACTCCAAACCACCACTATCTTCATGCCCTCTTCTTCATCATCTACTTTTATTGTCTCTATGGGCTTAGGCGCTAGAACATTCTCCATTGTATGCTTACCTTTTGGTGGCCCTGGAGTGCGAACTCATTCTCCACATACTTAGTGTTCTCCAACTTGGGCTTGAGTTGAAGGTACACAAGCGCTACTCCAGTGTCCCCAATTGCCAAGCTTACAGGCTTCATGCTTATAATATCTGAGATGAGCCTCTCAATGTAGGCATTCCGCCTGGATATACATATTTCTTTCTCAAAGTGTGGTAGTCACAATCTACCTTATTTGCATTGAAGGTTAGGTGGTGTGCATCTAAAAATGGTGAACTGATGCCTGGAAATATCTTGTTGTGAAGGCATATGGAATTTTGCACCATGGGCTCCAAGCCCCGTCCTTCATCGTAAATCACGTGATGTAAAAATGCTTTGGTAGATCAAATCTAAATCGCTTTACCCACCACCAAAGGAAACTCCTTGGGTATGCGCCACTCTTCTTCAAATGCCATGCAAAGTCTATCATACCACATCTCTACCCTCTGCTTGAATGGTCCGCTCATTGATCCATCGCACAAATACTTACCAAATCTTTCCGCAGGTGACTTGTGTTCCATGGGGTACTCCCAAATTTTCTCCTTTGGCCCATCGGGAACTCTAATCTCCATAAACACTAAAGACAATAAAACAGTGCCAAAACTTATTTTGTCACCATCTGTGCTTCTTTAATGATTTTATTTTCTATGTAATCTGATATTATAGACCACTCCTTGAGACATCTTCTTTGCAACATGTAACCACATTGTGTTTACTTGCGACCATCTTTCTTGGTCATTCAACTTTGTTACAAGATGTGCAATACCTGCACTACTAGGTACTTCTTCTTTGTTATGTCCATACCATGCGGACCTTTGGTATAACCCAACTCCTTCCTTGTGTCCAAGATTGTAGCCTTATTAGTCAAATCACTCTTTAGATCTGCTCCTGAGGCCCTTAGTCCTGTCACTATTGAAATTAAGGTAGCTGTGATTCTAACCCTCCATCCAACAAGTAGAAGTCCTCATGGAATTTTCTCATCAACCATCGATATAATGGTTCATACTTCCCAAAGTATGGCAGCTCATAACCTTGGTAGACTCTAATCTACTTCAAGTAACTTCTCACCAAAGTGTCATTGTATCGGCATATCTTCTACTATGCGCTTGTTCATTTTTGTGCTCAACAAGACATCGAGCTCCTTCTTATTATCTGATGTACGATGGTTGTAATCACTGATTTTACATTGACGGACATGGGAATCCCATTCTTGCCCCACGATCATGCCCTATGGATACTTTACTTTTGAGAGATTACTATCGGGAGTAATTTCTTCTTCCACTTTGACCTTCTTCTTCCCTTTTAATCCTAATGTGGGTGCCTTCTTGGTGCCATTTGAAAAATCTCTTTTTCTTCCCTCTCAGTAATCGAGAAATTTGAAACCCTAGTTCAAATCTTCATGCCTAGTGGAAATCATGTGCCCTATCTTATTTAGAATGGGCTCCTTCACTCAAACCCTTCACCTATGGGAACACAAGCTTTTCCTTCACACAAACCTTCTCTCCACGTTTGGTTTCACACTCTTCGCACCTCAACACAATTGCTTGGCTCATTCACACTTAGCCCTTTTCAAATTCTCTCAATTACAATGGTAAAAATGAACTCGCATCCCATCCTTATATAGATTTTGAAAAAGTTAGTGCATTTATTACTCCTCCACCTACCAACAATCCTCTCATTAATTGACCATTTTCGTTCTTTCCACATGGTACATCTTTACGCCCAAGCTATAACCTTCTAGCGTGCCTTCCTACATTTAGCCTTAGACTTCTCTTCGTATGCATCCATGCACCCAGTACCTCACCACTGTGTTTTCCCTTGGTAGTTCCCATGGCCTCTACTTACCTCGTGTTATACTTGTTTCTTCATTCATCTCCATCTATGGTCCTCATTTCTAGAAGCAATTTTTTCAATTCTCCAACTTGAATAGCACCCGTAGTAGTTAGTTCCTTTCATGTGTACTTATTTTCATTAGTCCTATACCTAGATATCAATAACCTACCCCACACTAAGGGTATGTGCAATCCTTTGTGCATAAAAATTCTTCAAAATAGGAATTAGCTTCTAGCGCGTAAACATGCTTTATTACACAAACACACCAACTAAATTGACAAAGCATAGCGATGAAGAAGGAAATACATTAAGGAATTTAAAAATTGAAAACCTAATCTAAATGGCAACACTGCCTTATTACAAACACCAATAAGACTTATTTATAGTAGGGCTTGACTACTCTCGTTGAAGTAACTGGTAACAGTATTCCATCAAGTGCCTCTAATCGATAAGAACTGTTTTAGTATGTGAGTGATAACATACGACCCCAACCAATGTAATTTTAGTTTACCTAGATGGCGCAAAAACTTAGAATCATAAAGGAGCACCATCCATCCTATCTCAAGCCTTTTATCCCTGATGTGCCTGTCATGCCATGCTTTTTACCTAGCCTTTTCTTGATTCGACTCCAACGTGCTAGTGCTTGGAGCTCATCCAACTTGATTAACTTTTTAATCCATTCTTCTAATGCTTTCTCATCAGATATTCCCCTATCATGTGTAATACACAAAGAAGGTAACATGAATTCCATAGGAAGAAGTGCTTCTGAGAAAAACACTAACTGAAATGGTGTGCCTTTGTTCAACCTTTTATATGTTGTTTGATATGCCCAAAGTACTACAAATACTTTATCATCCCAATCCTTTCTTCCAACATCACAAATTTTTGTCAACGTTTGACTCAAAACTTTGTTGAAAGCCTTAACAATACCATTAGCCTGAGGATGATATGGTGTGCAATCATGAATTCATCCAATAAAATTTTGATTGTCTCATTAAGAAAATGTGTGCCCATATCACTGGTCAAACTTAAAGGACATCCATACCTTGTAATAATATTTTCCCATAGAAACACTTTATTGTAGCCGTTGTGTAATCCTTTATGGGTGCTGCTTCCGCCCACCTTGTTAGATAGTCTATACAAGTGATGATATATCATGATCCATTTTACGCATGGCTAGTGAAATAGGACCCACAAAATCTATAGCCCATTTCTCAAACAGTTGTGTACTAGGAATAGGCCTTAATGGCATATCATCTCATTCTCCTTGTTTCCCAAGATGTTGAAAATGATCACAAGCCTTGCAATAATAATTACAATCTTTATACAGGGTCTCCCACCATAATCCAGTGAGTAAAATCTTGCACGTAGTGGTGTCACCTACATAGTGGCCACCTACAATACAACCATGAGATTCCTCCATGATATTATGCCCTCATGTTCTAGTACACAATGACACAATACCTCATCACAACTTAATTTGTACAGGTCACCACTAATCAACATATAGGGTGCCACACATATAGCAAGTTGTTTCTTCTCCAAGGATTTCATTACTTCTGGTGCCATGCCTGTTTGTAGAAAGACAACAATGTCTTCTTATTCCGATGGTGCTCATTGTAACCTATATAATTGTGCATCTAGAATGGTATCTTCAATTGCCTATGCTTCTTCTCTTGATTGGATTATGGATAAATGGTTTGGTCCAAAATTACTTTTCCCTGGTTTTACCAAAACTGTGAAATCAAATTCTTGGAATAAGAGTACCCATCTGCATATGCGCCCTTGTAAAATGGGATTATTTACCAAATAATTCAATTCCATGTGATCTGTATAAAATAAAAATGGTGTAGCTAGTAGTACTGTCTAAATTTATGAAGCACATAGATCATAGAAAAAGCTTCACGCTCTATAGTTATGTAGTTTTGTTCTACAGGAGTCAACTTTCTACTAGCAAAACATATAGGATGATCTATAATACCTTCTATAGGCTGAGCTAAGACTACTCCAATGGTCATGCCAGAGGTGTCCACATGTACATGAAATGGTTGGTCCCATGAAGGAAAATGTAGAATAGGTGCGGTAGTAATTTTCTCCTTTAATGTCTTGAATGTGCGCGCTTTGTGGTTCTCCCCAGTAGAATGTATCTTTCCCTCTTAATAACTCCTCTAACAAAGTGTGGTAAATTTGGCATATCCTTTAATAAACTTCCTAAAATATCTGTATGACCCAAAAATCCACACACCTCACTTTGATTGGTAGGCTCTTTTAGGCCTATAATGACTACAACCTTAGCCGGATCAACTAACAAACCTTCCTTGCAGATTATGTGTCCTAACAATATCCCAAATGGTGTAGAAAATATGCACTTCTTAATGTTCAAAGAGATACTCAACTATCTACATCTTTCAAACATTAAGCGTAGATTGTCACAATGATCCTTAACTAATCCATACACCGTCCAATCATCCAAATAAACTTGTAAGAAGTTGTGAATAAACTCCTTGAATGCTTGAACAACTATGCGTGAAAATACAACATGTGTGTTTTTCAAACCAAAAGGCATCATAGTATAGGCGAAGCTACCCCATTTAGTAGTAAAAGTAGTCTTTTCCTGATCCTCCTAGGCAATCCTAACCTGATGATACCTAGAGAACCCATTTATAAATGAATAGATTTCATGCCCTGCAACGCCTTCTAGTATTTCCTCAATGAATGGCATAAGAAATGGATCGGTCACACATGTAGTATTCAACTCCCTGTAGTCCACACAGATCCTAATCTATCCATCCTTCTTGATATTGATCACAATTGGACTAACCCATTATGACTCGTCGAGGGGCTTGATAATCCCAGACTTCAACATTTTTTCAATCTCTTCTTTGACCTTTTCATGCAAGTTGGGGTTCCTCTTGTAGGGTCTCTTTCTAACTGGGTGCGCACCCTCCTTAAGCTTTATCCTCATCTCACCTAATAATTCATGCATGCCTTTCAGTTCATGGTACCCCCGAGGGAATAAGTCTTGATAATCTCGTAGTAGCTCTATAATTTTTGCCACTTTAGAGTTTGACCAATAGTCTCCAATTATGGCTTCCTTAGGCTTAGCATCCGATCCAATATTCACCTTCTTTGTCTTCATAGGTTCGTGATAAGCACGCGTGGTCTTATCTACACTATCTAACACCTCACGCCTACTTGTTGAATGGTTTATATCTAGATCTTATACTTCTTCATCATCCACTAAGTAGACCATTTTACCTTTTTATTTTTCAAGGCAAGCACACTGAAGTAGTGTGGCATTGACCTCTGTCTCTTCAACAAGACACGCTCCTGAGTTTCCTTCATCCAATAACTCCTAAAGGAGTTCTTTAGCCTTGGCACTATCCCCCATAGTTAAGCGCTTTATGAATTTTAACGCTTCTTCCACCGGAGGCTTGTTAGAGAAGAAGTCAAATGTTTGGGCCATTCCTACAATTAAATCCTACCAATTTCCAGTCTCTCTATGGAGTTCTCGCATAGACATACCAAACATGCACACAACCTTGTAAAGTGGAATAAAACTTATGCACCCAGAGCGAAGGTGGTAAAGCTTCCTACCCCTCGTCCCGTCAGTCTCTCACACTTCTAAATTTTGTGCTGAACAGGTTGACTACCATGATAAGTACAGATTTGAGTAGGTGTGTTGCTCCTATAGAACCTAGTGGCAAGAACAATCCTTATTTCATTCCATCCTACAATATTATCCTTGTGGACCACCCACCAGTGCACTTGTCCCACATGTAGTTTATATGCTAGCATATTCCTTCTTTCTAGTGGGTCTATCCATTGTTCCTCCATAGTGTGCAGGATTACCATAGGATCTCCTTCTCCAGTGTAACAAGGTACCGAGTTGTTACCTATTCTCCTGACATAACGTGGTTTTCTGCCCTTAGGAAATATGCTCTTTACTTCACGCCCTACCAACTCATAAGTGCTATGAGCCCAATTATCACAAGCAACACTTGTAGTATCACTGATAGACTGTGCATCCTCCCACTGAAGGATTCCTTCTTTACATGGATCAATCATCTTTGGATCCGGATGATGCATAAATAAATTCTATTCAGGTATTCTTCACTCAAAGGCTCAACATAGGGCGTAGATTTTCCATCTGTTAAAGGGATAATAACTCTTTCCTCCTTATTTTCAAAGCTGATATAACCCTTGTTGAACTAAAGATCAACATTATTTGCATAGCACCAAGGACACCCCAATAGAGCTGGGAAGCTATCTGAATCTTCCAGTGCTAAAACCTCAAAATATCTAGTGAACTTGGCTCCTTGTATGGTAATGGATGCATCTTTTAAAACTTTGATGGGAGTGGCCTTAGTCCGATTAGCCATGAACAATACATTAGAGGATGGCTATAATGGGGGCCTTCCCATTTGTACCCATGCATCTAAGGTAAGAACATTGACTTTCACATTTGTATTAATCAATACATTACTTAATAACTATCCATCCACAACAACATTCAAAGTGATTTCCTTATCATAATCTAGGATATGTGGGGGAAGATTTACATGCAGGATCTATCATCCAGTCTTAGTACTTGTGTGCAGAGTATTTCCTTTTAATCAATTCCTCAATAGTGGAATGATATTCTCCTGGCGCAAAAATTTTCACACTTCTCTCAAGTCATCCGTAATAGTTTGGACATGCTTCGATTATTTCTTTTGCTCCATCTTTTGGATCACTCCTTTAAATACTTTTGTATTTCACCCAATATTCCCGAGTACCTCCATAGTTTCCTGGTAAACCTCCTTTTGATGGGTAGGATTTGGGTACCGTGCATGTAAAACCTCCTCCTTAGTGATGGTATGCTTCTTTGTAATGCTTCTTCTGCACGCGATGCTTCAATGCGGGTCATGATCTTTACTGCACTACCCTCATATTCTATTTCCAACTTGGGCATCCATTGATTTTCCACAATGCGTTATATCCTAACCATTCATGCACCTTTTTTTCTTGTTTATGCTGCTTGCTAAGATGCTCATACAGGTCAGGACATTCCTCATAGCTATGATTGTTACCACGGAAAGAACATGTAATATTATGAGGACACACACGCTGTAGTGGTCGGGAGATCCACATGTATAACATGTCCCGCGAGGGAACTCACTTCTTCCACCACCATGGCCTCATCCTTTAAATCTACCAAGGTATACTCGACCTCTTACCACGATCGCCTTCAACTTCCCTTCATTCTAATCCTAGCGCACCGATTGTGTTCCCGATCCTGATGCTCATTCTTACCTTTAGAGTTATCTAAACTCCTATCATTGTACACAATATCTCGTAGCATCATGGATTTGACCAATCAGCTAGAATTCTTCCATATCATGAGTCGCGGATCTACAAATTTTGCAGTGGCTTGAAATGTTCTTCCTTATCACGCATTGTAGTAGTGGGAAGTGACTAACATCATGGTTTAAATGGCAGATCTCACAATCCAACAACATTGAGCGCACCAATCTACGGGGACAACTATCCTTAGTGTGACCTTCCACTTCACAATCTGTGCACCAAATCCTGTGCGCGTCTCATGTGCTAAATTTTTGATAGTTTTCCAACTGTTTTGCCATAAGCTGCGATCGATGCTTCTAAAAATGGGCTTACCCCAGTGTCTATACTTCCAACTGCCTCAACACGTAAGGCTACTTCAAGTACTTTGTAGATCAATTGTATGTCTTATGTGATAGTGCCCTTCTAAAAGGTGTAATCAGGCCTCCAACAAACCATTGTGCATGTTGGCTTGCATGAATATCATAAGACAACTTAGATAAAAACATTTTGAAATGGGCATCATACTCTTTGACACTCTCAGTAGTGCCTTGCTTAATATCCTTAAGCACACTTATACTCTTCTTCTCGAACTCAGGGATGTGAAACTCTTTAAGGAAAGCATCTTTTAAAGTTGTATAGTCTACACAAGTCTGATTAGCGTCAAACTTTCTATATGAGTTGTGTGCATGCCCTTGTAATGTAGTAGCAAATTAGCTTTCCCTACGCTTAGAAGCCATGATTCCTTTTACGCGCTATATTATTTCACACATATGCACATGTTCAACAACATCTTCTATGCCCCTATACTCTAGAAGACGAAGAGACATGTCCATGTAAATATTCTAGGGTTGGTGTGGACCTTGCCCACCGATCCAGATTCTCTGTGTTTCCTCTTGCCTCCAGAACCACTAGATCCACCAGAGCTACATCCACCTATACCTCCTGATCCCAAACCTGGAGCTAGGGTTAGACCAGAGGATGTACTACCCGTGTCCTAACAAAGTAGTAATCGAACTCGTACTCTGACGGTTTGTGAAGCATTACTACTCCCAGAAGAGAGTCCAAAATTCACATGCCAAAATTCTATATAGATGATACACTTGAAAAGGTACTTCCATATAGAAATGAAGCCATTTGCACTGCCATTGTTGTGCCTCTTATAAGACTCGCTCCTCTCTCCCCACTAATTGAATTAACTTTGACTTTTTGTTATAATAGATGCTTTAGAAAACCAAGTGCAAGGGCAAGGTTGCAGGTGGATTCATATGCACACCCATGGCCTAGGAAATTTTCTTTGGGGTGCACTTCTACGTGAGGTCGAGGAGGGTTCCTATCATATTTTACCAAATGGGGGAGTTCTTGATGCTCAGGTTCCATGCCTTCTACGTGATCTTCAAATCCTTCTCGAACTATCTTTCTCCACAATGCCATTTTCTCTCGCAACCTCCCGCCGCTTTCTACCACCCTCTCATGTGCCTCCTCATTATACTTAAGCCACATTTCCTCTCTCTTGCCTTCTTGCCACTAGGTCTTCCATATTTCATCAAACTCCGCTCCCCTTCCTCGTGCATGGTGGGGTTTAGTTAGCCATCGATTTTCTCTCCAAATTCAAAGTTACCATCAGGATCTTGATCGCCAAGTGGAATGCCTTGTAGGTAAGTTCCCCTAGGATACCATAAAAACTAGAATTCAGCTACCTTTGGGCATGAATAAGTGGAAATTGAGTACTCCAAGATATAACTATTTAGAACACCACAAACCACATATCCACCACACGAGTCCAAATCAAATCAACATCATAAAGGGTCTAAAATTCTTCCTGTGTCCAGAAAAGTGTGCGATACCTCCAATTCCGTTTAGATGCATAAGCAATCAGCCACTCATACAATTCTACTAGAAAGATAATGAAGAATCTCTCATATAAACTGTCATACAGATTTTGTTCCACCCATACGCATGCGTTAAACTTAGATCCAGTGCTAAACCTCTGTGCGTATTCTTCTTCTAAATTGTGTATCCACTCCTCAACACTTGCTAAAATCAACCGGTATGTCTTCATCGCAAACCATCCTGAAAACAACTGAAAAAGAGGTCCCAACAAAGGAACTAATGATGTAGCCTAAAATTCACCAGTAAAAGCCCAGGGGCGCTGACACATCACTCAGCCTAAACTAAGCGCTCACCCAAAGCACACAAAGGTACCAAGCCCCTCTTTAGGGTTGTTGTTGTAGGATGTTAACATGATGAAGACTTGAAGCATTTAGATCTATGACTAATCTAACATTCTATAGAACATTTCCTAGATCTAGATCTTAAAGTATCATGAATCAAACAATAATCATAGTGAAACCCTTTATGCAATAATAAACTATAACCATGATTAACACCTTGATTTAGCCAATAACCCCATTATATTAAATACAGTAATACACAGAAGCTTCCTTACAATAAAATAATATATGCTCATGCGCGCATCAGATTTGGCAACATAACCTCACAATAACTTAGCTCTCACATCTCTCTTATGCTACACAGTTCACTACATATTTATAAGGGTGGGGACTTTCCCTTCACCGCTTATCTAATCCTAAAATAGGTCGCATGCTATTATTAGCCATGCACCTTTAAAAAAATAGCCACACATGCAAGTGCACTAACGATATAGTTCTTCTAGTTAACTGCCAGTTCACAACTCTATCTTTAGCCCTCATCCATGCAAAGTGCTTTGTAGCCGATCCTCCAAAATAGCCAATGTGTGTCGTGCAAGTCTCTAACTGGTTTGTGTGTTCCACATGCCATGTTCCAAAAATAGATCCTCATCGTGAAAATGGCTAAGTCCTGGATATGTCTTTTGTTCCCAGTGCGTGATTCCTTTTTGATCCTCCCATGCTTTTGAATGCGCTCTTCTCGTCCCACGTGAACCTTATGTATGTTCTTTGCTAAGTTCCATACTTTAACTGATTAACAATGTTGTACTGAACTTACTCAATATAACATCATTTCATTTGAACAACTAACCAAAATATTCCTTGATCATTTTTTCAATCAATGTTGTCAAACTTACTACCTTATTTGATCTCTACAATCTAAAACTATTTGATGATGAGCCCATAACTGATTATGTATCATGTTGGAGATCTATTGTTCATGAGCTTACTTTCCCCATTCCTCAACCAGAACTTACTCAATTTTTCACTAAGAGTTGTGCCAAACATATATCTCACACTCTTCAAATTCAATAGTTTTAGTCATTTGAGGAAGCCATACTAATGGCCAAGATAATTGAAGATGTCCATGTTAGTACTAGAGAGGTCAAATTCACAAGAAGAATGATTTCTCTAAGTTTACCAAGAAGAATCCTCAAGTAAATCAGGTTGTCCTCCAATCTAATCAATTATCTACATCAAATACCTCCAATAATACTTTCGTGTCTCCTAATAACCCACAACAATGGGCTGCATAAAGTACATCATGAGATCTATTTCAAATGCACCACTAATACACTCATTTGATCGAATCACTCTCTAGAATTCTACAAAATGTCTCGATGCCTAACTTATCTCGCCTCCACCAATACAAAAATAAGATCATAAAACACCGAAACCATCGTGGCATCAATAATCTACTAATAATTGTGCCTACCATAGAATTGTGGATCACACAATAGATAAGTGTCAACAATTGTGTAATGCTATTTAAGACTTAATTGACAAAGGTGTTATTTAAGTTAATAATGCTATGGACCCACAAAATCAATACTTAGATGTTTTTAGGAATCCAATCCCATCACATACGGACTCAACTGACCAAGTTAGTCATGATGCATTATTTTCATCTCACCAAGATTTTGTTGGCATGATTCACATTGTAACAAGAAACCAAGCTACCAATACAAAGCCTAAATCTACACCCAAACCGATATTCGAGATGTCTCAATCACCAAATGTGGCATTGTCTTCACAACCAGTCATTACTCTCAAGAATAATTTGATTAATCAATTAAATAGTACACTGACTAAAATCTTGTTATATAATCTCATTATTCAATATTCCAATCATTACGAAGCGTTTACTCAGGGCTTTAAAGTCAATCAAATTAACCACTCAAAATCCCAACACCTTTTCACATTTCATGGGAAATATTTTACCATGGATTATCATCAATTATGTTTTATGACTATGAAATAAATTCTAAATCTCACCTCTTGTCACGTTATGGGAAATTGAACCCCGTGACCCACCCTTATTCATAATTTCTGAAATCAAATACAAAATATTCAAATGTGTATTGATTGACAATAGATCAAACATCAATATCATATCATCCATAACTTTATGCCATCTCAACATACCACTATTTCATCTTTCTTCCTCGACATTACAATTGTGCACATTCAATGATGCCCCATGTGTTGCATTGGGTATTATAGTTTTGTCAATGAAAGCTAGGTCTAAGTCACTCCACACCCTTTTATATATCATAAAAAGACAATTAAAATACAATATATTGTTAGGGAACCCTTAGATTCATGAAATTAAATGTATTGTGTCTACCCTTCATCAATGTATCAAATATACACAAGACAAAGTCACACATTGTGTCACCATTGATGCCAAACCATTTAAACATTACAATAATATAAATTTTTTCATTTGGAAGAGTGGATCCCATTACACCCATCACACCAATCATTTCATCTCCCACAAACGTATCTAATACATCCACCCATATACCTACTACAACTGACCCATCATCATCAACACAACATTTTGACCCACAACAATCGCATGACACACCTACTTCTTCATCATCATCTCACGATCAACCTTCAACATAACTTCTAGAAGTCATCATACCTCTTCCACCACCTTCGTCATATTCACCCTCGATGGATTTGAGTTATATTCCTTCTAGTAAAAACTCATACCTAGTAGTATACCTCAAGATCGTGGTAAATCTCCCATGACAAATGATGCACAATTTATTGGCCTTGGGGAATACAAACTTCCTTATGCCATAATTTATCTACTTAATATGCCACAATTTCTCTACCTAATATGCCAAATTTCAAATAAATGGGTATACCATCATCCACACAATGTGTCAAAGGGTATTCAACATCTTTTGAATTCCTCCCAAAAGTACTTATTGTTGTCTCCAAATCACTACACCCTCTAAATGTCCAGAATGTGAACATGACATTCGGTGTGATTGGGACACATGGGATCACCTCTCAAGCTATGGGACTTGGGCTCGAGGTGAACCTCTAGAGAACGCTGAATTCCTCTTCCTAAACTAAGTTCTCTTTGCTCCTAGTGTGATAAAAAGGCTATCTAGTCATATGCTAACATTTTCATGGGGTTTTAGGGAAAGAGATTTGCAAAAATGAAACTATACTAGGGATGATGATGCACCAAATAAAGGGTGTTGCTAGACTTAGGAAGGGTTAATTTGAAGAGGGTGTGCACCACAGATCAAATTCACCTACTGTAACTTAGAGAGGGTACAAAATACCACAGACTAAGAAACATGTGTTCCCTTTGTTAAACTTGATCAGACAGAGCAATATATCAGTTTCCTAGTGAAGAAGGATGAACTTAAGAAGGGTGATAGAAACACCACAACTCAACTGCATGCAATACTCCACCACTCAATAAGCACAAAACTCTAAGAACTTGTAATAGAAATGTGAACTTGCACAGTGTACCTGCAAGCATGAGAAAAGGCACAAGGAAGTATAGAAGGATGAAAGGACCAAGATTAGTCACAAAACACACACTTTTATTACTTCAATAATGTGTGCAATGCATCATACATTTAGAAGAGGCAATGGTTTCCATTACAATCTTGAAGAGGAGGCTTGAAAGTTCTCTCAACACACAAGGACAACTTGCAGAAGAGAGAGGACTCTTGAAAAATTACACTTTCCTAAGATGTCTAACTTTCCAACCTATCTGACCTATTGGAACCCCTTGGAATGAGCTTCTAACTTACATTTATAGAAGAATATGTGAGAGAGAAGAGGAAAAGTCATAATTACATCCCTAAACTAAAGGCACATGATGGTTCATTTATTATAGTTGGTTGAACCACTTTAGAAGGTTCCATCATGTGTCATTAATGCCTGGTTGACCTAGTATTCTCAATTAATTAAAAGAATATTTAAATAATAATAATAAATATTAAAAAATCTTTAAATAAAAATATTAATTTAATTGAAATTAAATGGTGGGACCCCCGTTGACCGGTTTGACTCGAAGAGGAAGGGGTCATGAAGAAAAGGCCAAAAATGAGTCCAACTCGGTGGTTGGCTCGCCGAGCCAACTCACCGAGTAGGTGTTGAGCTCCTCTAACATTTACATGCGCAATCGAGCTCCTCGTGTCGAGCTTACAAAGTGAGCTTTCCACCAATCTCTAAACTGAGCTCCAAACCGAGCTCCATTTTCTTGGTGAGCTACATTCACAAACCGAGCTCTTCTTGATGAATTGCTTGAAATTAACCAAAATTGAGCTCTTTCGAAAGAAACGAGCTCCTCCATCCTCATGTGCGACTGAGCTCATACATCAAAGATCGAGCTCTTCTTGTAACCACATCGAGCGTGCACTTATCAACTCTGCTATCTACTTGGCCTCGGCACTTTGTTCTTAGCTCGATGTATTGAATGATTTCCCCACCCATGATAGCTTGGTGGTTCTATTTCATGGAATCATCATTCCTTTTGACTCACTATCCACATTAAGAGCTCTCAATCAACCAACGTTCTGAAGACACAAACTTTCCACTGATACCGATGAGCTCTTCCTGTTTGAGCTAACCACCAAGTATGCTCCCACGTCAAACCCAAAACGAGCTCTCCATACGAATCTGAGCTAACACCTGCCAACATGAGCTTCACCGAGTTGGTTGGCCCTTCCGTGTAGCTCCTCATGACTTGGCTTGGTTCTCAACGTGGCTCTTCAACCTACTTCCAATGCTCATTGCCATGCCCGGCTCCCAAAATGAGCTCTCTGCCAAGCTCTTCCACCGAACCCTAAACTGAGCTCCAAATTGAGCTATATCTTATGTTAAATCAAATCCTTAGTGAATATGCCGAGTTTCACATGATCAGGACCCATTGAATTGTCCACCGAGCTCTTCACTGAGTTGTTATTTGGGCTAGGATTAACCCATCTCGGTGTCCCACTCCTGAGATCAACTTGGTTCAACATCGAGTCCTGACAACCTATGACTCGGTGATTCACTTGAAGTGTTTCCACCATTGAGCTCCACTTCAAACACCGTGGTCTCAAGTTTATGCATGTTTGGCTTGAGCACTCCTCTTTAGTGGCATTTTACCAACTTGAGCTCCTTTTATCTTCTGCTATAACTAAGATCCTTGCATCGAGCTCACAAAATGAGCTCTCCACCGAGCTCTAAAATCGAGCTCCATCATCTACACTTCCCCTGTTTTTGAGATTCATCATCTTCGGCTCAACAAGCTTGTATGTTATTCCCATGGTGAGTCATCTCCTTTCCACTCAATTGAGAACTCCATGCCAAGCTAATTCAAATCTCCTTTATCTTCTAAACTAGAACAATCGAGTTCTTCCATCCTTACGTGCAACCAAGCTTGCATGTAAGAATCAAGCCCCTCTTGTTCGATGAGCTCACCATCACTGCAAACATTGCCCATGAACCTCCTTTGAGCTCATCACCGAGCTCTCCACGTCAATTTTTTTTCTTAGCCATGAGCTCCCACGACACAATCTTTACATCGAATGAATTTCCATTCCATCTGTAACTGGGTTCCATGTAGCATCGAGCTCCTCCATCAAGTCGAGGTCCTTCCACTTCCTTCATATCAACCGAGCTCATCTCGACATCTTGCATGCCTCCACGAGTTCCTAATCTGAACGAGCTACTCCTGTATGTGATGAATCACCTCCCTGGATGAGCTCGTATCTTTTTGTCTTCATTCAACCTTGACCAAGTAGCCTATCTGACTTCCATGCATGACGGGCCACTTCCAACTCACACTATTTTTCCTAAGTGGCTCACTATGTTCGATAACTCCATCGAGCTTCGATAATCCAACTTACTTTCAACGTCCATACCGAGCTCATCTAGAAACTTCACAAATTCTCCTTCATCTTCTTGAATGAGCTCCACATATTGACCACCTTCACTCGACTATCAAATGGATCGACTCACCTTTTCACCTTTGAATGAATCATTCCACACTGACTTGGTTCATAACAACATTCCTCTATGCATTATCTACAATGTTTTCTCCTTTCGAGCTTGGACACAACCAAATCGAACATCGAGGTTATGCAGAGATGGATTTTGCAAGATAGAATCTATCTGAGTGATTTTTCATGCTTGTGTATTCATCAAAACACTCATTCATTGAGTATGTCCCTTACGCCAACCATATTCAGAGCCATATTTGAGGAATCGTGTCCCCTGAATTCATTAGATGACCGGGTCTTATGCATATTTTCTAGGTTTCTCCTAACCTCCCACTTAACTCAGCTTGGATGGCATCTAGAAGGAGGGCTCGACACACCTTGGCTACACTCGCATGAACCTCCGTGTGTGGGGAATGCACCTTGGCCCGCCATTATTGGAACCCCACCGGTGAATTATCCATGGATCTCCGTCTAGTGGAAGTTTTATGATGGTTTTCCGAATGTGAAATCTCCCTATGGAATTTATGGCTTGGAATACCATCCCATTATTTCCACTTGGCAATGAACCTTCAAAATACTCCCATCGAACTCAATTTTTCTCTTGAGTCAAGATCTGAGCTAGCTCTAACATACATGCCTTACCAAAGTGATCCATCCTTTAATCACCTCTTGATTCCAATGAATTGATCCTCATATCTCTTTGCATCGAGCTCTATCAATCTCCTTGCAGAGTTCCCTTCATTTTTCAGGTTTTGATGAGCTATATTTTGCATTTGACACTAAGCTCTCATTTGACATAGATTTCCCTATTAACTTGACCCCGAGCTCCTAAAATAATCTCTCCATCTAAGTGGGTGGTTGCGACTATCTACATTAGACCCTTCACCGAGCGAGATCCACATAGAGCTCCACCACATAGACCAAACTCCAACCTGAGTTGAGACCTCGACTCTCCCGAGTTATGTTCTAGAGCTTACCATAGACCATTTTACGAGCTTTGTTTCAAGCTAACCATGAATGAGCTCCCTATTAACTTAACATGAAGTTGGTAATGGGCTATGCATCGAGTTGGCACCAAGTTGAGCCTGAGTTGGGCTAGGTGAGATCACTTATCTGTTCATTAGTTATTTTAATTGTTTTATCTCTCGTGATGACCAAAAATGGGCCCCTAGGAACAACGTCGTGATTTGATCGAAGTAGGACCCCGTTGTCCAATTTTTCCCTACGTGAAAATTGGATAACACTTATTTTGTGTATGGAGGATACAATACCACAACTCATCCACCAAACAACAACATATCTATTACAAAATTTTGATTTACATATGACATCTCATGTCTTTCAAAACCGGATTTCATTATACATTACCTACTTGATCAAGGATGGAAAGGTTACGGTTTAGGTAAATTTTAAGCAAGTGATTTCTACTCCTATTCATCCTCATTATAAACTAGCCTCTAACAAATATGGATTAGGATATACCAAGCTTGATGATGATATTGAAAACATCACATAACCTTTTACTATCATGAATTACCAATCCGGATAGTCAAATCCGGTCATTCATATTCATACGATTCTTTGTCCCTAGTTTTCATACCCGATCATTCACACATATTCCTCAATGAAGCTACATGGTTCCATTTTGTAGAAATATTCCATGAATTTGGAATAATGTTTGATTAGTCTATTAATCATCTCATTCCATACCAATTACCTTCACACCATAATGACATTGTTTGATCTCTTACTTCTCCCTCTAGGGATCACCTTAATCTCCTAAATAACATTACCTCCAATAGAGTTGAGACATTTCCCATTGATTATCATCTTGTAGACAAGCTTGGTACCCTTGGATCTATTCACTTAAGAGGAAACCATATTATGTCACTTAGGTGCTATGGACAAGGAACCTTACAAATCTATCCTTGAGCGAATTAATTTCATAACGAAGCATACTTTGGAGATTCTAATGACATACCTCTAGAACTACCGACGAGCTCCCCACTTTTGATAATCTTGATGAGGATTCTCATATGCTTATTGAAGGAACTATTGAAGTCAACATCAGTTCTCCCGAGAACCTCACATAGTCTTTCTTGGAAAATTCTTATCGACGAAGAACATGCCAAGTATACATCACTCTTACACAAGTTTATCGAGTGTCTTTGCTTGGTCATATGCTGATATGCTAGGAATGGATTTAGACACAATTGTTCACAACTTGGTATTAAAAATCAATGTAAAACCCTTCAAACAAAATCTACGGATGATGCACCTACATGTTGCATTACTAGTCAAAGAAGAGTTACAAAAATCCTTGATGTTGGTTTCATCCAACCAATTGACTATCCAAAATGGGTCTCTAACATGGTCCCTATGGGCAAGAAAACTAGTGGTCTATGTGTTTGCACTAATTTTAGGGATGTCAATAAATCTTGTCCTATCAAAAATGTTTTCTTTCATGGATGGTTTCTCTGGTTATAATCATATTAGAATCGTCTCTGAAGACCAACATAAAAATACTTTCACCACTCCTTGGGGACATTTTTATAAAGTGATGCCCTTTGGACTCAAAAATGCTAGTGTGACCTATCAACATGTTATGACCTATGTATTCCATGAATACATTCAAAAATTATATAAGATTATGTTGATGATCTATTAACCAAGTCCAAGCTATGTTTTGAGCACATGAAAGTTCTACATTAAATCTTTGTACACCTCTTAGAATATAAAATTTGGTTGAATCCTAAGAAATTCCTTTTTAGATTAACATCAGGAAATTTACTTGGCTTCATTGTCTCATGTCGAGGCATCAAGGTGGATATAACTAAGGTTAAATCCATGGTAGACATGCCTCCCCTAAAAACATCAAACAATTATGTATCCTTCAAGGAAAAATTAGGTTATTAGACAATTCATCACACAACTTTCTCACCAATGTTGACCATTTAATCAACTCCTTATAAGGGAGTTACATTTGACAAGGGAAGGAGTGTTGCATTGCATTTTAACAACTTAAGAAGTATATTCTCACTCCTCATGTGCTATTGCCTCCAAAACTAAACTACCATTCTATCTGTACATTTGTTGTTACTGACATCTCTATAAGAAGTATGTTAGTGCAACGAAATGTCAAAAATTATGAATCAGACATCTATTACATCAGCCCCACACTCATCACTTATGAGCTTAATTATGCACACATCGATATGATTTTTTGGACATCATATTTTCCACATAAAAACTATGACATTACATGCTCAATCATATGACATACATTGTTTCCAAAAAAATCTTTTGTATTATATGATGAGCAATACATATCACAACAACTGCACATCCAAATGGATCATGTTACTCACCAAATTTGACTTACACTTCATCTCGCAAAAGGCTATTAAAGGACAAGTGATTGCTGATCAATTAGCTGAATCCCCTCTTCATGATTCAAAACCACTAAGACAATTCCATATTTATTTTATCTGAAAGTGAGGATTATATTGATGCCAATGATGACTTTGATATGAATTTACATTTTGATGGATCTAAAACTGACCAAGGAGGAGGCACATGAGTAGTTTTTGTCATACCCTAAGGAGCCTATATCCCATTATCATTCAAAATTTATTTTCCTTACACAAAAACATGGTTGAGTACGAGGCTCTTGTCATTGGTATTCAATTAGATATTTCTCTTAAAATCACATGATTGCAAATTGTCAATGTTTCTCAATTAGTTTTCAATCAAATCATAGGGTCCTACTAATGTCATAATTATATGTTGCAACAATACAAGACCCTTGCTAATTTATTACTCACTTAGTTTACCCATTTTGAGATTGAGACTGCTCTATGTTCTACCAATATATTTTCATACACCATGACATCTTTAGGGTTATATATACCTTTAGAAAAATAAGTTGACATCATCCACATTCCCATTTGTGTGCTAACGCAACCATCCTTTGATTATACTCAAACACTCGATATTTTTCAAATTGAAACCACACCACTACCACTTTGGTATAAAGAACTTGTTACATATTTGAAATTCAATACTCCACTAATTGGCCTTAATAAAGTTGGATATCATACTTTTTGTCAAAAACGACTACTCACTTTGTCATCATTGGAGATCTTCTCTACAAATGTGGTTATGAAGGTATATTACTACGATGTTTGTTACCTCAAGAGACTATAATTGCACTTCTATTGAAACACATGTGGAGGTCATTTTAGTGGCATGGATATCACTTGATGCATCCTCCACATGGGTTATTATTGGAATTCCTTAGAACAATATTCCTACACATATGTTTGATGTTGTGAGAAGTGTAAAAATTTACAAATATATCACATATTCCTACACAAGAGTTACAACCTCTTCAATCCATTTGGAATTTATCCCAATGGGAACTTGACCTTATGGGCAATTTTACCTATTATATTCTCGAGGTTCACACATTTATTATTATTATTATTACTGAATACTTCATGAAGTGGGTTGATGCTTTGCACCACTTACACGTACCAACAAACCCCAAATTGTCAAATTCATTATCCAACATATCATTTGTCATTTTAGAATTCCCACTAAGATCATTTTAGACAACATAAGCTCATTCAAGAAAAAAAATATGTCAAAGCATTATGTGATAAGTACAAAATTCAACATATCTTTTCCACACCATACTATCCTTAAGCTAACATACATGCATAAGCTTCTAATAAAAAAATTAAAAGGATCCTCCAAAATGTTGTCAATGCTTCCAATAGAGATTGGAACATGCAACTTCCTTACACACTTTGGGCATATCACACTAGCATTCACACCCCTATAGGAGCTACACATTTTCCCTCATATATGAGGATGAAGTTGTTATGCCCCTTGAGCTTGAAATTCCATCTTTGCATGTCACATTACAAGAATTATATACTATTGATGATTACCATCGTGAGTGTCTCACATAACTTGATCTGGTTGATGAAAGGTGTGTTAATGTACTTGAACATATCCAAGTCTATCATGATCATATAACAAGAGCTTATCACAAAAAGGTCCATATTTTTGAGTTTGAGTTAGGTGACCTTGTTCTCAAAGAGAATCAACAAAATTCATCCCAAGTTCTTGACCAACATGAAAATTTTCCCCTAACTTGTTTGGACCTTATGTGATCATTCAAAAATATAGTTCTAGGGCTTACAAGTTAGCTGACATGGATGAAAATGAATAACTTGAGCCATTAAATGCCACGCATTTGCAGTGATTTATACCTAAATTTAAAAAATTAAAAAAATGTTTTAAAAACACAAAAACAAAATTAGATCTACAAAAATATGAAAAAAGAGTTATGTGACTATCCATATGCATTGCTGATTTTGTTTGATCCATATGTACATACCAATTCATCCACCAAACCATAATTTCAAAATTCATTCGTATATAGGCATCTTAATGCTTTTAGGCAAGATGTACTTGGTGTTGACACCCTCATGTTAGTTTTCATATGGTTAACTCTGACCTTTTGAACATAGTCTTTGTTTCTTGGTAGATTTAAGAATGAATTCATCTTTTGAGAGATCCTCGCACTTTACACACATAAAAATCTTGTTGCAAACATTAAAGGATCTTATGTGTTATGCGTTAGCCAATGACATTTCATACTCACTTCCACCTCCTCCATCGAGTCATAATGGCTCTTAACCCCTAAGAGAGAGAGTTGAATATCATGTCAAAAATCAAGAAAGGAATGAAAAATAAATAGAAAAAGGAAAAAAAGAAAAAGAAATGAAATATAAAAAAAATAAAAGTGATATCAATAACTTCCTCAAAGGGGTCTTTCCAACATCTCTATTAGGGCTATGGATGCCCGAATAATAGCATAACAATGCACGAGTCACAATTACCTTCCATTATTCACAATACAAACTTTGGTTATTTTCTTATACATACCTACATATTGGCTAGCGTATCCCTCATATACAGATTCTTGACGGTTTACTTCAAGTGGTAATCAAATCACAAATGTACATACTAGGTCTCAAAAAAATGAATGGCTGTATGTCACCTTGTATTTATTAGAATTTATTCAAATTTTTGGCTTTCTCTATATTGATATTATGAGTTTGTATCTACTCATGAGTTATAGTTTACTGTAAACATTGTGTCACGTTAAGCACCATAATAAATCACACTTGTGTTACATCACTCCATTTGTATATCACATAGCTTTGCATATATATAGTCACACATCCTTGCAAAAATACAACAAAAGAAAAAACAAATAGCAGTTCACCATTGTATATATATATCTATTTCATTAACAACATCACAAGCACACACACACACACACTTCACTCAAAACAAGATGAGTCATTTTATACAATGAAAAAATGGTAAGATCGATGTATCATGTGCACACTTGTGTGTGCGTGTATGTGTATAACATCATTCTATACATAAGAAATTGTGTTGCTAAAATCATGGGACCAGCCCTACATTGGGTCCTAGCCTACCATCACCGATATGTGATCCTATTGGATACATCGTTCTCCACTCCTAGGAGGACCCATGTTGGTACCCATGTTGATCCTATTTATCCTGGACCTTAAACTAGATGATCTCAAAAATACTTGCACCACCACATGTGGAGTGTGCACTTGTACCAAGGCCTCGTAATACCCAACATGTGCAACCTCTCTAGTAATATCCTAACCGACATGAGCTAACTCCTCCTTTGTGAGCTCTTGATGACCTCACTCACACTCGTGTGTAGCTACCACTACCTCTAGCGAGTGACTCACTCTCAATCATGCTCCCACTCTGCCACTATAATCTCTAGTTCGTGGATACATCTCACAACATCTGAATGTACTAGCATATGATCCTCCAACTCAAAAATATCTCGCTTGATTCACTTCATAACACCTATGTAACTCAACTACCTCCCTCTGTAATCTATCCTTCTCTGCCGTCACCTCATCCAAAGAAGCTAACACTGACTCCACCACACTCTCTACATCTCATCCTTTGGCTCAACACAGTGGATCTAGTGCTGGTCATTGCCCACTACTCTCTCCTGTCTCCATATATACTATTGGTTCTTCCCCTCATTTGCCCACATGTACGCCATGCTACTTCATTAATATATGATACGGCTCATCCACCCTAACCTTGTCTCCACTATTTTCCTCCACCGGTGCCTCCTAAATATCTATCACATCCTCGGCATCACTAAGCCTCCATTCATTCATATCTACTTTAGACACTAAATCACACACTTTAGGTATATTTTTAGTCCTAATCACATACTACTATTCATATGATTCCTAAGTGAGAAAAGTACTAATTGATCACTGTCTTTGGCCTCTTTGCTTGCTTTCTATTTTCCATTTTGGTCTTACACACCTTCTTTCCCAGTCTATCCTTCGACACTTCAATTTTTATGAGTCTGGATACCAAAGCACTCAACCAGACACCAATGACCCCATCTCCTTTGGGTTCCCCGACCTCTTTATATCTTGCTCGCATCTTTTGAGTCCTTTCTCGGCTATTGGGCATATTTATTTCTTATTTGTTGGCCTTTTAGTGGTTAATTACAAAATTAAACCAAGGGAATCATATAAATACAAAGCTATGTGATCATAATAATGGACCAAACACTAAGAATTATCTATCACCACCTAAGGTTGCATCCAAGAGCATTCTAAGAGCATTAAAACCTTCATATAGCTCCACACAAGGGTTTGCATTCTTTTGTATACATTTCATAGGAGGGGAAGTTCATTTTTCCATGCACACATCTATCTACATCTTTTACATCTAGCTATCTCTCACTATTCAAGTGGATATGACACAAGAGCCACCCATGGCATGATTCTAGATTCACACACATGTAACTACATGGATTTTAAAATATAGTGCAATACCCGATCATAAGTTACTCGGTGGGTGACCACCGGGTCAATCAGTCTTACTCCTATTTACATATTTTTTTTTTAGGATTTGATGTGTTTTGGGGTTTTACATGTGCTTCTTTTTTCTTGCAGGTTTCAGACGATTAACAACGAGGTAAAACAACATATAGGTGACAACTAGTGAACATCTTGCGACCTTTTACAATCACGTTTCGTAGATTTTGAGTAGTCACAGGCACCCATAACAGATCATTAGCACCCCAAGTGCCTGACCTGCATAAGCGCCCTATTCCTAATATTCCCGACACTTCTAAATTTTTCTGGGTTTGGTTGCATGACACTCGACTTCCTGTTCCAACAATTTTATAGTGTGGAATACCTTCAATATCATTACAAATCAACCAAGTATTTGTATCCCTTCATTTACAACTAGGGTTTTAAATTTAAATTACTTATTTTCTTAGATATAATCATACTCTAATTATCTATATCTACATTGTTACATATTTATATTTAACATAATATTTATTTCAATATTTGCTTAATCATTTGGTGAACCCAAGTTTGAATACTCTTAGATCCTTATTTTTCTTCTATCATGGCTCATAAGGTCTCTCAAGTCTCTTTGCTTCAATTTCTTCAAATGCACCCATCTTGTAAAGATGCTCTTCATAAAACCCTAATGACTATGTATCTCCCTATCAACATGTTTCCTTCACAAGTCAGTTCCATCTTCGATCATCTCTCCAATGACTCTATTAGTTCTAATGCCAATCAATCAATTTACAAGTCTATTCAAGCTTTACATTCTTTATTTTAAGATAAATTTCAAGCTATGGAATCCATGATTACATCTTTAAAATCTAAAATGCAACATTTTAAGAATAATTTTCAAGTTCATGCTAGTTCTTCTTCTCATTCTCATTCTATGTCTTCTTCATGTCCCCATATCAGTGATCCTCAAGTCTTTCCATTACCGGAGCCTCTCACATTTGATCACAATGCTAAGCAATATGAAATTCTTCACCGATTCTAGCTTGATCGATTGTTATGATTTACAACAATCAAGTAAATCATATTCATATTGCTTAGCATTATGAACTTGGCTTTGTGATTCTAGCTTTTAAGAAGTTTTTAAGAATCGCACATCCTTAAGACGAATCCAAAAGGAAGATAATCCACTGGTTTCAGCAGTCCAAGCTTTCCAAGTTCATGAGAAGGATATAAACAAGGTCAAGAACTAGAGAAGAGGGACAATTTGTACACCTACACTTGTCTCTAGATAGAAGGAGAAGAGGAAGAAGATCCCAGAGGTCTCTATCTCCACCAAACAAAGCCTTATCAACACCTCCTCCTAGTAGGCCATTCTTTCAATCAAGAAGGGTGCTCAGGCCAATCAGGATGGCACAACCAAATCCTTATGTCAATTTCATTGGCAGCAACCCACTCACTCTAAATGCACAAAATCCAGTCTTGGTGGAAGCATTAAAGAGCATTCCATATTTCATTTGGAAAACCAAAATTCTTCCGGTGACCACGTTCAAGACATTGCAAATGTCCATGCAATCCATGAGATCACCGAGATGGACATTACAATCAAGTTTCTAGCCTCTTCACTAAAGGGTAAAGCTCCATAATGGTTCAAGATCCTAGCAGGTAGGCTCTATTCAAAGTTGGGACCATCTTTGCGAGATCTCTCCATGACTAGTTTGGAGAAAAGGGAGATAACATGTCCTTGTTGGAGTAATCTGACAAAAATCAAGAGAGATACGAATGAGTAGTTGATGGATTTCAACCTCATATTTCAACAGGACACAGGTCGGGATTCCAGTGGTAGTAAAGCCCATAGAAGAAGGTGCATTCTTATACTTTCTTAGAGCTTTAAATTCGATATTACTTTAATGATTCATCAATGGGAGACACAACCTTACTTGCAGCTTATAGCCTTTCCATAAGAGCTGAGAATCATTTAATTTAGGTGGGAAAAATTGATCCTAGGGCATCCATGCCTCTATACCCCAAATTAGGAAACCCAAGTACCAAATGACACCCAATTTAGCTCCTATACCTACTCCAAGGAGTCAAAGTTCAAATGAAGCCTCCACCTCATCATATAACACCTCAAAGGAGCTTCGAGGAAGTTATGAAACAACTTCAAAACCTGGGAATGAGTTAGTAATCATCAAAAGACAATAGGCTCGAGTTTCTAGGCCATATTAGCCTTAGGATCAATAAAAAGCTAGACCCCAGTATCTCGCAAAATAGACCACTAGCTCAGGCTATAAATTAGAGTCAACACCAAGGAAAACCTCAAGCTGCTAGACCTTTCTCAGGTCATATGATCCAAGCCCACTTTAACATCAAGGGCATTGGTTCTAGCATAAAATAACAAGGCACAAGAATATGATTGGTGTTTCCCATGTAATTAACCAAAAATCAATCAATGTGCTTCAATGGTGCACTAAATTAGGCTTTGATGGTGCAAACCATTGGTGTATCACAAGAACCTAGCCAAGAAGAAAATAAACAACAAGGAGCTCAACATGAGGGACCTCCAGTGAATCTATGCTAGTCAATTGGCAAGCTAAAGACTTATGTGGAATGAATCAGACTCCTTCTCAAAATATAGTTGCCAATACACGGTCTAAGAAGAGAAATATTGGAGAAGGAAAACCACCAAAATTAGTTAACCCTCAATCCTCCATTACCCCACAAGGTTTTGGCACTCCAAATGTAACCCCCAACATGCAAAGACAATCCAATCCACCTTCCAAATCCACTCAGGGCCGGTTATAACAACCCATGTGTAAGAGAAAATATGCCAGAAAGGGGCAACGAGAAGGATAGCTCATTTAATATCATTGAGAAAATGAAAAAGACAAGTGTGAACATTTCACTATGGGAGTCACTGGCCATTCCTGGACAGAGGGATCTATTACAGACTGCCATGGCCAATTGGTCAAGCTTAAACCACCCCCTAACTAGTAAGAGAAAGTGCTTACCAATGCAGCTCAACCTAGAGGGAACCATAGAGAACAATAAGGTAAGAACCTGAGACCTCCCCCATTCTATGTTTCATTAATCATTGGGGACAAATTGGTGCATAATTACATGATTGACTCGGGGGCAAGTAGTTCTGTAATGCCCAAACAAATAGCTGATCAAATGGGTCTCCGGATGAATTCATCTCTAGAGGGGTAGTACAATTGATGGGACATCGAAAGAAAACTAGAGTCATCAAGGATATGAGCCTCACTCTGCGTGCACCTTTGATGTGATCAGTATTGCAAAACGTATCAAGCATAGAATTGCCACCACATTTTACATTGTGTTTGTCTGGGACTTCACTACCAAAATTAGAGGCTATTTGTCTGCGATCGTCACATATGCTTTTAGAACAAGGTATGGAGTGAAGGCCACAATTAGATCCGAGCCCATAGCGGATTATCACATTGAGTCTTATGTGCCTAGCCTAATCAATACAAATTGTTTATCTTTTGATTAAGAGGACCTCCTAAACACTTGTGAAGTAGATACCAAGGTGGGGTGTATCCCAAACCTGAATCTTGACGAATGGGTGGTCAAAAGACATGCTTTTGAACCCTATAAGGAGATGGAAGAATCCAAGCTAGGAGTCTACTGCCTGCATGAGGAGAATCATCCTCTTCCTGACATCATTAAGCTAAAACACAAAGATGAAAATGAAGTATGCAAATTGTTCTTTGATGGCTCAAGAAGTAGGCAAGGAGCCGGAGGAGGAGCTATGATTATGTCACCCCAAGGTATGAAATACTACTTAGCTTTCCGTTTCTAATTTTCCTGTTCAAACAATACAATAGAATATGAGGCTTTGGTTCATGGATTGCATTGGGATAGAAGATGAGGAATAAAGAACTTGCAAGTGTTTGGTGACAGTTGAACTAGTTGCCAATCAAGTAAAAGGAAAAAATTATTTCAAAAATGACTGCTCAAGAGCTACAAGAATAGGGTATGGGATCTCATTGATGATTTCAAAGCCTTCAACATTGTGTCCATACCTAGGAAGGAGAATGAAGCTACTGATAGGCTTGCAGCAGTTGGAGCAACATTTGATGTGGTTGACAACATCAAGAGGGACAAAGGACAGCCACATATCCATGTGATTGTGAGGCCAACAATGCCATATAACAACACATGATGGTAGGTGTTTGAGAATGATCAGTAAATCATCAATTTTTTGCAAGAGGAAGTTGAATTCTCAACTAGGAATAAAGACAAATTAGAGTAGCAATATGGAGATCAAGTAGTGTAGTTACATACAAACAAGCTTCCTAAAGGTTTGGTGACATTAGAATCTATCTTCAATCCTAATGATCAGTTTTCGAAAAGAGAAGGTTAACATACAAATCAAAGGAGAAGATTTAGACTCAATTCTAGTTGGAAAGGGAAAACACTTCAAATTGGCAAAGTGGCCACTGAGCAAGAAAGGTATGAATTCATGCAACTTTTCCAAGAGTTTCCAGATGTATTTTCTTGGAGCTATGAAGACCTAACATGGTTCAATTTGAAGCTAGCACAACACACAATCGAACTAGATCCAACTGCTAAGTCCATCAGGAAAAAGTAGAGACCAGTCAATCCAAACATTGAACCTCTAATGAAGAAAGAGCTAAACAATATGATAGAGGTAAGTACTATATTTCCAATCAAACACTCAAGATGGGTTGCAAACTTGGTCCTGTTAGGAATAAGAATGGAGAGATTAGGTTGTGTGTGGACTTTCGGGACTTAAACAGAGAATCTCTCAAAGACCACTACCCACTCCCCTCAATGGAGAAAATTTTGCAAGTGGTGTCTAGATCAGAGAGATTCTCCCTCCTAGATGGCTAGTCAGGTATAACCAAATAATGGTGAAAGAAGATGATCAGTTCAAAATGGATTTCACCACCAAATGGGGCACCTATGCAAAAATGCCATTTGGATTGTCTAATGCTTTGAGCCACTTTCTAAAGCGCAATAGATATGGAATTAAAAGGGTTGATCAACAAAATAGTATTGATATATCTAGATGACATCACCATGTTCTCCAAAAATGTAGCGGATCACCTTTTTCACCTAAGATAGGTATTTCAGAGATGTAGGAGATTCGGGTATCATTGAACCCTAAAAATGCATATTTTTGGCCCATGAGGGCAGGCTTCTAGGCCATATTGTGTCAAAGGAAGGTTTGGCAATTGACCCAGAGAGGGTTGAAGCAATAAAAGCATTGCCATTACCAAGCCATAAGAAAGATCTTCAAAGTTTCTTAGGAAAGATAAATTTTGTCTGTAGGTTTGTACTAGACTTTGCTGCCCTTGTCAAGCCAATAACGTTGATGTTGAAGAAGAGCTTGGAATTTAGGTGGACAGCTGAAGGAAAAGCAAGATTTCAGGCCATCAAAGAAGCTATATTACAAGCCCCAACTCTCGTGAATCTAGACTTCTCTAAGGACTTCATATTATATGCCTTTGGTGGCAGTGACACAATTTCTGCAATCTTAGTATAGTAGAACAAAGAAGGTATAGAGTAGCCAATTGCTTTCTTTAGCTAGGGTCTGGAAGATTATGAAGTGAGATACTCCTTCATTGAAAGGCATGTCCTTGCAGTGATCAAAGGGTTAAAGAAGTCTAAACATCTGGTTTTAATTAATAAAATCCAATCATTAGTCTCCATGCAAAATCCAATCATTAGTCTTCCATGCAGAGTTAAATACTTCCTTCTCAACAAGGATTTGAATGAAAAAAGTACAAGATTTATCACTCGCGTCATGGAGTATGACATTGAAATCAAGGTTACTAAGCTGGTACGTGGGAAGGGATTATGTGAACAACTAGCCTCGAGTCAACAAGATGAAGCAAGCGGTGAAGAGGAAGCTTTTTTTTCTACAAAATAGTCAAGAGGAAGAAAATGATGATGTACCCACTCCTTGTTAGACTTAGAGTATTATGCACTTTCAACAAACAAGCATGTGTCCTCCAGAAATGAGTAAAACAAAAAGGAGACACTTCAGACTATAGGCCATCCCATACGTGATTATTGATGGCATCTTATTCAAAAGGGACATTAATGGCTTTCTTAAGATGCATTGGGAAAGATCGATACAGATAGTGTTACAAGAGTTCCATGGTGGAGCAGGCTGAGGCCATTTTGCTCCACGAGTGATAACACTCAAGATCATGAAGGTGGGTTATTATTGGCCCAGGGTGTTTAGTGACTACTATGCATGGATCAAAAAGTGTAAGAACTGTGCATTCTTTAGAGGAAAAGAAAGGCTAACAACACTCTCATTACGCCTAATTTCAATTGACCAACCATTAATGCAATGGGGATTGGACTTCATTGGGGTCATCAATCCAAATTCGAGCCAAGGCCACAAATGGATTCTAACAAAAACAGACTATTTCACCAAGTGGACCGAGGTAGTGGCACTCAAAGAAGCTAATGAGTCTAGCATACTAGATTTCTATGAAGGGATAGTGACCAGATTTGGAGTGCCAGCCACCATTATATCGGATAATGCATTGGCATTCATAGGTTCCAAAATCACAGAATGGGATTTTAGGAATGAGATTTACTTGAGCACTTCATCAAACTATTACCATCAAGGTAATGGCCAAGTTGAGTCCACAAACAAGAACCTGCTAAGGATTGGCAGGATAACTCTTGATGAAAATAAGAGAACTTGGCACACAAAACTCAAATCAGCCTTATGGGCTGATAGGACAACACCCAAGAGGTCTACATGCATCTCTCCATTCAAACTTGTCTATGGGAAAGAGCTAGTGTTGCCTATATCACTTGATTTGCCAACATTGGAACTCGTGAAGTAGCTGAGATGTCCGAGTTTGAACTAATGGAGGCCGTATGCGAATCGATGGAATTGGAAAAAACCGGAGAGCATGCACTTCAAACAATGGAAAAGGATCGGGTCTCAATCAAGAGATGATTTGATAAAAAAGAAAAAACAAGGAATTTTCAAGAAGGAGACCTAGTTTTGAAATGGGATGCAGATCGGGCAAAGCCGGAAAACACTCCAAATTTGATGCCATCCGAGTGGCCCTTACATGATCACAGAGTGCAAGAGTAATAATGCCTTCTAACCGACTAAATTAGATGGCAAAAATTACAGATCTCAAAGAAATGGTATCCATCTTAAACATTACTACTGAATGGGAAGTTTCCACCCCTGTAAATATTAGCATATGATTTTATTTCCCTAAGTTCATATGCACATTGTTTTGTTGTAGTGTAGTTTTGTTTCCCTAAGTCTTTGTGCTCACGGTTCTATGTTTCTCCAGGTTGCGTCATTACACAATCCAACATGCCTCCAAGTGGACATGCTATCCTTTTAGTATTCACAGTAGGGAAACTCATAGTTACCTGTAATAGTTGCCATCTTCAAAAGAAAACAAATGCAGAGCAACTAAAAGTCGTCTTTGAAATAGTCCATTCAGGGATAGGTGAAAGCCCTGGGTCGAATCAAATTTCTACTCTCAGAAACCATTGTCTCGAGTTTTCTTATGAAAATTGAGACTACAGATGGTCGGGCTCGTGGATCAGAGGCAGGATCAGTACCAGGCCATCATTCTCGACTCCATGCCCAATGGACATAACAAGGCAACTAGTCCTCTCATCTAGTAGGAAGATACCCTTGTGAGTCGCCAAAATTGTTATCCATATTTTTCCCCACGAAAAATATTGGATCAGCCACAACCCCTGCATTTGCAGAAAGAACTTGAGAAATCACATTTGAATGCTGTAAATGGGAGCTTGTAGGGAGACTCTACAATGGAAGTGGCGGGGCCTGTGAAAGATAAAATGACCTTGTGCAAGAGAATTTCAAAAAAATGGCTCTGTTGAGTGAATCCGTGCCTTAAATTCATTTAAAAGATTACAGGTATGCTTAGAAAAGGAATGATAGGGTCAGGGCAGGAGGAGATAGTGCTAAAGAGGCCAGAGGTTCAAAGAGAAGAAGTAGCAAAGGTTCTAGGTCTTTGGGCTCTGGAACAGTTCAGAATGAGTCCAAAATCAACTAAGTATGGAGGAGACAATGGACACTGCCAAGTGTCCAAACAACACATCTCTAAAGTTGAATCCAAAAAGGGAGGCTCGAACAAGTGCTAGGCTACTACCGCGAGTCCCGATTATATATATGACCCCGCCGAGCAAAGGACTTAGCCAAAAACATAAGGAAATTGAAGAAGACACGTGTCACCCCACGCCACTCCAAAAGTAAAATAGAGTCTACTCTTGGACATGTGCTAGCCCTCCATGTGTCCAATTTCAAAAGGGGGCCTATTTTCAAATTGATTTTCCCATTATTTTGTATGGACTCGATTCAAATTTCAAAGGGGCATATCTTTCGATTAGGGCTCAAATCTAGCAAATCTAGCACCGTTGGAAAGATCTCGGCCTCATCTACACCATGGAGATCTAAAACTTTAAGTATGGAGAGGTTAGGTGGGAATAAAATGGAGAGACATCTTTCAGCCATTAATGCAGGATCTATTTTGCCATAATAACCAAATCGAAATGATCGATCCATTTTTTCCTCCTCCTTCGAGGCGCCAAACAAGAAATTGATGCAGTCAAGACAAATTTGGGGGAAGATTTTGTAGGAGGCATTGATAGCAGTGGTTGAACTTTGAACTATTTTTCCCGCTTCTCTCTCTTTCTCCCCTTGGGGTTGAATCTATAAGAGCAGGGTCGGGACTCATTGTAAAGGGTTGGACATTCTTTTGTTTTGCAGGCTCACCTTTTCCTCGCAAACAAATTCGTGGATTTTCAGACCTTCCATTAGATCACAACACATTTTCTACCTTTTGGCCATTTTGTAAATGCATTGTATCAAATCTATAGAGCAATAATACATGTTTGTGGCTGATTTTCAACCCTTTCTTGTCTTCATTGCTCTCATTTGGTCTTTCATTGCAAAAATGGTTATCTATGCTTGATTATTGTATGCATTTTTGGTTTGTGCCTATCAACAAAACAAATGTTCATCATTCCTTCAGTGTATCACCTAGTTAGCTTAGTTTTAATTTCTTGAATTCTTTTCATCCTTGTCTCCTTGGCAATATTAGATTAGGTCTAGGAATAAATCCTTTGCAAATTTCACTTATGCACCTAGACAAAGGAATAAGAACCAAACTTAATCTGGAGAGTTTTCCCATTTTCAAAGTTATGTGAATCACATCAAATGATAGGTTTTAAACACCAAATCTGAGAGGTCATTTAGGGTGCTGTGATTTTGCACTAACACTCCCTATCCACCCTCTATCATAAATAGAAGGGTGCCTCGATGAGAGCTTCTCATGGATAAAATAAGTTAGCATGTGCGTAACCTATCCACTACTATATGCTCCCATGACCACACCTATAACAACACCCCATACTCAAGTCCACTCTTAATGAATCATATACTACTACAACTTTGAATACGTCTATGTTAGTAGTGCTTGCCCCCATGCATATACTATCCCATGCTCTATCATATATGTCAATACATCACATAGCCCACATGGGAATGTGTATCATGATGAATATGACAATATAATAATACAAATCATGCTGCACAAATACACCATGACCCGTGTACCTACACCTTGATTATACAACTCATGATATCATAAGATTCCACTCTCCACCTCTATCCCCTCAGCCACGAGCTCATATAATCTCCATGATATACCATTGACATAGTAACATTTGCACTCACACCACCTTCTCACCCTCAATAGGAATAAAAAATATCCTCCATACATCCTCAAGTGCGATAGTGATCTCATCAGTCACCATATGAAAACTATTGGTATCACTATCCTATCTTTCCATTATCCCATAAATAAACACTTTTCCATCCTCACTTGCTCAATCTATGTAATATAAAATAATGCCACACTATGTAATATCTCCATCTCCGACCGTGTCATCTATCATGTAATCTATATGTAAAACTGGAAAATCTATGTCGTAATGTCAATAAAGGCAAGCCACCGCATCCAAAAATCACGCCCTCCATCAGTCACATACTCCATCACTTCACCAAATTTTTACCCTGGTGGTTACAAACCGGTAAAAGAGCGGTCACAGCAAGGTTATGATGTAATTTTAGCACGATTGCGGGATGATCACAACAAACCTCCAAAATCAATAAAAACATAAATGATCATAAAAACCATAAAATAAGTTTACCTCATTGGGCATCCTTTGCCTAAATTTTAGTCTCTTGCATGGGCACATAATCTCCAATTCACTCCATTATCTTATGGTCCTACATGTACAAATGTGCCCTCCTCTACACGATGCCTCAATGTATATGTCACGCTCACACTCGGGCCACATGGTGGTTTCTGCCTGGTCACACCCACATCTCCTTCTCCACTTAAACTAGGTCGTTCACCCCACCTCACCCCCTCCAGGAGCCACCCACTTCTTCCACATCCTATGGGTTCATCCCTTATTCTAGCGGGTTGTACATGTAACACACTCTAAGTTCCCAACCCCTCACCTTACAAGTTGAGCTTGTAACTTGCTCAAAACTCTCCCCCACCTATGAGCTCTACTACCCCTTCCCCTCACCAGTCATTATCGCGAACAACCTATCATACCCACCTCCAAGCTCCAAACCCTTCCACCACTAGATCTCTACCCCTTAACCCAAGAATTGTGCTTGAGCCCCACTCTAAACCCCCACATCGACCCACCTCACTCCCATCCTAGCCTCCATTGCTATCGCACCCTTCCCCACCTTCACTCTTTCCTTCACCTCCTTCACCCCCAATTAGAGTGTGACTAGGTGCCCGCCCTTCCTCCACCTCCTTTTCACCTGCTCACCTCTACCGAACCACCTTTCCTTACTTCCTCATGACTCCATTCTACCCCTCACCGCTCTCCCCAAACATAACAACCACTCCACACTCCTTTTAACCCCCTTCCCTTGTACACCATTAGTCATGCTTACGCAGACCAATCTCTACCTTCTCCCTCTTCCCTATCCCACTTTCCACCACTTCCTCCACCCCCGGTCATAGCTACGATGGGGTCCCCACCCCTACGCCTATGCCCATTTCCTTACACTACCCCTCTTCCTATTACGGTTACATCCCAATACACCCTTCTTCCTCACACCTTCCCTCTCTACACACTCACACCACCCCTAGTTATCATCACCCCCAAGCCTAACCCTTCCTACATTACCCTCCACCCTACCTACATGGGTCACAATTATGACCCACTATTTACCTAATCCCTAACCTCGGTCATGGGTGTGACCCCTTCCCCCCAAACCCCCTCTAACTTGTCTTCCTTAAACCTTGATCCTCCTCCCTTGTGTCACTTATAACCACTCCCTACATTCTTCACCATAGGTCATCATTGTGATCCAATCCTCCCCAGTTACCACCGCACTCCACCCTATGTCCCACATCATTTCTTCCCTCCTATACGTGTTTCCACTATGACCCAAGAAAACTTCACCTTACTAACCAACTAACACACATTATCCCTTTTAATCATCCCCTAAGCCTACCTAGTTGTTATAACGATTTCCCCAACCCATTCCCCTCTTTTTTCTCTTGCTTGGGCCATAGAGTGAAATCTAACTATTACACATTACCCCAATTTTTTTCCATGAGCCTTATTTGTTAAGACTCATCTAACTTTCCCATGTTGCTCGTTCATCGTCCCCTCACAACTAATTATCTCTACCTCATCACTCCACAACTTGTATTCAATTTTATACATACTCTTCATGTGCCCCTAACTAGGAAACCCTATCAACACTTCTTCTCATTACACCTTTGAAAAGGTTCATTCTAAATCATCTTCAATTACCAATTTTCATTTCATGTTACATTGGGAAATACGGAGCTCAAAGCTATCACTTGAGGGGGAAATCATACGCAACCATTATCGTCTGATTTTATGACAACCAATCAAGAATCGTATTAATCAACTGACTCTATAGTCTCTGCCTCATGAAATCAACTTAACAACCCCTTCACATACTCTAGTTGAAGTTGCACATCAATTACTTTTCTAGGTTCCTATCTATCCAATCAACCATCTAAGTTTGTGATCGCAGAAACCACCGTCATAGGGTTAGATGACCCCCATCTCATTTTCAGTTTTATGGCACATATTTCCTACTGTATGCAACCTAAAAGGGGAAAATGTAGAACTAAAAATACACCTTATGCATAAGGTCCTTATTCAAAAATATAAAAACATTATAAAACACAATCCTCTTGTGAGATAGCACCCTCTGAAATAGAGTCAAAAATCCTCTAACGAACCACCGTGCATGTTGACTTGTATGAATGAATTAAGATAATTTGGACAACAGAGCTTGAAATGCACATCATACTCCCTCACACTTCCATCTAATCCTTTCTTGATGTCCTTGAGTGCACAAAATCCAAAATATGAAACTCAGCTAAAAATGTAGAGCTTAAAGCATCATAATCTACCATAGTCTGATGCAGGTCATACTTTCTATACAAGATATACATGCACCCTTGAAGCATAGTAGAAAATTGAATAGACTTCATATCCGAGGATGTAATTATTTTAGCGTGCCATAGTAACTTACAATTATGCAGATGCTCTGCTGCATCTTTAATTCCCCTATATTCTAGTAAGTGGAGAGATATCTCATAATACACTTGTTGAGGTTGATGTCGGGGTTACTGGGGATGTGGGCCTTGTCTACGAGATCCTAAACCTCCACCAAGATATCTCCTCCACCCTATCCACCTGATCCACTTGATCCTCATGATATGCCAAAGAAGAAGTTGCGGACCAGTTGATGTACTTTCTAATATCCCGGTCGTGGTACTAGAATGAACACCAACGGTTGTGTGGTTATAGCAACTACTCTAGTACTTCCAACAGTCTGTGCATCAACATTCTATCCTAATGATGTGCTTGGGAAAAATCCTACCATAACACTACTAGATGACGACACTCGAATTTGATGACATGGGTGCACTACTAACTTTATCTCCTAAATTTAACACAAAATATCTACTCATCTTTATTTGTTTTCCTGCACTTCCTGCTTCTCAATGACTACTTATGGATTTAGAACACCAAACATAAGGTCTAGGTGGCTAGGTGGGATCAGATGCATGCCTATGGTCCTCATGCTCTCCTCTGACACGCTCTCATCTAAAGCCAAAGGGGATTCTCTCTGCACTTACCCAATGTTGGGAGAACTAGAAACTGCAGTTCCTCATCTTCCACGAGAGATTCAAATCCTTCACGAGCCATCATTCTTCATGACCCATCTCTCTCCTCAACTCTAGGGACTCCTCAATCTCCATCTATTTCACAATTTCCCTCTCTTGTGCTTCATTAAATCTAAGTTGTTTTTCCTCTCTTTCCATTGATGCCACTAGGTCCACCAACTTTCTCCACACCTTCTCCTACTCCTGCATGTGGTGGATGTTTAGCTAGCCATAGGGAGGTGATCTAAGTCTAGCGCTACCATAAAAATCTTAATCACTAAGGGCATAGCACACAAATATGATCCTCTGGGTTCACGCAAAACTGAAATTCAGCTTCCTCATGGCACATATAAGTTGAAATAGTTTACTCCAATGTATAACTGCACAATACTCTAACCTACCAACAATCTACATCTCTTGTAGATTCCACTTTAGCATCATAAAGAGTCTCATAATATTCTTGTGTCCAGTTCCTTGGCCTATAACCCCATGACTTCCCTATTGTATATGATGTCAGCCACTCATACAACTCTACTAGAAAGATGCAAAAGAATGTCTCATAAAGCACATCATAAAGGTTGTCTTCCACCCATTTGTGTGTATTAAAATCAGGTCGAGTGTTATATCTCTATACAAACTTGTCTTTCCCATATTCTACCCAAAATTTAATGCCTTCAAGAGTCAATCGGTATGCCATTTGCATGTAACATCATGGTAGATGGTTTGAAAAGAGGTCCCGACAATGGAACCAAAATGTAGTCTTATTTTCTATACTCAAATGCCTAGGTGCATTAGAACTTCATCCAGATAGATCTAAATGCTCACCCAAAGCACGTGAAGCTACTAGATCCCTCCTTTGTATTGGATTGAAAATATGTTAGCATGCTTAACTAGAAATATAACCAAACAGATCCATGTTCAACCATGATAAATCATTACATGCATTCAATTGGAAACACACATAATAAGGAAACACATAGATCAGGACTATAATTAATACCAATTATACCAACATATCACCATATTTAGAGATATCAAATATTAGAACCCAACCACATTGATCCATTAAACACCACATGATTACATATTAGAAAGTTGAATACATCACAATAATAATATTTGTCTCCACAGAGTTATGTGTGCTAGAACATTAGAGCAACATAACAATACAATACATGTGGTTTCTAATACATGGTGTGTAAAACTATGAAGATCAACTAATATATATAGGGGTGGGGACTTTCCCTTCACCGCCCATGCATTCTCAAAATAGACTTCATGCTCAAAATAGCCATGTGTATATAAATAAAGCCGTGCATGATTTTCTATCGATCCTAATAATAGATTAATCTATAAATAAACCTTGTTATTAATCCTATTATTAGATTTATCCTTGCATGACCTTTTATCTTCTCCTCGAATGTGCTTTATCCCAAAATAGCTCTTTCTTGGCCACCAATCCTCCATGCTTTTCTCTAGATCTGAAACGTTGCTTGATCGACACTCAAACTCGGCGTCATCTATTTTTAGCCCATGGTTTCAAAATCGGCTAAGTCCTAAATATTTACTACTTGGGTGTGAGTCTTTGCATGCCATCTATTATGCCATGTGTGCACCCCTTCCCACCTACCTTATGCACACCCAAAATCTTCACATGCGTCCTGTACTTAGTTAAAATGGGCTATGCAACATTACCCCACACTAAATTGGATTTCCATCCTTGACAATATCTTAGTTGCCCAAAAATATAAATGATGCCAAAAACTATTCATCCTAACTAACTCAAAATCGAATCAAGCTAAAGGTTATTGGAAGAGTTCTAGGAAATCATCATCTATCTGCTCTCTCCACCTTATTCCATTAATCGGGCTCCGCCAATGCTTTCCCAAGCACTTTGCCTCTACAATTCCCAGTACTTGGTCCGACACCAACTCTTTAAATCTACTCTTGAGATCTTGGATAAGCACTACTCGGCTCTACGATAACTCATTCAACTATATCCATGTGCTCCAAAGACCATATTTTGGAAGTAGCCTATCCACAAATCTAGTTTATCCTTCATGGCCTTGATTGACTCTTTCCTTTTCCACCTTAGACATCACCTTGGTGCGCTCTATCTTATTAGTGGGTGTTTGTTCTTAGATAGCCTTGAAAACTTCCTCCTCATCACTCACACACATGTTAAGAATTGGGTCACACTTTTGGCACCCATTAAAAGATAAATCGACCTTATTGCTTTCCTCCTTGAGTTTTGTGAACAAATCCTCAAGCACTATAATTTTGGATTCAACAACCTTGTTTGCTTTCTTCTCTTTAGCTATCTCTTACATTGTTGTCCTTGTGCCACTCTTTACATTTTCGAAGCATGCTAACCAGTCTTCCAGTACTCCATCTCATCATTATAGTCGCATCTAGCTTGGCTCACTAGGGTGGGGCACTTGACCTAAGATTTATTTCAACATAGTACCACCTGGTCATAAGCTTCCTTAGTGCGTTTTTGTTATCCCTAGAGGTCTTTATTTAAACCTTTGACCTCACGATCCTTTTCTTTCTTATCTGCTACTAAGACCTTCATAGTAGCATCTTGCATCAAGGTTCTTCTTCCCAACATCCATGGCCAACGTTTTCAAGGTGTTGCATGCATGTTCATCGATGGGTACATGTGGTTGACTACCTTATACTTCCTCCCGAATCATTCTTCAACTCAATGACACTGATGGAATTATTGCTTACCTCAAACTCGGACTCTTCAACATGTGTGTAGATTCTAACTTAACATCTTCCTAGTTATTGATACTCCTCCATGATTATCCATCAGTTCCCAGGCATATAACTTCTCATTAGATACAATTCTCTAGAAATGCACCCTTAGAACCTTCTTGGGATCATCCAAAAAATCCATATGTGGTGACCTAGGCATCCATTGCTTTCTCACCGCCTTTTCCTTTGTTCTCTTCTTCTTTGGAGTGAAGATGCCTATACTTTTCCTAGATTTTGCACCCTTATCTTCCCTAATAACATAAGTGTCATCAGTATCCTTATCCTTGTGCACCTCCTCTTGCACAGGTGTCTCTTCCTTGGGTGGAATTTTGTTTACTTCCTCCTCTGTGGAACACGACTACCTCTAATCCTCATTATTCTTCTTCTTTAACTGCTCATCCCATTCCTACTCAAGATCCTCATGTAAGGTTTCTCCTTTCATCTCAAAATTAGACCCATTACTTGATTCTATCTTTGGAGAAAACCTTCACCCCTTCGTCCTTGAATTTTTCCTTCTTTGTGTCATCCTTAGGCGATTGAGATGTTCCAATGCCACTGCTACTTCTCCTTGTATAGTACATTTTATTCCTCTTAGAGTGGTCGAGTCCACCTTCTTCTTCTTCCTGTCCCCTTAGGAGTAGCCTCACGAGTTATTTTAAGGGGTGGCACAATAGTTCTTCCATGTTGTGAGAAGGTAGAGTCTGTAATATCCATCTCTACTCCACCTTGAGTCTTTGGCCTTAACACCATAAAGACTCTACATATCATCCCCTTAATGGTAACATTCATCTAGGGACTCAAATCCAAAGTGTCAGGTTCCAACATCTCCAAGTATGCAGGTCTCACGTCATACATGTAGGTTGCACACATAAAATATGCAAGTCTAAATCAATCTTATCAACATCAAAAGTAAATTTTTGTGCATCCCTTATTCTATTTATGACGCACTTAAAGTCTTGTGTAGTGAATGCAAATGGTATCTTACACCAAGGGCTCATCTCCCCATCCTTCATTCTAAAATGTGCAAGGCTCTAATTCTACATCACTACAAACCATGCCTCTGCTCCCCAACCTCTAGTATGAAATTCACACGGAATGTGCCACTTGTTCTCAAATGCCTATTACAATCTATTATACAACTTGTCAATTCTAACCTTGTACACATTTGAGATTGCATCATCATAGGTATATCCAACAAATTGTACCACAAAGGACTTATTCAAAGGTGGGTAAACCCACATAGCATCGTCTAGAGCATCTGGAACTCCAATCTCCTAGAAGATGATGAGAAGGAGGATCGAGCCCCAAGTTATCTTGGTTTCTTATTTGTTTTATGCTTTGGCCTCCTCAATGATTCCATTTACAATGTATTGCACAATGTTGTAGTGTGCCTTATTTGCCATTCTGTGCTCAATGTATAATTTTTTTGTTTACGTAAGTCCATATTTTTGAGGGCACCTAACTTATAACTAACCAATTTTGATGTAACCCTAATTGCAGGATCTCGTGAGGTTGTCAATAAGCATATCCCTTCCTCCTTCTCTTATATAGTAGTGCTACGATCAATTCATATATTTTAGTATTATCCTTCAAGTACAAATATAGATCCTCCACTATACTTCTCAAACTTGTGACTCACTCAATGAGTTGAGCTGTAATTCACATCCTCTAACCTGTGAAATAAAAGAAATTCTCATGCACTCTAAAAATGAGCCACTGGTATAAATGCAGGGCTTGGCGAAGAAGGGTAGTTTGAACAATTGCAGGACTCCAAATTTCTCTAATTTCTTCCATACTGAGTCATTAACTAGTACTTTCCCTTCCTTGGTTGTTCCCAATAGCTACCGCAACATGTCTACCTTTAATGTCCCTTTGTGCCCTGGAGTGCTATGGTTGTATTCGATAATTTTGCACTTGGGAAGTTGAGACTTCCAAGTTTGAACCCTAAATACTCTAGGTGGGTACTACATTTCTGAGTATATATCCTCCAGGGGTTCTTCCACCTCGACTTCAACCCTCTTTGTTCAAAGGTTTCTTCGATTTTTGGTGTTATTGTTCTTGTAAATATGTGACATAAGTACTCATTCTCACCACACTTATCTATTCGAGTGTTGCAAACCTAATAATGCAAACTCTCTGCAAACCTTCTCTTCATGCCCTAACTATTGGCTCAAACTTGTCTTGTCACAGGAACCACACACAACTTCATATGTATGATGCTATGGTTTTATCTTCTTTTCCTTCGCTCTTTTGTAGAAAATCACTCGATAGCTCAATTACTCCAAGTTCTCTTTGAATGCAAGGTAGAAAATAAATTCAACTTGCCCCCTTTTTATACTTTTTCATACCTCATCGACTTACTTTCCCCCTAACCCATGGTTTTTTTGTTTGCTTTAAAAATTTGAAGTTAATTTCTTAATAAAGTGCCTCTTCTACTTTTTACTTTATTACGTGAATTCCTTTTGCACACTACAGTTGTAACCTTATGGCATGCCCTACTACTTGTTGAGCTACAAAAAATCCTTCACGCACCTCCACCTTTAAAAAGTACATAATCCTATGCACCATATACCAAGTAGTTTATCATGCTATTGCCTACATCGCATTACACTGCGTGATCATTCTTATTGTGTGGTCTTCAATCTAAGCAATTTCCTTAAGAGTACCTTCATCCATAACACCTGTAACACCTTTCTCTCTTGTGCCAACCTACATAAAATTTGATGCCAACAATTTTTCTCCGTGCACTGATCCACCCCATAGTAAAAGTATGCACGTTCCTCTGCGCATGAACTCAATAGATAGTAATCAACTTTATGCACGCAAGCATGCTTATTACAAAAAAAAAACTAAAATGAAAAAGCATAACAATGATGAAAGGAAACACATGAAATTGAGTGTTGGAAGTGTGTGTCATTGTGTTGTCATTGATGTCATAATGTCTAGGTGATCTAGGTATGTTGGCTAAGTGATCTAGGTATGTTGGCTAGGTAATATAAGCATGTTAGATTGGTGATATATGTATGTTGGATAGGTGATCTAAGCATGTGAGATAGGTGATCTAGAGGTCTCCAAAGGTGGTATGAAGGTCAAACATGGTCCAGGTCATGAAGTGTATGAGTAAATTCAAGTCTTTCTAGGTCTTGGGCTAGTGCACATGCATGGTGTAAATAAAAAAACATGATAATTCATTCAAACCAAATAAGGTCAAGAAATTTTAGATCACTATAAGGTAGTAAAGGAGGTGCGAAAGAGCTATAAGAGACAAAACATGTTCATGAGATTGAAACAAGTCAGTATGGAGCTTTCTTAAGCCAATCCACAAGTAAACAAGGTATGAAAAGTTGGCCCAAGGCGTGATGATGCAAAAAAAAATGGTTTTAGAATTCAATGATGATATATGGTGTGTAAAAGGCCTCAAATGTAGTTATTTAAGTGTTTTAGGCACTTCTACAAGTTAGCATAGTTCAACTACTAGAATCAAAGAATAAAGGGCACCTATATGAGATAATATGGAAATACGAAGGATGAACCAAAGAAAAATATCACTTTGAGGTGCTAGAGGGATGTGTCCTTAAGGTGTGAGAAAAATTTCAGAAGCTAAGGATGAATATTTTGCAAGTTATGTAAGTATTTCCAAAACCAGGGTTTTCAAAGTATACAAATTGAGCACCAAACTTCTTAGAAATCAAGAAAAATTATGGAGAATCCTTCAAATAAGTCATAAGAGAAAATGGAGTAAATTGGGATAAAATTATGTTATAAAAATTATTTTGGTGATTGGTTGAGTATTTTAGAAGTTATATCCATTTTTGTGAGCATGTTTGTAACCCTCCAAACCCTAGTTTGGACCAGTTTTGGAAAATTAAGTTGGATAAGTGTCCTAACTAATTTTTTTTTCTTGTAAAACTATTTTAACATGTAGAGGACTCCTCAAGATACATTTTCATGGAATTTTGAGTTCATGGTTCTTGGTAGGCCCCACTGGAAAACATGTATTTTATGGAGATTTCAGTGTACAGGAGAAACTTGCAAAGGAACCCTTCTTAAAAATTCAGTCGATGATTTTGGTAATTTTTATTCAAATTCATGAAACCACTTTGGTTACTCATTTGGAGAAAAGTGGAGAAATAGTTGTATATTTGAGCTTACAAGAAAAAGAGCTTTTTTGAGAAGTTAGTGAAGAAGAATAAAGGTAACCATGTTGAATTGCATTACATTGATGTTGTTTCTTATCTTGGTTCAGTTTAGATAAGTCATTTCTTGCTTAAAGGTGATTGAGCCAAAATTGCTCTTTTAGGCCTATTTGAGAAGCATGTCTGAATGGGTATGAAGGTGAGACTTTCTCCATTTGACCTATGGGTCTAAATGATTTAACATGGTGTACACATCCAATTTGAAGTGTTAGAGGTTATAGGGAGCTCTAAAAGTTCTATGGAAGTGTTTGACCACTTTCTATGGAATACTAGTTTTTGTGTTTTCAAAATCAGCCAGACTAGTTGTAGAGATCCAAGTTTTTGGAAGCCTTATGCCATGAATTAGTATGAGAAGTGGATGAGATAGTAGACTTCATGAGATTTCCATTGATAGGTTACTTGCCTCATGATGAAGATATTTGAGGTATGTATCAACTCAATTTTTGAAGACCAAATTCAGAGGTGCTAAAATCAATCAAAATTTTTGCAAATTGGTGTTTCTTGATAAGTTAAGCCTTGAGTTGGCTCTTGATGGTACAACCATATAGGAAGAACATGGAAAGTTGGTAAATGTACTTTATAAAATAAATTCAAATATGTGATCTCTAGCTCGGAATGTGAATGAGAGGAAAAAGTCTTAAAAGTGCATATGGGTTAACATGATGGACTATCAACTTAGGAGGAACTTTGTATAGGTCAATAGTATCTCATTTGCTGTTGTTGGAGTCAAAAGGAGAAAACACAATCCTAGGGAGCAAGGTCAAATGTAAGTCCTTCGCATCTCTTATTATACTTGGTTGTCATTGTTTTCATGTCAAGTTTTCAAAGTTCCTTTTTCATATATGTAAAAGGGGGATAAGTGTACCAAGAAACATGTCAATGAGTCATTTAAGTGTGTATGCATTCATGGTTTCCATCAATGACAAAGGGGAGTTTTTTTGAAGTGTGTGTCACTGTGTTGTCATTGATGTCACAGTGGTCTAGGTGATCTAGGTATGTTGGTTAGGTGATCTAACCATGTTGGCTAGGTAATCTAGGGGTGTCAAAAGGTGGTATGAAGGTCAAACATGGTCAAGTCATGAAGTGTATGAGTTAAGTCAATTCTTTCTAGGTCTTGGCCTAGTGCAAATGCATGGTGTAAATCAAGAAAACATGAGAATTCACTAAAACCAAATTTGGTAAAGAAATTTCTTATCACTATGAGGTAATAAGAGAGATGAAGAAAGAGCTATAAGAGACAAAAAAGTTCATTGGACTGAAACAAGTTAGTATGGAGCTTTCTTAAGCCAATCCACAAGAAAGAAAGGTATGAAAAGTTGACCCAAGGTGTGATGATGCAAAAAAACATGGTATAAACATGAAATGATGATATATGGTGTGTAAAATGACTCACAGGTAGTTATTAAAGTGTTTTAGGAACTTCTACAAGTCAACATAGTTTAACTGCTTTGAGAATCAGAGACTAAAGGGCACATATTTGAGATGGGATGGAAATATGCAGGATGAACTAGAGAAAAAAATTAATTTTAGGTGTTATAGAGATATGTTCTTAAGGTGTGAGAAAAATTCAGAAGCTGAGGATGAATATTTTGCAAGTTATGCAAGTATTTCCAAAACTGGGTTTTTCAAAGTATGCAAATTGAGCACCAAAATTATTAGCAGTCAAGAAAAATTGTGGAGCCTCCTTCGGATAAGTCATAAAAGAAAAAAATGGATGAAATTAGGATAAAATTATTGTGCAAAAATATTTTGGTGATTGGTTGAGTATTTTATAAGTTCTATCCATTTTTGTGAGCATGTTTATAACCCTCCAAACCCTAGTTTTGGAAAATTGAGTTGGATAGGTGTCCTAACTCAACTGTTTTGCTTGGAAACCCATTTTAACATGTAGATGACTCCTTAGGGTACATTTTCATGAAATTCTAAGTTCATGGTTCTTGGTGGGCCTCACTAGAAAACAAGTATTTTGTGAAGATTTTAGTGTACATGAGAAAATTGCAAAGGAACCCCTACTAAAAATTTAGGTGGATGATGTTCATAATGTGTTATTCAACTTTGTGAAATCACTTGGGTTACTCATTTGGAGAAAATTGGAGTAATAGTTACATATTGGATCTTACCGACAAAAGGAGCTTGTTTTGAGAAGCTAGTGACGAAGAATGAAGGTAACCATGTTGAATTGCACTTTGAATTGATGTTTTTCTTATCTTGATCCATATTTTAATGTGTCATATGATGTTTTGAAGTGCTTGGTTCAGTTTTGATAAGTCATTTCTTGCTTAAAGGTGATTGAGCCAAAATTGCTCTTTTAGGCCTATTTGAGAAGCATGTCTGAATGGGTATGAAGGTGAGAATTATCCATTTTACCTATGGGTCTGAATGATTTAACATGTTGTACACATAAAATTTGAAATTTAATAGGTGACAGAGATCTCTAAAAGTTCTATGGAAGTGTTTGACCACTTTGTATGGAAGAGTGGTTTTTGTGTTTTCAAGATCAGCCAGACCAGTTGTAGAGATCCAAGTTTTTGGAAGCCTTATGCCATGAATTGGATCAATATGAGAAGTAGATGAGATATTATACTTCATTATATTTCCATTTATAGGCTACTTTTCTCATGATGAAGATATTTGAGGTATGTATCAACTCAATTTTGAAGACCAAATTCGAGAGGTCTTTGAAACTAGCTAGGAAAGTTTTACAAATTGGTTTTTCTTAATGAGTTAAGCCTTGATTTGGCTATTTATGGTAAATTTTAATAAAATTATACATCCTAATATTCATTTTTAAATATATTTGTTGGGTCATGAAGATTAGTGGAAGTGGGCTAGTTAGATGGTTTTTCAGGATTGTGTTTGTAGAAGTTGATTTAAGTATACCTATGAGTCTAAATGAGTGTCTTGGATAATATGGAGAGTTTATAATCATACAAGATAAATATTTGACTTGGTGGGACATGTACCACGTGAATAAAAATTTGGAATAATTATGAAAATTTTGAGAGCTAGAAGACAAAAGATGAGCTCATTTTGAGAAGAAGACAAAATATGATTTTATTCAAATCTCAATTTGAATTCAAGACTAGGAAGTTGAAGAGTCAAATGGAAAATGAAGTGAAAGATTCATTCTCATGAATTATTTGTTCTTTAAAAGGGTGTTCCACATTTATTTGTATTAAAATTTTGAAAAAACCCCTTTACTTTTATTTTGAAGAAAACCTTTGCTGCAAAGCAAAAACCCTGGAAGTCTCTTCTAGGTTAGTAGTTAGTTGGAGTTTCATGAGGAGGATGTGAGTGAAGAAAAATGGTGAAGTCCTTGTTGGTTGTAATATGATTTGAATATGTTTAATCTGACTTGAATTCCAATAAAGAATATTTGTGAGGACACCTTGTGTTCTTGATATGTTTGCATTTCTTGATGAACTTTATCTAATTGTGATCCAACATTAATGCATGTAATTTATGAGAGTGTATATTTGATATTTGAAATAGAAAAGTGAAAATATTTATTACGAGTTGATTCACCCCCAATCTCACTACTTTTCAATTCTAACAGGAGAGATCTAATCTAAGTGGTGGTAATGCCTTATTACAAAAACCAAGAAGCTTTAGTTACGGTAGGGCTTCAACCTACTCCCATTGAAGTAATTGGGAAGCATAGTGCCATCTAGCACATGTATCTAGGAAAGTATCTGAATCAAGTATCTAAGTTACTACAAAAGGTCCCAAACCAATACACCTTTAAATTTCCCGGGTGGCACATAAACTTGGAGTCATAGAGAAGGACCATCTTGTTAACCTCAAATATCTTATTCTTGATGTGCCTATTATGTCATGATTTTTGTCTTTTCTTCTTAATCTTCTAGATATAATGCACATGGTGTGCTTTGCTCATCCAATTGCATTAGTTTGTCAATGTAGTCTTCCAAAACCTGCTCATCAAGTAGTCCTCCCGTGCGAATAATATGCGAGGAGGGTAGACTAAATTCCATAAGTAAAACTACATCTTTACCAAACACTAACTGAAAAAGGTGTGGCCTTATTAAACCTTTAATAAGTGGTCCTATATGCCCAAATTACAGCTGATAATTTATCATCCCAAAGGACTTAGAGCAGCAAGTTGTTCTGATTAGACAATGTCTTGAGTAGGCTAGATCACGCCAGAAGGCGTATGCGGACACCAAGAGGATTGATCATCACTTCTTAGTGGGTGAAAAAGTCTTCTTGAGAGTTCATCCTCATAAGAGCCCAATCTGCTATGGAAAAGGTTCTAAGCTATCACCTCGTTTTGTGGGGCCTCTTGATATTTTAGAGGTCATCGGTCGGTCAAATTACCTCTCATCTAGCTTTGCCACCATGCCTTGCATGGGCCCATGATGACTCATAAGCATGTTTTGTAGGGGAGTTGATATATTTTGGACATTACATTAGGATATTTGATCTTATTAGACATGTATGGAGATTTAGGCGTATAACATCAATTTAGCTTGATTACTATGTTGTCACCTTATCTTATGATGTCATGGATACTAACTGATATGATGTTGTTCGGACCTCATTTATATTTGATGGATACTCAGTTTGATTGCATGTTTGGATTCTATGGATGAATGTCACTTTATCATTATGGCTAACTCATGGTGGATTGTGTATAATTATGCATGTTGTCACATTTTTGATTCCAGAATGATGATATGCTAGCATAGAATTCTTTGACTTCTTATTGATTAGTTGATTCACATTTTATCGAGATAGGTGCGTTTAATGTGTGCAATGAGTGTGTACAGGTGACAGGTCATAGGAGAACGTGGGATTCAGGCCAGCTACACAATTTTGCACAAGCAGCCCATGGGGCTAAGCCCTAACCGTGTTTATTGTATGAGGCCTTAGTATTAGAGTTTATTGTTTTGGGCACCATGAGTGACCCTCATTTGTAATGTAATATGTCTTGTAATATTAATCTTGCTTAGGGTGTTTAGTTTGTGTTGTAAACTTGTTTTGGGGACTTAATGGCCCCACTTGCATTAAGTTTTGAGTTTGATAATGTGGTATTTAATTAAAGGGATTAGGGTCACATGTGAACCCTTGGGTGGGCCCCACATCCTCTACCCTTGTGCCCAAATGTGCCAAACCCGAAATTGGGCTATTTTAGGCATTTTTAGTGACCCCTTTTTAGTTTGGGAGTTCACTTAGCATGAAAATGGGCCCTTGGACCCTACCTAATAGGTAGGGGGCTTAATTCCAAGGCATAGAGGGAGTTTCCCTCCCATTTTTCCTCCCTTTGGTCACATCCATGTAAGGTGGATGGGTAAGTGTGCTTTGTTAAAAGTTGCACAAGTTTGTTTTGTTGTTCATTTTGAGTAATTTGGGAGAAGAGGGTTAAAAGATATTTTATCCTTTCTCCCTTTTATTTTGAGAATCTTTGACCTTGAGGGAAGAGAGGGGTGACACATGTCACCCCCTCATTTGTGAGGATTTTTGTTGGCTCCTCTTCAAATTCTCCCTCATGGGGAAAGAAGAGAACTTTTTTTTGGAGCTTTTGCTTGGAGGCTTGTGGATTTTGGAGCTAGAGCTTGCTTGGATAAAGAAAGGGAAAAGTTAGAAGTGGAGAGATTTTGGAGGTAGGCTCCTTGAGTTCATTTTTGTGTTTATTTCATATTAGATATTAGCCTTGTTTGTTTAAAATGTGTGTGCTACTTGGTGTTACCATTTGTTGTTATGTGTGTGGTTTTATTTTCCTCCATCCATCATATGGCATGATGGATTTTGGAGTTTGTGGGGGAAGAGAGAGGGATTTTTCCCTCTCAATCCTCATGGCTTGATGGGCAAGCCATGTAGGATTTTAGTTACTCCCCTCAAATGGTTTGAGGTGGGGAAGGTGGTTCATATGGCTTGAACCCCCTTCCCCATTCTTGGTGAGGAAACCCTTTTGGGTTTGAAAATCCTCCCAAGAAGGATTTGGTGAATGGATGGAGAAATAAGGAGGGTTTGATGACTTTGGAGGAATAAGGAGGGTGTGGAGATCTTTGTTTTGTGCAACCAATGTTGGTTACACTTTTGGCATTTGGAGAACTCTTTCTTCTCTTCCCCATTTTAGAGGTAGAACATGGTTTCTCCTCTTTTTTTTTTACAAAATTGGTGTTTTGTTTTAATATTTGTCTTGTCTTTATGTGAATGTAATGTTGGTTGTTCTCCCTTACTCTTGTGCAAAGTTGTGGATAGTAGTCCTCTTTCCCATGGGCTTGGGGGAGGCTAGCATGCCTTCCAACCTTGGAAAGGCATGTAATGATGCCTAAAGGTTGGGTGGTTAAACAAGCACTTTCTCCTTGTGTTGATGGCTATGTGAAGAATAAGACTTGGAGCAAAAATCTTGAGGAGGGTTGGATTTTATCTTTGGTGTTTATGACATTTTCTTCCCCAAATTTTGGGAGTGTTCAACTACTTGTTATCATGTAAATATGGCTATGTCAAGAGACCTATTTCTTGTAATATCCCTATGTTGGGATATGGATGGTTTTTGAATAACTAGTGTTGTATTAGTTTTGTGTACTTACTCCTTATTGAGTTGAATCTTCTTGGTATTGTTTTACATGATAGTGGCTTTGTTGTGTATTTGATCATCTCTTTAAGAAAGAATCTTGTGTATTGAGAGGTTATGTATTTTGGGAAAATGTTGCATATTGAACTTAAAGATTCTTGAAATGAAATATTGTAAAAATATCTCCTTTAATAATAATTTGTTGAAGAATCTTATCTTTTGAAAGAAATTTGCTTTGGAAGTATGTTTTTACAAAAAATTAGTTTTGTAATAGTTTACTTCACTCACAAAAAATTGGTGGCTTTATTGATCTCCCATTTATTTGAAAATCATTTTATACTCTCTTTTTTTTAAGCAAGTGAAAGTCTCTTAGTAATAATTGCTTGCATTTGAAATTTTATTTTTAAGAATGTAAGTCTTTTTTAGCAAAAAATTTGTACTCTTTTGAAATGTTCTAGTTTCTTCTCTTGAATGAAATACAACACTACATGCCTTTTATTCATATATTTTAAAATACTATTTATGTTCTTACATAGTAGTTTTTTATTAACATCTAAATACCTTATTGTAATATTAAAAAATATGAAATACCATTTAATATATATATAAACAATACAACTATATTATATTTACATATATATTATATTTTATTATAATATATATATTAATAAAATTCCTATACATATATAATCTATTAAAATTAATAGATATATATATATATATATATTATATTATATTATTATATATATATATATATATATATATATATATATATATATATATATATATATATATAATATATATAAAATTATTAAAAATAATTAAAAAATAAAAAAATAATATATTATTAAAAAAAAAAAAAATTTAAAAAAAAATTAAATAAAAAAAAAAAAATTAAAATTGGAGGGCCAAACCCCCCCCACTCCCTATGCCCCCCCCCCCCCCTCACCCCACCCATCCCCATCCCCCCCCACCTCCTTTACCCCCCCCCCCACTTGCTCCACCCCCCCTCCCCTCTCCCTCCCTCCCCCATCCCCCCCCCCCCTCCCCCCCCCCCATCCTCCTCCCCCACCCCTAACTCCCCCTTCTCACACCCATCTCCCTCCCACCCACCCCCCCCCCCCCCACCCACTCCCACCCCTCCTCCCTTCCACCTTCCTTCCATCCCTCCCACATTCCTCCTCTTGCAAACCAAAAAATTGTGCACCCACCTGCCTCCACACGGACCAAAAATTTAATATAAAAAATACATATAATTAATAATGTTTTGTTGATTTTAGATTTCTTAAAAATAAATTAAATAAGGGTAAAAACAAGCTCATAATCCCTCCTCCTCCTACACCTAGAAGAAAAAAAAAATGAAAACCAAAAAAGAAAAGAGAAGGAAAAAAAAAAATAAAAGATTTAGGGCAACTTTAGGGTAAATTCGAAATCAAGGGTCAGATTAGATTTGATCCAAGGGCTCACATTTAACCCTACACCTTTTAAGTCATGGACATTATATGGGAGTGGGAAAAAAAATTTAAAAAGGGGTGTGGAAAATTAATAAATAAAAAGGAAAAATAATAAACTTAAAAGGATGTGTGTATTTATTTTGGAGACCATAGTAAGCTAAATAGAATAAACAATTAATTTGTTTTGGGCTATTTATTAGGGCTGAGAAAACTAAAGTTGTATAAATTAAATTATTAATGGGATATGGTTCAAAGGGATTAATTTTAATTAATTTTAGTTTTTTAAAAAAAAACCCAAAAAATTTTTAGTTTGTAGTCATTCTTGGTGTGTTTTTTGTCCCGAGGTGGGGCATTACATTTGGTATCAGAGCGAGGTTCACACACACGGACACTCTGGGTAATTAATTAACTAGTTAACTATATTTTAATAACATTAAAATAAATAAATAAATAAAAATAAATTGGTTAAAAAATAAAATAAAAAATCAATCTAATTATAATTTAATAATCTTTTTCACTCTCATGCACAGCAGGATGGCACCCATGAGACGACGTTCGGTTAGGGGTTTGGGGCGTAGTTCACCTACGCCCGAACCACGGCACCCGAGTTAGGGCCTCAGATCTTAGAGGCTCTTCAGCAGTTGATCGGTGTTGTCAAGGCAGTGTCTTCCACCACCACAGGAGGCGAGAGAGGAGGAGATTCCGTTAGGAGATGAGGAGCCGATAGGTGAGGACGCACACTCAGAGCCACCAGAGCATGATACCCCGAGGTGGGAGAGGTCACGTAGCCCTTCCGTTCACCACGAGAGGGTAGCCTCGTACCATCGTAGCCACTCACACAGTCTTGAGGGACCATTTGGGGATAGGTGACCCCACTCACCTATTGGACTGCATCGCCAGGATCGAGATATAGGCAGTGTGATTAGAGACCTTCTTCACTTGCACCACCTACCTACTTACACTCTCTCTAGATGGATTTGGGGCTGAGTCATGGCTCCTTAGCTTGGATAGCTATTTTGGCTTGCACTCTTACGAGAGAAATGTCAAGGCCAGTTTTCCATACACCTCCTCCGAGACACAACATAGGCATTTGGTGGAGGAATGAGGAGTGGAAGCTCCATTTGACTCGAGAGACAATGACCTGGGAGTTGTTCGAGGAGTGATTTAGGGCTCACTATATGTCAGAGCATTTCATGTAGAAGAGGATCGATGAGTTTCATGACTTACGACAGGATCTAACACAGAGTAGCACAATATGAGAGTAGGTTCCTGGATCTTCTACAATATGTGGACTACCTACAAGATGAAAAATTATAGGTTAATAGGTTTATTAGGGGCCTTAATGTAGATATAGCAGGAGCAGTTAGGATGTTATCTCCTCCCACACTTGAGAAGGCCATTGAGAAGGCCTACTTAGCTGAGGAGAACAGGACCAAGGCACAGGAGCACCGAGATAGAAACAAGAGCAAGTTTTAGGATAGGATTTAGGCCTTTCAGAGTCAGAGGTCACGGGGTACAACACCACCCCCTAGAGGAGGATTCTTGGCCTCCACCAGCAGCCTACGAGGGCTCCACCACACCCACAACAGTAGACACGCAACATCATGGCCACCAGTAGCAGAGGGCTAGATAGACTCAGAGCTTTTAGAGAGGTGGCACTAGAGGAGGTTTTGGTGGAGCCAGGGATAGAGACAGGGTACTCAGTAGGTACAGCCAACTCACACGCAGCAGTCTGCTAGGGTTGGACCGGCAGGATCAGTTCACCAGAGTACAGGAGGGACCCCATCTCAGAGGGGTACAAGAGGATGTTTTATTTGTGGGTCTCCTGATCACTATGTGCGTATGTGCCCACAAACCCACTACCATGGATACAGAGAGCCTCTAGATCCGAGTAGATGGTGGGTGATGTGGGACGCCCATCATGTATATGCAGTGGTTGACAACCATCGCAGGCCGAGCATCAGGCCACAATTATTGAGATGACAGTACTATCAGGGGTATTTCTATCTCAGTACTTTTTGATTCAGGTGCTTCAGATTCTTTTATATCTCCTTCTATAGTGGACCAGTGTGGGCTAGTGGTGGCTAGGCAACCAGATAATTGGCAGGTTGAGTTGGCCTCTGGGGCCAAACTCACCATGGACTCGTATGTGGAGAGTTGCGTACTTGATTTGGGAGTCTTCTCCACTACACTTGACCTCCGAGTTATTCCTCTAGGATCCTATCAGGTAGTTTTGGGTATGGATTGGCTCGAGGCTCATCGGGCTAAGGTAGATTGCAGAAATAAGGTCATTGAGTGTCAGGATGATCTTGGGAGTGCAGTTGTGATATCAGGGATGCAGAGGCCTATCTCTTTGCGTATGATCTCGGCTAAGCAACTTAAGTGGAGCATGCGTAAAGGTGTCAATTGTTTGCTATCACCATCAGTGATCGATCAGAGAGCACCCCAGCATTCACCCTTAGATGATCATGCAGTTTTGAGGGAGTATGCAGATGTGTTTCCAGTGAGCTTCCAGGGTTACCACCCCACAGAGAGGTGGATTTCACCATCGATTTAGTGCCAGGATCCACACCAGTTTCTAGGGCACCCTATCGGATGATGACTCTAGAGCTTCATGAGCTCAAGATTTAGTTAGAGGAGTTGTTGGAGAAGGGTCTCATTCATCCTAGTGTATCTCCTTGGGGAGCGCTAGTCATATTTGTGAAGAAGAAGGATGGTTCTCTCAGACTTTGTGTTGACTTCAGACAGCTCAACAAAGTCACAATAAAGAACCGTTATCCACTCCCCAGGATTGATGACTTGTTTGATCAGATGCGGGGAGCTAGAGTGTTCTCCAAAATTGATCTCAAGTCAGGGTACCATCAATTGCACATATTCAGATGCATAGACATTCATAAGATAACTTTTCACACATGTTATGGGCATTATGAGTTCACAGTTGTTCCATTTGGTTTGACTAATGCCCCAGTTGTCTTCATGAGCCTCATGAATGGAGTATTCAGACCTTTCTAGATCACTTTGTCTTAGTGTTCCTAGATGATATATTGATATATTCTCATTCGAGGAGGAACACGAGGAGCATTTGAGATAGGTACTATAGGTTTTGAGAGAGCAGAAGTTGTATGGGAACTTGGAAAAATGTAGCTTCTTTCAGATAGAGATTCAATACTTGGGTCACATCATATCAGGAGAGGGTATCTCAGTAGATCCCTCTAAGATACAAGCTATCATGGATTGGCCAACACCCACATCAGTCACTGAGGTGAGGAGTTTTATGGGCTTAGCAGGTTACTACCACAGGTTTGTTCAGGATTTCTCCAGGATTTCTCACCCTATTACTTCTCTTCAAGAGAAAGGGAAGAAGTTTGATTGGTCAAAAAAGTGTGAGCAGGCCTTTCAGTTGCTTAAGGAAAGGTTAACCATGGCACCCATCTTAGCAGTTCCAGACCCGACAGAGGATTTTGTTGTTTGTACTTGATGCATCACTAGAGGGTTTGGGAGCCATTCTTATGCAGGAGCATCGGGTGATTTCCTTTGAGTCATGCGTAAGCTCAAAGACTACGAGCTTAACTATCCTACCCATGATTTAGAGCTTGTAGTAGTCGTTCATGCTGCTTGTGCGTTGGCATCATTTCCTTTTGGGTAGACCTTTCATTTTGAGGACTAACCACCATAGTTTACAACATATCTTCTCACAGCCAAACCTCAATGCTCGATCAATGGCATTGGATGGAGTTCCTATGTGAGTATGACATGGAGGTATAATATATCAAAGGAAAGGAAAATGTTGTTGCAGATGCACTTAGTAGATGATGACATGTGCTTGCTTCATTGACATTACAGTCAGATTTGAGAGGTAGAATTCTTGAGCATCTTCCAGAGGACAGGTTTTATGAGGGTGCTAGACAGATGTTGGAGTCACAGGGTTCCTTAGAGGGTAGATATTCAGGGTGTATTTTAGAGACAAATGGTTTACTTTGGTTTCATAGATGCATCTATGTGCCTAAGATCGGGTGATCTGCATAGCTTCATCCTCACAGAGGCTCATCGAGCTCCATATGCGGCACATCCAGGAGTGAAGAAAATGCATGCCGATCTGAGGGAGTTATATTATTGGCCAGGTCTTTGAACGAGACATAGCAGATTTTGTTGCATGATGCCTTGAGTGTCAGAGGGTCAAGGCAGAGCATTCTCATCCCACAGGACTTTTACATCCTCATGATATTCCAGAGTGGAAATGGGATGTGATCTCCATGGACTTCATAGTAGGACTCCCTATGTCTTCTTATCATCATGATGCCATTATGGTCACTGTGGATAAGTTGACCAAGGTTGCATTTCTCACCAACCAAAGTCACCTATAATGCACAGCCATCACCAAAGTATTTATGGAGGACATTGTTAGGTTGCATGGGATTCCGAAGACCATCATCAATGATAGGGATACCATTTACACTTCAGTTTTTTGGACTTCCTTTCAGGCCACTCTTGGTACTCAGATTAATTTCAGCTCAGCATATCATCCAGAGATAGATGGATAGACAGAGAGGGTTAATCAGGTATTGGAGGACATGTTGAGGATGTATGTGATGGACCAACGAGAAGAAGTGGGAAGATTACCTTCATTTAGTTGAGTTTTCATACAACAACAACTATCATAGTTCCATTGGTATGGCTCCTTACCAGGCTTTGTATGGATGACCTTACAGGACACCTCTGAGTTGGGACAGACTAGATGACAAGATTATTCTTGGGACCAGCTTACCTATAGGACTTAGAGCAGCAGGTTGTTCTAATTAGATTAGACAACATCTTGAGTAGGCTAGAGCATGCCAAAAGGCATATGCGAGACACCAAGAGGATTGATCATCACTTCTCAGTGGGTGACAAAGTCTTCTTGAGAGTTCATCCTCATAAGAGCCCAATCCACTATGGAAAGGGTTCTAAGCTATCACCTCATTTTGTGGGGCCTTTTGATATTTTAGAGGTCATCGGTCCAGTTTCCTATCATCTAGCTTTTCCACCACACCTTGCAGGCCCACGATGTATTTCATGTTTATACTACGTAGATATGTACCAGATGTTTCTCATGTTTTGGATTGGTCGGCATTACAGGTAGAGGATGGAGGGCAAGTGGAGACTGGAGCCCGTATGCATACTGGAGCACGAGGTTGGCCCTTTGGGGTCGAGACTTGGACCAGGTTAGAGTGCAGTGGGACAGATATGATGAGACAACAGCTACCTGGGAGGATGCTACACCATTGAGGGCTAGATATCCCTATCTCTTTCAGTGACTTCCAGGAGGAAGTCTAATTTTAGTAGAGGGGGATGTAGTGCCCACATTTTTATAGCCTCATTTATTTGTTGTTCTTTTACTCATAGACATGTTTCGGTAGGGATTTGATATATTTTGGACATTACATTAGGATATTTGATCTTATTAGACATGTATGGAGATTTGGGCGTATAGCGCCAATTTAGCTTGATTACTATGTTGTCACACTTATCTTATGATGTCATGGATACTAATTGATATGATGTTGTTTTGACCTCATTTATATTTGATGGATACTTAGTTTGTTATTGCATGTTTGGATTCTGGATGATGTCACTTTATCGTTATGGCTAACTCATGGTGGATTGTGTATAATTATGCATGTTGTCACATTTTTGATTCCAGAATGATGATATGCTAGCATAGAATTCATTTGACTTCTTATTGATTAGTTGATTCACATTTTATCGACAGGTGTGTTTAATGTGTGCAATGAGTGTGCAGGTGACAGTCACGGAGAGAATGGGATTCAGGCCAGCTACACAATTTTACACAAGCAGCC